>CM054153.1:29475306-29614156 GCA_028751875.1 Rapana venosa | reverse complement strand
GGGAAAAAAAAATTTTTTATTGGAGGAGTTTTTTTTTTAGGGCTTCCATGTTTTTTAACAATTTCGGAACTCGAGAGTCTGGAAAATAATAGTTAAGTATCCTTGGATGAGTACTGTTTTATTTGCTCAGGCCATGTGGTTAAGCCAAGTATCGGTGAGAAGGTTAAGTCAATGTTTTTTCAGAGATGAAGTCAGAAATGTAGTCGGCTTCCATTTGAGACAGACTGCACATTGAACAAACAAACTTGAAGGAGATCTGAAGGAGGTAGAGAGGTTGAAGATGAAAGTGGTGAGTTTGGACAAGCATCAGAGGAAGAGGACGAAGGCGATGGTGGAGATGCGGCTAGCGGAAGAACTGACAAGAGTTTGGATGGTAAATCAGGAGTAGAAGATGGTGAAAGAACTGTGCTAATCAGGAGATTCGGTGTTTGAAACACATCATCATCATCAGAACAAAAAACATCAGAGTCACAAACAACAGAACAGTGAACAGCTGAAGGGGCGGGTGGACGGCAGCATGGGGAAGAAGCGTTGTCAGGGGTAACAGAAGTGACGTCAGAGGTGAGGGGGGAGACACGGGAGAGGGAAGCCCACCACTGGCGATGACGTCGGCAGCACTCAAACACAGAGCCCCACACAGTGCTGCCGACAGGCGCAAAGGCAGATGAATCTCTAGACCATTGACTAAGAAGACAGAGACTTATTTCATACACAGACACACATGTATTGACTACACTCATAGCTATGACAATCAGGCAAGTAATTCAGAGAAATGTAAAAACTAGGTAGTCAATGTCATTGTGAATTTAGAATGCAAATGATTACTGACACACAAGAATTTATTTTTCTGTTTGTTTTGCTGTTGGGGCACTGAAAAGTGTTTCCTGAAGGCAACAACTGAAATTCTGAAAACAGCATGGGAGGGATCAGCCAAAATGGCAGTTGCTTTGCGTACAAGCTGCTGATTGCAGGACTTGAGATCTCTGTGTTCTTCTCCAATTATTTTTGAGCAGATGAGGCAAGGGGTTCTTAGGCTAGATTCTCTTTCAGAGTGCCTTGTGTAGCTTGCAGGACTGCAGTACGTGTT
This sequence comes from Rapana venosa, assembly GCA_028751875.1. Classification (NCBI taxonomy): domain Eukaryota; kingdom Metazoa; phylum Mollusca; class Gastropoda; order Neogastropoda; family Muricidae; genus Rapana; species Rapana venosa. The sequence goes on along the minus strand of CM054153.1, from coordinate 29,613,069 downwards.
GTGTGGTCTGGTTGCCAGTCTGTGTGGCGTATGCAGATGTTTGTGTGTGTCATACCTCACAGACCGGTTCCAGAAAGTTATTGTAAACAAAATTCAATCAAAACCTGTCAAAATGGAATGTGGAGTCCCGCAGGGATCAGTCCTGGGTCCTGTTCTCTTTACTCTCTACACTGCTCCACTCTCACATATAATAAACAACCACCATATTGATCATCATTTCTATGCCGATGATACTCAGCTTCAGTGCAGCGATACTGTTGAGAACTTGCCTTCCCTCCTGACAAATATGTCCTACTGCCTTCAAGACATTCAAAACTGGATGACTCAGAACAAGTTACAACTTAATGCTGATAAAACCGAAGCCATCTCATAGGGACCCAACATAAACTTTCCTCTATTGCAAAAAACTTCAATAGAATTCGGAAATTTACGTCCAGTTCCTTTGTATTTTGAACACACACTCTCTATGAAAAAAATTCATCACCCAGCCCTGCCAGTCTTGCTACTATCAATTACGGCGCATAAGCGCGATTTCGCAAGTATTGCCCACTGATGCGACTTCCAAGCTTGTCACATCTCTCATTCTTTCACGTTTAGACTACTGTAAATTCTCTTTTGGCGGGCCCTACCAGCATCATCCATCCACTCTTTTTCAACGCATACAAAACTCTACAGCTTGACTGGTCCTAAGAAAGAAAAAATCTGAACACATCACTCCTCTTTCTGCGATCCCTTCACTGGTTGCCTGTCTAAACAAAGACTGGAGTATAAAATCAATATCCTCTGTTTCAAATGTCTTCACAAATCTGCACCCTTTTAATCTCTGTAACCTGTCTTCACCTGTACACTCCATCCCGTTCCCTTCGTTCAGCCCAGATACTTTGTGCTTTCGAACACCCAGATTCAAACAAACCACTGTTGGCCGTCGCTCCTTCTCTGTTTCGGGTCCATCCACCTGGAATGACCTCCCTTTTTTCACTTCGCCAAAAGCCTTCACTTGATACCTTCAAATCCAGCCTCAAAAGACACTTATTTCCTACCTGAGACTTTCCCCCCACATATCTGTCCCTAATTTTCAACAGCATCTTTCACCTTCTAAGTGTTGTTCCGAGTGTGTGTATGTGTGTGTGTGTGTGTGTGTGTGCGCGTGTGTGTGCGTGCGTACGTGCGCGCGCATGGATTTGAAATCTGTTGTTCATTATGTTTAAGGAGAGTTGCATGCCTGTAAATGATTGAGTGCAAGCGCTTCGATTTGTTTGATTTTTTTACAAGATTCAGCGCTATATAAATTCCATATATTATTATTATTATGATGAGAAATGATGCGGTGTGTTCCACAGTTCCCCCGTGGGCCAAACCATGCACAGTCCTGGGGAGGAGGAGGATGATCAAGAGCGAATGAAAGCCCTGTATAAAGCTCAACTCAGCCACAATGGTGACCACATTTTCCTCCTGTCGCTCTCTTTCTCTGTCTGTCCTATTTTTCCCTCCCTGTTTCATTCTTTTCTTTTCTTTTTCTTTCTTTCTGTTAAAATTTGTACATAAAAAGTTGTTGGGTTTGTTGTTGTTGTTTTTTTTCCCTCCATGTCATTCCATCTGTCTCTTTTGTTTCTCTTTCATGTTTTTTTTTCCTGTTTCATAGTGAATTCATTTTCAGTTTTTAGGAATATGAGAACTTCATTATCTGAAAAGTCGAGAAATTCTACTGGTTTACAAGCCATTCAGAAAACAACAAACAAGGAAAACAATTTTTCACTTTTGCTTTTCACACACACGCATGCACCACATGTACACAACACACACAAAACACACACACACACACATGCACGCACGCACCAACGCATGCATGCACACATATACACACACACATACCACAGCATGCACTACACACAAGCGCACACACAACTAATCAAAAAAATGTCATACCATAAGATATACACTTATGCAATCATTCATGAATAAAATAAAAGTATATCAACATCTCTCACACACACACACACATTTTACTGAGGAGGTCATAGAAATCCCCACCCTTAATTTCATCAGACCCTGTCGGGATTTGAACCTACAATTTGATGGATCCATTGGCTTGCAAGCGAACAGTCTTTAACCAGTCAGCTATAGCACCAGTCAGGCTGTCTTTTGAAATGTGAATGCAGAAAACCATTATCGTTTTTTTCACTGTGAAAATGACTTTGGGTTGTTTTTGTTGTGTGGGCAGGGAATACCTTACAAGGCACTGAGCAAGTACAGACTGTACGGCGGATGTTCACCGGATGGTGAGTGAAGTCAGAGAGAATGTCCAGTATGTTTTTATTCATTTTCTTCTTTATATCGAGGATTTATTTATTTATTTATTTTATTTATTCTTTTATATCGAGGATAATGGAATAAGCACTCATGTGCTTTTTTACATCCAGAGGATAATGGAATAAGCACTTGGGTGCTTTTTTACATCTAGTCCCCATGGGCATGCGGTTCTGTAAACTCTGTCATCTGCTCCTACCGGCACACGATGTCCTGCTCTTATGAAAAGCGGAACAGGATTTAACGTGTGTGCAAGATGTTGCGCATCTGTTCACACTCGGGGCCTCAGTTTATAGTCCCATCCGAATGACTTTTGGCGGGAGTGGAGTCTGCACTGATGTTAACTCCAGGGGAAAATATCCCCTTGAACGGAAATCGAACCTGGTTTATCAGATTGCACACGCAATGTTCTAACCACGAGGCTTTCCCATGTGTGTGTGTGTGTTGTGAATGTTTTATTATTTTTTAAATTTATTTTATTCTTTTATTTTATTCTTTTGTTTTGAGGGTAATAGAATAACCACTCATATGCTTTTCCCATCATTTATGTTGTGTGTGCATGTATGCGTGTGTGCATGCATGCATGTGTGCGTGTATTCTTCAATTCTCACCTTAAAGTGGCCAGCTATTTTTCAGGCTTGAACTTCCAACTGAGCTGGTCGTTCAGTTTTCATTAAAAACAGAATTTTTTGAATATCTTATGTTTGATTTAGTCATTATATTTTATCTTATTTTCTATGTATTTATATTTTCAGAGTGCCAGTCGTTCTGAAGAATCTGGCTCCATTGCAACTAGTGACGATGAAGACAGTATTGATGATGGTGACTACGACGACAAACAAGAGAAGCAGAAACGGTATATTAAACACTTTCATTGTCATCAGTAGAATACTTCCTTGCAGACTGTTTTTGTCAACTGTTAGTTGTTTTTGTTCTTTTGTGTTCTTTGTGTCCAAGTCCATCAAAATTAAAATGAAAAACAACAGTTGGGAGGGAAGGTGGCAAGGGCGGTCAAGACGTTCGCCTGCCTAACAAGGAAACTGTGAGGTTCGGGGTTCCATTCCCAGTCTTGCACTGTCTTCCCACATTGACAAAAAAATTGAACTGAACGTCTATGTCGTTTAGAGGAAACTCTAAACCACTTGGACCTGTTGTGCTTATGGACTTGTGCATGTCGGAAAAAAACGGCATGGCAGTTGGAAATCGCAAAGAGCAAGACTGCCCTGACAAAAAAAATTTAAAAATTGGTAGGTTCAATTCCTACTGTACCTCTGAGGTCGGAATGCAGCTACCTTACTGGGAGGAGGGTGGGGACAGGAACGGCAACATTCGCAAAAATCTTGCCCTTGGTAAACCTGGCAGGTCTAACCCAAGGAACAAAAACTACAACAACAGCAACAACAACAACTGGCAGTCTAAGCCAATTTTCTTTCTTTCCTTCAAACGACAAGCTCCTCCCCCCCGCAACCCCCCCCCCCCCCCCCCCCCCCCCCCCCCCCGTTCCCACCCATCCCCTCCAGTCACAATGAAGGCCAGGGCACCTACGAAACCCCCCAACTCCCGCAGAAAACGGAGATCAACGAGCTCTACAGGGGGGGGGGGGGGGGAGGCATCTTGGCCCCCGCCTGGCCCCCAGACTGCAAGGCACCTCGAACAAACGCCAACATAGACTTTGACTCCAAACCGCCGAACATTGGCAATATTATGTGGTTAAGTGTATATGTTTGTTGTTGTTGTTGTTGTGCGTTCCCCAGCTTTACACCCTGGGGGTCACCCAGAATGTGCACTCTGACTCACTCATCCCAACTGGGAATCACTGTGAGAGATGGGAAGTACACCGGATAAGAAATTTGCGTGTATGACTCTTTTCAAGAACCTGGCCACATAGGCAGCCATACTCCGACTTCAGAGGATTTTTCTTTTTTTAAAAGAGAGTTCAGGTTGTTATGTTAAGAGATTGTCATAGCTGAAGGCAATCTCATCACAACATTTTACAACGTAACAACATTTTAGTGTAGGTCATGGCAATTTACTTACATCAATAACTGATATAGCTTTTGGCCTGGTATATGTGTACAGTTAGGTATGCATGTATAAAGTGTTATGCACAGGTAAACATGCACGCAAGTGCATGACTGTGTGCATGCATGCATACATGACCACATGCACACACTTACAAAGACATAGACATGCACATGTCTTATATATTTGCATGCACACACACCTACACACACACACATACACACACACACACACACACAACACACACACACACTCTTACTCACTCGTTTGAACACTCATTGTGTTTAGTAGGAGCATCTTGCGACAGGGCGAATATTTGATTTTGACTACACTCATAGCAATGACAATCAGGCAAGTAATTCAGAGAAATGTAAAAACTAGGTAGTCAATATATTTGTGAATTTAGAATTCAAATGATTACTGGCACAAAAGGATTTCTTTTTCTGTTTGTTTTGCTGTTGGGGCACTGAAAATGGCGTCCTGAAGGCAACAGTTGAAATTCTGGAAACAAAGCATGAGAGGGATCGGCCAAAATGGCAGTCGCTTTGCGTACAAGCTGCTGATTGCAGAAGGACTTGAGATCTCTTTGTTCTTCTCCAATTATTTTTGAGCAGATTAGGCGAGGGGTTCTTAGGTTAGATTCTCTTTCAAAGTGCCTCGTGTATCTTGCAGGACTGCACATTGTTGTGGGTTGTTCCCAGTCTGTGTGCTATGCAGATGTTGTGGTGATGATGGGAAATGATGCGTGTTTTTCCACAGTCCCCGGGCCAAACCATCACACCCTGAAGAGAGGGGAGATCAAGAGCGAAAAAAGCCCTGTATAAAGCGCAACTAAACCCACAAGGGGCCACTTTTTTCCCTTCGCCTTTTTCCTTCTTGGCCCTTTTTTTCCCCCTCCCTTTTTTCTTCTCACTTTACTGTCGTTTTCCCTTTCCCTCCCTGTTTCGTTCTTTCTTTTCTTTTTCTTTCTTTCTTTTAAAAATTTTGTATTAAAAAAATGGTTGGGATGTTGTTTTTTGTTTTTTTTTTTTTACCCTGTCTTCCATCTTCTTTTTTGTTTCTTTTTTTTATTTTTTTTTAACCTTTTCTTATAAATTTTGTTTTTTTTTTTTTGGGGAATTTTGAGAACTTCATTATCTCAAAAGTCAAAATTCTACGGTTTACAAGCCATTCAGAAAAAAACAACAAGGAAAAAAATTTTAAATTTTGCTTTTTTTCACACACCAGCATGACGCGCTGTACACCACACAAAAAAAACGCACGCTCACGCACAACATACACACACAACAACACCACACAAAAAACAGTCACACACACACAACATCACACCCCACCACACACCACCATGCACTCACACAACGCACACACAACAATAAAAAAAACTCATAACCATAAGATTTACACTTATGCAATCATTCATGAATAAAATGAAAGTATATCAACATCTCACACACACACACACACATTTTATTGAGGAGGTCATAGAAATCCCCACCCTTAATTTCATCAGACCCTGTCGGGATTTGAACCTACAATTTGATGGATCCATTGGCTTGCAAGCGAACAGTCTTTAACCAGTCAGCTATAGCACCAGTCAGGCTGTCTTTCGAAATGTGAATGCAGAAAACTGTTATCGGGTATTTTTCACTGTGAAAATGACTTTGGGTTGTTTTTGTTGTGTGGGCAGGGAATACCTTACAAGGCACTGAGCAAGTACAGACTGTTACGGCGGATGTTCACCGGATGGTGAGTGAAGTCAGAGAGAATGTCCAGTATGTTTTATTTATTTTCTTCTTTATATCGAGGATTTATTTATTTATTTATTTTATTTATTCTTTTATATCGAGGATAATGGGAAAAAGCACTCATGTCTTTTTTACATCCAGAGGATAATGGAATAAGCACTTGGCGTTTCTTTTTACATTAGTCCCCCGTGGGCATGCGGTTCTGTAAAAATCTGTCATCTGCTCCACCGGGACACGTGTCCTGCTCTTATGAAAAACGGACAGGATTTAACGTGTGTGCAAGATGTTGCGCACTGTTCACATCGGGGCCTCAGTTTATAGTCCCATTTCCCAAATGACTTTTGGGGAGTGGATCTGCACTGATGGGTTTAATCCAGGGAAAAATCCCCTTGAAAGGAAATCGAACCTGGTTTATCAGATTGCACACACAATGTTCTAACCACGAGGCTTTCCCATGTGTGTGTGTGTGTGTGGTGTGTTTGTGTGTGTGTGTGTGTGTTGTGAATGTTTTATTATTTAAAAATTTATTTATTCTTTATTTTATTCTTTTTGTTTTGAGTGTAATAGAATAACCACTCGCATGCTTTTCCCAAAACATTTATGTTGGTGTGCATGTAGCGTGTGTGGCATGCATGATGTGTGCGTGTATTCTTCAATTCTCACCTTAAAGTGGCCAGCTATTTTTCAGGCTTGAACTTCCAACTGAGCTGGTCGTTCAGTTTTCATTAAAAACAGAATTTTTTGAATATCTTATGTTTGATTTAGTCATTATATTTTATCTTATTTTCTATGTATTTATATTTTCAGAGTGCCAGTCGTTCTGAAGAATCTGGCTCCATTGCAACTAGTGACGATGAAGACAGTATTGATGATGGTGACTACGACGACAAACAAGAGAAGCAGAAACGGTATATTAAACACTTTCATTGTCATCAGTAGAATACTTCCTTGCAGACTGTTTTTGTCAACTGTTAGTTGTTTTTGTTCTTTTGTGTTCTTTGTGTCCAAGTCCATCAAAATTTAAAAATGAAAAAACAAAGTTGGGGGGGAAAGGTGGCAAGGGCGGTCAAACTTTTTCCCCCTCCAAAAGGGAAAACTTGAGGGTTTGGGGGTTTCCCTTCCCCGCTTGCACTGTCTTCCCACATTGACAAAAAAATTGAACTGAACGCTATTCTTTAGAGGAAACTCTAAACCCCTTGGGGCCTTTTTGCTTTTGGACTTGTGCATGCGAAAAAAAAAAACGGGATGGCAGTTGAAAAGCAAAGGCAAGACCCCTGACAAAAAAAAATTAAAAAAAATTTGGGAGGGTTTAATTCCCACGTCCTCTGAATCGGAAGCGCTACCTTACTGGGGGGAGGGGGGGGGACAGCGGCAACATTCCAAAATCTTGCCCTTGGTAAACCTGGCAGGTCTAACCAAAGGGAAAAAAAACTACAACAACAACAACAACGGCATCAAACAATTTTCTTTCTTTCTTTTCCTTTTAAACGACAAGCTCCTTCCCCCCGCGCCCCCCACCCCCCCCCCCACCCCCACCCGTCCCCTCCAGTCACAAGGAGGCCCGCGGCACCTACGAAAAAAAAAAAAAAAAAAAAATAATTTCCCCCCCGGGAAAAAAACCCAAAAACCCCAAAAAAATAAAAAACGAAAAAAAAAAAAAAAAAAAAAAAACAAAAAAAAACCACCCCTGAAGACCTCCTGGCAGAGACGGAGGACTCAACGAGCTGTATTATGGGGGGTGGGAGGCGTCTTGCTCCCCCCTGACCCAGGACTCCAGCACCTCGAACTACGCCAACATAGACTTTGACTCCAAACAGCGGAAACATTGGAAATTATGATGGGGTTTAAGTGTATATGTGTTGTTGTTGTTGTTGTGGCGTTCCCCCACTTTACACACCCTGGGGGTCACCCAAATGTGCACTCATGACTCCCTTCATCATCCCACCATGGAATCACTGTGAGAGATGGGAAAGTACACCGGATGAGAAGTTTGCGATGTATGACTCTTTTCAAGTACCTAGTCAGCCACATAGGCAGCTACACACCGATTTCAGAGGATTTTCTTTTTTTAAAAGAGAGTTAGTTTCCAGGTTTTATGGGAGCACCTGTGTCGAGTAGTTTAGGCCGGCAACTCGGGATCCAGAGGTCGCGGGTTCGTTCCCCGCATCGACTCGGTGGTTGTGTCCTTGGAAAGGACACTTTTACTCCAATTTTCCCTCACTTCCTCCCAGGTGTACAAGGGGTATACCAGCTCTGCTGGGGAAGTATCTGGCGACAGACTAGCGATCCTGTCACAGGGGTGGTAAAACCAACAGCGCTAACGCTACAGAAAGTATGTTCCTTTCGAGCCAGAAGCCCATAGAGCCGAGCTTATCCCGGTTCTGTACGTAAGCGAACTGATGGTTTTTTCACCACCCCTGTGACAGGACGCTAGTCTGACCCAGATACTTCCCCAGCAGAGCTGGTACCCACTTGTACACCTGGGTGGAGTAGGAAAAATAGGAAGTAAAGTGTCTTTCCCAAGGACACAACACCGAGCCGAGCGGGTCGAACCCGCACCTCTGGATCACGAGTGACCACCTAAACCACTCGACCACGGTGCTCCTGCCTCTGGCACTATGGCCCTTCTGGCCGAAAGAACATACGTTTTTTTTCTGGTTGTTATGGTAAGCAGATTGTCATAGCTGAAGGCAATCCTCATCACAGTAGAACAAAAAAAACATTTTAAAACATTACAACATTTTAGTTAGGTCTTGGCAATTAACATGCCATATTAAACTGATATAAGCTTTTTTTGCTTGAGGTATATGTGTACAGATAGGTATCGCATTACTGACAGCAGAAATGGATAAGTATCCATAATCTCAAAGACCACAAAAAGTTCATTCCATATTGGTTAAAACATTCCAAAATAACCTTCAAATAAAATGTCGCAAACACACACCCACACCACAACGCACACACACACACACACACACAGTACCGCACACCACCAATTGGGAACACAGTGATATAAAAGCCAATGACAAGAAAGACTTATAACTTATTAATTACACACCACATACACAACAGAAATCTGCACGAACAAACACTCATACCCATACACATACCAATGTTGAATACAAATTTTAAAGACCTATTGACTAAGAAGACGAGAGACTCTTATTTCAACACGAGACACATCATGTATGAATACCCTCATAGCTAGACAATCAGGCACGTAATTCAGAGAATGTAAAAAAACTGGTAGTCTAATTGTATTTGTGAAATTAGAAATCAATGATTACTACTGGCACAAAAGGATTTCTTTTCGTTTGTTTTTGCTTGTTGGAGCACTGAAAATGGCGATCCTGAAGGCAACAGTTGAAATTCTGGAAACAAAGCATGGGAGGGATCGGCCAAAATGGCAGTCGCTTTGCGTACAAGCTGCTGATTGCAGAAGGACTTGAGATCTCTTTGTTCTTCTCCAATTATTTTTGAGCAGATTAGCCGAGGGGTTCTTAGGCTAGATTCTCTTTCAGAGTGCCTCGTGTAGCTTGCAGGACTGCAGTACGTGTTGTGTGGTCTGGTTGCCAGTCTGTGTGGCGTATGCAGATGTTGTGTGTGATGATGGGAAATGATGCGGTGTGTTCCACAGTTCCCCCGTGGGCCAAACCATGCACAGCCCTGGAGAGGAGGAGGATGATCAAGAGCGAATGAAAGCCCTGTATAAAGCTCAACTCAGCCACAATGGTGATAACATTTTCATCCTGTTGCTCTCTTTCTCTGTCTGTCCTATTTTTCCCTCCCTGTTTTGTTCTCACTTTGTCTGTCTTCTCTTCCCTCCCTGTTTCATTGTTTTCTTTTCTTTTTCTTTCTTTCTGTTAAAATTTGTACATAAAAAATTGTTGGGTTTGTTGTTGTTCTTGTTGTTTTTCCCTCATGTCATTCCATCTGTCTTCTTTGTTTCTCTCTTAATGTTTTTTTTATCCTGTTTTCTTAGTGATCGTTTTCAGTTTTAGAAGATGAAACTTCATTATCTGAAAAGTTGAGAATTCTCTGGTTTACAAGCTATATGCAGAAAACAAACAAACACGAAAACATTTTTTTCACTTTTACTTATCACTCACACACATAGCACGCAGGCGTGCACGACACACACACACATACACACACCACGCACCACACTAATCATATCACAAACAACACACACACAGTCACACACAAAACAACATAACAACACCACAGCATGCACTACACACAAGCACACACACAACTAATCAAAAAACGTCATAGAATAAGATTAAAATCATGAGATTCGTATCCATATGCATTGTATTCCACAAAAAAACATAACACAATATTGGCATCTTCTGTTCACTGTGCATTAAGTTAAACAGTATGAGCACTCATGATTTTTTTTTAGTTTTATTTTTCATGGGTATTATTGCTGTTTTGTTCCTTTGTTCAGCGAAGATCTCCCTCTCTATTGGGACTCCATAGTTGCACTCCTTGCCATTTTTTAATTATCATTTATTTGTATTTATTCTTTTATATCAAGGATAATGGTATAAGCACTCATGTGCTTTTTTTTTTCCATCCGGTCCCCGCGTGTATGCAGTTTTGTCAGGTTTGTCATCCGTTTCCACCAGCACACAATGACCTACTTTGTTCCAAAAAGAGGCGAACTAACGGGTTTTAACGGGTGCGCAAAATGTTCTGCTGCGTTTTCGCCATGGGACCATGGGTTTATCATATAGTCGCATCCGAAAGACTTTGGGGAGAGTGGAGTCGGCACTGATGTTAACTCCAGAGGAATAAATCCTCTTGAACGAGATTCGAACCCGGGTCGGCAGATCATGAATACATCACTCTAACCACCGGGCTACCCCATGCTCCCTCAGGCACCCAGCATTCCACCCAGTAAGGGAAGACAGAAGAAGAAGAAGGAGAATGAGCTCATCTTTTGGGGATTTTTGTGGGGGGATTTTTCATTCCTCGGCTAGATTCTGAGGTTCACCAATGGTGAGATTTTGTGTGTGTGACCATTTTTGCCCACCATGAAGGTAGCCGCATTCCAACTTTGAGGATGTATGCTGGGTGTGTTCATGTTTCTGTAACCCACGGAATGCTGACATGAACAGCGGGATGTTTAACGTGCATTTTTGATCTGCCTCTCATGTCAAGTCCAAAAATAATCTTTATTTAGGGGGTAAAGATAAGTTAACAAACTTTTTTAATCCTTTTGTATATACGTGAAGGAATTAAAGGAACTGGCAGTCTGCATTAGAATTTTTATCATAATAATGATGATACTAATGTATGGAATTTATATAGCGCTGAACCTTGCAAAGGAACAAATCAAAGCGCTTACATTCAAGTCATTTACACTTATGCAATCATTCATGAATAAAATGAAAGTATATCAATATCTCACACACACACATACACATTTTACTGAGGAGGTCATAAAAATCCCCACCCTTAATTTCATCAGACCTTGCCGGGATTTGAACCTACAATTTGATGGATCCATTGGCTTGCAAGCGAACAGTCTTTAACCAGTCAGCTATAGCACCAGTCAGGCTGTCTTTCGAAATGTTAAATGCAGAAAACTTTATCGGTATATTTTCACTGTGAAAATGACTTTGGGGTTGTTTTTGTTTGTGTGGGCAGGAATACCTTACAAGGCACTGAGCAAGACAGACTATTACGGCGATGTTCAACACGTATGGTGATGAAGTCAAGAGAATGTCCATATGTGTTTATTTATTTTCTTCTTGATATTGAGGATAATGAAATAAGCACTTAGGTGCTTTTCTACATCCAGTCCCCGTGTGTATGTGGCTCTGTAAATTCTGTCATCTGTTCCCACCGGCACACAATGGCCTACTGTTATAAATGTGGAACCAGATTTAACGTGTGTGCAAGAGTTGTGCATGCTTCACACTCGGGCCTCATTTATAGTCTCATCCGAAGGACTTTTAAGAGAGTGGACTGCACTGATTTTAACTCCAGGAAAAATATCCCCCTTGGAACGGGAAATTGAACCTGGTTTATCAGATTGTGAGCGCAATGTTCTATCCAACCACGAGGCGTTTTCCCGTGTGAGTTGGTGTGTGTGGTGAATGTTTTATTATTTTAAAATTCATTTTATTCTTTAAAAAAAATCTTTTATTTTGAGGGGAATAGAATAACCACTCGCGTGCCTTTCCCCCATATTAATGTTGTGTGTGTTGTGTGTGTGTGCAAGTATTCGTGTGCATGCATGCATGTGTTGCACGATTCAATTCTCACCTTAAAGTGCCACTATTTTTCAAGCTTGAACTTCCAACTTGAGCTGTCGTTCAGTTTTCGTTTAAAAACAATTTTAAAAATATCTCTGTTTGATTTTGTCATTATAATTTATCTTATATCTATGTATTTAATATTTCAGAGTGTCCAGCCGTTCAGCAGAGTCTGGATCCACAACAACTGTGACGATGAAGAACATACTGAGAGAAGGAGAGGAGGAAGACAAAAAAGAGAAGCAGAAACGGTACATTAAACGCTTTCATTGTCATCAGTAGAATACTTTCTTGCAAACTGTTTTTTGTCGTTCTTGTCAACTGTTAGTTGTTTTTTTAAATTTTGTGTTCTTTGTGTCCAAGTCCATCAAAATCAAAATGAAAAACAACAGTTGAGAGGGAAGGTGGCAAGGACGGTCAAGACGTTCGCCTGCCTAACAAGGAAACTGTGAGGTTCTGGGTTCCATTCCCAGCCTTCCACTGTCTTCCCACTTTGACAAGAAAATTGAACTGAACGTCTATGTTGTTTGGAGGAAACTCTAAACCACTTGGACCTGTTGTGCTTATGGACTTGTGCATGTCAAAGAAAATGCATGGCAGTTGGAAATCGCAAAGAGCAAGACTGCCCTGATAAAAAAAAATAAAAAATTGGTAGGTTCAATTCCTACTGTACCTCTGAAGTTGGAATGCAGCTACCTTACTGGGAGGAGGGTGGGGCCAGGAACGGCAACATTCGCAAAAATCTCGCCCTTGGTAAACCTGCAGCTCCTAACCTAAGAACCAAAACACAACAACAACAACAAACAACAACCAACAACAACAACAACCACGGCTGTCCTAAGCCAGTTTCTTTCTTTCTTTCTTTCCCCTTCAGACGACAAGCTCCCCCCGTTCCCACCGAGTCCCCTCCGGTCACAATGGAGGCCAGCGGCACCTACGAAACCCCCCAGACTCCCACAGAGACGGAGATCAACGAACTGTACGGGGGGGGCGTCTTGCTCCAGCCCTCGACCACGAACTGCAAGGCAAACCCGAACTACTGCCAACATAGACTTTACTCCAATCCGCCGCGATCTGGTGATTGGTAACCCCAGGCAGGGAGACGGGCCCGGCCTAATTTTTCATCATATCTCTGAGAGGAGAGCCGAAAGAAAAGCCAAGCACAGAGAGCTCCCAGTTGGTAATGAAGGGAAAGGATTAGGAAATTTTGGGTTGGGTTTTTTTTTTTTTTTAATGTTGTAGGTGTGTTGTTGTTTTTTAAAAAAACATCCATTTCTTTATGGGATTAATAAATAAAAAAAGCAAAATTTGTTTGAGCAGAAAGCTGATTTTTGTTTTTCTCGAAAGTTTTGATATGGTTTTTGTTTTATGGTAAGAATGATTTTTCTCCTACGGAAAGAAAATATCCTAGATTGGTGGTGACAGTAATTTGTCCGTAAAATTGTAACCAGCCCTATTCTTCGGGCTGTAGAATGTATTCTGCTTTTTTTTTGTCATTTTTTTTTTTCTATCGAATCTCTTGCCAAGATATGTTCAGTTAGTATTCTTGATCCTGTATTTTTCAAATCCTGTGACCAGAGTGAGAAATGTATTCTGGTGTAAATATTTCCGTTTCATGTTTTCCAAATTTGGGATATATTTTGTGACTTTCACCCCCCCCCCCCCCCCCCCTTTTTTCCTTTTTTGTCAGAATGTATGTCTTCCACTTTTGTCAGATGATGTCTCCACGTTTGGTCAAATGGTATGTCTTCCAACTTTTGTCGAATGTATGTCTTCCTCTTTTGTCAGAATGTATGTCTTCCTCTTTTGTCAGAATGTATGTCTTCCACTTTTGTCAGAATGTATGTCTTCCTCTTTTGTCAGAATGTATGTCTTCCTCTTTTGTCAGAATGTATGTCTTCCTCTTTTGTCAGAATGTATGTCTTCCACTTTTGTCAGAATGTATGTCTTCCACTTTTGTCAGAATGTATGTCTTCCACTTTTGTCAGAATGTATGTCTTCCACTTTTGTCAGAATGTATGTCTTCCTCTTTTGTCAAGAAAAAAAATGTATTATTCCTCTTTTGTCAGAATGTATGTCTTCCTCTTTTGTCAGAATGTATGTCTTCCACTTTTGTCAGAATGTATGTCTTCCACTTTTGTCAGAATGTATGTCTTCCTCTTTTGTCAGAATGTATGTCTTCCTCTTTTGTCAGAATGTATGTCTTCCACTTTTGTCAGAATGTATGTCTTCCACATTTTGGCCAAATTGTATGTCTTTCCACTTTTGTCAGAAAGTATGTCTTCCACTGTGTCAGAATTTTATTTCTTCCCACTTTTGTCAGAATGTATGTCTTCCTCTTTTGTCAGAATGTTTGGTATTCCACTTTGTCAGAATGTATGTCCTTTCCTCTTTTGTCAGAATGTATGTCTTCCACTTTTGTCAGAATGTATGGTCTTTCCGCTTTGTCAAATGTAATGTCTTCCTCTTTTGTCAGATGTATGTATTCCTCTTTTGTCAGAATGTATGTCTTCCTCTTTTGTCAGAGAAGTATTCCTTCTTCCACTTTTGTCAGAATGTATTCTTCCCACTTTTGTCAAAGTATTCCTTCCACTTTGTCAGAATTTGTCGATTCGCTCCTTATTGACAGAATGTATGGTCTTCCTCTTTTGTCAAATGTTAATGTCTTCCTCTTTTGTCCAGAAAAGTAATGACTTCCACTTTGTCAGAATTATGTCCGTTCCCACTGTCAGTTTTATCATCCTTTCACCAAGATGCAGACCTGTGTTTTTCTTATCTAAATGATTTCGTCATATCATAGTCTTCTTTCGAGATTTCAAAAACAATTTTTGGTACAAACCTTTGGATACCTCTGTCTTCACAATTTCCAGTCATCGCTTATTCTTCTTTAGTCTGGTCTGGATGATGAAGTCCGCAATCTTTCGCAGTGACCCCACTTATCCCCCCCCACAGATTTTCATGCAAAGCTTCAATTATATACAGATGGCTTTCTGCAGAAAGATTCGTATCATCTGATGTGGTTGAACACGACTTTATCACATATCAGAACCACACAGCTGAGTTGGTTTTTTTCAGTTGTGTTCAAGGATGAATGGGGGTTTCAAACTCAACAGGAAAGACAAGAAACCTGTTACGGGCTTTGTTTTTTCTGAATTCATAAGGATAGCGTTGAAATGATAACTAATCTTTACTCAAGCAGTTTTCAATAAATAGGAAAGGAAACATATGAAGTGCATCCCAAATGGAATCCATAAATCTGGTTGCTGGAGAAAATCTGTGGGATTTTTTTGGTGGTTTTTGTTGTTGTTGTAATGTGTGCTCCTATTCTTAATTCTTCTCCTTCCATTGATTATTGTATACTTGGTTGTTTGAATCAAGAACACACCCTACTTTTTAGAAGCAAAACTGTTCATATTTTAAAAGCGAAACTACCCTCATGTAGACATAATTCTGCTCAGTCAAATTTTGTTAGAGTACTTCTGATTGTTTTTGAGGTGGGGTCTCTTACCTGTCTTGGCACCCATTTCTAAATTCTTTATATCCCTGAACTCGGAATGCGGCTGCCTGAATGGTGGGCAAAAATGGTCACATAGGCAAAAATCTCACCAATTTCCGGGTAACAAATGGGGAAAAATTGGGTTTTTTTTGGCTCCTAAGTAATTGCTTTTACCATCGTATCCATTATTAAGGTGGCCTGAATTTTTACTTAAGGAATAATCCTTACAATTTTTTCTCTCTGTGTTTAAACAAACCTACTTTGTTAATCTATTGTGCATTGCTCTGATGACATTCTGAACTGTCCTTTTCTCTGCGTGTTACATGTTGTATCATTAATCTAGGTCATCACCCAAAACGGTCAAATGAGGATTCCTTTGTTACATCATTTCTATGAGGTTTTGCTGTGTATGTCCTTACTACAGTCACTCTTGATTAGTGTTTGTCATCAGCTGTTGAAAAAAAAAAGAAGAAGGATTTGGCAGCATGGTTCACAATGAGCACTTGCGTACAAATTAAAGATTTATCATTTAACCGTTACGTTTTCTCAAAACTCATTGCAGTGTCTACATGTATTTCTTATCTAAAACAGTTACTATCGTCAAGAATAATTCTCATTAGCAATCTTCTGAATTGCCAAGAGTCAAAATGAAAGGAGATATGTTTGATTCTTTTAAAACATAATCTCTCTGAAATCAAAATGCAACTACCTTAGTTTTAGGGGGAAAAATCGGTTGCATATAACAAATCTCACACCATTGATGAACCTGAGTTCCTACACGAGGAATAAAAAAAAATACCCCAAAAACCAAAGGACTGAACACAGGACACAGGCGTATTCAGTAGATCAGTCATTGATGGATAAAAGTGTACAAGTTTTTTTATCCGCATGCAGACATGGAGAGCCAGTTTTGGCTTAAAAAAAGAAATACATGACATGCAAGAATAGGGATATAGGGTTTTAAAAACAGACACACAATCAGTGTGGTTCTTTCTTCCTTGGATGTGTCTCGGTGGTGGCTCGAATTCCGGCTTAATCCCCTGGCCGGTCAAGTTGCACTTGTGTGCAAGTTCTCTACACACCAATGCTCTCATGCTCCTCCGCCCCTGGTAGTTGAGTTCTCAGCTACATCTCAAAAAACAAAAACACAAAGCCAGCTATATGTACTTCTTTCTTAAAATAAAAGATCTAGCTCCTATGTAGTACTCTATGCCTGTGTAACAGATGCAAAGTATCTAGCCTCCTTTATACAAGTTTTCCTGGCTTCATGCATGCCTCCATTGCACCTATATGATTTGTTTTCTCCAAGCCCAGTCTAATGCAGTGCTGCTGTGCAGAGCAGCCAAGGTCCTCTCTCAACAGCCCACACTGCTGTGTGAGGAACAGTAAAAAATATAAAAAATAAAAAATCTTGTACTTGAAGCGTTATGGTCAAATCAAAGTAAGTGGTCCTAGAGCTTAGAGGACTATTCCCTTGGTCTGACGCATACTCAGTCTTTAAGATCTACCAGATGTTCATGGTCACTAGCAATAAGAAAACAAAGCTCAAACGTCTTTGGGTTTCTTATCTGGCTATCTTGCATGCCACACATGGACAGGCTCAACGGAGATGATAATTCCTTGTTTGTTTTTGTCCAGTTTGCATTGGTGAATCTGTTAATCCATTTAGCAACAAACAATCACTTAAGACTTCTTCTTCTTCTTCTTCCCTTTTTTGCCATGTTTCTTCCAGGGGAGTTTACATAGATGACCTTCTCCATCTCTCTCTGTGTTGACTTCCGCCTTATTTATGCCACCCTTTTCCTCTAAGATCATCTGCAATACAGTACCCAGGTCTTGCTAGGTCTTTTCCCTTTTGGTCGCCTTTCCATCCACTACGAACTTCATGCTCTTTTATGATGTGGTGTCTCATTCCGTGATGTGGCGCCCCAAACCAGCGCAGTCTATGTAACTTACTACAGACTTCAATCATCAACTTTGCACGTTCTCCATAGTTCTTTATTTGTGATCCTGTCTTCCCATTTGATCTTTGTCATGTAGCGTAGCATTCAGTTTTCACTTAATGACTCCCACATGGTATTTATTGTCTGCTATAATTGCGGAAAATGGCTTCATAGGGCCTGGTTTCTTGAATGGTAGTCCTTCAATTCATTATGAGCAAATGTATTTAAGAGTGGTTCTTATGGTGAATAGATAAGTGAATACATACATAAAGAAAAGAAACATCATGGGTGGGTCATTCAGTAAGCCGTGAGGCTTCGGCTGGAGTCAGTCCCTATATTACTGCTACAAGAAAACTGCCCAAATTGCTTCGTCAGTAGGGAGTCATGCACTGCTGATGGCTTGTGGCAGGAGAGAAAACACATGCAGTCACTCTGCATAGGCCAAAAATATGAAGTAAAATTCATGCTTCGTAGCCTTTTTCTTCCGTTTTAAACAAAAAGTTAAAGAAAAAATAGCTTACTTAAACTTAGCTGTTAAAGAGAAAACAAAAGATCTGTACTTTTTTTGGGGGTGAGTAATTTTAAACCGTTCAAAAAACAGCCGCCATGGCGCAGTGGTTTAGCGCTTGGTTACAGACTGGAAGGACGCGGTTTCGAATCCCCTAAGAGTCATAAGGATTTTTTTCGAACTCCCGGCCGGCTCCTACCAAGTGATGTGCTGTGGCTCAGTGGAAGACTGGGACCACACAACGAGCTTAATCCACTTAACGGATGCGAGTTTTGAGAGTGTTTTCCTTCAAATTACCTGACCAACACTGCAGTGTCTGTATCTCTCGGGCCCGGTTGATGCCGGATATATTATGATGATAAGCGAGAGTACAAACCCTGTCAAAGTAGTCTCAAAGCATATGCACTTCCACAGCAGCATAAATAAGTCATCCTCATTTAGTCATTGATCCCATCAAGGGCAATTTTAAACAGTTGCCTCTGATTCGTGTCCCAGTTTTTCTTGGTCTCATGGTGACCTCAGATTCGGTATGCCCATACACTTCTGTGCTGTGATGGGTTTGTGTCAAAGCCTATGGGTTGGAGGTTTCGCGGGGGACGGTTGTTTGAGGACGTATGGGTGGTTGCCACCAATCGGGTGGGCAACTCACCAGTCTGGCTCGCGTCTGAGCTAATACTGTCGTTATAGGGGGCTTAGTAGGTGGTGTCCTGCTATGTTAGCTCAGAACAGGCACCACTGAACACCAACCAAAGGACCAGCAGCAGTGCAGGCCCCTCTGGGCTGTGGCCCCGCAGCGGCCTGATATGATTGGCCTCCCTGTGGGGGACCCCGAACTCTGATGAATGAGACATAAAAAAATCTGGGGATGGTTGTGTGGGAAGATTGGAATGAGCGGTGTGGAACAGCAGACGGGGGACATCAAGAAGATGGAGCAGCAAAAAAAAAAAAAAAAAAAATTAACCGTATCTAAATGTGCAGTGACACCGCGGCTGTTTTTGACTTATACCAGTGATATCATAAACCGGCACTGGTAATATTTAAATGACACTAGGAGGTTTTCTGCCGTGTTTACGAGCTTTTGTTTTTGTTTTCAATTAAATCAGGTGGCCAAGTAATGAACACACACTAACAGGCTAAAAATAACTGTAGTGATACAAAAACTTAACCTTACTAGCTCACTTGAACCGAGTCTATAGCGTGGTTGTTCCTTATGATACAGTTTCCGTTAATCTGTTTTGGTTGGTGTTTTTTTATTTTTAGATCAAGGGTCTGTTAGATTCTAACGGTTGCATAGCGCCTAATTGACGTCGAATGCTACTTAACGTTTGTAACTGTGTTTTCCTGTTTCTTGATTACTCATTTTTTAAGTTTGCATGTACTATTGCTGTGGAAGTGCAGTGTTTCTTTGGCTTGGTCGTCTTTCCTGCTCTCTTTGGTCTGGAGTGGTAAGTGTGTCTCGATATACAGATGGGAGTATTTTACAGCAAGCGGCCAGTGGCTGTGTGCGTTCCCTTACCAGGTGAGGTGCACAGTGCCGGGTCTTCTCTTGTGCTTGTTGCACCTTTGCCAGAGGTCTGCCCCCTGGTCTCAGCCAGCTCATTCCCACTTCACAGCAGCTCATGCCATTGTACAGGCTGTGTGCTAGGTTTGTTCGTGTTTCCAAAACCCACCGTATACTGGCGTCAATGACAGAATCTTTAACATGCCTATCTGATTTGCTGCATGTGTGTGTATACATATACATGAAGGGAATGAAGTTACTGGCTGGTCTGCACTTACAGCTGACCTGGCGAGATTGTAAAAATCGCCCACCTTAAATTCCCCCATTGGATTTCGCTGCTAAGGATTTGAACCCCTAACAACTTCATTGACCATGGACGAAGTCAAACGGTCTCTTACCACATCAGCTTAGTGTTCCATTGCCAGTAAACAATTCTGACCCTTATTTTGTCTACATAGCATCTAAACCATGAAATGATAACTTGTAGTGAATTAATTTAGTTTTGAAGTTATGGTAACCTGTAGCAAATGATATGTTCAAAGTATTTCTTTGTTCAGCAGATGTAGAGAGTATGAAGTCTACACAGAATTATGGAGTGTCTTGTAATTTTTCATCATGGCTTGATAGACCATGTAAAATTTCAAAATGGTATGTTTCAGTAATTTCACTATCAAATAACATGGATGATTCGGCATAATCAAGATGTATTGCATGGCTTGGTTGAAACCTTTCATAGCTATGATAACTGCATAACTGTTACCATGTATGCTTTGTTTATATGATTGTAGCATCAACAATATTAAAAATATTTAGAAAATATACTGGCACTCCTCGCTGTGAATTTTCAAGGGACATGTCTGATTTTTGCATCGACGTTTGCTATTACAGATTGCAGTTTTGATCCAGTTAAAAACTTGTATTGTGCTGTGTTTGTTTTGTTTGAAAATTGTAAGGAACTGTCAGTAGGATATTATTCACATCTTTTAATCCCTTTTGGCCATTTATAAACTCTATTTGACATTAAAAAGAAAAAAACAATAACATTAGATCGATATTACATATTACTTTATACATTATGAGGTTTTTTCATTTCATCACACACACATCACCCCCGTGACCTTGGCGGTTCGTGGGAGACATGAAACGTTTGCCGTGGTAAAGCCTCCCCATCCATCTCGTCCTCGCTCTGCGCAGTAGTGCCGAGTCTTCACCTGTGTCCATTCTCATGTATGTCCATCCATGACTTTGCTGCTGTCTTCCCCTCCTTCTCCACCTTCGAGTGTTCCCTGCAGTACGGGTTTTGGGCAGAGTTTTGTGCGGTGACGTGGCCGACCATGTCACTTTTTCTTTTTGACGATGTGAAAGGGGTTCTGGGGAAACCTGCCACCGTGTTATTTGGATCTTGACAAATTCGTTGCGTCTTCGTTCTCATCCAGGATATGCCCAGTAAGTTTTCTTTTTGGCATTTTGTTTCGAATGACTGGATTCGCTTTGCTTTTTCAGCATCAATGTCCATTTCACTTCCTTACAGCAGGATCTCTGAATTGGGGTTTTGGTAGAGCTTTAGTTTTGATGGGAAACTGATCTTTCCCTTTCCCATAGGGGTGAGTTTTCATGGAAATGTGCCATGCTATTCTGACTTTGATTTTGTCGTCGATCGCCCGCCTTTTTAGTGTTAGCGCCGAGGTTTTAAAAGGCGTCTACCTCCCCCATTGTTGGCCTTCATGTAAATTTAGCGTGGCAGCTCGTGCTGTTCACAAGTACTTTACTTTTCTCCAGCCACCTCCATCCCATATGCCCAGCTGTTCTCAGTCTGGTCGAAGATCTTGCAGCTCTGTGTTACTTTCCGCCCTGGGGTCAATGTCATCGGCAACCGTAAGTTTTTGAAAGGGTCGCCGCCAAGGGAGATGGTAGGGGGAAGCATGGAGGGTCTCTCTCATGATGTTTTCCAAGAACAGATTGACGGGACGGAGTAAACAGGATCCTGCGGACCCAACGGTGGTTTTGAGTAGTCTCCGACCTGATTGTCAGAAGGACTGCACGCTGCGTGTTGATGTGCTTGAAGGTTTGCACTAGTCCTTCTTCATGCCAAACTTTCTGAGGACCTGCCATATGGTTTTTTCATTAAGCATGTTAAAGTGAGTCCTTTGTATAGTATGCATCGTGGGGGTTTCTTTCATAATTTTATGATAGACACTTCTTTTATGTCTATGGGGTTGAAGGGCATGTTTCTTCCGGGCATGTTTGAAAGCAGTACAAGCAGCGAAAGCGATGGCGACCCTGACTACCAAACAGTGCAAGTCAAACCCACTCCCAAACCTTGGCCTTCTTCTCAGAGGTACTGACTACATTCTGTTGTATTTAAATATCTGAGGTTATCCCGAAGTCGGAACACGGCTACCTAAATGGGGGGGAATAAAAACGGTCGCATACGCATCAATCTCACCTTGGAGCTCTAGCTGAGGAACAAAAAACAAAATTTTTTTTGTTTAAACCTTTGGAAGGGGGATGGGGTGGGGGTGGGGGGGATGGGGTATAGCCTAGTGGTTAGACCATTGCGCTCATGACCTTTGTCAAACACTCAGACAGTAACTAGTGTTATCTGTCATATAAGGGAAAATGTGTTGCGCTGTCCTTGAGCGCCTGACAAGTTGTTGTTGTGCGTTCCCCAGCTTTACACCCTGGGGGTCACCCAGAACATGCACTCTTGACTCGCTCATCATCCCACCTGGGAATAATCACTGTGAGATAGGAAGCGCACACTGGATGAGAAGTTTGCGTGTATGACTCTTTTTCAAGCACCTTGCCATAATATAGGCAGCCATACTCCGACTTCAGAGGATATTTTTTTTCTCCTTTAACAAAGGAGAGTGCGGGTTGTTATGTTAAGAGCTTGTCATGGCTGAAGGCAATCTCAACACAACATTGTACAACGTAACAACGTTTTAATGTAGGCCTTGGCAATTAGCCGACATCAGTAATAACTGACACAGCTTTTGGCCTGGGCCAAGCCTGACAAGTCATGCCCAGCGCGTCCGACTTCAGCATGGCTCGTGATCTGATCTGACAGCCTGGGATTCGAACCACCCACCAAGGTTCCCCCATGGGTGAGATTTTTGCATTTGCCACCATTTACCCCCTCATAAAGGTAGCAGTATTCCAACTTCAGGGATGGTATCTAACCACGACACCCGCGTGCATGCATTTTTAAAAAAAAGAAAAAAGTCATCATCTGATCCTACCAGCACCACCAAAACAGCCTAGTCTTCTGATAGGCAGAACAGGTTTTTAAAGAGTACGCAAAGATGTTCAGCATGCATTCACAGGCAGGGTGTAGGTTTATAGCTTGCCTCATCGAAAGGACTTTTGGGGGAGGGGAGTCAGTATTGATGTTAACTCGAGGAGGAAAATCCCCTCGAACTGGAGCCATTTTTTATTTTATTTTTTTTTATTCTTTTATATCGAGGATAATGGAATAAGCACTTATGTGCTTTTGTTACATCCAGTCCCTGTGTGTTTGCGGTTTTGTAAATTCTGTCATCAGTGGCCTACTCTTACGAAAAGCGGAACAGGATTTAACGTGTGGGCAAGATGTTCTGCGTGCGTTCGCACGGGAGGCCTTGGTTTATAGTCTCATCCGAAGCCATCAGATCACAAGCGCGCTGCTCTAACCGCTAGGCTATCCCACCCACTGTAAGGGAAATAAAAAGATAAGCGCAGCCTGGTTGTTGTATCAACGGGCCGTTACACAGTCAACCTCTCTGTAGAATTCCTTCGTCTCCTCCTCTTGTTCTGTGTTTGTCTTCCTCCCTTTCTCTTTTGCTGTTCTTTCTTGTCTCTTTTTCCACCGTTTTGGTCTTTTTTTTCCCTTTTGTCTCTGTCTGTGTCTGTCTGTCCAGCCTCTTTTCCCCCTCGTCTCTCCCCCATATCCATGTCTCTGTGTCTGTCGTCTCAGCCTTTTTCCCCCTCTGTCTCTCTCCATATCCATGTCCTTGTGTTTTCTGTTCTCCAAGCCTCTTTTTCCATCTGTCTCTCACCATGTCTCTGTCTGTGGGCTGTCGTCTCAGCCTCTTTTTCTCTCTGTCTCTCTCCATGTCTCTGTCTGTTTCTGTCTGTCTGTCTCAGCATCTTTTCCCCTCTGTCTCTCTCCATGTCCATGTCTGTGTCTGTCTGTCTCAGCCTCTTTTTCCCTCTGTCTCTTCTCCATGTCTGTGTCTGTCTGTCTGTCTCTTGTCTTTTGATTTCGATCTCTGTCTCTTTTTCTCTCTGTCTGTCTGTGTCTCTCTCTGACCATGTTGCTGTCTCTGTCTCGTCTGTCTATCTCTGTCTGTCTGTCTCTGTCTGTCTGTCTCTCTCTCTGTGCTTTTATACCCTAAATATAATATTATTATACTTTGTTCCTCAGCTAGAGATCTGGGGTTCACCAGAGGTGAGATCTCGCATATGTAACTGTTTTTACTCACCATTAAGGCAGCTGCATTCTGTCTTTGGGGGTGGTGTCTAAACATGACACCTGTGTGCGTGCGTTTAAAAAAAAAAAAGTGTCATCCGTTCTGACCTGCACAAAATGGCCTACTCTGCCGAAAGGTGGAATGGGTTTTTAATGTGTGCACAAGATGTTCTGCATGTATTCCCACATGGAGCACCGGTTTATAGTCTCATCCAAAGCACATTTGGGAGAGTGAAGTCAGTAGTGATGTTAACTCCAGGGAAAAATTCCCTAAAACAGGCACCTCCATGGTGGCCTTAGTGATGGACTTGTGCATGTCAAATACTACTACTACTACTACTACTACTACTGCTACTGCTACTACTACTACTACTACTACTACTAAAACTACACAACTACTACTACTATAAAAACTACTATAACATAAATTCTACTACTACTACTACTCTACTACTACTACTACTACTACTACTACTACTACTACTACTACTATAACTGCTACTACTACTACTTCTACTACTACTACTATTACTACTACTACTACTACTACTACTACTATATAACTGCTACTACTACTACTACTACTACTACATCATCATGGAATTTATACAGCGTTATATCTTGCAAAAGAACAAATAAAAGTGCTTTCATTCATCCTAGTCTTTCACATGCAGCCAGTTACAATTAATAGTTTTTACAAATTCAAATGTATACACACTCACACGCACGTGCGCGCGCACACACGCGCGCACACATGCACACACACATACACACATGCACGCATGCACACACACACACACACACCACCGCGCGCGCGAACCCACAACAGTTGAAAATCGGAAAGAGCAGGGAGATACCTTCTAACCATCATGGCCAAATGGCAGGTTTGATTTGCAACTGTATCCCAAAAGTCAGAATATAGTTGCCATAATGGTGGGACAGGGGTGGGTGGGTGGGGGGGGCGATGCAAAAAATGTCACCATTATTGAACCTCAGAGCTTTAGCCAAGGAATGAAAAAAAAACCACCCCCGAAACTCTCTATATGTTATATCTGTTGGTTTTTGGTTTGGGGGGGGTTTGTTGTTGTTTTTTTTGGGTTTATATCGAGGATAATGGAATAAGCACTCATGTGCTGTTTTACATCCAGTCCCCGTGTGTATGCGGGTTTGTAAATTTTGTCATCTGTTCCCACCGGCACACAATGGCCTACTCTTTCGAAAAGTGGAACAGGATTTAACGTGTGCGCAAGATGTTCTGCATGCGTTCGCACACGGGGCCTCGGTTTATAGTCTCATCCGAAGGACTTTGACATTCAGTTCGATTTTTTTGGTCAAACTGGGAAGAAAGGGCGAGGCTGGGAATCGAACCCAGAACCTCACGGTTACTTGTTGGCAGGCAAACGTCTTAGCCACCCTGCCACCTTCCTTCCTGTTGGGAGCCCATGTGTTTTATATTGTGCTTCTTTTTTTGTTTTTGTTTGTCCAACAGAACTAAAAAACAGGAGGAGGGTCCTGTCAACTCGCTGACCCATGGCCAAGGAAAGCAGACGAAAGAATCGAAAACCTGTGTTGTTATGTGACCTGTATATCATCGCTGTGATCCTGTTTATAAGTATATATTGCAAACATATTTAAAGGCTGTGCTGTTGTGTGACTTGGGTATATACCATCATCACTGTGATTTTGCAGTTGTTATATGTACAAACGTGTCTCATGCATATATGGAAGCTGTGATGCATGCACGCATAGAGTACATCGATTTGGGACAATTTTGTTCTCTCTCGGCTGATTGATGTTTTAGTAATTTGTTCAACGCCTAGCTTTTTGTAACCTGCCTGAATTTCTCAGTGTTTAGATACATATTAGAATGCTTGTTATAGATATGGATTTGATGTCATATTTGTATTTATGTTTGAGATCAGACTGCAGTTTGATAAGTGTAACAAAGTAAGCAAGACGCATTCATGTGGTAGATGCTTCGTGATTGTGCGGAAATGTTTTGTATGTTATCTTTTTCCTCACCTTCTCTCTCTCTCTCTCTCTTTCTCTCCTCTCTCCTCTCTCTCTCCTCTCCTTTTTTTTCTTTTTCTCTCTCTCCTCTGTTGTTGTCTCTTTTTCTCCATTTGTCTTTTTTGTGTCTTTTCTCTCACAGTGTGTGGTTATATTGAAAGATTTTTTGATATAACCACAATCATTATCATTCTATTGTTACAATAATGAAAACAATGTAAAAAAGGAACTTTTCTTTCAAGCTGATCTTTCTGTCTCGTCAGTCTGCCTCTCTTGCTCTTTCTTTCTCTCCCTCTTTTCTCTCTGTTCATTTGTGTCTCTGATATGTGTGGGTATGTGTGCATGCGTGTATGCATGCATGCATGCTTGCGTGCGTGCATGTGTTTTGTGTCCATAATGTGTTTCAGTGTGTTAGTTTGTGGCTCATATCCTTTTAACACTGCCTCCTCCCCCATTTCCCCCATCCTCCTCCTATTTTTTTATTTCATTCCTTGGCTAGAGCTCAGAGGTTCACCAATAGTGTGATTTTGCGTATGCGGCTCTTTCTGCCCACCATTAGCTGTATTCCTGCTTCAGGGATGTCTAAACTTGACATTAACGTGCATGTGTTTAAAAATATTTTTTTCACCCTTTCCTACTGGCACTCAATGGCCCTACTCATCAGAAAGGAAGAACAGGTTTTAATTTGTGCGTAAAATATTCTTCCTGTTCGGTTTACAGTCTCATCTGAAGGACTTTTGGGGGGAATAGAGTCATTACCTTCAGGGGAAAAAGTCCTCAGACAGGTGCCTCAGTGGTGGCTTGAATCCGGGCCATCAAATCATGAGTGCAATGTTCTAACCACTAGGTTATCCCATGCCCCCATCCTCTCATCTGTTTCCTTATCTTCCAGCGCTTTGATCACATCAGTCAGTGTGGAGATTTTTTTTATGTGCTTTATAAATAAATCATACATTCATTAATTTGTTCATTTATTCTATCTTGTACTTCTTTTAAATAATCTGAACAGTGTGTCAGGTTTCATACCTGGTTTTTGTTGGACTATAAAATGTTTACAGTTAGGGGGTAGAGGGGATGGCGAAGTTTGGAATTTGTTTGGTTAGATTTTGTTTTGTCTGTTTTTATTTGGGTTGTAAGGCGTTCCGAAGACTTGCTTGTATCAAATCTCCTGCTTGTATCATCCTTCATCCCCCTCTCTCCCCTCCCCCGTTTTGCTTATAAGCGTACAAACTTCTTCCTTGCCTGTTTGTTTCACGCAGTATATTTGTTTTTCATTGTGTTGTAACCTTTCATGTTAAATTATTGTGCTCGTGTCCAGAATATTTTTGTCATGATCATCTTTTTTTGAAGGGAGTTGGGTGTGTGGTGGGTTGTCAGACGCACATATTCAGCTTCTTCTCGTTATCTTTCGAATGTTGCAAGTGATTCCACTCAATCTCTCATTTCTCTCACAGGACTGTGATATTACAATCTATCTCTCTCATCTCAGTCTCTTTCAAGCAAAATTGTGCATGTAACTGTGATATCACAATGTTTTCATAAATATATGAAAACAAACTGAAGCAAACATGGTCTTTGGCATCAGTTTTTTTTCCACTGTGATAGACTGACCATAATTTGAAAAGGACAATGATAGATGTACAGATGTTGACAATTTGTGGTTATCAAGGTTTTGGGTTCTTTGAGCATTACACAATGCATGTATTTCCAGAGTGTGATGCTTTTAACCTCTTCTACCTGGAATACTGTAAATGGGTACCTGCCTCTTTAGCTGTAAATGGGTACCTGCCTCTTTAGCTGTAAATGGGTACCTGCCTCTTTAGCTGTAAATGGGTGCCTGCCTCTTCAGCTGTAAATGGGTGCCTGCCTCTTTAGCTGTAAATGGGTGCCTGCCTCTTTAGCTGTAAATGGGTACCCGCCTCTTTAGCTGTAATGGGTCCTGCCTCTTTAGCTGTAAATGGGTGCCCGCCTCTTTAGCTGTAAATGGGTGCCCGCCTCTTTAGCTGTAAATGGGATATGCCCGCCTATTAGCTAGTTAAATGGGTTGCCCGCCTCTTTAGCTGTAAATGGGTGCCCGCCTCTTTAGCTGTAAATGGGTGCCCGCCTCTTTAGCTGTAAATGGGTGCCCGCCTCTTTAGCTGTAAATGGGTGCCCGCCTCTTTAGCTGTAAATGGGTGCCCGCCTCTTTAGCTGTAAATGGGTGCCCGCCTCTTTAGCTGTAAATGGGTGCCCGCCCTTTAGCTGAAGGTGCCGGAAGGTAAATGGGCCGCCTCTATGTAATGGTGCCGCCTCTAGCATAATGGGTGCCTCTAAGTGTAATGGTCCTCGCCTCTTTACTGACCACGCAGGTGTATGGGACACCCTTTTACCTCTAAATGATGCAACCCAGATCTACTCACCAAAGTGACTCATCAACTTTGTTTAGTGCCGCATTTGACTAAAGACAGCATCCAAGATTTGTGACAATGCTGAAATGGACCAGAGGCAAATAGCATGGCCAAGAGCTGGACAGCAAACTGTGCTTAAAGACCTTTACTATTTGTGTATTCCTGCATTTGGAATGTGGCCATCTTCGTCATGGTGGGCAAACAGTTACATATATGCAAAGTTTCACCATTCTTGTTAAAAAAAAAGTGAAGGTCTGTTGCTGTTTTTGTTGTGCGTTCCCCAGCTGAACACTCTGGGGGTCACCCAGATTCTGCTCTCTGACTCTCTCATCCCACCTGGGAATCACTGCGAGATTGAAATTGCCCGCAGAATGAGAAGTTTGCGTGTTTTGACTGTTTTTTTAAGTACCTCGCGACATATAGGCAGGCCATACTCCAACTTCAAAAAAATATAGATAGAATTTTCATTCCAACTGGTTACCTCTCAGTATTACTTGATTATTCTCCACTTACGAAAGTTCTATGAATTGTTGAATCCTGATTTTAGTTGAATGTGGGTGGGTGGGTTGGGGGGAAGATGTTGTGTCAAAAGTAATTTTTTTCCCATTGCAACTGGCTGTGAGCAGTCAAGTGAGGACAAACACACATAGGGTATTTCAACCACCACCACCACCCATCTCCCCCAAAGAAAAAAAAATCCCCAAACAAAGAAAAAAACTCCAAATCTCACCCCAGCTGAACTGTCTCCGTTGCTGCTGTTGTCAGTAGGAGCTCCACGCAATTCCACCAGGGTTTGCCATCTTTCTCTTTCTCTGCTGAGTTCTACAATTCTCTCTTTTTGTTTTTGTATTTTGTTGTTCTACAATCTCCTGTAGTCCGCTCCAGACCACTGATTCTTATTAATATTGGCAATGTAGGATTTGGTAGTCTGCCGTCAACCTCACATGTAGAACAGTCATCACAGATTTTCTCTGTTGTGTTTTCTATACAAAAAATAGGTATAGATAGATCGATAGGATTCCATGCTTTTCCCCCACAGGCTTGCATGATTTTGTTTTTTTGTTTTGTTTTGTTTAATGTCCTAGATTCACTACTTGGTGATTTCTACCACACCCCGCATTCACACCAAAGTACCTATTATTACACATACGACACCGCAACCTCTCTCTCTCTCTCTCCTCTCGTCCTCTCTCCTCACTCGCTCTTTCTTTTCCCCTACATGCACCCACACCACACACACATAAGTATATAAATATATACATAATATTAAATATAGATATATGTGATATACAATATATATAAATATATAGATATCTATTACATATATAATAAATAGATATATAATATATATATATTGTAATTACAGGTAAAGGTTTTACTGGTGAAAATATATGACTTCAGCAACTGACACTATGAATTGCTGAGAGTCATATAAAAAACTTCTTGAACTATGGCCATATTCTTATGAAATATCTAAAACCTCTCCTTTATACATGTCAGAAGAATTGGGCAAACAATACAACAAATGGTGGAGTCTGACAGTGGATCTTGAACAACAACATGTTACATTTTTTGAAATATTTAAGTAATCCATGCATTTAATCTCAGTTTATGTATTAGAAATTTCTAATTTCCGTGGGCAAGGAAACTGTGAAAATTTTTTCTATAATCTTTGAATGTTATGCAATTCATTAACTTAGAATAATTTCATTTCATAGACGACAATGCAAGATTAGAATCAAACACTTACAGTACTGATAATCAGAGCACCTTGTTTTGGCCCACAGAACAACCAGCTCATTCGGGATAAAATCCACATGTGAGGATCCAGCAAAAAGTTATGCCGAGCCTTCTGCTGCAATAGAATGTATCAGGAATTTTAGCTCAAAATACAAATATCATCCTTATTTTACCATGCAATGACTTTTAATTCCTTTAACACTGCCTTGAGTCAACGCAAAACAAATTTGGCAAACATCAATAGCAGTATCAACAAAAAATTCAAAGCCTAATAGAATTGCAAATAATTCAGAAGTAAAAAGAAAAAATTTTGTCCTAAATGAAAAGATTTATTGAACTTGTTAAAGTCGAATCACATATGCACACCTCTTTTGCCTGTTTCTAAGTCAGATTCCGTCAGTATACACTTTTTAAGTGATTAGAATAATTATTTTCTAAGTGACTTTTTACAACAACGGTGAAATGATTTTGATCTTCATTTTGTCTTTATTTCGTGTAGTCAATGTCAATTTAGGCTGAAATATTTCCCGGAGTAATTGGAACAATCCGTAAAAATGAATTGTTGATATAGCGATGATCAAAAAGTTTTTCCGTTCATAAATGTGTCTGTTAATTTTAATTGGCTGCAGACATGATAATATTGGCGTGCCCGTTAGGAAAAGCAGTGTCTTGATTAATAAAAAATTTCCTCTTTTACTGAATTTGGAATAGAGATACTACAACCACATATTTTGATACTGCCAAAGTTTTCGCTGACAGAAAGCGATAGTAAATGAGCTTCTTTGTATATGTATAGCTGAGTATTTTGCATTGCTCCGGAACACCAAGAGCTATCTTAATTTCTTTACTGTTCTAGACTTTGTTAATTTTTTAGTGATAATCTCAGCAGAAAAAGTAAACTTCTGTCCCTAGCATTAAATGTGAGAACGTACCAAGGACAGAGCCAATGTTTATCAGAGTCGTTAGTGTCTTACTCCATGCCCTAGAACTTATTATCTTTAGGAAATTAAGTCTTTTCCCTAGGCTTCAAGTTTATCATTTGGTCAGATGTGCCATCTCTTCCAATTCAACTTTCTAGTTAAGAAATACACCGAAGAATTTGACATCTAGTTTTATTGACGCACCTTTCGCTTCTAATTCATATTTGGATTTTAAAATGCGTTGTCACCTGTTATTAAAAAGCAACAAGACACGTTTTTTTTCTGCTGATAATTCTAATCCTGTTTTTCTTTTCATATAACTACAGAATTTAATCTAAATTCCTTCCTGATAATTTTTCAACATAAGTGATCAACTCTCTTTTTCGTGATTTTTCCTAAGAGACGTAATTTAATCCAAATAGCAATATCAACTCATACTGCACAACTAAGTTAAATAGGTGACAAAAGAGTAGGGAGATCATTACAAAATCGAAAACAAGATAGTGCCAGTACTGATCCCTCTGTGGTATATACCCAAGTCGATAGCTTTAAAAATAGTACACACACTGAACCTAATTAAGTGCAAAATGATCTATCTGACAAAAAATTTTGCAGATATTTATATAATATGCCAATAATACCAATGTATTTTAATTTATGTAAGCAAGTGATCTTGACAAACTCTATCAAGTGCTTTCTTTACAACAAAAAAATGTGGCTATCACTTTTTCGTTTGGAAAATTGCTTTTTCAATTTGAAGTGTTAGTTTAAACTAGTGGTCAGAAAACATCTTCCCTTTTCGCAAACCACCTGATTGTTGGGTATCATCATATACATTTCTACAAAAATGAATTAAACTCTTATTTATAATTTTTTTCCATTACTTTAAAAACCC
The DNA here is from genome assembly GCA_028751875.1 of Rapana venosa. Classification (NCBI taxonomy): domain Eukaryota; kingdom Metazoa; phylum Mollusca; class Gastropoda; order Neogastropoda; family Muricidae; genus Rapana; species Rapana venosa. The sequence continues at coordinate 29,580,879 of CM054153.1, read as the reverse complement.
ACATGAGACGAAAGAGCAATGGCCTTAGCTAACTATCTATGACCGCAGTATTACCTTTCTTCAGGATTGGGACTACAATCGATCTGCCTCCTAATTTTTAGGTAGAGCGCATTTAATCCCAACAGTTTATCCTGGAAAAATGAAAAGAGTAACCTTTTCCATTATAAAGGCATAAGAGCGCATCAATTGATAAGATATACCATCACACCAACAGCATCTCCCTTGTTATGTTTAAATAATCAAAAGTTTCACTAAATTCATCATATTGAATGGGGAAATTTAAATAATCAGCATTATAAGATGACCATTTGTCTGATTTATTTGCTTTCTAATTCATATTTGAATGATTCTTACTGATGGAACTATTACCTGAAAACATGAAACAAAAGCTTCTGCTTTTTCAATTATCTTTGGAAATCTATTATTTTCAAATGTTGAATGGATTGTTGAAGCTGAATCCATTGTACATTTCCACTAACTTTCTTCCAAACTTTATGTAAATCCTTGGATTCAGATACTTTCAATTATACAGAATTCTGTCCAATACTGTTTTTATATTTGCCTGAGACAATTATTCTTTTACATTGATTTTAGCATACTTCATACAAATAAAGTTTTTCTCTATTGATCTTTTAACCATATTTTGAATCGTTCTATTTTATGGTTTACTGCATCCTCACATGTTTTAGTCCACCAGCCTATTGCCCGTATGCATTCCCTTTCTTTTTGCTTTTGTGTTTTGGGGAATAGAAAACCTCCGCTGCATGTTGAGCTTTGCCACAAAATTTAATAAAACTGATCTACATCATCACTTCGATCCTTTCAATACAGTACCTGAAGAATGAATTGAAAAGAACTCCATCACCAATTTAAATCGAAATTAGGAAATTTAACCTCAATATGTGATTAGGTCTGATATTGCAAGGGCTCAAATGACAACGTAATATAGGGCAATGATCACTTTCCAAAACAATCCTCATCAACATTCCCAATTGCAATTGATAGCTAAACCTGGAGAGATAATAATGGTAAATCAATAGCACTTGGTTTGTGACTTAAAACTTCAGATTCTGTTACTCTACCATCTTCAATTAAGTCCAAGCTTTTGAATCCACAATATTTTCTAACCAAACGGTTGCTGGTGATAGTAGAGCACCCAGAATCCCCAAAAGGGGCATGAGAATTGCATGAAAGACGTTGAATGTGCATTCATAATGCAAGATCATACTTGGATCTTTGATTTTTATGTCATAGCCGAATTAAACGCTATGTGCTCTAGACTGATTGGGTGCTTGTCTTTTTATTTTAATTTATTCCCTGGTACCTGTGTGTGGGTGGTTGTGTATAAATAGTCATAAAGAGGGAGGGAGAGAGAGAGAAATAGATTACGGATTCGACGAAATGTTTATTCATGAGAAAGGCCGATTGCCCCTAATAAGGGGTAGAGTACCACAGGAAATATTAATGAAATCACTTCATAATACACACAGCATTAACAAACTTACTAAGTCAGCACTTGATCGTAATTTGAATGCCATATATAAATAGATCGATACCATTACGGACAATATTTTCGTTACATTAGATAACAACAGTGAAAACACGACAAACTGCAAAGGGTATTTGTAAAAAAAATTTTAATCAATGGTATATACCGTGGCTCTTAGACCCTTTTTTACTGAGAATAGGGCAACACAACAGAAATGTGTTTCACCGCATTTCCAGTTTATAAACAATACAAGTCAAAACTCAATTCATAAATATGTTTTTGTAGCGATTTTGGTGTGTACAATTTCCCTCACATGCCAAAATCTAAACCTGGTCATAATAAATTATCAAAGTTTGTCGCTAGATCCATTATCCAGATATAATTTCCTGTCATGAACACCTGCAAAAAGATCTATATATGCTAAACCTCTCACTGTTTTTACCTGGAATTCCCATTCTAGCCATCTGCATAAGATCAATCTTCTTTAAACTGGTAGAAAAACTCTTTTAACAGTTTGAACTCTCCATTTTCCCATACATACACCAAACCATTTTTCATATAATCTACAACAATATTGATACCCAGTTTCTTTTAGCCTCTTGACAATCCAACTCATATAGCATTAAACTTTCTTTGGTAATCTAACTTATCTTCCATCACTACAATTTTCACCAATAACGAATACAGCGTATAAACATAGTTGATATAAATAGGATTTCTGTTTGTTTCTCCATAAAACGCAGTCATTTGGGGTTCTCCTTTCAACCCCCAGAAACTTTTCATGCAAACAAAATGAACTTGTTCGCACTGACGAGCTGCATTATCCAGCCCCAAAGTTCGCCACCCATACAAAAAGCATAGGTCAACCTGTGAATCAAAACAAGTTTTAAAAAACAATTCTAAGCTGCTTATTCAGGGATCGAATTTCGTCATGATGCATATGACAGCAAACTGGCTTTAAACTACTAAGTCGTTACATGCTAATGTGAAGCAAGTCTTGTAGAAATAATACCCTAAATATTTGTATGCATTTACCACTAGGCCTTTTCAACACCATTGTATATCATTTTCCCTTGCTGTAGAGATGACCACCTTTTTCAAAATACATTATATTATCTTTTATCTAAGATGTACCGTCAAGATCCATAGAAATTGTGCACTTTTTGTAAACTAATTAGTTTCGTTTGTAAACCAATAACTGATGTGTTCACCTATAAAACATATCATCAGCTAAAAGCAAAATGGATTTCAAGATATTCGTGATTAAATAACAACCCCATAATGTCTTCCCATTTTTAATAACCTCAGTACAATCCTCATTGATGAATTAAGAAAATAGAACTGGACTACAAAGCGTCACCTTGTTTTACACAATAAGTTACAAACAATTAAATCTGTCAGTTATTTGAAACCAAATCTAACTTTAACTTAAACACTATTGTACATACTTTTGATACAGTTAAAACATTTTACCCGATAATACCATTTTTTAATGAGAATCTGCCAAAGAATAGAACCCATATTTAAAAGAATCAAATCCGTTCTCAAAATCTATGAAGCTACATAAAATTTTCCTGTTACAAGAGAACAGTTTTTGATCAAAAGACTAACCAAAGTGAACATGGTGATCAGTAGATGGAAATAATTTCCTTTTAAAACCAGCTTGATGTTTCTCCAGTGATATTGTATTCCCACAACCATTCTTGTAAACATGTTTTGATTGTACTAAAAATCTTACACTAATGTCTCTTAAAGTAATGCCTCTATAATTATTAGGTGTTCTTATTATCACCTTTTATGTACCAAGGACGAACAATGCCTTCTGTCAAATTTTGGTGGAAAAACCCCTTTTTGAAATAAAGCATTGAAAAACACTACAAAGAATTCAAAAACATAGTCACCTTCAGTTTTAAAACAATTCCTCCAATACTCCACCATCTGACCAGCTGCTTTCTTTTCTTTAGTTTTCATCAATGCTAATATGACCTCTCTTTTGAGAATAGGTCGGTTTAAAATAGGTATCAGAGTCATCAACTGTACATGATCTTCTTCATGGTTTTCCTTTCAAGTAGATTTTTATGAAAATGATGATAGCCAATTTGATAATTTCTCACTCTGTAAAACTATTACTAACAAATTTTCTCTTAAATGAACATTGCGCACATTAGCCCAAACTGCTTTTTGATCTCGAACTGATGACAAGAGCTTATCTAACAATGCATTATTATTTGTTTTTTGCATTTTTTCCTTGAGCATTAACATGTGTTTATACTCTCTTCTTGCAACGTACACAAAAATCATGGCGCTACTACATCACTTAGACTGTCCAGCTAACTTTAAAAGAAGTTTACGTAAGTTTTTCCTGCCATTCAGCATTCACTATCATAGCAGTTCAACCTCCTCGGCTGTCCATGGTCTCTAAATTGTTTTTGTCATACAGCCAGCATTTTGTATCAGACCTGGTTATAAAACGGGTTACTGCTTCGTCAATATTTATGTGTCAATAAGGCTTCAGCTAGTTCTAACCTTACTGAGTTCCTCACTTTGCATTAATGAAATAAAGTTTTCCATTTTTATTTTCATCCCACACAAGCTTATTTATTGTTAGGTTTTTCATTACAGATATTCGGCCACCCATCAGTTTCTGTCACAAAGGTTTACACAAACAAAGTACCCACATGCAATATGATCTGAAGTCAAATACTGTCTTTTAACTGTAAGCTGGCGATAGAGAGTGATAAACAACAAATACATCACTATGACAGAAATAATCATTAACACTACTGCCGGATTCTGATATGTAATTATACAACCATAAAGGTCGCCCTCACCATACACCATTATGAATACATAAATCATAAAGTTACAACATAAAATCACAGGCGATTTTCCATAAGTATTTGTACTTTATCATGATACTTTCTGTTCATATTTACTGGTTTGTTCTTGTATGATATTAAAACCAATCATAATATTTTCATTTGACACATTTGTTGGGTCTAACATCAGCTGTTCTACTATTAAGTCACCTGACAAAAAAATGAATACATCAACCTATTTCAGCAAACAGTCAGTCCAAACATTTCTACCAGTAACTAATACCAACAATCAACATCAAAATAGTAAAAAAGGAGATCCCTCTGTGGCACAAATACACAAAGATACAAAATATCTTTCTCAGTGTTACCAACATTCCTTATCTATTAGAACAACCAAACTGTTGGAGTAGTCAACATCAATGCACTGAACTATTAAGCATACACTTTCTTAATGAAGACACACAATACCACCACCTAAACGACCATGTGTAATAAACTAACAGCAGATTTATAGTAACTTGCATAATTCATTGAATAAGTCGCAATGAATGTTCCAAATAAGTTTTCATCAAAACCATGAAGTCAAAGAGCGAAGGTAAGAAAGGAAATCTTTATAACGAAACATAAGGTATACACCATTAATATGTCCATTGCAAAATTTGGAACGACGTTTTTACAAGGGAAGGGAGGAATAGATGGTTTGGAGAATGCCTGTCATCACAACGCGTAATTACACACATTCGGAACAACATGCACTGGCAGGGCTGTCACTGCCCACTTGTCATTATATTCGCAAAACACAAGCACGTGAAACTTGATACTAGCACTGCAGCTTTACATGCCACCATTATGGCCCTAGTGCTCACAGATTTTAACCAACCGTGTCGTGTCCTCTTGAGTTCCCTTTAACACAGAGGGGGAAAAACAATTGTTAACGAAGGAAGAAGTTCCCCACATGAAGGGCGGGGGCCAATTCCTCTATGCTCTCTCTCTCTAAATTCCCCCTCCCTAATCCACAAAAACTTTTTACCCTTCAATGACCCGGTGATCAAACCCCATGGCCACCTTTTCTGTTCACTTTTGCTTTTTTTTAAAGTGAGGGTCAGTAAACCGTTCTGATTTCCCCCGCACCTCCACGAGAAGTCCTCACCCAATGAAGACCTTATGCCTTCAGTTTTCCCCTTGCCTTCAGAACATTGATCTTGTCCTTGAAAGAAGTGCAGCAACCCTATGACCGGAGAGTTGGGCTTACGATTAAGATGGTGCATGTCAAGTCGAAAGGGGACCTCATGTGCGTCAGCGCCAGCTTGTCCGTGAAGAGATCCCTGACAGCAGCCTCCCAGCCTCCTCTGACTCTCCTTTCTCTGGCCTGTGGAGTCCGTGGATGATGACGTTGTTGCGCTTGGACTGTTTTCCCAAGTCGTCGTCTCCTTTCCGTTTCCTTTCCATCCACTACTCTTCTCCAGTTCATGCGTTCTTTTCATCTGCCAGAGCTCAGCGTTCTCCACACGAAGGAGATTGCACATTCTTCTCTGAGGTCCGTGACTCGTCCTTCAGCGTGTGTAACACTCCCCTCAGAGACCCCCTGACGTCTTCTTTCATCTCCATTAGATTGTGGTCATCGGTCCAGCCATGGGAGATGAATGTCAGTCAGTGAGGGCTCACTAGGCTGTAATGGCCTGATTCCTCTTTACATACCGGCCCTATGTTGACTCCGAAGATTCGAGAACCAAGCATTGCTTGTCGTTGCACCAGGCCACAGGTCCCAGGTTCGATTTCAATTTTCACCACCAACTGCCACAGCAAACTTCCCCAGAAAAACAAAAACGTAGAGGAGCAACCAAAGGTAATCACCGCTACCTCGGTCCTCAGTTGCAGGCCTGTTTTTCCATTTTTACCTCTTGTACGTTTGTACAGAAAGAAATGAAAAATAAATACAAAGCAGCCACATTTCTCTGGACCTAAAGTCCAGATTACCAGATGGCATGGTCACGTTATGTTGCCCTCTGTAAAAACTTGAAGGTCTACAAGATGTGTAATCCAGACAGAGACAGAGAGAGAGAGAGAGAGCAAACAAAGCCCACTCGTAAATCCACCAGTCTCATCTTCTACTCCGAGAGAGAGAGAGAGAGAGAGAGAGAGAGAGAGAGAGAGAGGACAATTCACTGTGTCGATGAAAAACTGGCACAGCTTTTATATATTTACCCTCTGTACTTAGTTTTTTTAAGTCATCATATCTCTCTCTATCTCTCTCACACACACAAACGCGCACACACCATGCACACACACACACACAGGAAGACGGGAAAGCCTGGTGGTTAGAGCATTGCGCTCGTGATCTGACAGCCTGGGTTTGTGCCCAGATTCAAGCCACCCCCAAGATGCTTGTTCAAGGGGATTTTCCCTCTGGTAGTGCTGACTCCACCCCCATGAAAATCCATCAGATGAAACTATAAATGAGGTCATTCAGAATATTTTGTATATTCACATTAAAACCTGTTCTGTCTTTCAGAGGAGTAGGCCAATTGTGCTGGTCGGAACAAATGACAAAATTTACAAAACCGCATGCAAACAGGGACTGGATGTAAAAAAAGCACATGAGTGCTGATTCCATAATCCTCAAAATAAAAGAATGAAATGAAACACACACAAACACACTTAAAGACGTAAGAAAGTATGAAACCACCACCCACTCCCAATAAAAAGCACCCCCCCTCCCCAAAAAAAAACCAAAAAAATTTTTTTTTTACAACCAACAAAAAAAAGAGAAGCAGGACAAAAAGAACACAGTATTTGATAAAATTCATTCTGTGTGTGAACCATTGTTATCTCCCCCCCAACCCCCCCCCCCCCCAAAAAAAAACAAACACAAAAAACCACCCAACAACAACCAAACTGGAATTGCTTAACACTCCTTTTTCTTTGGAAATCAGTAGAATGATTTTTGTGGGACATTTAAACCAGGAATCAGTGCAGTCTTCTGCCTCACTCTCCTTGCCACTGACTTCAAGTTTTTTTGGGTTTTTTTTTCCCCTACACAAGTCATTGCTATGGTTGCCACAATGCCGGATACCATGTCCACAGCAGAAATGAAAACAAAATGAAGTGAAACTGTAGAAAGCCAACACCTATCACTACAGGTTACTGTCTGCAGGTCATTCTTTGATTAAAAAAAAAAATCAGATAGAACTGTGTGTCATTCTTTTCAGGCAAAGTTATGTAAAAGAATTTGATATTCAGAGATAAAGAGCCAAAATTATGTGAAAACATTTGATATTCAGAGATAATAATAATAATAATGTATGGAATTTATATAGCCCTGAATCTTGTAAAGCAACAAATCAAAGCGCTCAGATTTTATTTCATACCGCTTTAAGTCACGGCAGATTTCTCTCCGTGAAATTTGGGCTGCTCTCCCCGGGGAGAGCGGGAGAACGCGTCGCCACTTTAGCGCTGCGCCACCCTTTCACCCTTTTTTTTTTTTTTTTTTTTCTGCAGCTGTATTTGTTTCCCTATCAGAGTGGCTTTTTTCTAAGAATTTTGCCAGGGACAACTCTCTTGTTGCCGTGGGTTTTTTTACGTGCGTTAAATAATTACGTGTAACACACGGGACCTCGGTTTATCGTCTCATCCGAAAGACTAGCGCCCAGACCACCACTCATGGTCTAATGGATGGGGGAAAAATTTCCGGTCCAAACGGGGTACGAACCGCCGCACACTTCAGACCCGGACTTTTCGCTTTCTAGACAGGCGCGTTACCTCTAGACCACCGATCCACTAAAGATGAAGAGGAAGAAAGGCTAAGCATTAAAACTGCTGGAAGTTTCTTGCATAAAGGCAATTAACCATTACTCTCTCTCTCTTCTCTTCTCTGCTTTCCCCTACCAGGTGAAGTGTGTAGTGCCTGGTCTTCCTTCTCCTGAGCTTATGATTTTGGAGGAGGTCTGCCTGCTGGCCTCAACTGATATGCTCTGAATTCAGAACAGCTTATTTTATTGTACAGGTTGGTTGCATGCTGAGTATGTTCATGTTTCAGTAACCCCCAGAAGGCTGACATGATTTATGGGATCTTTAACATGATACTTCATCTTCTGCATGTGTAAATACACAAAGGGAATTAAGGCACTGGAAGGTCTGCACTTGAAGCTGACCTGGGAGATTGAAAAAATCCCCACCTTTAATTCACCAGACGCTGAGATGTGAACCTAGGATATCATGGACCTGCTGGTTTGAAGTAAAGTTGTCTTAACCACTTGGCTATATAGCATCCATTGGCCATATTTGAAACGGCCAACCAATGAATGTGACTTCACTCACACACACTTTTTCTTTCAATCTGCGAGTAGACCAATCAGCCTAACACCACCTCAGCTTAGTTTGTAATATTTTTACCACAAAAATTTGGGGGGGGGGGGGGGGGGGGGGGGGGGGGGGGGGGGGGGGGGGGGGGGGGGGGGGCTCCTCAGCTAGAGTTCTGAGGTTCGCCAATGGCGAGTGTACATGCGGCAGTTTTTGCTCACTATTAAGGTAGCTGCATTCTGACTTGAGGGATATTTGTATTATTTGACTGTGCTGGTGGCACCTGCTGGCTTGTCATATTTTGATTTTGGATACCACTCCTTTTCTTTCTCCCTAATCAAGTGCACTTTTAAGTTTCATTTACAATTGTATCAGATTTCAAGAGAGTCAGTTTTAGTTGTTTAGTACATGTGTTTGAGATCTGATGCTTGTATAGGATGAATAAAGGCTATTAACTTGATTCTTTTAGTCTTTTTACTCTACCCTCCTGACAGTCCACTTTTAAGTATACAAAATGGCATTCACGCATTGCGAATGACGTGACTTGACTTTTGCATAACTTCTTGAGGAGTCATGGCTATTGGGGTACTGGACTGAATTCAGACTCCAGACAGTGTCATGGGCACATAGAACTGCTGGAACCTCCTTCTCTCCAAACCAGAGGTTGTCTATGTACCCATTTTCAATATCACCAGCCATTGGTGGTTTGCTTTTCTGTTAAACTGGTGTGGATTTTAAACATGTGCACAAGTACAAGATGTTCTGTTCGTGTCTAAACTCAGGTCCTCAGACTTGCAGGAAAGAGGAATGGGCGTCTCAACTCTAAAGGAAAAACATATAGATCTCCTAGCGGAGTATGAAATCTACGCCCTCACGGAGTTAGTCTAATCAGAGTCTGACGCTGTAATCTTTACCCTGTCCCCGATCCCTAACAGTGTGTGTATAATGCATTGTTTGGTGTGCTATTCCACTCATATACGGAAGTGACGATAATAAGGAAAATAACATCCGAGAATCAGCTGATGTGTAGGCTCATAGGCTGAGATGCCGGCTACTGACTACAATTCTGCATTGAAGCATTACAGCTGAAATTCACATAGAAACGGATCGCTCGAGTATTGTGGTCTAGCTAGAGATAAACCTTCCAATAACATACTTAATACACGTATTTAAAGCGCCCTTGGTTGTTAGTAAATAAAGAGACACGAAACGCCTGGATACGGCAGTCCCGACTTGCGCAGTTGACCGGATAAGATATTTACTCAGATCCGGAAAAATTGAATGCGTGTATGAAAATAGATCTTCTATATAAATTTTCTGTCGTTAAGGGGTTTAGCACCAATCACCTTGGTCAACATATAAAAAGAGGAAACATATTTCTGGCTTATAATTATAAGGGTTAGAAATATTTTGTCTGGCATTATTGTTTCTACTCATGCGGAAGAATATATTTTGCCCATTGTGCTCTCCCGAGTTGTGCCGAAGAGGACGGGCTGAAAAACTGAGAGGCGTTGGGGAAATATACAGAATTATTGATCAGATAGTGTGCTTTGTAAGACTGCGAAAATGTGATAAAGGATTAACTCTTTGATTGTCGCTACATGATGTATCATGGACGAGGAGGCCCCTTTAGAGCGCCAAAACGGAACTTCGGAAGGGGCTTGGTGACCGGGGTTTGGATCATCTCATTTCTTTGATGACAAGATTGCATTTTTGTGTATTTTGATGGTTTCGTTTTTGTTCGTTTGTGGTGGGAAAAGACGTCAGATTTCCTGATGAGTACACCAAAACGAGAAACTTACGAGAAATCTGACGAGCTACAAACCCGCCGCAAAGCCAGCGCCCGCGCCATGCATAGCTCAAGCAGACCAAGTGGATCTTCCAGTAACACTGGTGTACTGATGGTGGGGCCCAACTTCAGGGTTGGCAAGAAAATCGGCTGTGGAAATTTTGGTGAACTCAGATTGGGTATGTGTTTTGTAAAGACCTGTCAATGTTACATTGTAGTGTTGGTAAATCGTGATACTGTGACAGAATCCCAAACACTAGATCAGTAGGTGACAAACGCATTGTTCATAATCGTAGGCAAATACAGTAATAGTAATATTACACAAATAACGTGCACTATAGTGTACAGATCCAAATGAATCATGATTCACATGCATATGTATGCATTCAGCCAGTGAAAACAGTGACAGCAGACACTACCACCAATATTTCTCACTAATCTCAGTCCTTAAGCAAGAATATTTTATGCTTTCCTTTTCCTGTCAGACTGTCTGATCCAAACAAATAGATCTGGCATTGTCACTATTGATCTATCAGTTGTCATGCACCAAGGGTTTGACAGTATTGTCACTAGGTAATGTGTATGTCAACAAATACATGTTTGTGTTTCATAATAATAATATATTGGTATATAGGTTAAAATACAGTAAATTATACTATAGATAGATCTAGGTAATGTTAACTCTATAACTTATAAGTTATAACTATAAGGTAAGCTGACTAGCTGTACACATTGATGACATCATTGACATTGTTGTATTAGCTGTGTATGAGTAGTCTATGAGTATGACTTGACACAGGTTGACAGAATTTGAGATTGCATGGTCTGAATTTTTTTCTCACTGAATCATTGAATGAGTGCAGTGAATCCCTTTTTAATACCTGAATTTGGACTGTGGCATGCAGCCACTTGAATTTAATAAGACTGATTAGTGATTATTTCAGGATGGTTAAGAATGTTGTACTTGCAGATTATTGAATTTCTATAATTGGGATTTTCCCCCCACTTTTTGTTCTTCTCAAATAATCATTGGAGACAACACTAAAAATTCATAATTGAAAAGTTCTCTAGTGGGAAATTTATCATGTATATGCCTCTTGATAGGATCAGTGGTGAATTTCTTTAAATAAATATAATTCTGTGGGCCTCTTTTTCAAAACAAAGGACTAAGTAAAATATATTATCATAGCCTAAAGTATGTACATGTAGCCTATTCTGTATTCATGACATGTGCATGCATGCACGCACACATGCACGCAAGTGTGCACGCACACATGCACTCATGCACACACAGGCATGTACACACACACAGAATGACAGTCACACACACAGTGACACATACAATGAGCTGAGTGACGCACACACCCACACACACACCCACATTCACACACACATGCACCCTCACACAGTGACACACACATGCACGCATGCACAGAGGCACATGTGCAGAGGCATGCACACACACACACAGACACACAGCACACACACACACACACACAGTTTTTGGTGTTCAGTTTTCACAAGGTGGGGATACTGTGTCTAGAACAGCAGAAGTAGAATACATGTGTAGCTGTTCCTCAATCAGTAGACATAATGATGATTAAATATCGTTCTTCCCCGTGTTCAGTCTTCATTTACTGATTTAGATGTTATAATTTATCATGGGCAGATTGTGTGATAAATTCGTTAATGTTATTCACACCACCAGACAGAATATCTGGGAGACATAGAGCTAGCCTACTTAGTTACACAAAAAATTATATAAAGCATTAAAATGTTATAATCTCACATGTTGATTAATGTATATGTCTTGCCTAAGAATGTATTTTAAAAGAAATGCTATCTGGCAGGAGCTTAGTAAATTAGTTTTATCCAAAGAAAACTCATTTTGTTGGTTGAATGCTTGATCTGTCATAGTGTTTAAATTGAGATGTATACACACACACCACTTTTTTGTTTGTTTTGTTCAGTTGTTTGTATGGTTGGAGGTATTTGTGTGTGTGTGTGTGTGTGTTTGTGTGTGTGTGTATGTGTGTGTGGGAGGGGGGGGGGGGACCGTTGGTGGTGTCTTTTTTATTTTGTTTTGTCTTTGTTTTGGTTTGGTTTTTCTTTGTTGCTTGTTTGTATTATGGAAGATATATATTTTCAGGAGATTTTTTAATTTATTTGATTTGTATGGTTTAGCATTATTCAGTTTTGTTGTTTTGTTTTTAAATATATATATATTATTGTCTTATCTTGTTTGATTTGTATGGTTTATCATTGATTAGGTTTTTATTGTATATCTTCATATATATGTATATTATCTTTTTTCTCTCTTTTTTCTTTAGATAGATGGCTTGATGACAAAAAAGCAAATGCACTGCTTATTCAATGTACCATCTGAAAATGAAAGTTTGACTTTGACTTTGACTCCACACAACACACACCACACACACACACACACACACACACACACACACACACACACACACACACACACACACACACACAGTGACACACACACACAGTGACCCACACACATGTCCCCACACACACACACACATGTCCACACACACACAGGCCCACAGGCACACAGATTGTGCATGCACTTGTAATGAACAAAGAAATGCTAGACAAGAATTGAACAGCAGAATGGCTTCAGATAAGCTTCAATCTAGATTTGGCCTAAAGTTAACTCCTTACACTTCCGGAACTTCCTGCACTTAAAGAACTTCTTAGTTTTACACATCAAGAATTTCTTTAGTTCTTTTACTTGAAGAACTTCCAGTTACATTTACAATGTTACACTCGAACTTGTTGAAGAAGAATTTAAATTTTAATTTCTAAATAAAAATTATATATAATATAGATAACTTTTGAATAATTTTAGACTAATTGAATTGTAACTTACTGTTGTGTTGGTTATCAGTTGCGACTTTATCTTTGTTTTATTTCTATTGAAAAAACTTCTTTTATTAGTTAACACTTTTCTCTTTTTTTTTCAGGGAAGAACCTGTATAACAATGAGCATGTGGCCATTAAATTGGTGAGTGTCATTTAATGTGTGTGTGTGTTCAGTGTAAGTTGTAACTGTACTGAAACATAGTGCCTATGAGTCAAGTAGGAGAGATGATTTAGTATCATTTACCTTTGTCTTATTGATCACTCTTATCTATGGTGTGTACGTGCACATATACTCTGATACATAACTTTTTTTTAAACATCATTACAATTAACATGTTTAGTCTCAGTTTTATTTATTTATTTATTTATTTATTCTTTTATATCGAGGATAATGGAATAAGCACTCATGTGCTTTTTTACATCCAGTCCTTGTGTGTATGCGGTTTTGTAAATTTTGTCATCTGTTCCCACCGGCACACAATGGCCTACTCTTTCGAAAAGTGGAACAGGATTTAACGTGTGTGCAAGATGTTCTGCATGCGTTTGCACATGGGGCCTCGGTTTATAGACTCATCCGAAGGACTTTGACATTCAGTTTGATTTTTTTGTCAAACTGGGAAGAAAGGGTGAGGTTGGGAATCGAACCCAGAACCTCACGGTTTACTTGTTGGCAGGCGGACGTCTTAACCATCCTGCCACCAGTCTGTAATACTAATAGATAAGGAGATCCATCTTTGTTATAGAGAAACTCAGAAACTGAATGGGATTTGAAGGCCAGAAAATGTCAATATTATAGAATTATTGATTTGATAAGGGACTCAGTGTGAGGTGATAGAACCCTGGGTTATGAATGATATTGTAAATAATAAACTGATAGATTGTCATCTCCATATTGCATAAAAGAGGAAGGACTTGTGAGGAGTTGGGAGTTTCAAAACTTGCAGACCTCTGTAAATTAGTAACAATTTGATTTTAAAACTTTGCCAGTGATATTCATTTTTGAGTAAGGCAATTATCGGCAGATTTGTGGTTTTGCTGTTTTGGAAAAACTTCACTGTGTTCAGGCAGATTTCTTACCTCCATAAACTAAAGAGGTGGGGGTTGCATAATTTGTGACAGTAGAGCTATATAAAAAAAAAAAAACAAAATCTAAAATCATAAAATGCAACCAAAAATCAGAAGAAAAAGTGTGTGGAAAACTCTGAAAAGGTGTGTATGTGCGCATGTGTGTGTATGTGTGCACATGTGTGTGTATGTGTATTTGCGTGCATGCACTTGCATATTTTAAATCAATTGAAATAGCTTCAATTATAAAATTTGTCATTTTGATTTTGTTGATTGTTCCCCATTCTCATTTTGATTTTGTTTTGTGATATTCTTCCATCACAGCACCAGTGAGCATTTGTGTTCGTGTACTTGTAAGCGTAGATTAAATATTTTTCCTGCCTTGTTTGTGATCATGTGATTTGATAATTTGATTTCAAATTGTGGACAAAAGACATAGCAGATACTGAGATAGGTAGTTCGCTTTCTGTCTTTACTCAGTTTTTAAATAGTTTGCACTTTGTGAATTTGATTGAAGCATTTTATATTTTCAGAACTTTGTAGTTGGTTTTCAAAGCCAAAGGTAAAAACGAATGTGTTGCTGTGCGTTTCAGGAGCCCATGAAATCTCGGGCGCCACAGCTGCATCTGGAATACAGGTTCTACAAACAGCTTGGCCAAGCAGGTTAGTCCTGTGATCAGCTGGTGATAATCTCCTCCACAGCATCTGTCTTTGTCACTGTCTTTGTCACTTGCGTATTATCACCATTGTGTTGGCTTGCTGTAGTGTGATTTATCATGTTGTTGAATCTGTAAGTTGTCAGGCAAGGGGGGAAGGGGGGTAGGAAGGAAGGTGAGAGGTGTATTGTTGAAGGTTATAAACTGGGTTGTTGCCTCTAATGGAGATCTTATCAGTGTTTATTTTGTGTGGGGATAATGTGTGTGTGTGAGACGTGTGTGAGGGTGTGTGTGTGTGTGTGTGTGTGTGTGTGTGTGTGTGTGTGTGTGTGTGGCGCGCGGCACGCGCGTGCGTGCGTGTGTGTGTGCTTAAGTGTGTGTGTGCAGGGGTTGGGATGGTGGTGGTGGTGTATTTATTGTTGAAGGTTATAAACTGGCTGTTGTTTCTAATTGAGATCTTATCAGAGTCATCTGTGTGTGTGTGTGTGTGCCTGCATGTGTGCATGCATGTGTGTGAATTAATGCATGCATGCGTGCATGCAGAACAATGATTTTAGTGTATTCCACAGTTTATGTGTGCACAAAGTCTATCCATGGAGATGTTTTTGCTTGTCAATTATATAATGTGTGTACTGGCATGTTATACGTGTTCTGTCATCAACATTTGGCATACTTTTTTAATTGAGATTTTTAGGCCTGTTATTTAAATTTAAAAAAAAAAGAAGAAAGATAGAATGCGATGATGATGATGTACATACTTTTCAATCATCTTTTTTGTTGTTGTTTTTGTTTATTTTGATCTTAAATCAAAAGTATTTGAAATAAACATGGAATGCTTAAAAGCAATAGCGGCTGCACATGGTGACATGGGTGAGAAAACTCTGTAACAATCGCTAGAAGCTTTAACATTTGAAGAGAAGACAGTATTACACTTATGTAAGATTCCCCTTTTTCCATTGACTCATCATCTCTTGTCTCCTCCCTCCCTGAGAGTGCCCTCTGTGTATTCCCATTTGGTCTGATATGGGGGTGGGTGGGGGGCTTGTGTTGCATAATTGATGAGTTTGTGCATGCAGGGATCAATGCTGATTACCAGTAATGCATTTGCAGCCCACAGTGTGTGTGTGGTGTGTGTGTGTGTGTGTACACGTGTGTGGTGTGTGTGTGTATACATGTACACGTGTGTGTTCAGGTGATAGACTTAAACTAAATTGACATAAATATGCCTTTTCTCTCCTGTCTTCTGTCTTGGTGTTCATTGTTGGACTCCTTTTTCTGCAAGTTTTGTTATGAACTAAAGTGCCCCTCCCCTCCCTTTTTGTGTTTGTTTTTGTTATTAATATTGAACCACAAAGTATTTTAAGCTGTCTGCTTGTGTTTTGCTTTGATTGAATAGTCTTGGTACATGTATGTCTCTGCATGTTAGAACCCCCCCCCCCCCCCCAATCCCCACCCAAAAAAAAAAAAATAAAATAACCCACCAAAGCTTTGCTATATTATTTTGAATAGGATTTATAAAACACTTTTGATGATTTGTTAGAAGAGTGAGTTGAGTTTTTTTTTGTGGTTCTTTTTTTTTTCTTTGTTTTTGTTATTCGGATAGACCTTTTAGGGGGTTCACCAATGATGAGATTTTGTGCCTGCGACTCACTGTTTTTGCCTACCATTAATGTAGCCGCATTCTGACTTTGGAGGTCTTGGTTATTTCAGCGCTTCATCTTTCTCTCTTTGCTTCCAGTTTAATGGGATGTTCCCTAATCTGGGACATCTCTTTCAGAAAGACTGACCTTTATGTGTCCAGTTCTGAAGGTGTTTATTTTACTTGTGCCCCCCCCCCCCCCAAAAAAAAAAGTAAAGAAGGTTGTGTCATGACGTCTACAAGCTCACTTGATTCAAGTAAACATTTGAGTCATAGATGAGGTGATAACCTCCCTAGATTCAACATGGCCACCTCATAATTAGGTCACCTGAACTGTTGAATTGAAGTGTTTTGTGTGTAAACAGGATCTGAAGATAACGTAGTGTCTTTCATGAACTACCTGATAGAATAGATCATGTTAGATTGTTCTTTTGAGAGCACAGTGTGGACTGAAGCCTTTTTTTTTCTTTCTTCCCTGCAGTTTGTGTTCAGTCTCAGTGCCTCCATCTGCCTGCTTGTCTCAATTTGTCTGTCTCTTTGTATTCATGACATTTTCCCCCGTGAGTTTGTTACTGCTAGTTGCTACATGTTCCCCAGTTGTTTTTTTTAATGCCTGGGATTAACCCATGATATACTGTGACTCGCTCATCCTGTCTGGAAATCACTGTATGCCTGAACACACACTGAAAGAGAAGTTTGTGTGTATGACTGTTTTCACTGTGCCTTGCCACATACTGATAATAGGCAGCCATACTCCAATTTCAGAGGGTTTTTTTTTCCCTCTCCTTTAGGAGCGTGCAGGTTTTTGGATTAAGATTAGAGCTTGAGTGTGTGTGTGTGTGTAGAGGTGGTTTTTGCCCCTGCCCATGTGCCTTTTTTAGTGTTCGGCTTTGAGCTGTCCCTTTTGTGGAGTCTTGTGAGAACTTTACATTCTGTGGAACTCGTCGGTCAAGTCTGTGGAATGTCCTTTGGCATTGCCCCAGAAGATTTGAATTTTCTGTAATCATTCCAGAAGTACCCTAACTCATGTTCAGATCCCTGTTTATACTAATTATAGGGAGCTAAGCTTTCACTGTGCGGCTCACCTTTCCCGACTTTGCCATAGTCTGAAGAGCTGGAATGAACAGTTTAAAGCATTGTTGATTCTCATTTTAAGCATTCCTGGGAATGCCTAACCTAGTAATTGATAAATTGTCAAAACTAAGTCTACACTGTTAACTTGGGATGTATAAATATAAATGTATAGTTATTTCATTGTGAATAACTAACATATAATAGATCTGTGTTGTGTTGCAAAATGAGATTATTTAAACTATTAAAGCCAGGAAGTATCGCCCACTCGTATTACTATTATGCTGCCACATTTTGTTGCTTTAGGTCTGGTTGGAAGTTGGCTAATGTAATCTATCAAGACAGATTTAGCAGTAAATCTTTAATTATCTATATTTCTGTGTGGTTATAATACAAAATTTCCAGCTGACTTTTGTTCAGCACCAGCAGCTACTATAAATACTGAGATAGGCAGAGTTTCCTACAGCATTACATGTTGTCTAATTGACAGCAGGAAAAATAAGAGGAAATGAAATATTTCTGGCTGATGTGATTGCAGGACACTGAAGCACATACATGTATGCATTCATATAGTAGGTGCTTCTCTCTCTCTCTCTCTCTCTCTCTCTCTCTCTCTCTCTCTCTCTCTCTCTCTCTCTCTCTCTCTCTCTCTCTCTCTCTCTCTCTCTCTCTCAGTCTGAGGCTTTCTGCTCCCAAAACACACACATTCAGGCACAGGAACTTAAATGCACATGTATGAACATGCATACATGCACACACAACACCCCCCCACACACATGCACATGCACACCCACACACATGCACATGCACACACACACACACATGCACACGCACACACACACACACACACACACACACACACACACACACACACACACACACACTTGAGAGATTTTGAATAAGAACTGCAATCAATACCGATATTTTAACAGTCGTGAACCATTCAAAAGCTTCAGTGTAAGTGCTTTTACGTCAAGAAAAATTAACACTTTATTTTATAGAATGAAACTAAATGCATTGATAACCAAATTCAGCAAAAATGGTAGATGTCTCTTTGGTGAGAATATCACTAATACTTGAATATATACTTTTTGACTGCCAGAGTGTAAAACCTTTCATGTTCCGTTTTTCTGAAAACTCCCTCACCAGCATATTCAATAATTTAAAACTGGCATTTGAAATTGTGAAAGGTCTTTGTCACAGTTCCATAGGACATTTGTTATAGTTGCATTAATGTGAATGACTTGTTTTTATGTTTTTATAATTCCTGTTGCATGGCCAAGTTTCTTTTTGGGATTTTTTTTACACTTGTTTTTGAAAAAGACATCCACCCCTCCCATTTTTGTTTGTTTTGTGTAATAGCACTAGAAGTGAACAGACATAAAATTAAAGTCAATAACACCACCACACCACCACCACCACCACCACCACAACAACAAAACCCACACACACACACACACACACACAGGTGCACATGTGCCTGGACACACCTGTGCTTTCTCACACGCACACACATGCACACGCACACGCGCACACACACACACACAACACACTTTTAGACTAGAGATAATGTTACACAACAGCAAAGGATTGGTGAAAGATTTAGGCCATTCACATCTGTTCCGGATGTGATCTGCCAAGTGAAAAGCTGCTTACAGTCTCTGAATAAGACTGCCTGTCCCTTTAGTGTGTGTGTGTGTGGTTTGTGGTTGTTCTTTTCAATTTAGCGTCTGTGTGTGTGTGTGTGTGTGTGTGTAAGAGAGTGAGAAATGTATGCATGAAAGCAGGAAGGAGAATGTGTACATGTGTGTGCGTGTGTGTGTATGTGTGTGAGAGTGAGTGAGTGAGTGAGTGATGGTAATCCGTCAGGGTAAAATTGACAGATTCAGAGCTAGACACTGGCAGGGACAAGCTATCAACCTGACAAAATTTTGCAAATTATTGCACAAAGAAAATGTGTAAGTGTGTGTTTTATTTTAAAAAAATTCTTTTCATGGATAATGGAATAAGTACTCATGCTTTTTTTCCATCCAGTTCCCGTGTGGATGCATTTGTGTAAATTTTGTCATCCGTTACCACCGGCACACAATGGCCTACTCTTCCGAAAAGTGGAATGGGTTTTAACGTGTGCGCAAGATGTTCTGTGTGTGTTCGCACATGGGACCTCGGTTTATAGTCTCATCCAAAGGACTTAGGGGAGAATGGAGTTGGAACTGATGTTAACTCCAGAGGAGATATCCTCATGAACAGGAATCGAACTCGGGTCAGCAGATCACGAGCGCATCACGCTAACCACCAGGCTATCCCATCCGCCCTGTGTGCATGCGTGCATGTGTGTGTACGTACATGTATATGTGTATGCATGGCACCTACATGGGTATTTTGATTTGTATGCATTCATGCAAGTAGGTTTGCCTGAATAATGCTAGTTATGTTACATAGTGATGTGGATGCAGACAATGAGATGTGTGTGTGCTGTTTAGATCACTGATCAGTGTAATGATGTATGCATGTCCGCACACACAATTACAATACATGAACATGTGAGAAGAAAGACTTATTGACAGGAGATAAATCATTAAGGGCTACCAAAAGTACCATTCAGAGTCTAAATGAACTTATGGAAGAGTTAGTTTAGTTTCCAGTTGATGAGAATTTGGTTTGTGTTTAATAAGTCAAAATAATTAGTCATTTGAGAAGATTGATAATGTAGTCAACTGGTAGTTGTGTAATTGTAAACCGTTGAGATTAGAATAATTCTGATTTTTAATAGATTAAGAAGTGTTTGGAGTGGCATTTGATTTGCCTTCAGTAGTTTAAATGTTACATGGAGACTTGTGTATTTACCATACCTAAAACTTTTTGTTTTGCTAGTTGTCACAAGTTTCAAGACGCCTTTGACTTGCAGGTCTGACACTTGAATGTGATAGAGTAGTGTCAAGTGTGAACCATTCAGAAGCACAGGCACAGTTTTTCATCAAAGCTGGTTTTGAACTACTTTAGATCCCTGCCATAAAGGAATAATCAATCTCCAGTGTTGATTGTGCCGCTTCAGTAACTCTGTTTAGGCCATTTCACGCTGTCTTCAGCAATGAAAGTACTCTTCACCCCCCCCCCTCTTTCTCATTCTTTTTTGGTTTGTAGAAAAGTCTCTCTGACATGAGAATGCATACGGACAATGTTTTTTGTGTGTGTGTTTTCAGCCATATATTGGTAATGACATCCACTTTCAAAGTATCAGTATGGTGTAGATGCTTCATTACGTACTGACTTTGTTTAGTGTATTTCACTGTTTGTGTTATGAAACATAACTATTTGCAATTCGCTTAGCACTATTCTTTGACATAAAGTATGTTTACTTTTATTAGTTTCAGCTTTTGTTGTTGTTGAACATTATCATAACAATGTACATACTTTTGTGTGTGTGGCTATTAATTGAAAACAAAAAAAAGAATAAAATTAGATCAGTTTTGTCTGACAGATAGAAATATAGGGTACTGCTACACTACAGCTGTTAGTGTGGTAGAATTTGTTAGCTTGCATGATACATCTGGTCGTGTGATATTGACCAGGCGTACACTTCCTTGTTCTATTAGGAATTTTGTTATCTTTGGGGATAATGTTGAAGCTTGTCATAAGGGCAGAACTAAACTGAACAGAGAAAGGGAGCGCCAAGAACACTGGATTGAATGAATGGCTTATTATTTATTACCATTGTCAATTTCATCTTTTTGGCAAGGAGAACAAGGTGTGTTTTAAATTCAATGACCTTGCAGCTGAAAGAGCCCCCCCTCCCCCCAAAAAAACCCAACAACCCCCAACCAACCAACCAAACCCAAAACAACAAACAAACAACAAACAACCACCCCCCCCCCCAAAAAAAAAAAAAAAACCCAAAAAAAAAACCCCAACAAAAACCCAAACAACAACAAAAAAAACAAAAAAAACCAAACAACCAAAAAAAAACACAACAAAAAACAACCAAACCCAAAAAAACCCTATCAAAAACTAAACCAAAACAAATAGCAAGAACAAGAATAGACACCCCCCCCCCTCCCCCCCCCCCCCCCCCCCCCCAACCAAATACGAGTGATAAATCACAAGTTAATTGGAAAAAAAAAAGCCCACATAATATGTATGGAATACATTTTAAATACACTATACACTAATAGTAATACAGTGCCAAATGATGGTGACATTTCATTCAATCTATGGTTGTTGTTTTTTTAAAGAGTGCAAACAGACTTGGTTAACTATACCCAACACTTTATTATGTTTTTTAGTATGATTTAAAATAGCTAGAGATAAAGAGGCAGACACCAAAGTGAAGCAAGAATGCAAAGAAGCAAGCAAACAAACAACATTAAAATGGAGAAAGAGAGAAAGAGAGAGAGAGAGAGAGAGAGAGAGAGATTGTGTGTGCATACATTGTGTGTGTGTGTGTGCATGTGGGAATGTCATACCATTACCAGAGGAGTGTGAAAACACACATTGTCATGTTTGTGTTAGTGTGGCAGTATGTGTATGTTAGTGTGCGCGTACAAGAGTACATATTTTGAATTATATTAAACATATTTTATCACTTCATTTCTGTTTTTACTGAGCGAAATTAAGTTTCAAGTTAAACACTGATGTGGAGTGTGTTTCAAATGTTCATGAAGTGAGTCTGCAGTTCAAGATAGTAGCTTGTTGGTTGTGTGGTGTTACTTGGGTCACTCTGTAATGTGTTGAAGGTATGGGTATTCCTGTTGTTGAAACCCCTGTCAGTGCCAGTGCCAGTGCCAGGACCATTGTCTGACAGTAAAAACACTGATTCACTACCGGCTCTGCTGGAGTGGAGATGTTAACTCCGCTCACTCTCGAGAGGACTTTGTGTGTTCAGCATGGTGTGAACTAATTTACAAGCCGTTCTGAATGTTCAGTGCCTTAGTGGATACCTCCTAAACTGTCTGTGGTATGTAATACCAGTTTTGTTAAACTTATACAGACGCAGTGTGGTGTAATATTTCTGATGTCATGTTATAGTTTCTGTGCTTAGGGCAATGTAAGTCTTACAAGTTTTGATGACAGTCACAGCATCTTCGGGACACTTGAAGTTAAATGATCTGTAATATGTGACTCATGAAGAAATGGGCGTCACTTGAATTTGTGATAATTGTTTCTTCCTTTTAGCTCCTGTAAGACTGTATTCATTGCTGTTGAAAAAAAAGACTATAGATGGATTCCGCTCATAACTTAGACCAATTGTAATCTTATACACTGTTGAATAAATCTTAGTGTATTCTTTACGGTCAACTCAGTAAGATAAAATATGTCCACTCACATGCATGCATGTGTATACAAAAATGCCCCCCCTCCTTCCCCAACACACGCACTCGCACAAAGTACATGCAGTTGTACTGTACACACACTTGAATCAACGTTCATGCACACAGAAACATGCATTCTGATTCAGGTGCATGCACACACATACATGCATGCACATAGTGGCTGCTGAGTCATATTATTCATGATAGTTTTCATTTCTCACTTTTATTAGTAGTTTTAAGGATTCTTCATGGCTTTTTTCAATTTTTGTTTTTGAACTAGGAAAGTTATTTTGTACTTGGCCTGGATTTTTATTATCATCATTACTTAATATTATTTTTATTTATCATTATTATCATTATTATTATTATTATCATTATCATTATTATTATTACTAATATTAGCAAAACAGATTACACATTTCTCCACTGGAGTTCTGCTAAGTAGAGTGACATCTTTTTAAATATAAAGTTTTGTATCCCCAAAGTTGGAATGCAGCCACTTTTTAATGGTGGGCAGAAAGGGTTGCTAAGCAAAATCTAACTAATGGTGAATGTTAGAGCTCTAGCCATGGAACAAAGAAACAAAAGAACAACAACAAAAATAGTTTTGGCAGTGTTTAGTTTTGTTTCAAAGTCCAGTTTTGCTATAGAGAATTTTGAATAATTCATGCTGGTAGCTTTTTGTTGTTGTTGTAAACTTTTGTTTTCCTTTTTGGCCATAATTTGCAGATGACCTGGCTGGTCAAATTGTAAATGGTTAGCCAGAATCAAGAGAATGGTGAGGAAGTGTGCCCAGTCTTGATGCAAAGCCCTCAAATAAGCGTTTGGGATTATCGTCTCAGCTGAGACAGATTGGATTAACTGCTTTGTTGGTTTTCCCTATGGTGTTTTGTTCCCCTTTACTGGCCAAGGAATTAGTGGGGTGTGGTGTACTGTGAGGTAAATCTGTGTTTGTGGGCCACTTAGGGAACGTGACACCATGGTAAATCACTAAACGTTGCAGTGAATTATGTGACGTGGTTCTGTCAGGACCAGTACCAGTACCAGATTAAAAAAACCCCAAAAACATTTGAATAGTTGTTTGGATTTTATTATTATTTTCTCATTGACAATTGACTTTATCTTATTATAAAAAATCTTTTTTCTGCACGCTTCCTTGTTGGGTGGTGAATAACTGGAGGACGCTTCCCCCCCCCTCCCTCCCCCCCTCCCCCCCCCCAATTGCAACAGTAGTCTGCATTGATATTGAACTATCAAAATAAATGCACTACTTTTGAGCCCTACATTTTGTGTGCATGTTTTGTCTTACTCTGTTGAAAATGTTACTGGTTCACTGTGCCCTCAAAGGCCTGATTGATTCCTATTGTTTCAAGAAGTTTTCAGAATGATTCAAACTGTGTGTGTGTGTGTGTGTGTGTGTGTGTGTGTGTGTGTAGTTATATAAATAGCTTTACCTCTTCCATTATTACCTGATGATCTTCCACCCTCCTTACCTCAAAAGAGGGAAAGGCATGATAGTGTGTGTGTGTGTGTGGTGTTGTGTTGTGTGTGTGTGTGTGTGTGTGTTTGTGTGTGTGTTTTGTGTGTGTGTGTGTGTGTGTGTGTGTGTGTTTGACAGACAGAGAGAGAGGAATTGATAGATTGATTTTTTTGTTTACATTTTCTTGAATTTGAAGAATACAATAAATGCCATGTTAAAGAATTACAGTGTGACCCCCCTCCCCCCCTCCTGTTGTTTTAAATAATAAAAAAATAATAATTTTTTTAAAAACTATACAGCAGTCTGTATCTCCAGCAGTATGTGTGAAAGTCTCATGTCTGGGAAATGTCGACTGAGAAAACCTTCCTCTACTCTCCCAAAATGTCACCTGGGTTAGAACTTGTCGTGGTTTTAGCCGCCAATGTGAAGAAATTGATAAAAAGGAGAGATCTTTGGAGCTGAATCCAATAATTAGAGTTGTATGTCAAGACCGTGGGCGTTGAAGTAAGGGGCTGACATCATTGTGCTATTTGCTAGCGACTGTCTGCACTGATTTGACCCAGTATTCCGCGTCTGAAGTCTTGTGATGTTGTGCTCTGAAACTTAGTTACACTGCAGCTTGACAGCAAACTATACATAAGAATGTAGTACTTAACTAACCGTTGAGGAAGACTGTAAGGTAAATATTGAATAATATGAAACGAGGTGGACAAGGTGAAGTGACAAGAGACAAGAGTCAGCTTGACAGTTTACATCTGCCCAGAAACAGAGGGATGACTAACTGATAAAGTGCAAATGATAAAGCCACAACCTCCTGCACAGGGTTCTGAGCTTCGTGTTTTTGTACACCTTTATTCTTTGTGGGGACAGGATAGCTCAATGGTTAGAGCACCCGCTTTCCCCCAAGTTTAGATATTAGCAACGTTGAGTCTTGTATCTCTTAGATGGGGGACCATTTACACGTTGGTTTTAAGTTCAGAACAGTCCCTCCAGTTCACCCAGCTGTAAAGTTTTGGGTACCTGTCCTCTTTCATGACAGGGATGTTAAAGCAGTGAGGGAGAGGAGATGGGCGCTACCCTAAAAATGCTGCCGAGTTGAAGTCTCTGACACCTCGTTCCCCAACGTCCACATAGGTTATAATGAAAACACCTCTACCTTTTACAGTTTTACTTTTAGCCTTTTTTTTTGGTTTTGTTTTACCTTATTCTTTGCAGTCAGAAACAAGTCCTTGATGAGCTGCCACTCATGGCCTTGGGGCACATTATGCCTTTTTTGTTGTTGATAGTAGATAGATTTTGATTTAAAAACAACAAATAGAACATGATATGTAAATTGTAATGTAGTTTTAATAGTTCTGTTATATCATGAATGTGTTTGGCTAATGCAGATGAAAGGGCTGTGTGTGCAGCTTGAAGTTGAGGTGGTAGTTGTTGAATTGATTTATAGTGTATTGTGGTTGAGCTGAATTGGCATTAGTTGATTTTGTGGCTAGTCAATAATAGTATTAGTCATCTTTCAGTGAGATATGAATTTATTAAAAAACAAAACAACAATACCCCCCCCCCCCCCCCCCCCCCCCACCAAAAAACAACAAACTAACCATTGTAATAGAAAATTGTTTAGAATATGTTTTGTGATTGCTCACTTGTGAAAAGAAATGAGGAAACGGTGAGCATTTCAAAATGCCTTGATGATACTTGATAGATTATTTTATAATCTTGACAAAAGCAGCAGTGCCCCATCATCCACCATCAGTGGTTGATGCTTTTTGTTTTAGCCCAGCCAGGGGCAGGATAGCCTAGTGGTTAGAGTGCTCCACTTGTGTGATCCTATGGCCTGGGTTGGAGCCACCAGTGAGGCATCCTTTGGAGGGGATTTTTTCCCAAGTTCAACATCAGTACTTACGACTGACTCCACTCCCCCCGAAGGTCCTTCAGATGATATTACAATTTTGTATAATCCTAGGTCCCATGTGTGAATGCTCAGAGAGTATCTTGCACACAAAGCCCATTTAGCCTTTTGGAAGAGTAGGCTGTTAAGTGCCTGTAAGAAAGGATTCTGACAGAATTTTGAAAAGCACGTGAACACTGTTGTCATATTTCGACATCATTCCCAAAGTCAGAATGCAGCTACCTTAACAGTTGGAGAAATAAAAAATAAAAAAAGGGTTGCAAGCATACGCAAAACGTCTCACAATTGGGGCACCTCGGAGCTGCAGCCGAGGAATGCAAGAAGAAGAAAAAGACAAGCGCCTGTCCCTGAGGAATGATTTCCTAATAATGTAAACCATTTTGGCCACCCACCAAGGTACATTGACACCGCATAGTAATGGATTGCGTTGCACACATGTATTTTGAAACTACAGAAAGCGCGGGTCCAGATAAGAACCAAGCAAAACAGGGGGGGGGTCTGTGCGGTGGACAGCCTGTTGTTAGTGTTATTCCACAGGTTGACCACACAACTACAGGTAGATCTATTGCCGTACTCCTGCTAATCCTCTTTGGAGCTGCAGGCAAACTGGCTACTGAAGCATGATAGCCAATGGTGTCAAGGTGACGAGGAAGCTCCGATAAGGGTATATTACCGTAGTATTGGTGACGGAGGGTTGTGTACTTTGTTGTAGTTGGGTCTCATTATCCTATCTATCTGCTCTGGGGCTGTCTGGTTTGCTGTCTGTCCCATGTGTGTGGAAGTGAGAAAACAGGACAGGGGGAATTACTAGGGGTGCTTGTGTGTGTGCGTGTGTGTGTGTGTGTGTGAGAGAGAGAGTGTGTGTGTTCATAGTAGCAGTCTGCCCCTTTCTCTCCCACTTTTTGTGTGTGGATGTTTTTATTGATTTATTTTTTTCCTTTGTTTTGCATAATTGTTTGTTATTGTCTATTTGTACACATGTATGGTTATTCCCCCCCCCCCCTCCTGCCCCCACAACATATACACATTGTGCTTACAAGATTGTTTTGGTGTGTTCCTTGGCTAGAGCTCCAAGGTTTATCAGTGGTGAGATTTGGGGCATGCAACTGTTTCTACCCACCATCAAAGTATCCGCATTTCAACTTCGGGGTATGCTGATGGTGTCTAAACACGGCGCATGTGTGCATGCATTAAAAAGAAAAATTGTCATCCGTTACTACAGGCGGTTTGAAATGACTTTCTCTTGTGAAAGGTGGAACGGGGGTTTTTAATATGTGCGCAAGATGGCCTGCATGCATTCACACTCGGGGCCTTGATGTATGTAGTCTCATCTAAAAGGACTTTGACATGTATGTATACAGTTCTATTTTCTCATCAAACTGGGAAGAAAGGGTAAGGCTGGGCATTGAATCCAGAACCTCATGGTTTACTTGTTAGGGAAGTGAACGTCTGAACTGCCCTGTTGTCTTCCTTCTTGTAATACATTCAACTGTGGTTCTTCAATATGTACATATTTGACATTTTTGTATATTTAAAATCTGTTTTAAAAAAAAAGGGGGGGGGGTTGTTTGAGGTATTGGCACATCCATGTATTGTCTGATATTATGTGAATTGACTGACGTAGGATATGGTAAAAAAGTCCCTATTTTTCATACACCTGGCTCCATTCTGATTCAAACCTGTGATGTCAGAACCATAAGATTTACTAGTATGGTAGAACTAGAAGTATGTCACCTTTTCCGTTCCGCTATCACCATACTGTAGGAAGACAGTAAAATGATGGTTCTCATTCATGAATGATGAAATGAATCGGGGAAGTAGAGTAATCTAAGTACCAGTACAGTCATGCACCATGAGAGATTTCCCCAACCTTTCACTTTCCCACCCATGTCACCAGTTTCCTTTTGCCTTTTCTGGCTTGAGTTGATGTTACAGGGATCTTGATGTTACAGTTTTCGTTCTCTCTCTCTCTCTCTCTCTCTCTCTCTCTCTCTCTCTCTCTCTCTCTCTCTCTCTCTCTCCCTCCCTCCCTCCCTCCCTCCCTCTCTCTCTCTCTCTCTCTCTCTCTCTCTCTCTCTCTCTCTCTCTCTCTCTCTCTCTCTCTCTCTCTCCAATCCTTTCCCTTCTGGTAGCTGTACCAGTGTAGAGCTCTGTGTCTGGTACAGAGGGGCTGGAATCAATAGAAAAGCAACCTGGTGAGAAAATCCTGCAGTCGAATGATAGAGCAGGGTTCACCTAGAATACTGGCTGTGCAGTAAGCCATTCGACTGACGTCATCCTTGCTTAGCCAGCTCATCTGTAAACTGAGATTTTGGCTATTTATTTATATCTCTCCTAAAAGAAAACAAAAATTATGAGGAAATATTGTTGTTGCAAAGATAACATAACGTTCTGTGATTGACTGAAGTGCAGAATTTGCTCTGTTGTGGTGAGGAAGGAAATTTAGTAATAGAAAATTATTTTGGTGATGTATAGATCGTGCTTTGTTTCTGAAATAATCTTGAACATGAAGTGAGAGCTAGGATTTTGTTTTGTTTTTGTTTTTTTTCAGAATACTATCAATTCTTTACATCCTGATTCCCTCAGATTAGAATTATGCCAGTTCACATCAGTGTGGTTATGCATGAACACTTGTGTTAGTATAGTGTTTTTATGGGAACATACAGTGTAGTACTAGCTTGGAAAATTTAGATTGCATTTCACTTACGATACCCTTACGATACCAATAATTCCAGGTAAAATCTTTCATATATATATCTTATGATCAGATATATATATATACCAACAGATTTCTAAAGTCAAGAATTGGAGTGGAAATGTAGCATTTTTGCAGGGCAGTAATTAAACGGTCATTCTTGAAAGCATGTTGCCAAGTGCTTGTTCAGCAAAACTCCCAGGACACGTCTTGTCTGTCATTTATCGAAGGCCATCAGTCAAGCAGCTTAGGTTTCTGCTGGGCTGGAGATATCAGGGATGTCTGTTTGGTTGATGGCCTTGGTATTTGTGCCTTCTCCTGAGTCTTGGGTATTTTTAGGAATACATGACCAAGCAATCACGGTTCTTTTTTCTTCATGGGAATTGCGTGCTGTCCCTCTTAATATTGTGCTGTCCCTCTTAATATTTCTGTGGGAGGCAGGGTTTTTATGTTCCAGGGAAAGAGACACAACTTTCCATGGTATTGAAAGGTAGGAAATTGCGTACAGAGTTGAAGGATTGGCTATATAGAGGCAGAAGAATGACCCCTAAATATAGCAGCAGCAACAACAACCAACAACAACAACAACAACAACAACAACAACAACAAAGGGGGGGGGGGGGGGGGGGGGCAGGGGGAGGATAAGGGAGAATGAGTAAGAAGAAGAAAAAAATGACAGTTTGAGTGGAAGATAAATCAAAATTGATAATGACATAATTTTGATGCAGTGGCTGGTTTCATCGCGGTTTTTTTCTTCTTCCTATTTATCCTTTTGATTGATTTGCTTGCTTTTGAAGTAAAAGCCACTTTACAGCTTTTTACACATTTTTGGTTATGTAATAGTTTTAATACTATCTTCTTCTCTACCCCTCACCCCCACCCCCTCTCTCTCTCCCTCTCTCTCTCACTTCCCACCCCCCTCCCCTTCTCTCTGTGGTACATTTTGTTTTGTGTTGTCCAGTGTTAGAGAATTATAGGCAGAATTACATATCAGTAAAATGAAGTAGACAGCCTGTTAATTATTTAGACTCTATAAAAATTTACTCTTGGCATCTGGTCGGCCATGCCTTGTATGAATCTGTGCAAAGCCTTTAGAAATAAGAACTTTTGTTAATTGTCATCGTAAATTATAGGTTTGTAACTGATGATTTCTGTTACACAGTAACTTTTTGTTGTTACTTCTGCTTTCCTTTTTCGTCGTCTTCTTCTTCTCTTCTTTCTTTCTTCTCTTTTGTCTTTCTTTCTTTTTTTCTTTCTTCTTCTTCTTCTTCTTCTTCTTCTTCTTCTTCTTCTTAAATAATCCACCAAAGCACTTGACAGTCCTCTGCATCAGTTTATGTATAAGCCAAAGGCTTTTTTTGTGAATAAAACGTGAATTCAGGTTTGAGTTTTCTCATATCCAGACTATAGGATAAATAGATTGCAGTTTGTGTTTTATTTTCCGTTTTCCTTCTTATACATTTTTGTTGATGGCATCATGATGACAGTGCAGTTGATATGTAATGCCAGATTACCTGTTAAAACTTCTCCCTTCTCTCCACCGCTCTTCTCACTCTCTCACTTCTTCCTTCACTTCTCCGTGTCCTGTTTGTCCAGTGGTCTGCCTGCCTCTTACTGTTTTATGCTTTTCAGTGATGGACCTGTAGCCAGCCAGCATAGGTTTTTCAATAAATGTCTTTTCAGTGTAGCATGAAGCTTTAGTCAAGTTGTCATCTGTCATGTTCAGAGTGATAAATGGCACAACTCCTGTTAACGAGACACGTCATTTAGGCGTACATGCAGCATGACGCAGCTGAGTTGTGGAACTTTTACGATTTGCGTCACAAAAGGCAGATTTAAGAGAAGGGGGGGTGGAGGGGGAGAAGGAAGGAAAACAGAATTTGTTGCTCTTTATCGTGTGAGTGTGTCGCTATGTGCGTCAAAGGCACAAAGGGTCGGACACACTCATCCATATTCATCGCAGCTGAGCAGTAGCTTTTTGGGGTTTGCTTTTGTTTTGTTTTTCCCTCTTCATTATGTGTACACGTACATGTAAGGGGAAAGAGAAAAAGAAAAAGAAGTGACAAACTTGAGAGGATAATTTATGCAATAGTGATTTGTCATTAGTGTCCTTGGCACTCCTTGCTGCATACATGCAAATTAGAAGGAAGTTTGTATGTGTGTGTG
The DNA here is from genome assembly GCA_028751875.1 of Rapana venosa. Lineage (NCBI taxonomy): Eukaryota > Metazoa > Mollusca > Gastropoda > Neogastropoda > Muricidae > Rapana > Rapana venosa. The sequence goes on along the minus strand of CM054153.1, from coordinate 29,549,604 downwards.
TGTGTGTGTATGTGGTGTTCTGAGTGAGTTCATGGTTATGTAGTTGGTACAAAGTGTCTTGTCTTTTTTCTTTTTAACCTCCTCCCCTTTCATCTGATGATTTTTTCTTTTTAATCTCCTCCCCTTTCATCTGATGATTTCATTAGGAGTAACAGTTTCCAGTCAGAAATAGTTTACCACAAACATGTTGACGAATAGCAGTTCTAGTTAAGAGTACTCCTGTGCAGGTACCATGTTTGAGGTTCATGCTTATTAGGACGCACACAGACAGATGCATGAACACACTTGCTCATGCACACAGTACACACAGTACTCACACAGTACACACAGTACTCACACAGTACTCACACAGTACACACACACACACACACACACACACACACACACACACACACACACACACACACACACACACACACACACAATCTATATAGTGTGGTTGTTTTGTTGTTGTTTTTTTAACTTCTGTTTTACACATGTTATTCATGTGTCAGCATCCTGACCCCAGTTATTCACATCTAGCCCTTGCCCATCCCGCTATAGAAGAATCAAGAAATCCCTGTTCTGGATGAACTCCAAAAGTGGTACCAGCACCAGTGCTACTTGTTTGTTTTATAGTTCCTTTGGTATCGATTGACCATCTAGCTCGACAGACACTATAGCCAAGTGGTTAGGACCATTTAATGTCAATCCTGTGGTTCCATGCAGTCACGGGTTCGAACCTCGATGGCAGCATCTGGTAAATTCAGGGTGGAGATCTTTACAATCTCCCAGGTCAGTGTGGACCTGCCAGTGCTCTTCCCTTCGCGTGTGTGTACATGTAACACACGCATAAGATCAAACTGTGCATGTTAGATATCTCTTATTTCATGTCATCGTTCACTGTTTTATGGAAACGCAAACAGTACCCAGCATGCAGCCTGTACAATGAAATGACTCCTCAAAAATCACACACAAGGCCAGGCACAGGCCACCCACTTAATGAGGGGATGCACACACACACACACACACACACACACACACACCACACCACACCACACCACACCACACCACACCACACCACACCACACACACACACACACACACACAGTGACACACACAGTGACACACACACACACTCTCACATAGAGAGAGAGAGAGAGAGAGAGAGAGAGAGAGAGAGAGAGAGAGAGAGAGGAGAGAGAGAGAATGTAGCTAAAATCTACTTCCCAGCGCTTCCTGGGAGGAATAAAATTAATATGTCTGCCAGCCAAACCAGGAAAGTAACTCGGTGTAACTGTTAAGCCCAGATGAAACCAAACATCAGTGAGTGGTAGATAAATGAGCCAGCAGCACAAGAGCAGTTAAAGGGTTATACTAATACTAGTAATAGATATATATATATAATCTGTGATTGTGAAGAGAAAATGTGAAGTGGAAATGTTGAGCTCTTAATCAGAATGGAGTAGGAATGGGGCCCAAGCTCGGTTGTTATGTTGTTGTTGTTGTGCGTTCCCCAGCTTTACACCCTGGGGGTCACCCAGAACATGCACTCTGACTCACTCATCCCACCTGGGGATCACTGTGAGATAGGAAGTACACCGGGTGAGAAGTTTGCGTGTATGACTCTTTTCAAGTACCTCGCCACATAGGCAGCCATACTCCGACTTCAGAGGATTTTTTCCTCCTATAAAGGAGAGTGCAGGTTGTTATGTTAAGAGCTTGTCATGGCTGAAGGCAATCTCAACACATTTTAAACATAACAACATTTTAATGTAGGCCATGGCAATTAGCTGACATCAATAACCTGACAGAGCTTTTGGCGTGGGCCAAGCGAGAGATTATTCATTGAGTTTGTGCGTGTGTGCATACGTGCATGTGTGTGTGTGAGAGAGAGAGAGAGAGAGTGTGTGTGTGTGAGTGTGTGCTTGCGCACTTGCACTGGTTCTAATCTTGAATTCCACTGTTACTGATAGTATGATACTACCTGATCAGAGATAGATACACACATGATACGATTTATGAATCCAGAGTTTTTAGTTTTGTTTTGTTGTTGTTAGTTTGTTTATAAATTATCAAAGTGACATCAGCTGTGATGAGCTTAAATTTCAGTGTGCTTGATAGTTTGTGACATTCCACCACATAGCAAGTCGTATTGTACCGTTGGTCAATTTTTAGTTATTGACGTGTTATTAATTTGCAATAAAAAGGCTATTCAATGTAAGAAACAGATTGAAAATCGGACAGTTCTTTGAAAAGTTATGACAAATTGAAATGACGTAGCGCAGGACATGACAAAATGAGAAATTGATAAGTTTAGCATCGCAATAGGTGGTCAGAATGAGGGCTTGGGTATTAAAAAAAAATTTTTTTTAAAGCAAAAGAAAACAAAATTGTGCTTTGATATTTCATTACAAGGTAGAATGATGTCTATAGTTTTATAATCACTCCAAATCTCAAAATAGACAACCTGACCCCCACCTGCCTAAAATGGCTCCTAGTGGAAAAGTGGGTCAGGTGCTGAGCTACTCTTTTTGTGGTGGAGCGTGGCATTTCAGTTCTATGATTGTACTTAGTCTAGCAGGAATGTGTAATCTAACATGTCAAAGTAAAATGGGAGGAAGGAACAATAATAACCCCACCCACTACAGATACACAGGAAGGGATCTTAATAGAATGTGTGCCTGAAAGAATACATTAATATGATTATAAATGTATACAGCATACATTACATGACTAATGTAATGTGTATGTGTTGGTTAATTTTTTAATGAAAGTTGTTGGCACTGGAAAAAAAAAACGGCTATAAAGTATAAATGATTGTGGATAGTTTTTAGTTTTGGTCATTGTAGATTTGGGCTTTTAAAGGTCATATAAACCAGGTCTGTATAATAGATATATATAGCTGCAAAGGTCATCACTAGGACAAGATACGTGGTCCGATTTATTGTTAACGTAAGCAAGGAACAATTCGGTTGGTAGCGGCACTGTTGTGTTGATGGTGGTAGTGATAGCGATTTTTTTTCCCTTTCTTTTTCCCATGTATTGTCTAGACTCATTTGCTAGGATCTGTTCAAAGCAGAGATAGCACTGGAAAGATTTGGAACGTTCACTGCGTTCTGTGTATACCGAGTTACTATTTCTGTTTGAATCCGGTTACATCACGCTTCTTAGACTGTGAAAATTTACCACATCCTAAATTTGTCAGCGTTTTATTTGTAAATAGATTATATTTATGACCAGGGTTTGCCCTGCGCATTTGTTATTTTAGTGTGTGTCACTCAGTGTGTGTGTCACTCTGTGTGTGTGTGCATGCTTGATAAGTCTTTTATTAGATTTTTAGAAATATTTATTTCAGTCGTAACATTTTGAAGAGCCCCACAGCACATAAAGCTGGTTTATGCTAGGGATGCTTTGAAATAGGATTGACTAAGGCTGCAACCAGTTTTTACTGAACACAAACAAAGGGATTAAATGTAAAGGGATTGGCACAGAGCAGTCACAAAGGAGGGAGTGGAGGGGCAGGGGGGGGGGGGGGGGGGGGAAGAGATAGAGCCTAGTGGTTAGAACCTTATGCTCATGATCTGACAACCGGGATTCGAGCCACTACAGAGGCACCCGTTTTAGGAAATTTTACCTTTAGTGTCAGTTGACTTTATTTATAAAGTCCTTCAGGTAATACTATAGATAAATAAACTTATAAAGCACTTTGATTTGTTGCTATATAAGTTGTATACATTATTATTATTAAACTGAGTTCCCGTGTTTGACCACATGCAGGACAATTTGTGCACATGTTGAGGACCTGTTCTGCCTTTAAGAAAGAGTAGGCTATTTCATGTTGGTAGGAACGGATGACAAAAATTTTTTAAAATGCATGGGCACACCATTCCCAAAGTCAGAATGCACTCCTTTGATTGATGGTGGGCAAAAATGTCATCACTGATGAACCTTAGAGCTCTAGCCAAGGAATGAAAACCCCCAAAAAATGATCGATCACAAAAACTGTGGCAGGCAGACTAGAGCTTTATGATTGTATCTGCTAACTAGCTGAGATTGCAGGGGGGTGCTGTGAGGGAAGGTTGGAGCTGAGCACAGATTTTATTGGCTGCTTATGGAGTGGTAAAATGATGACGGGTGCTTGACTGATTGATAGGTGGTTATAGCTGGAGGCTGTTGTGTGATTTCAAGGAGGAAAAGTGACGCTTTGGGCATATGAGCGCATATGGTGGTGGTTCAAGTGGTTGAGTGAGGTGGTTCTCGATACAAAACATGCACATGCATGTATTCATAAGCGCAGAGGCATGCACGTACACACACACACACACACTCACACACACACGTGGATGCACGCACGCACGCACGTACACAATGACACATGCACGCCCTCCCTCAGGTATGATGTACACAGTCACATACACACATGCACATGCGCACACACGCACACACACGCACTTACACACACGCACGCACGCACACACACACAAGCACACACAAGCACACACACAGAGTCTAATATCACCCTAGAGTGAACATATACTTTAAATGAAAAAAACCCACACACACACACATAATGACTCACACACACACTTTCACACTCACTTTCCTGCCCTTGATTTTTGATTGCCTGTAATAGATGAACATTCCTTAGAAATGAAAGAAACTGTACAAAATACAATAGTGGTGTCATTGTTGGTGACAAATTTAATTATCACTAATATCACTAAGAGTGAACAGACGTTAAATTGAAGACAACATTGAAATTTAATTACCTTTTTGTTTGTCCAATGTTGAATGAAACTTGTAAAAAATGTTTACCAAAATATTATGCTAAACATCCAAACACTTTGAAGTATGAACAACTCTTTTATTCATCAAATAAAAAGACTCTGCACGATGTTGTTAAAGTGATTTAGTGATTAATACTATCAGAAATAACATGTACACTTTGTTCAATGAGTTTGATATGTGTAAACAGACAATTGTTCTATAGTATTGTGTTCAAGTATCCGCTTACATGGTGCATGTATAATGTTCAGTTACGATTTTGTTCACTGATATTGTGTAAAATCCTCCATGTCCCTAAAGGGATGACAGGAAATAAAGAGATTGAAATTTGAAACTCTCTCTATCTCATGTATTCTTTTTTATGAAAGGATTTAAAAAAAAATCCTGAAGTTTGAGTCTGTCTATGTGGCTAAGGCTAGGTACTGGAAACCAGTTAAAAATACCTGTAGTATTGGTAAACATCTCATCTGGTGTGTACAAATTTCCCATCTCACTATGATCACTGTGATTCCCCAAGGGGGATGAGTGATTCGGAGTGCATGTTCTGGGTGACTAGGGGAATCGATAAGCTTGAATAAACGGATTATTGAATATGATTGTTTAAAGTAGTAAATCATTATATCTTGATTAAGAAGAACCCTTACTGACATTTGATGATTTGTCATGTTGTGACAGTCGTGACATATAAGCTTTGAAGTTATGCTTTTGCTTTTTGTTTTGTTTTGCTATGCTTTGTTTGGACCCCATTCTAATGGGCTGGAGGCTTGAAGGATAAATCTTGTTCATTGCTCTCTCTCTCTCTCTCTCTCTCTCTCTCTCTCTCTCTCTCTCTCTCTCTCTCTCTCTCTCTCTCTCTCTCTCTCTCTTTCATCTCCCTCTCCTTTCATCTCCCTCTCCTTTCCACTGAAAAGAATTATTTATAAATGCTTTACAAGAATCGGCACTTTTATAAATTCCATACATTATTGTTATTATTATTTATGTACCCCTCCCCCCACCCTGTGGGGATGCTTGGTGGGATGGGGGGGGGGGGGGGTGAAGGAGGGGGGGGGGGGGTAGTTTGAATAGCATCCCCACCATCTGGAAATTCTGTGCTAGGAATTCCCTCTTTTCTATCCCTCTTTTTGTTTCTGCATTGTTCCTTTTCCCCCCTGTCACCTCCTTGTCTATTTTCCCCACCTCCACTACTATCCGAGTACCTCTCCCCTTCCATCTCTCTCTCCTCCTCTCTTTCTCCCCTCCCTCCCCACCCCCTCCCCCCCTCTCTCTCTCTCCCTTCATCTTCCTTTTCCTCTCTTTTCGCTGAATTGTTATAATATGTAACAAGGACAGTAGAATATGGAACAGCCAGAGCTGGTAATGACAATGTAAACAGGAAACACTTGTGCATCACGTATCTCAGTTCGGACATGACTTCTTGATATGACTGTCGCGCTCTGTGATATGTAAGAACAATGCCTTTAATGATTTATGCTTGTTAGCAGTAAATAAAGTTAAACAATTCTTTTGATAGGTAGTTGAATTTAAGTATTTTAACTAAGCGTAGAACTTTTAATGCAGATATATCACGAATTACACTAATGTTTATTATTTGACAGTAAAACAATCATAATTAATTTACTATATTTCATGCCGTGATGATACACATTTGTGCATTTATGTTTAAATTTTTTTTCTTTTTAGTTTTAACTCCTCCCCCCCCCCCCCACTTAAAGCAGTAGTAGGAGGGAGGGAAGGGGGAGAGAGAGGGTGTGTGTTTATATCCCCCCTGTAGATGTATTTCTATAGCATGAAATTATGCTAGTATTATGACATTTTTTAAAGAAAAAAATCTAGACAATAAAACCTGTTTTAAAGGAAAGAAAGAAAGAAAAATGTATTTTATAACATTGCCAACAGTAAGCTTTCCATTTTCAGGCATAAACTTTGTGTGAGATGTGTGTGTGTGTGTGTGTGTGCGTTCGTGCGTATGCATGCATGTGTGTGTGTGTGTGTGTGATTTAACAGTTTTATTAAGTCGTAAGTCCTTTACACCTAATTTGACCATTGTGCAGATTTTTCTGTTATGGTTGTTTGAGCTTTACAAAACACTTTTGCATTTTTGCTATTCTTTTTGTGAAGAGTATATAAAATACAGATTAAAAACGTAAGAGCAACAGACAAACCTGTGTTTATTTAACCTTTTTTTTCTTCTTCATATTTCAGACTTTGTTTTACAGTTGACTGTGGTGTATTGACAATTAAACTTTGTAGTACTGTGGTAAAACTGTTATACTTTGAATTGCTTTTGAAAGATTTATCTTCTTTTATCTGCAGTTAAATGGAATGCCAAACATGATTCATTCTGTGAAATTGAGAGAGTCAGAGAGAGAGAGAGAGGTAGAGGTGGGGAGGGAAGAGTGAGTGGGAGAGGAAGGGGGTGGGCTCAGATGGTGAAGGCATGGGATGTTAGAAGCATAGGAAAGGCTATTTAAAAAAACAACAACAAAACTGAATACAATATTTTCATAGAATAATATGCATTACGTTAATTTATATAAATTTTATCATATATCATGTTAAAACATTTTGGTTGATGTCATGATAAAAATATGTGTGTGAATTTGCCCACTGTATGTGTGTGTGTATGTGTTTGTGTGATGGGGAATGTGTGAGTGTGTGGATGTGTGTACATACTGGCACGCGCATGAGTGCATGTGATTTTACACTGAGTTTATGACTTAAGATATTGCTGAAATTTGGGTACTATATATCTTGTGATGTACACATGCGTGTGCGCCAATGTTCGGATACTGCGTTGTGGGATTTTTCTGTGAAAAATGGTTTCCTGTTTTTATGCATGCCTTCTAGTTGAACCCACGCGAATATTATTTCTGTTTGTGAGATAATAAAGTATTTGACTTAAATTGAATAAAATTAATGATCCACCCCATGGTTTGCTCCACAATTAACCCACTTATTTGATATAGTACTGCTGTAGTGTGAAAAAAAGACCACCACCAGTGCAAAAAAAAAAAAAAAATTAAATAAATAAAACCATTTTACCATATATACCACTACCACCAGCATGACCACCACCAGGAGATAACTATAATTCCTCTCACTGACAAAACTTGAGCAGTGTGGCGGATTCCGGTTATCTCCAGTTGTGGTAGTTGGCAATGGTGTTAAGGGCTGTAAAACATTAAAGGCTAAAGGCTGACCTTGAATCACAAAGTCTATAAGAAGAGATACATATGTTCACATGTGTGTGTGTGTGTCGCTATGTGTGGGTCACTGTGTGTGTGTGTGTGTGTTTTATTTATTCTCATTTTGAGGAGAATGGAATAAGCACTCATGTGCTTTTTTTTTTATACTGTTGTCAGTTTTGTCATCTGTTCCCACTGGCACACAATGGCCTATTCTTCTGAAAAGCAGAATGGGTTTTAAATGTGTGCAAGATGTTCTACGTATGTTTGCGCATGGGACCTTGGTTTCTAAATAGTCTCATCCGAAGACTTTCAGGGGGAGTGGAGTCAGCACTGATGTTAACTCCAGAGGAAAAATCCTCCTGAGAGTGTGTGTGTATGTGTGTGTGTGTCTGCGCGCGCAGGTGGGTGGGTGGGTGGGCACCTGTGTGAGATTGAGAGATAGTGAGGATATGTTTGTGCGTGTGAGTGGGTGCAGGAGCACAGATTGCATAATCAGAACAAGCACTGCAGACATGTCTTTCGTGACATTGTGATGGATGCATGCACATGTTAACCCTGAAATCTGCATAGCATTTCCTCATTTTCTTGTCTGAACACCTATGTAACTAGTCTTCCATTGTTGTGCGCTCTCCCATCATAATATTGTAAAGCTTCGGATGCTCTTTATACTGTAGACTAAACATGAATTTTTTTTAAAAAAAGAAGAAAAAACCCTGCCTTTTTGGTTTTTGTCTTTTATGTCTCTCTCTTTCTCTCTCTTTCCCTACCCCTCCATACGACCTCTCTCTTTCTCTCCCCCTATCTCCATCCGCCCTGTCTTTCCCCCTCTCCCCTCTCTCCATCCACTCTCTCTCTTTCTCTCTCTCTGAGTCTCTATCTCTCTCTCTCTCTCTGAGTCTCTATCTCTCTCTTTCCCCATCTCTCCCTTCCTCCCTCCATCCCGCTCTCTCCATTTGCCCCCTCTCCCTCTCTCTCAAAATATCTATTAAAGTTAGTTCTATGCAAATGAGCGATCCCTTCAAAGTGTGCTACAGAGTATCAGTATGTCTGTTAATTAAGACATTTGGGAGTATACATTTTTTTTAATGCTCTTGAAAGCCCAAGAACTTTTTGTTAATTAACCCTCTTGTCCCCGATCCGGCCGCAGCCGACAGTAACGGAGGCTGCCGCTAGATTCCAATCCGACCGCAGCCGACAGTTGGTGCTGCCACATGGGCAGTACTTTTCCATCACACACAGATCTCGTGGTTTTCACACAGTGTGTCTGAAAATTGGTGGGGCGATGCAGGGAGGGTGCCAGACGGTGCCAGTGATAAATTTAGACCACTAACATGCGTGTAGTGGGGAGGGAAGGAAGAAATAACAGCCAGCGACCGGAACACTTTTCAATGGTGCAGTGTGGTGAAAAAAATGGCGTTTTCTTTAGTAGCAGAGATTCATCTGATTAGCGAGACGATAAATTGAATGTTATTGTCTTGGAAGTAGATATATTTGAACGAGAATTGTTAAGTGAGTCTGATATTAAACGCTTACGAGGAAGAGGAGGATGCTGCAGTTAGGGAGAAGAGTGAGCCTGAAAATAATGTGCTACAGGGCACATTCCTGACCTGTGCTACACACACGACTGTGGAGAAATTTGACCTCCTGGCCGGTCCGCGGCATAGACGCCTGAAAACGTGATGCCTTTTGACTGTTTTCTCATTATTACCACACTTTTGCTTTTGAAACTGCAATGGCAGAAACGAACAGATATGCCGATAACGAAACTAGTAAGAAGGAAAATAAAATAGGTCTCCCGTCTGCCAAGGTTCGACAGGTGAGAGCAATGGGTACCCCCCCCCCCCACACCCACACATCCATAATTTGTGCTTTTTGTGATGTAATGTGACCCTTTGCCACCACTACGACTACTTTAGAGACTACCAACATTAAAATTTTGTATGGTTACAGAAGTTCTGTGTTGTTTCAAATTTGTCACACCTGTGCTGTGACACTGGTGACAGTGTGACAGTCATGTACAATAATACACTTCTGTACACTTAACAAACATGTGGTAGCACACGCAGAAATGCACTGCAGTATAAAGGTCACATGATGATTGAATATGACTTGTTTTCAAAAGAAAAAATAGTTAAACAAAACTTCTGTCTCCTCAAGACATACCATAAAACAACAGGTGCAATGGGGACACTGTGACACATCCTTGAAGTACTATTGCACATAACCATTGGTAAACACATCAGCTGGGTATAACTTCCTTATTCGACACTAACATGCTTTAACTATCGTCAAATCCATGCAGGATTTGTTGTTTTATCATATATACCATATTTTTACCTGTGATTGGTGACAAATAAGGTGACAATGACAAGACATCTGGTGACCAGACACATAAACTTGCGCCTAAATGCAAGTACAAAGATATACCTAGCTTGTGACAAAATTTCAGCTTGATAACTTGTCGTGCACACACACAATTGTCTTAGGAGTAAAGTAACTCAGATGGAGGTACAAAACCTTCAAAGAATTCAAAATCTACAGGCAGTTTAGCTCTGTAGAATCCAACAACAAGAGGGTTAAATGAGATCTTCCAATGTGTTGGTGTGAAAGAAGGTTTCAGTGGTTTGTGAGCTGTGAAGTATGCTGGCTACTATACTTGTAGCCTTAGTAGTATTAAAATCCTGATACTCTCGCTCTGTCTCTCTCTGTCTCGCGCACACATGCACGCACACTCACACACACACACACACACACACACACACACACACACACACAACACACACACACACACACACACACACACACACACACACACACACACACACTACACACACACACACACACAAGCTGTTGACAGTTCTTCCCTCCCCATGTTGAATCACTATACTTCTCTGCTCCCTTCCTTCTGTTGTTACATGTAACATTTTGTTTTTATTGTTTTGACGATAAAGGATGACTTTAAAGGGACAGTAATGTCTTATACGGAGACAACAGCTGTTCCCTGCCCAGGGGATTTACTTACAAGAGTGGTTTGTTTGTGACAGGGAATCCGAGGGAAAACAATGGGGAACTGTTAGGACAGGGGAATGTGTGCGTGTTACTCTGTGTTGTGTGTGTGTTACTGAGAGAGAGAACCCTAGGCTAGTATATCTGATACTAGTGACAGTAAACTGTATGTGTGTGTGTGCATGCATGCGTGCATGCTTGTGTGCATGCATGCGCACATGCACATGCAAGGATATGAGATGATTTTGTGTGTGTTGATTTTTAGTTATATCTTTGGCACTTTGCAACATAATTTATCATAACTTGTTTGTTCTTTTCGTATCTGAAAGTTGAAAGAGAATGTATAGATGGTTTTGCTGTTTTCACCGTTTTCCAACTAGTAGTGTTGAAAGAAGTGTTTCAGTGTAGATCTGATTTGCCATACCAATTTTATCGAGTTGTAGAGCCCTATTTCATGAATTCATACAAGTTTATTTTTCCCTTTTCCCCTTTATCCAGCAAAATTAATTGCTTAGAAGTTATTTTTGTCCATAGTTTGTCATTTAGGTAGTGATGATAATTGTCTCTGAGCTGAAGTAATAGGATTGATCATTATGTCGTAAGAAAGTCTTTTTTTGGTGGTTTTGTTTGGTTACTTGGCAAGAGGATCAAGGTTTACCTATGGTGAGATTTTGTGTATAGGACTTGTTTTTTATTCAGCAATAAAGGTAGTTGCATTCTGACTTAATGGATAAACGGTTTGAGAAGTAGGTTGCCACACTTTGAAACATAGCTCTCCTAGCTTTAAAAATGGCTATTTCTTGAGGGGGGTGGGGGGTGGAGGCAGTCAGTTTCCTCCTTTCCTATACAGCATACCATTCAAGGATATAATACATAGTAACATTGGTTGCTATGATTTGTGTTGTATTATTATCGTTATTAATACCACTTTCAGTCATGGCAGATTTCTGTACGTGAAATTCAGGCTGCCCTACCGGGGAATAGCACATTACCTCAAGAGCAGTACCACCCATTATTATTTTTTTCTCTTTTCCTGTCTGCAAGTTTATTTGTTTCTGAATCAGGCTGGCTTTTTTCCTACAGAATTTTGCCGGGGACAGCTCTCTATGTTGCCTTGGGTTTGTTTAACTGCATATTTTCTATTTAATGGGCTTGTTGAACATGGGACCTCAGTTTTTCTTCTCATCCAAAAGACTAGCACCCAGACCACCACTCACAGTCTAGTGGATGGGGGAAAAGTTATGGGATTGAACCCAGACTTCTTGCTTTATAATAATAATAATGATAATAATAATGTATGGAATTTATATAGCGCTGAATCTTGTAAAGCAACAAATCAAAGTGCTCAGATGACTTTAAAAAAAAAAATGTATGCATGTGTATGCGGTTTAAACAAAATCTTGTCATCTGTTCCCACCGGCACACAATGGCCTACTCTTTCAAACAACGGAACAGGATTTAACGTGTGCGCAAGATGTTCTGCATGTATTCGCACACGGAGCCTCGGTTTATAGTCTCATCCGAAGGACTTTGACATTCAGTTCGATTTTTTTGGTCAAACTGGGAAGAAAGGGCGAGGCTGGGAATCGAACCCAGAACCTCACGGTTTACTTGTTGGTAGGCAAACGTCTTAACCATCCTGCCACCTTCCTTTCTAGGTATCCTGTATATTACTTACTTCTAAACCAGTGATCCACCACTGTTTGTTGTGACTGATGGGTTATACATATAGATATGTTTTGCTTTGTGTGTTGACAGAGGGTGTCCCGCAGGTGTACTACTTTGGCCCCTGCGGGAAGTACAATGCCCTGGTCCTGGAGCTGCTGGGCCCCAGCCTGGAAGACCTCTTTGATCTCTGTGACCGCAAGTTCTCCCTCAAGACAGTCCTCATGATTGCAGTGCAGCTGGTAAGGAGCTAGCGGAGTGTTTTGTTAATTGATGTATATATATCTTTATATGCACAGTCTTGAAAACTCGAAAGTGTTGATGTAGAATGATGAGGAGAGATTTTATTCATGAATTAATTTTTAAAAAATTGTGACTCCACCATGAAATGAGCTGGATTGCGCCTGACCCTCTTTTCTGCTAGGAGTGATTTTTAGAGTTTGATTGGTTATAAAACTAGACACTTTTTTTTTCTGTCTTGTGGTTGCACTGAAGTATCAAGGCATAATTTGGTTTCATTCAGTTTGATTTGCCTGTCAAAGTGGGAAGAAAAGGCAAGTGTGAGAACCAAACCCAGAACCTGATGGTTTTCCTGTTTTCCTGTCAAACGGGGAAGAAAGAGCAAGGTTGGGAATCGAACCCAGAACCTAATGGTTTACTTGTTAAGCAGGTGAATGTCCAAACTTTGTCCTGCCACCTTCCTTCTAGTAAGTATTCTTTAATTTGCTTTTTGTCTCCATGATAACATTTTGGTTTGAATCGTCTGGGCAATTTTTCTGTGATCTTGAGAGTAGTGCAGAATGCAGACTTCTTTCGCAGAGAAAAGTGTGATACTCTTTGTCGACCTTTTTGTTCATGCCCATAAATGGAGTGATTCATATCAGATACCCAGGAATGTCATCTTACATTCCTCGGTGAGTGTGATATTCAGAGCTGATTAGATAAGAATTTTGAGAGAAAAAAAACACCCAACACTTGAACTTAGAGCTGTTTTCATGCCTTTTTTGTTTTCTTTTCACTTTCCAGTGTGTGCCGTGAACATTCTCTCTCTGTCTGTCTGTCTGTCTCTCTCAGTCTCTTTCGCTCTCTCTCTCTCAGTCTCTTTCGCTCTCTCTCTCTCTCTCTCTCTCTCTCTCTCTCTTCTTTCTCTCTCTCTCTCCTCTCTCTCTCTCTCTCTCTCTCTCTCTCTCTCTCTCTCTCTCTCTCTCTCTCTCTCTCTCTCTCTGTCTCTGTATCACTGTCTGCCTCTGTCTGTCTCTGTCTGTCTGTCTGTCTGTGTCTCTCTGTCTGTCTGTCTCTTTTCCTGAAATGTCTTCTTAGGTTTTTCCTAACAGTCATATATAATATGTCATCAGCTTTAGTATTCTAGAGCTCCTTTCATCGTATTCCTGAGTTTTAATCACTATCCTGGTGATGTTCTGTCAGTCTCTGTCCCTATTTCAGAAGTCTGCATATGCTAGGTTGATGAAAAATGACTCTAATAGTATCATCTTTAAAAAAAAAAATTAAAGTTATGTTTGGGAGACCCTTTTCCATGTGTAGTTTGTTGCAAAACAAAAGTCCCTTGTACTTGTCGCTTTCCAATAATCAGCGCTATGTAAATTCCATACATTATTATTAATTATCATCATTATTTCATTCTGTTGACATGGATAACTAGCCTAATGGTGTTATTTAAGGCTTTGCATGAGACATCTTTTTCGTATGTTTTATGTTTGTCCATCGTGTTCGATGATGACCTCCAAAACAGCAGAGGAGGCAGCTGCCGTTTTGGAAATAGGGCAGACATTTGAGATGCCTTGCCCACAGTACATCTCCACTCTCTTGGCCAAGAGGGCATACAGACAGTCAGCGTTGGAGATGTTCTCCAAAGGCCAACTAGCCCCCAGGGCTGCAGCATAAGGACTGTGCAAGTCAAACCTCCTAGTCAGAAAGTCGTAGTCGATCCCTAAAGACTAAGCTGTAAAGTGGAATTCCATGAGTGGGAAAGCCACTGGTCATACAGCCTCTCACTTTGTTGTCGCCCCCAGCATCAATGGTTTAATCAAGAACTGTGGGAAAAAACCCAGGTGCTGAAGGTATTTCTGCATGTAGTTTGTTACAAATGCTTCTTTGTCAACTCAGATTTATAAAATTCTAGCTTGACGGTATCTTTATTATTTTTTTTAAAAGGCTTTGATTGGGACAGAGTTTTCGCATGTATATATATGTAGTTAAAAACGTTTTTGTGTGTTCCAGTTGACGCGGATGGAATACGTTCACTCCAAACACCTCATTTACCGTGACGTCAAGCCAGAAAACTTCTTGATAGGTCGGCAGTCTGCCAAGAAGCCCCACATCATCCATGTCATCGACTTTGGTCTGGCCAAGGAGTACATTGACCCAGAGACTCACAAACACATACCTTACCGGGAACACAAGAGTCTCACCGGCACAGCTCGATACATGAGCATCAACACACATCTAGGGAAAGGTGAGAGTGGCTTGAAGGTTTGACTGCCGATGATGTTGCTGGTGTTCGTGTAGCTGTTTTTGTTGTTGTTTTTGTTAGTATCATTATCATCATCATCATCATCATCATCATCGTTGTTGTTATCATTTTTCCCCCTGTTCCCCGGTTAGAACTCTCTCCCCAAAGTCCTTCGGATGAGACTATAAACCGAGGCCCCGTGTGCGAACACACGCAGAACATCTAGCGCACACGTTAAATCCTGTTCCGCTTTTCGTAAGAGTAGGCCATTGTGTGCCGGTGGGAACAGATGACAGAATTTACAAAACTGCATACACACGGGGACTGGATGTAAAAAAGCACATAAGTGCTGATTCCATTATCCTTGATATAAAAGAATAAAAGAAAAAGAAAAAAAGAAAAAAGAGGTTTACCAGTGGAAAGATTTTGAATATACAACTGCTTTTGCCCACCATTAAGGAAACCACCACATTCTAACTGCGAGGATCATGTCTAAACATGACACTGTTATGTGTGTGTTTTTAAAATTTTTTCTTCCATTTTTTACAAGCACGTAGTGGCCTACTCCTCTGAAAGCCAGCCAGAACAGGTTTAATGTGTATGAAAAATGTTGTGTGCATTTGCACACAGGACCATGGTTTATGGTCTTATCTGAAGGATTTTTTTTTTTGGGGGGGAGGGGGGGGGGGGGGCGGAGTGCGGAGTCAGCACTGATGTTAACTCCAAGGGAAAAAATCCCCTTGAACAGGCATCTTGGTGGTAGCTCAAACCTGGGATCGATCCTGGGCTGTAGGATTTTGAATGCAATGCTCTTAACACCAGGCTATCCCACCATCTATTATTATTGTTATTATCAATTTGTGGTCAGGCATATACATCTATTTTCATTGGGCAAAAAAAATAACGCTATGACTGGTCAGTGTTGTAATGTGGTTGTGCTGGAACTGTAGTGGGTAGGTATAGTTGGCTCTGAGCCCATAAATGCTTTCATTCTGTTCAGGAAATTCCTACTTGTACGTATGTTCATTACTCTTTCAGTGCTACATGTTCTGTAATACTTTTATGTGAAATGACGTGACACATTCCAACCAAAGAAGGCTCACCCTTATATGTGTGTGTGTGTTTTGAAGTGTTGTAAGGGTAATGGTAGTAGTTATTTCATTGATTTCAACTCCAGACAAGCTTCTATTCCTATTGAAACAGTTTCCTTTTTTGTGTGTATATAAAATTAAATAATTTTCAGAATATTGTTGGTGCTGATGACATGCCTGTTACTGCGTACAGTAATATTACTCTAATATCATTTTGTCTTCATCAGGTTGATACCTGTAACCTGATGTGATTTCAGAGCAAAGCAGACGAGATGATCTTGAAGCCTTGGGTCACATGTTCATGTACTTTCTTCGGGGCAGTTTACCCTGGCAGGGCCTCAAGGCAGACACACTGAAGGAGAGATATCAGAAAATCGGCGACACAAAGAGAGCAACTCCCATTGAGGTTTTGTGTGAAAACTTTCCAGGTATGTGCAATTGTATAAGAGTTAGGGTATAGTTGGATTGAAAAGTCTTGTGCTACATTTTCTGAAATGTGACTGTAGTAAGGTGGTTTGTGCCTGATTTTGTAGAAATACATGTTTAGCTGGTTAAGTGTCTTTTAGGGATTTTTGTTTTTTTTCTCGCTGACTTGTTTAATGTTTAATTTGTTTACTTTTTAAAAACTTTTTTTCTGATATTTGTATTATTAAGTCTGCCTTTCGAAGTCTTCGCTTTGAATTTTGAACTGTGAAATACATCAGTGATTATTTTGACAATCGGTGAACAAGGAAAGAATGAAAAGGGGAAAAGAAGTTGCATATACTCCTAAATTAGCAATGACTTTTGTATCGCATATTTTTCAAGCATTTAGTCTGATCCTTTGTTCATTTCATTCACAGTGAAAGGAGGGGTGGACAGGTTTTAACTCTCCTTCTTAGTTATGTGGTCAAAAAGCCAATGGTTCTGGATTTCTTTCTTTATTTTTTGTGCATTTCTCGGGTAGAGGTCTGAGGTTCACTAGTGATGAGATTTTTGTGTATGCAACTGTTTTTCCCCCACTATTATGGCAGCTGCTGTCCGATTTCAGGGATGTATTTTTTAATCCACTTCCAGAATCTGTACTAAGGTGAAAGTGTGTTGTGAGGTGGGTTTTTGATGCTGATCAGTTTGAAATAGTTGTGTGTGTGTGATCTTGGTTTATGCAGACCTGCCTACCCATACGATTTTATCATATTTTTACGACTTTTTTGACCCCAAATATGAATTTACTGATAAAAATATGATTTTGACAACCCCCCAAACCCCCTAACAAACAACAACAAAAAAACAGGAGAAAAACAGTGCAACTACGGCAAAGGGTTTAACCCTCTTGTCCCCGATCCGGCCGCAGCCGACAGTAACAGAGGCCTCCGCTAGATTCCAATACGACCGCAGCCGACAGTATGTGCTGCCCATGTGGGCAGTACTTTTCCATCACACACAGATCTCGTGGTTTTTACACTATGTGTATGGAAATTGGTGGGGCGATGCAGGGAGGGTGTCAGAGGGTGCCAGTGATAAATTTAGACCACTAACATGCGTGTAGTGGGGAGGGAAGGAAGAAATAACAGCCAGCGACCAAAACGCTTTTCAATGGTGCAGCGTGGCGGAAAAAAAAGGCGTTTTCTTTAGTAGCAGACATTCATCTGATTAGCAAGACGATAAATTGAATGTTATTGTCTTGGAAGTAGAAACATTTGAACGAGAATTGTTAAGCGAGTCCGATATTAAACGATTACGAGGAAGAGAAGGAAGGAAATGCTGCAGTTAGGGAGAAGAGTGAGCCAGAAAATAACGTGCTACAGGGCACATTCCTGACCTGTGCTACAACACCGACTGTGGAGAAATTTGACCTCCCGGCCGGTCCGCAGCATAGACGCCTGAAAACGATGCCTTTTGACTGTTTTCTCATTATTACCACACTTTTGCTTTGAAACTGCAATGGCAGAAACGAACAGATATGCTGATAATGAAACTAGTAAGAAGGAAAATAAAATAGGTCTCCCGTCTGCCAAGGTTCGACAGGTGAGAGCAATGGGTACACCCTCCCCCCCCCACACACACACATCCATAATTTGTGCTTTTTGTGATGTGATGTGACCCTGTTCCACCACTACGACTACTTTAGAGACTACCAACATTAAAATTTTGTAGGGTTACAGAAGTTCTGTGTTGTTTCGAATTTGTCACACCTGTGCTGTGACAATGGTGACAGTGTGACAGTTATGTACAATAATACACTTCTGTACACTTAACAAACATGTGGTAGCACACGCAGATATGAACTGCAGTATAAAGGTCACATGTTGATTGAATATGACTTGTTTTCAAAAGAAAAAAAATAGTTAAACAAAACTTCTGTCTCCTCGAGACATACCATAAAACAACAGGTGCTATGGGGACATTGTGTGACACATCCTTGAAGTACTATTGCACATAACTATTGCTAACACATCAGCTGGATATAACTTCTTTATTCGACACTAATATGCTTGAACTATTGTTAAATCCATGCAGGATTTGTTGTTTTATCATATATACCATATTTTTACCTGTGATTGGTGACAAATAAGGTGACAATGACAAGACATCTGGTGACCAGACACATAAACTTGCGCCTAAATGCAAGTACAAAGACATACCTAGCTTGTGACAAAATTTCAGCTTGATAACTTATCATGCACACACACAATTGTCTTAGGAGTAAAGTAAGTCAGATGGAGGTAGAAAATCTTCAGAGAATTCAAAATCTACAGGCAGTTTAGCTCTGTAGAATCCAACAACAAGAGGGTTAAGGGATGTAACTCTTCCATACCGATTACTTCCCTTGTCTGTGTTAGGTCGCGAGTCATCACTTGGTCGGTAGCAAGTGAACTTTTATCTGTTGAAAGAAGGTGGGCCATGTGGAGTGGAAAGTATCAACTATGAATATGGGATTTCAAGAAAGGGATGCCCAGCAGCTCTATAATATATACAAGGCATGATGGGTGAAGAGGGTTACTAGGAAGAGGGGGTGGGGGACTTTCACAGCCATGTGTGCGGTCAGAGTGCAAGGGGTCCCTTTTTTTTTTTTATCACTAGAAACCTTACAGCAACTGTTCTCGCCTTGTCAAACCAGTGTTTATATAGCAGGTCTACCAGCTTCCTCCTCCTTTTTCATGGACAGCGCCCCTCCCTCCCTCTCTCTCTCACACACATGCACTCTCTCTCTACCCCTCACACACACACTCTCTCTCTTTCCCTTCCTCTTCCCCCCCCCCCTCTCCTCTCTCCCCCTCTCTCTCTCTCTCTCACACACACTCTCTCCCTCCCTCTCACACACATGCTCTCTCCCTCACACACACTCCCCCCCCCCTCTCTCTCTCACACCACACTATCTCACTCACTCTCCCGCCACACACACTCTCTCTCCCCCTCTCTCTCTCTCTCTCACACACACACACACACCACATGCTCTCTCTCTCTCACACACATACATGCTCTCTCACACACTCACATACATGCACCTGTTCTCTTTCTCTCTCACATGCATCATGGTGCTCTCTCCCTCCCTCTCCCCCCCCCCCCCCCCCCCCCCCCCCCCCCCCCCCCCCCTCCTCTCCTCCTCCACACACCTTCCCCCTCTCTCTCTCTCTCCCCCCCTCCCCCCCCCCCTCTCTCCTCTCTCTCTCTTCTCGTCTCCTTCTGTCTCTCCCCCTTCTGTCCCTCGTCCTCTTTCTGTCTTTCTTTCACACACACACATACACACACTCACACATACACCCACTCACTCGCACACACACATACACCCCCCTCACTCACACACACACACACACACTCACACACACACACACATACACATTCTCTCCTCTCTCTCTCTGTCACACACACATGCACACACACATACACACAAGTGTTCTCTCATTCTTTACATAAATTGTTTACATCCACTGTTGCTGCCCTTGTAATATGAAAACATGTGCCCTTAGTGGTACAGTCAGCCTTCCTCCCTCTCCACTACCCATCTCCTCCCCCCTCCCCCCTGTTACCCAGTGGGATGAAGCTTTGCTTTGTTTTTCACTGAGTAGGCACATGGTATTGAAAACAGTGTCCTGAAAAAAGGGGTTAATGTAACACTCACAGAGCTCTAAACTTAATTTAGAATTTGAGAAGCAAGAGAAACAATGAATGTACAGGTGACCTGTCATGATCACTTAGTTTTAGTGTGTAGCATTCTTTGCTAATTGAATACTTGTGCGTCAAATATCATTTTGGGATAAATTGCAGCAAAAATATTGATTTCTTATGAAGAAGATAACAGAAAATAGCTGAAAATATTATTTTATTTTCAGCTTTATAAACTTTTCTGAACTTTGTGTGAATTAAATGATTTTTTGAAGAAGGTCCTACTGAGGTCCTCAAAAATCCTTACAGACACATACACACACAGACACTCACTCACCCACTCAAATATAAGTTGAAGATGGTAAGTTTTCTGAAAACACACACTTCTTCATAAAAGCATAGCGCTGCAAAGGAACCAAAGCCATAATTGGAACCACAAAAAAAACAATGATTATAATAATACATCAAGAGCAAGAAAGATTGTGAATACTATTTTTGCTCTCAAAATACTATTTTTGGCCAGCTCAAATACTATTTTTTATTTGCTGGGGTAGGCAGGTCTGTTTATGTGACTTTTGGACCTATTTTGATAGCTTGGACTCAACTTGACTTTGTAATTGACATTTGCAGAAGAGCTGGCAACATACCTGAGATATGTTCGACGGCTGGACTTTTTCGAGACGCCAGACTACGACTATCTTCGAAAACTGTTCACTGATCTCATGGAGAAGATGAGCTACGAGTGTGACTGGCAGTTTGACTGGGTTGGAAGACAACCGGTGGGAACAGCTTCTGTATATTTATATATATTTTTAGTTCACTTGCGTCTAACCTTATTATAGTTTTTTTTCATTACAGTTTCATTTTATTTTATAGTATGTATGTTTTTCCGGGGTCTAAAGCTGACATTTAAATTTAGTTGATAGAGTTGTTGAGAAAAAAAGGTCTTTGTGCTGTGGTGTACTTTCCTCATATTCCCAAAGTTTGTACCTGAAGAGAAAAGTAATCACTTTGCACTGAATAGAAATAGGTTTTTTCTGAGAAAGTCAGCACAGCCATATTGAAAAATTTTGTCATCAATACCGTTGTTTTAATTTATAAAGATATTTACAGAGTCGTGGCTTCTAGATTTGCTCAGTTCAAGGGTTGGCAGCTCTACTTTAAAATTATGCTGGTAGATAACATATTTCATATAATAGATACTTCATATTGCACAAAACACAAATTTTGAAGAGTGTACAGTTGTTTTAGTGTTGGCTGCACAAAAGCGGCCATTCCTTCATTTGCATGTTTGCAAAACAAATCAAAACTTGGCTTCTTGTGTGATGATCTCTAAAGTAAAGAGGCTTGCACAATGGTTGGATGAGCCATGGCCATTTTAATCCAGATCTAAGAAACTTTTCAATTTGTCGTTTTGTTTGTAAATTATAAAAACCCAACCAAGACAAAAGGAAAATAATTTATGTTAAAGCATCCAAGTGTTCAGTAGTTGCTTCTGTGCTGTTTTTGTCTAAATGTCAGAATTTTGTTTTTAATGTGGTGTTTGTTAACAGTCCATGTGCATGTCAGTGTCAATAATTTTCTGCATTGACAGTAATTTTTTTGTTCAGTACAGCATCATTGCGTCTTGCCATTGAATTGTTTTCACTATAGGGTTTATGCGTACTTATCCATATAAAATTTTCTGTCTGCAGTATTTACATTACTGGTTGTAGTTTGCTTTTGCGTCTTTCAGCGTTTCTCAGTCTTTAGCCGTCTATCTTCTTCTTCCTTTTTTGTCATGTTTCTCCCAGGGGAGGTTTGACATTGATGAGCCTTCTCCATCTCTCTTTGTTTTGAGCTTCCTCCTTATTTATGCCCCTTTCTCTAAGATCATCTGCAATACAGGCAGCCCAGGTTTTGCTAGGTCTTCCCTTTGGTCTCTTTCCATCCACTATGAAGTTTATTGCTCTTTTTATGATGTGGTGGTCTGCTCTCCGTTGAACATGTCCAAACCAGCGCAGTCTATTGGTACTAGCTACAGACTTCAGATCATCAACTTTGCACATTCTCCATAGTTCTTTATTCGTGATCCTGTCTTCCCATTTGATCTTTGTCATGTAGCGTAGCATTCAGTTTTCACAGCTCTTCAACAAACGCTTGATGCTTTTTGTGAAAACCCACGTCTCCGAACCATACAGGAGAACAGGTCTAATGCAGGCCTTGTATATCAGACAGCGTCTCTCCAGTGGGGTTTTCTGATTTCCGAGCAGACTTGCCAATTCTTTCCATTTCTTCCAAGCGCTCGCAACCCTGGTTCTGACAGCTTACTCAGATTTTGCTTCGCAGCTCATCATCTCTCCTAGGTAGCAGAATTCGTCTACCACTTCTATCTTCCCTTGTTCGAATTCTAGCTCCTTTCCTGCATCAGTATTGTCTTCACCCTTCTTCACCCTTTTGATGTGCAGTGTTTCTAAAGAGAAATTGGTATTAGGTTGCTGGTGTATCATTAGCGTATTTTGTTGTTGTCAAGTCTGATGTGTGAAGTATAGTGTGTGTGTGTGTGTGTGTGTGTGTGCAGTCTACACCCATTTCTGTGGCCCCAGACTCTGGAGTCAGTCAGCGGGAGTCCGGGGCGACACGAGAGCGACACCCGTCTCAGCCCAGAGTAAGTGTCGTGTGCCCTTGCCTCTCTTTTGGCTTCAGGGGGAGGACTTATATATATATCTATCAGTTTGGGTTTTTCTCTTTCTCTCCCGCTCTCTTTCTCTCTCCCTCTCTTTTTTTCTCAGCTGTAAAACGAATGAACATTTGTCTTGTTGAGCGTCTCCACTTGCAGAGTGAGAAACTGTGAAAAAGTGGTTTAAAAAAAAAAGTCGTGGCATATAAGGAAGTTGCTTTGTTTAAGTCAGGTGTAAAGTTTTTAAATCAGAAAGGAATCTGGAGACTCCAAGAGTGACAAATGTTGAGCAGGATTACAGCTAATATTTTGGTGATTTTTGTGATGATGCTGTGCTGGTTACTGTACTAAAAAAAAAAAAAAAAATCTATTTTTGGCTCGGTTAACTTCTTCATCTGCCATGATGGTGAAGAAAGCTAGTTCCAGATTTAACTATTTATTCATTGGTTTTAAGGATAATGGCATAAGCTCTAATGGGTTTTTTTTTATATACATTCAGTCCCCATGTACATACAGTTTTGTAAATTTTGTCATCCATTCCAATTGGCACAGATAAGGTTGGACAATGTGACAGTTGCCAGTAGCATCATCACAAAGATCACTGCCAGTGATTCTGCCAATAATGAGCTTGGAGCAGTTGCACCATAATTTAACATGTAATTGTGGGTGTCTTTTTCTCTTCTGTCACTCTCCATTGTGTACTATACTTTCGTCTTTTACAACTGTAAGCATTTTTTATTGTATGATGCAGTGGTATGGAGTGTATTTGATTTTATCACCATATTTTTTGTGTTTTATTTTACATGTGTACTTTCTTAGATTCTGTAGAATGGGGAATCTAGATTTTTTTAAAATGGTTATAGTGTGGTTTTTGCTATGATGTACTCTTTTTGTAGTTTGCTGTGAGGTAATCATGCTGTGTATTTTATGTGAGTAGTTTTCGTATTTCAGGGAAGCAAGAAGTTTGATTTGAATATGAACAGAATGAGGATAAAACAAGCGAAAGTGTGGGTACAGTTACAGACAACCAATGAAAGAGTTAAGAAGATGCTAATTTGAACCAAAGGTGGTTCATATTGTAAAATACTCTTCAAAGCAGCTGTATGGTACATTGATTTTTAATTTTATTTTTTCATTTATTTTATTTTTACATGGCATTATTACTTAGCACTTTCGATTGGGTAATCTCCATTGCACAGATTGTATTGCAAAGAATGTAAAGCCAAATACACCCTGTGGAAGGATACTGTATCAAATGATGCCACACCATACAACATTATTAAAGGATAAAACCACGTAATTATTACACCATGCCTTGCACATAGTGCCACACCATACCACCTTTGACAGTCAGTAGGATTGTTCTCTGATTCAGTCTATAGATTTAAAAAAAAAAGTGCTATATAAACCATTGTTAGACTATATACTACAGCACAGTAATAAGAACTCATGTAAGATTTTGCATGACAATTTATGCTTACATAGATCTGTTAGTAACAGTAAAATGGAAGTGATTCTGTTTGACAATCACTGGAGGTAAAATTTGTTCATATTATGATCGACCAGAACAGGCCAACTGAAACTACAGCACTGGTTGGTCCATGTCTTTGGTCATTTTTGTTGTTGATTTAATTCTTGGTTTTATTTGGGGGTTTTGTTTTGAATTTTTGTGTGGATTTTTGTTGTTATTGTTGCTTGTTTGTATGTTTTTAACTCTTTCACTGCCTGGGAAAATATTTGCTAAGAGGTTTATGAGGGCCACTTGAAGGTCCATATAATTGCAGAAACCATGTACCTCAACGTCATTTTCCTACTGAGCTGCAACGGTCAATCAGATTGCTGCGGGAAAATGTCAGTCCACATATTTGCTCATGAAAACTCCAACATTATCTAGATTCTTGTCATGGTTTCCATGCATATATTTTACTCATTTAATTCAACTGACTCCAACGCTGCTGTCGTTGGTAGGAGCTCCAAGCTATGCCACCAGGGTTCGCCATCTCTCTTTGTCTCTCTGCTGAGTTCTACCATCTCCTGTAGCCCTCCCAGATCACTGATCTCAGTGATGTTGGTAATGTAGGATGTTAGTGGTCTGCCTCTTTTCCTTCTGCCCTCAACCCTGCCTTGGAGAACTCTCGTCATCATGAGACTTGTCTGTGTATTTCTGTATAGAAATTGCATGAAGGCAGATTTGATGAACCAAGGGGACAACAGCTGTACATCCTCCTCAGTGGCAGTGAAATGCATGGTTCTGACAGCAGTGTGCTTTGAGGCATTGTGGTGTTGCAGCAGCAGTCTTCAGGTTCTGGTGTCTGGATCATGATGGCACCAAGCTTCAGGCTCTATGGGAGGCTGTGATGAATCGTACCTCTCTGAGGTAACTGTGCACTGCTCCTGAAAGTGGCACTGGGGCACTAACCTCTTTCCTGAAGAAAAACCGGTCACAATTTTCTTCCCACTGCTCGAAGATCTTTGGATTTGGAAAGGGGTGGATCTGTTAGGGAATACCCACACAGTTGTTGCTTCGTGAGGAAGTTGAACCTATACACACTGGTTTCGTCATCTGGGATCATTTCTCAGAGGTGTCGCTGTTTCCTTGTTGAAATCTGGAGAGTATGCAACTGTTGATATGTGTGTTCTTTTGGTCATCGGGAATGGAAGGGGGTGCCCTAATGCACAATGTTTGTATGCCTGAAGATGTTTGTATAAGATCCTATCCACTTTGGGTGATTCAGTGCCCAGATGTTCTGTAAATCCCTAGTCATGATTTGTGTATCATGTTTTTCTCAGTGGCAGCAAGATTTTTTGAGAAACAGAACCTCACCAGTCATCCTGGGTGTGTCTGTCATCTTGTAGTGACTTTCTCATGAGTTTGAACGCTCTGAGCCACTTGTAAACCGTTGTGTTAGAAGGTACGTTCTACCCATCTATTGCATTCGAGTTTCTGGAAAGTGGGGGGGCTGATGAACTTTTCTTGAAGTCATGGTCAGAAAACCCCTCTCTTGACAGCTCCATGACTCGGTAGGAAACAGGAACGCCACCAGAAAACCACTGTGAAAGAGCAGAACTGGAATCTGCCGGTGACGTCAACTCCTGCTTAGATCTGTATTGTATGAAAGACAGACAGAACTGTGCGCACATCATCTCGGTTTTAATGATGTCATGCAGGAGCCGGGATTGTAAGTACTTTCAGATCATCCCTTGTTTTTATCGTATACATATATTTAAAAAAAAAAAAAAGCAGACATTGTTATTGGATAAACACCCATAAATAAAACTATGTATTTTTGAACGGGAAATGAATAAGAAATACAGAAACGCATGAAATTTTTTCCAGTTTTGTAGCTTTCAAAGTATGAGCTTAGGAAATATGTCCATAGTTCATTGGTAAGTTAGATACCTTGTCCCTGTGGCAGTGAAGCAAGTGTACATGGTGGTGCAAATGTTTTCTCTTCATTACTGAAGCAGTCAAAGGATTAATGTGCATCATTGTTGTTGAATTTTCATTATCTTTGAATTCCTTTTGGTTTTTGTTTTGTTCTTGTTTTCTTTTCAGGGGAGAGTAGCTTGCTTTTGTTCAAATTTTGTTGAACAACTTTTCTGTGCAATGGTTGATAATTTTCTATTGAATTTTGGCATTGGTTTTTTTAATTAATTTTTTTTATATACAATTGTGTTTGTCCTTTTTTTTGGTTTTCTTTCAGTATTGATTGTGTTTTGCATGTTCCTTAGTCATGGAGGAAAGTGTCCAATATTTCATGAAGTTAGATAGACTTGAAAAGTCTGCAGGGATCATACTTAAATGGATACTATGCTTTAGTGAATAACACCAGTTTGGGAACAATCCTCCTTTTTTTCATAGTACAGAATTGGACAGAACCTTTTTGATCCCCACCTTCCCAAAAAACAACAACAACAAAACAAAACAAAAACCAAACCAAACCCATCTAACTTATTGAGTTGGTTGAGTGGTTTAGAATTACAATTACATAATTTATCTTCAGAGCATTTAATGTTCTTGGTTGTAAAAAGCTGAAGTTCTCTCTTTTTTCAGTGTTCATAGCTGTGATAAGCTGAAGTGCTTTCATGTGTAAGATCTTCTCAGATATGATGGCATTTAGAGGAAAACCTCAAGTGAATGAATTAAATCAGCAGCACTGTAGCCCTGATATTGCCTTTGGAATTGGCTGGTCAAAGAGTTGCAGTGTGTTGTCATTGCAAGTATGGGAATTGTTTGACATATTATTCATGTCTTGGTGTAAGTGTCGTGAGGATATTGCTCAAGTGTCAGACAAGGTATATTTGGTTTTGGGTCTTTTGTTTTTTTCGTTTTTTTTCTTTAAGGCACAGAATGTGACAGATGGTGTAAAATAGCTCACATACTATTCATAATTATGGCTTTGAGCTGAATGTTTGGCGGAAAAAGTTTAGGATTTTTCAGAGCCATTTATATGGGCAGGGATATCCTGATCTGCTCCCACTGTAAAGTTTATATCAGCTTGCGTTATTCAGGAGTAAGAGGTGTGTGTATACTGTTTGGCTGGAGCATCAACTGTAGTTGTGTACCCTTTCCACTACCTTCCCAAAACAACGTACACAGTTCACAGGCAGTTTGATTGTGTCGGGTTTATGATTCACAAAGTAAGCACATTATTTCCACTTCTTTTTTTTCTTTTTCATTATTGACATTGTCAGCACATAGTAAGTGATAATTTTCTTACATTTGACACAAACGTCTGGGCTTCATGGTTTGAAGCGTTGAATTTTTTAAAAAAAATTCATAAATCTGCTTTCAGCACCCAGTGTGGGGATGTGGTGGATAATGAAGGGTTATCTATAATTTAGAGCTTTCTGTTCTTACAGTTTGTTCAGTTCTCATAACAGTCAGCTCTAGTGGTGAAAAAGATAAGATCATCATCTTGCAGTGGTACCTGATCTAAGGTGTTTGCTGCTGGTCTGTGAACAACTTTCATGGTTCTGTCCTTGGCTGTCTTGGCAGTGCACCAGAGAGTGGTCCTGTGTGCTGTCTTTGAAAGGGTTAAGGGAAAAACAGTCTCTGCTCTTTAAAAAAAAATTTATTTTATTTTTAGAGTCGGATCTTTTTTGTGTCGTCTGATGTTCTTTTGCATTCCTTCCGTTGATGACAAAGATTTTTGAGGATGAAGCTTTTTTGATGCATCTGTTTTTGTCGTAAAAGTGACATTTTCATGAGTTTATGGAAAGAATCCCATGACAGTTCTGCTTCAGCCTTGCAAAGATGTGTTAATTGTGACATTCATAGGTTATTTCATGAACAACTTGAAGATGAATCTTTTAAAAATTTAAGTAGATTGTCTGATTGTTTAGTGTTTACAGCTTTTGTCATATATCTATCCCCTGTGAGGATGCCAGGAGCTCTTTTAGTAAAAAAAAACCCACCTTCCTCACCTTCCAAAGATTCTGTGCCATAAGTTTTTTTCCTTTTCTGTTACTTGCTTTGTTACTGTCCTTCAGAAATTTTTTTTTTTTTTTTAACCTTTCTGTCATCTCTTGCTTTTTTTTCAGCCTTCCCAGCCAAATTCTCCTGCCTTTTTTCAAGGAAATTTTACAACTATGTTTTGTTTTTTTTAAACATTTTTATAGCATTTTTGCCTGCTTTGTTTGGACAGCCAGATAGTGATATATTGTAAACACTGGGATTGGCTCAGGATGTCCATTCTGTAGTGGTATTTGCCCATATGGCATTTTTGTTATGTATGTTTTTGTACATTTATTTATTTATACCACTTTAAGTCACGAGATTTCTCTGCGTGAAATTCGGGCTGCTCTCCCCGGGGAGAGCACGTCGCCACAAGAGCAGCGCCACCCTTTTTTTTTTTTTTTTTCTTTTTCTTTTTTGTCTGCAACTGTATTTCTTTCCCTATCAGAGTGGCTTTTTTCTAAGAATTTTGCCAGGGACAACTCTCTTGTTGCCGTGGGTTCTTTTACGTGCGCTGCATAATTTTCTGTAACACACGGGACCTCGGTTTATCGTCTCATCCGAAAGACTAGCGCCCAGACCACCACTCATGGTCTAATGGATGGGGGAAAAGTTTCGGGCCCAGACGGGATACGAACCTCGCACACTTCCGACCCGGACTTTTCGCTTTCTAGACAGGCGCATTACCTCTAGACCACCGATCCACATTGAAGTGTTTATTATCCTTTTTATGCTATTTTAGAATCTGGGAATGATCATTAAGTGGAATAGCCGGCGTCCACAGCACGGCCTGGTTTTATTGGCCTTGGGGAGTGAAATGATTCAGGTACTTTGTCATTAATTAATGATTTAAAAAAAAAAAAGATTGACAGTGTTTGAAGGGAGTAGATTATGTTGGTTTTGAATTTGAGGTGAGTGTTATTGGAGTTTGCTGAAAACGAATAAGGTGACAGCCCTGATATGGCTTTATGGTTGGTGGGGCTTTAAGCAACATGAAATGAATTGAAATTGTCACAGTTCTAACTGCTCTGACATTGTAATGTTCCCCCTCCTCCCCCTCTAATTGTTTGTCATGTGATGATTAGAATTTATTTTTACGCTCATTTGTAGTTGAACTCTTGCTTTTTGTTTGGGTTTTTTCTCCTTCATTTTTTTTGTTTTTTGATAGTTAAAAAAACACCAAAAAACAACCCAACAACCCCAAAACAACCTTTTTAAGATCCAGTAAAAAGAGAGCAAGGTCTAGTCTTTTGTTGTTACTTTTTATATTTATCATATCATCAAGGGCTTGCCTTTCAACACATTTGAGTTGGTCAGACTGCAGTGATAGTTTTTGTATATTGCGTACAGTGCCTGAGATGTAGAAGAGGGGATATCTCCTGCAGTTTCAGCTCTGTATATAAATATGTTTCAGAACTTTGACAGCGTTATTCTTTTTTTTTCTTTTCTTTTCTTTTCTTTCTCGTCCATTGTTTTAGTTCAGACAAAACAACTGTCAGTAAACAAACAGAGGGACAAGCAGAAATAGCGAGGAAAAAGAAAATGAAAGTAGTTACATCGAAAGAAGATGATATAGTTCTTTTTTGCTGTATTTGCTACTGGAAATACTGCAGCAGTAGCGTCTGTTTTCCATCTTCCAGACCTGTTCTCTGGCCTCACAGAGCGAGGACGACTGGTCAGAGCAGTGGTCTTTGTGTCGCTTCTGTGCGCCAAGTGATTCCCTCCCGACCGGCTCTGATGAAACTTTCAGTGCCAAGTCGTTATGTAATGTCGCAGTGCTTTTGAAATTACCACAAAAAAAGATTCTTGCTCGGCTGCTGTTAAGTTATTACTGTGTATGTGCGGCAGACCTGCATCAGAAGGCATGTGTTGTGATATTTTTGTACCATGAAGATGCTGATGATATACATGCGTATACTGCATTGTTGTATGATGTATTTGACTTCCTGCATGCATGACGTGCCCACAGGATAAAGCGTACTGTTCCCTCAATTTTTTTTATTACGCAAACCGTTTTGGCTGCATATAGTTTTATTTTGATTATCGTTTTTTAAAAATTGATAATTATTGTAACATGAGGTAACAAAAAAAATGTCTTTGGTGGGATACTTGACAGAAAATATGTTCCATTGGAAGGGGATGGAAACTAATTGTTGTTGATGTCAGCTAGCTTGCTTCCTCTTGCCCTGAAATCTTGTTTTACATCATTTCTGGATGTAAAAGATTTTTGATCCCCTTTAAAAAAAAAATGTTGTTTTTGTTTTTTGTGCCTATCTGTCTGTACACATGCTTTTGAAAGAGATATTTCTTCAAAATGGTTTTAAAAAACCCCCAAAACTGTTAAAATTTAGTATTCTCAAAAAACTGTTTTTTTTGGGGTAGACATGCCTGTATTAGGTGGGTTGTTTTTTTTCTTCTTCTGTTCCTTGACTATAGCTGTTAGGATTAACCAGTGGTGAGATTTTGCGTATGCCAACATTTTTACCCACCATGAAGGTACTGTATTGGTTTGAAATGAAAGTGCGATTTAGATTACTAGTTTATACAATAAAAGAAATGAGAGCGTGAGATGTCGGAGAGAAGAAAAAGAAAAAATTACGAAGTACACATTGGTGCGAGTGCTAACATGTGTGCACGCAAACACACACAAAGTACAACACTCTCCATTCACACATACAGCTATGGAAGTAGAGAGAGAGGTCGTTTTTATAGGCAGGGCTTGTTTTATAGTCATTTTTGACAGTTTAAATAAATGTGTCTTTCATTATTTTGTCTGTTGGCTTTTTAAAAGAGTCTCGACAGATTTCCAAATGGGATTAGGATAGGTATGAAGTTTTGGGGATGGGAGTGGGGGGTTAGGAGTTTAGTTGATTTCTGTTCATTATAGATTGGATAGAAATAATTACTTTTAAACAATTTTTATTTTATTTTTATAAACATAATGTAAAGAAACGTATCAGTAATGTTTTTAGTTCTCTGATTTTTCAGAAAGGAAGAAAACCATTTGTGTACTTGAACCAAAAATGTATTTCTGTTAGCGTTGATTTTCTTTTTCTGATTAAGTATAGAATACCCACCTTCTTTTCCCCATGGCACTGCCCCACCGTTGCACTCTCTCTCCCTGTTTTTTTCCCCTTCTTTTATTTATTTATTCATTTTTACATGGTGCAAACAGATGTACATGAAATAAAAGTGATAAAGGCAGTGAATTTTGTTTTCATCCTCCGCACCATCTGCCCAAGCACAATAATCATGTGAGTGCAGTGCACGTACAGACATATGTGTCATACATGGTCAGAAAGTTTTGTATTTGTTTACCACTTTTAAGTCATGGCAGATTTCTCTGTGTGAAATTTGGGCTGTTGTCCCTGGGGAGAGCATGTCGCCACAAGAGCACCACCACCCATTATTTTTTTCCTTCCCCTCTTTCTGTCTGCATACATGTGTATTTTTTTTTTTTTTTTTTTTTTTTTTTTTTTTTTTTTTTTGCTGCCTCATCTTCTGACGACCCCCGTCCTACTGTTCCCACGCCGCTCATTCCAATCTCCCCGCCACAACCACACCCAGATTTGTTATGTCTCATCCTCAGGGTCGGAAGTCCACAGGGAGCCCATCACTATCAGGCCGCCGTGGGGCCACCAGCCAGAGGGGCCCTGCACTGCTGCTGGGTCACTTTGGTGGTGTTCAGTGGTGCCTGTTCTGAGCTAACATACGCAGGACACCACCTACTAAGCCCCCTACTAACGACAGTATTAGCTCAGTCGCGGAGCCAGACTGAGTGAGTTGCCCACCCCAGGTGGCAACCACAACAACGTCCCTCCAACGACCGTCCCCCGCGAACCTCCAACCCCAAAGGCTTTGACACAAACTCACCACAGGCACAGAAGTGTATGGGCAAACCGAATCTGAGGCCACCATGAGACCAGAGAATTCGGGACCACCGAATCAGAGGCAATTTTTTTTTTTTAATGCATGATGATCAATGACAATGAGGATGACGTAATGATGCTGCTGTGGAAGTGCATATGCTTTGAGACTACTTGACAGGGTTGTACTCTACGCTTACTATCATAATATATCCCGGCGTCAACCGGGCCCGAGAGATACAGACACCTGCAGTGTTGGTCAGGTAATTTGAGCAACACTCTCAAACTCGCATCCGTTAGATGGATGAAGCTCGACTGTGTGGTCCCAGTCTTCCCACTGAGCCCACAGCACACTCACTCTGGGTAGGAGCCGGCCGGAGTCCGAAAAATCCCTATGACTCTTATGGGATTCGAACCCGCGACCTTCCAGTCCGTAACCCAAGGCGCTAACCACTGCGCCATGGCGGCTGGTGCATACATGTGTATTTGTTTACCTATCAGAGTGGCTTTTTGGGGGGCAGAATTTTGCCAGGGACAACTCTCTTGTTGCCGCAGGTTCTTTTATGTGCGCATTCAAGAGAAACTAGGCAACAAGAAAGTTGATCCAGGCAAAATTCTCCAAGAAAAAACCCAACACTACTCTCATAGGCAAATGGTGTTGCTCTTGGTGATGGCGTTCTCCCTAGAGAGATGATAACATCCCCCCAAAATTTTATGCAGAGAAATCTGTGAAGTAAGTGCCATAGGAGACAATGAAATAACAGTATAGAAATAGAGCCAAGAGCTCCTTTCTGCTGTGGATTCAAGGTGGGTATGACTCGTTCTCTCTCTCTCTGATTTCCATCATCGATGTCTTCTCTATGGGAAACAACTCACTCACAGGGGCAAGGCGGTTGTAATTCTGCGTCGGCGTCTTGGTTTGTGGTGGTCTGTGTGTGTGTGTTTGTATGTACGTGGCTGTGCGCCTCTTCTCCTGCTCTGTGTGGGTCTGCCCTCCTGTCCCTAACCAGACTAATTTGCCTTTCAGACCAGTGTTCAAAGGGGGCATCACGCATGGGGAGAGCAACC
The DNA here is from genome assembly GCA_028751875.1 of Rapana venosa. Taxonomy (NCBI): domain Eukaryota; kingdom Metazoa; phylum Mollusca; class Gastropoda; order Neogastropoda; family Muricidae; genus Rapana; species Rapana venosa. The sequence continues at coordinate 29,516,277 of CM054153.1, read as the reverse complement.
TCGTCACAATCACTATCTGGGGCCTAATATAGCCGCCGATAGACATGGGGGTTCTGTACAGGTAGGGCTCACGTCCTTACTTAACCCCCCCCTTTTTCGTTTCGTTTCCTTAGTTTGGTTCTTTGTCCTTTCCTTTCCTTCTTCCTTCCTTGCACATTCTCACGAGCTTCTTTCACTGCTAATCCCAAACTTTCCAGGGTGCTGTTCTTATGTGGATTCAGTTTTTTGATGTTGGTTGTTTTTTTTGGTTTTTTTAGGTAGTTTTTAGATTTATAGTTTTGTTTATCTGTTGTGGTTTTGTTGGTATATTATTGTGAGGCTGTCCTCGGAAAAAGGTTTTAAAGTGTGTTTATATTTGAGGATTTAAAAAAACCAAATATGAATACACTTTTTAGTATTAAGAGTCCATCTGCTTATTATCAATGTAGACAAGATGTTGGTCATACTTTCATATGTATTGGACTGCAAAGGTCATTGCTGAGTGAAGAGGAGAGAGATAGAATGGTTTGGGTAAAATTTTGTGAGGATGAAAATAAACCATTTAGAGTCATGATGATGATGATAATTGTATCAAGGATGGTGCTGATGATAATAATCTAATAATAGTCATCATAATCATAATAGTAATAACACTAGTAGTAGTAGTTGTAGTAGTAGTAGTAGTTAAAAGGATAGAATATTTAGATTAAAATTATAGAAAAAAAGATGTTGGTAAAGGCCAAATTTGAGCAAGAGAGCCCAAGACATTTTAGCAGGAAAACCATAAAATATACATGAACACTTGACACAAAGTTCACATGAATCCAAATGTTATACACATATAACCAAGTGTATGCTTGCATATTGATACCCACGCATGCACACAGACATATATACACACACACATGTAGGCCACCGAGAACAAACACACAAGAAAGAAATACTTCCTCTCCAGTGCGATGTTTCTTAGAAATTGCATTTTTGTGAAATGGAATGCCTTCTTCTTTCAAATATGTGGATGTGTGTCGTTTTTCTTTTTGTTCTGCTTTTGGTATTTGGATGTGTGTTTTGCATTTATAGAGCGTACACTTGGGATTGGCTGAGGAGCAGCATGTGCTTTGTGGGATGGATCACTTTGGTTTCTGGCCTGTTGGCGTGTTTTGATGGTTATTTTTTTGACTTGCTTTGAACTAGTGCATCATGTGTTAACGTTTGGCTGGTTGGCATTATGTGACTCGATACTGCGCAATGTGCATGAAGTGTTTAGTGTGGATGGTCTTATGGAGTGATATTGTTAGATGGTGTTAGTCAATGATCGATTGATTGATGTTATGTGCTGTGTGTGTAGAGAGTTGAAGAGAATTTGAGTGTTGCAGATACTGAAGTTGTCGCTGACTTGATTGTTCTTGAAATGTGTTCCTCAAGCCTTTATGTTGTAGCTTTTTTAAAAAAAAAGTATTTGACTGGGAAGTGTACAAACACAAACAACAGCAATATCAACAGCAATGTGGAAATAAATGTGTTAATTAGACTACAAATAAACAAAAAGGCGAAGTAGGATGTGGTGAGATGGGAACAAGTGATCAGAGAACAGTAGGACAAGGAACATTGCAGAAGATTATGCAGGCCCCCCCCCCCCCCCAAAAAAAAAAGTGCAGGGAAGAGGTTAGGCCAGAAGACCCATTATTATTTATTTATTTAATTTTATTATTATTATTATCATCATCTTAAAAAAAAATTAAAGATGGTACAAAAGAGATGAACCATATTTTTTGTTTGTCTGAAAATGGACAAACAGTACTTTGAGACAGACAGCGATACTTGCCATACCCACAAGTAAGTAGAAAAGCAGAAAAGAAACGGATAGGCCTACACTTTCTTGCAAGCCCCCCTCCCTCCCACAAAAAAAAGAGAATTGTCAGTAAGCCCCAAATTGTTCATCTACTTATATATGTATGGGTACTTAAGAGCATTCAAAAATCCCTCAGTCTGGGTGATTCTTCAAGCTAATAAAACTATGGTGAAGTGTATCAAAATATTTCAGTATTCTGCAAATCGCATTGCTGTGCAGTATGATGTGTTAACAAAGTGAGATGTTTTATCACATGCGCTTGTGTGTGCGTCTGTGTCTGTGCAAGTCCATGTGTTCACGCACACTACACGAGCATGTCCATATGCGCAGGAAATGTGAATGTTTGCATGTAAAACTGAGGGAGTGTAAATGCATGTGCAAGTCTGATGAGAAATTACGCTTACTTGAGAAGTAATCATGGCAGTGGATGTTTTGTGTCATTCACTGAGTTGAGTAGAGAACAACGCATGGGAAACAAGTCACACTTTTGGATTTGATATTGTTTGTGTGACAAGACGGTGTGTGCGTGTGTGTGTGTGCGTGCGTGTGCGTGTGTGTGCTTGTGTTTGTGTTTTCCTACAACTGAAAAAAATCTCCGGAGCAGGGCATTTTATGTATGTGTCTTGACTTCCCTGGCAACCAGTGGCTTTCATTTGTACCTACTCAGTACTGAGAGATGAAAAAAATGAAGAAATTGTGTCCTGATGTTCCATTTTATTGTACTTGATATTCTCACTGTCTAGGCATCACTGACGTTGTTCTGAGTGCTGAAAATTGAAGTAGTCCGTCAGTGTCTGGCGTAGCAGTGATGTGCAGTTGTTTCCTAATGTTCAATATGAATTTACTTAATAACATTCTTACCTTCAGTATCAAGAGTGTAGTTCTGAGTGCTGAATATTGAAGTTTCCAACAGAATGCATGCAAGCAGTCTTGTAGAAGAGTTCATGAGTGCCCGTAATTGAAAGGTGTTGCTTTTGTGAAACTAATACAGTTGTTTGAAACTGGATATAGAGATTATAACAGTTTTCAAAAGGTGAATAAAAGTTTTTTTCCCTATCTTGTTGGAAATGTGCGGTCTTTACGGCATCTTTACTGGATTGATGTTCATATTTTAGGATGTACTTCAGTATTGAACATGATCTCTGTGCTGTATAGATATGTGGTAGATGTAATTTTCTCTATAACTTAGGTAATTCACTCCTGAAATTTGTTACTTTGGCTGAGAAGATCAACAGAAGTGTTTTAACTTATTCCCTGCAAGTTTAGATGTCTTTATTGTTCTGCATGATCATTGGAGAAGGTCTTGGTTCAGTGTAGCATCAGTGAAATGAGACTGAAATTTAAGCTGTTTGTGGCTTGAGTTTTTCTGAGCTTGTAGACGTTGTGCTGTTACTGGTTAAAGTTAGCCTGTAGAAACCATCAGTGTCCAAAAGTGAGCCCAGTGAACAAGCTTCACCACTGTAAAGTTGAAAAAAGAAAGTTTCTTTGAGAGTGCACACGATCTATCACTGAAGGAGCCTGATAAATCGTCATTTGTGGTTGCAGGTGGTAAGTTCGACAAATGGAGAGCTGCAGACGACAGACGACCCGACTGCCGTTCACTCTAACACCCCCATCACTGCACAGCCTGATGTGGAAGTGGTGGATGAGACAAAGTATGTATTCTTGTCGTTCGTTCTCCCTTATGTATTATATAGTGGTGGATGAGACAAAGTATGTATTCTTGTCGTTCGTTCTCCCTTATGTATTATATAAATGTCAGGTTTATATTCCTGCTGGCACTGTGAAGCTGTGCAGAAGGGGTTTGGTGGCAGGGGTTGGGTGGGAAGAGGAGAGAGTTGTTAGGTGATAGTGGTAGGACAGGGAGAGTTCTTTTGAGAACAGCTATGATGGATGTACCAAGATGTGTAACAACTTACTTGAAATTCTTTTTTAATTTTCTAAAAATGATTTTGTTTAAAAAAATTTTTTTTAAATCCTTGAGGTAGCAGTGTATCAGCATTCACAGGCAATGGATTCTTAACTAGAAATTATTCAAAATTCAGAATGAAGAGTTCTGTGACAAGATACTGTTAAAAAAACCAAAAACAACAAAACCAATCCCCACCCAAAAAAAACAAACCCCAAAAAACAAAAACAACAAACAAAAAAAAACCCCGAAAAAAACCCCAAAAACAAAAAAGAAAGAAAAGAAACTGAAGGAGTTGTGGTTGTCAACTCTCTGCATTAGCTGTGGCAGAAAACTAGCCTTGTGCTGAGGATTAGTAGAAACAGGAGCAGTTTGTCTCTGGGAGATGTTGGACCTGAGTGTCAGTTCAGTTTGGGAAGAGAGTTCATACAGTGTGTGCATCAATGTTCATACCACACGAAACATGCGTCAGTTTGGGTTGTACTTGTGTGGTATATATATATATATATATATATATATCAGGCCAAAGGCATGGTCCTTACTCAAATATTCCCCCTAATGCTGCCTTCAAAGTTTTATCTTGTAGTAATTTTTTTTTCCTCGAATCTAGGACCAAAATTAGTTTATGATCAGAATGAAGTTGTAATTGGTTACCTGCACTTGTTTTTCCTCACTCTTTTGTCTCAGTTATATATATATATATATATATATATATATATATATATTATTTTGAGGGCTATAGCAGGACTGCATATCTTTGTTTGCACCCCGATTAACGACTGGTTCAGATTTATAAACAAACTGTTATGATACTTGGTTTCACCGGACATCATATAGGGTGTAGCTTTATCAGATAGTAGAACAACAGATGTTTGCAGTTTTATTTTTCTTAAAGTCAAAGTCATTCATTCCTTTGGTGGCTCAGTTTTTGATGAAAGTTAAGGCGGGTTTTTTTTTTCACTCTTTGAATTCCAGAAAATGTTATCATTGTTTCATTTTACTCATGATATTTAACTTCTAAAGGGGAAAGGATGGAGAAGTTTAAGTGTGGTACTCTGTCTTCTTCTGTTAGCATCTCTCTCTGTTTCCGTCTGTCTCTGTCTGTCTGTCTCTCTCAATTTTTTTATTTTAATAGAATGAAACTTATTGTTCTGTTTTGATAATTTTGTCTCCTGATTTCCCCCCACAAATATGTATCACTTAGTTGACACCCTTTAAATGTTGTTATTATCACTTTGAATGTCTCATTTTTTAATGAATTTTTTTTTTTAAATTGCACTTTTATGTGAAGGTCTTGTGTAAAGGAGGGTAGAGAGCATGATGTAGATTGAAGATAGGCATTTGAGGTGTAGAATGTTATTTGATTTTTTGGTCACAATTTAGATTGTAGCACTATTCATATAATAATAATAATAATAATAATGTATGGAATTTATATAGCGCTGAATCAGGCAGTACAAAAAGCAGGGTAAATAACTTTTGGTAAACATAAAAATTTTTTTTTTTAGAATGGTTAACTTCTACAAAGTATGATTTCAGCAGGAATGTTTGGAGGGTTAGGTTATGGAACATTTCAGAAGTATGAATTTTAATAAGGAAATATAGATTGGTGTTTGGGGTGGGGGGGGGGGAATGTCACTGAATATTTTTGTTAGTATTGAAGCAAAAGTCAGAGCAAAAGTAACTGGGGTTGAGTATGATGGTAGAGTACACACATGCATGTTCACAGACATGCGGGATGTCAATGCGCTTCCAGGCAAAAGAAAACAAAAAGTGGGGTTTGCTTTAGGTTGAACGCAAGGAAATGAAAGCGTGAAAGAAAGAAATACAAACTACCATAATGTGTGTTGTATGAAAAAGTAGGGGACAAGTTAAACCTTGAAACCTGAAATTGACTTGGATTTTAATCATAAAGCAATTTTCCATTATGTGTTGAAAGAATGTTGAATGGAAAGACATGGGTTGTTATATTTGTATGAAGTAGGCACATTATAGTCATGCTTTTGATAGTTATGGAGAATTTATGTAGTGTACTTCTTTTGCAGATGTAGAAATATGCGCACTTTACACTCTCATATGCATGTGCATACACAAGTGCGTGTACACACTCACACACACACGTGCACACACATGTGTGTGCACACACACACATGTGTGTGCACACACACACATGCATGCATGCACACACACTGTAGTGGCAAAAACACAGGCGCACAGCCACATACATCATGACATAAACACAGGAAAGACAAATGATACCTAGAAAAAAAATCTCTCACACACACACGCACAATAGACGGCTGCATGAACACTCTTGTACGTGTTTGATTTGTTTCCGTGTACAAAGTTGAAATCTGATTCGAAGGTAAAAAAAACACACACACAAAAAACGCAGAAAAAAAAAAAGTAACTTCTATGTTCGTGTTCTGTTCTTTCTTTAAGTTGGTTAAATGTTGGCATTGTGTTCTTCATTTTTTAAACTAGCATGCAATGTTTGGGTTACCTGCATCTTGGATTTTGTCAGGTTTGTTTGGAAATGTTGAATGATCAAACTGCATTAGTTCTCGTCGAGAAATTCCATGCCTTTTTTTTTTTTTTTTGGTTCAAGGATAGTGTATCATAAACCTTTTTTTTTTTTTTTTTTTTTTTTTTTAAATCAACGCGTTTTGAAAACCCTTCATGCAAGTTACCCCTCAGAAAGTTCTGCTGCTTGTAAAAGGGTATACATTGTCATTGTGGAAAAATGCTAAGAATGATGGAGCCGTAAAAGGAGAAGATAAAAGGATCTAAGTTTTGAAAAAGGAAAAAACAAGAGAAAAGAAAGAGGTAGCGTTGGTGTTGTGTGCACACAGTGAAGGTTGTTAGGATGTTGCTTTTCCTCTTCTTGCAGGTGCTGCTTCTTCCGTCGACGCAAGAAGAAGAAAGGCCGGCATGCTTAAGGTCCCTACAAAAATGGACACAAATTTAACAAAAGAAACAGCTTCCTCGCTCCCCCCCCTCCCCGAAAACCCCTGCCCCTCTTTATCTCTTCACCCATTTTCCTTGGACCCAAGTGATTGTTTTTATTTTGTAGTAGTTGCCAGTTTTCTTGCTTCTTCACCGTTTTTTTGGTTTTTGTTTTTCTTTCTTTTGTTGAATTTTTTTTATAAATATTTGGAGTCATTGTGGATACCAAACAAATAATCGCATTCTTGTTTACAGTAGGATTTTTTTCTTTTCTTTTGAGGAATATATGTTGTTTGTACATATTTTTTTTTTAAAGTAAATTTTGTTTTTAGAGGATGGGAATTGTTATTTCTATGTCGGCCAAAATCTTTTTGTATGTAAGACAGCTGTATATAATATATATATATGTATGTATATCTATATAGGTTAAATGTGCTGGAAGGTGTGTGGCATCTGTCCTTTGTATGAAACTTGTTACCTTGTGACTGAACTTTGAAAAAAAAAGTTTTTTTTAAAAAAGAGCAAAAGTGAGAGAGAGAGCGAGCGAGCGAAAACAAGGGATGGGATGTGGATCCGTCTCATCCACCCCTGCCCCTGTCTCCCCCCCCCCCCCCCTCCCCCCCCATCCCCCATAAACTCATGAGCAAGCTAGCAAAGTGGCGGGCTTGGTTGGTAGGTAGGTGAATGTGATGTGTGGTTTTTCTTGCACCCAGGTGTTGTGGCTGTTTCCACCGCCGCAAGAAACGCCCCAAAGCCAAGCGCCAGAAATGACTGGCTGCCTTTGGCCAGCCCCGGGATACGCTGCCGCTAAAGCCGCAGGAAGAGTCCTCCAGGGAAGAAGACGAGAGTACCCCCAGCGGGTCAGGCGCTCAGGGCAGTCCTGCCAGACCTGTGATGATGGGCTATTTCAATCAGACCTTCCTTTGACTCGTTATGGAGCGGGCGGGATTAGGGTCTGCTGGAGAGAGGGAAAGAGAGAAAGAGAAAGAGAGAGAGAGAGGCCTTGCTTGGTTTGGGAGGATGAAGCAGGGGGATGGGAGGGGGGTGGGTAGAGGTTAGGGACTCCCATACGTGTGTCGTCGTCGACCAGTCAGGCGTTAATGCTTTGCCAAGTGGGCGCCTTGAGTCGTGAGAGATATGTGGACCATGGGGTTTGGGGTTTTTTCATCGTTTTAGCCATTGTTTTGGGTCAATTTTTTTTCCCCTATCGTTGTAGCCTTGTTTTCTTCTTTTTAAAAAAAAAAAAAGAGCAAAACCTTTTCCCCCTTTTGTCTGTTTCTTCAGTCATGTGTTGTTGATTGATTCAGTTTTTGGGTTGTTGTTTTTTTATAGCTTTTTTGTTTCGCTTTTGTTTTCATTTATGGCATACTTTTTTGTGTTTTGTTTTATTCATTTCTCTGCAGTAATGATTTCAAACTTAAAAAAAAAGAAAGGCAATGTTTTGTTTTGTTGTTTTTCTTCTTTAGTGTTTTTGATGTGATTCGTGATATTTTCAGCAGTTTAGTTATTTCAAAAACTGAAAGTAGCTTGGTCGTTGTCAAAGGTTAGGGCCGATTCTAGAAGGGTCACACAAGATCTGAGCTGGCTTTTCCCTCGTATCCGGGTATGGGATTTTGCTAAAAACTAATGATGGGAGAAATATTTATCTCATCTCAAAAAACATCTTATTCACTCACACTCATACCAATTCAGCAGGGCTGCCTCAGTAAGATTAAACCATTTTTCATTTTAGGAATAATCGGTATGTCTGCTTTGCAGTGTAAAAAAAACCCCATGGCTGGTTTCTTCCTGATGGTGTATGATTCTTTTGAGTGTCAACAGCTGCTAAGTATTTTTTCTGTGACGGTACATTTTCTGTCATCAATCCAGTGTTAGTTAACACCCCCAGACACAACAGTGCGTTTTGACACTGCTTGTGTCCGTTAGTGTTACAGGGAGTTTGTCCTTGTGAGACCACACCCATTAGAGCAGACCCAGCAGATATTTTTGGTGCAGAAAATCTTTGATTTAGGAGGGAAGAGACTTGCTGGCAAGTGTCCCTCTCTTGTGATCGATCATTCCTCATTTGCTCAGTACGGTGAAGAGATGGCTGAACTTCTAAAACCTGTCCCCCCAGGTAGGTAAGTTTAGTTCCGTTCGAATTGGAGGGGGGGTGGGGACTGGTAGCAGGAGTTGTAGTGAAGCCGTCCTGTATAGGAAGGGAAAAGCTTGGCAGCAATTCTCTGTGAGAGAGAGAGAGTGTGTGTGTGTGCACGTGTGAGAGAGAGAGTGTGTGTGTGTGAGAGAGAGAGAGAGTGTGTGTGTGTATGTGAGAGAGAGAGAGTGTGTGTGATGGCAAGGGAAAAGTCAGCTCATGCTCTAGTGACCTCACACTCTGCGCTTTGCAGACCGTGCTGTGCGAAGGCTAAGCTCAGTGTTTGTGGCATTTACATGTGGCCTGAAAGAGATGCAGAGTTAGTTTCCATTGTGACCTAGCGTGGATCGAACAGTTCCAACACCTTGCTGTACCAGGTTGTAATCTATACTAATATGTCCTCAGATTATTATTATTATTTAATTAAGAAAGAATCATTTGTGTGCAGTTTTAGATTACTGTGGCTCTCTTTTACCCCCCCCCCAAAAGGGAAGTAATTTTTCTGTGTTTTTTTTTTTTTTTTTTCAGTTTGTGTGTTGAATAGACTGAAGAAGGAATTATGATATGGGGTGAACGGACAGGTGATTTTGACAGCGCGTCAGGGCTGACAGTGTAGCTTACGTTAGCGGTTACAGAGGAAAGGCTCATCACAGACTTAGCGTGTGGCAAGGCTGTCGAAGAAAGAGGTCCACAAAACTCGGTCTTCCTTGAACAACAACAACAACAACAAAAACAACAGCAGCAGAAGAAGAACAGCATTGCAACATGGGTCTCTCGTATCGCAGGGCTGGCCAAAGGGATGAACACTGTGCTGAAAACAATGTATCATATAGTTATACCCACATCAATTACTTTATATGCCCTTACTCACTTGTGGCTTTGCATGTTTACCACTTGTTTTTTTTTTCTCTTCCAGTTTGGATGTGCGAGTGTGAGGAAAGGGGGTGGCTCGAATTAGCACAATCTGAATCATGTTTTGGTCTTTTTTGTTTGTTTGTTTGGGGTTTTTGTTTTGCCTTGTGAAGACATTTGTCATGTCGGGAAGTGATAGCCTGAATCTTCTGGTGTGCTACATGTGTGTGTGAGTGTGTGTGTGAGAGAGAGAGTGATAGGGGTGGGGATGAACGACTGTTCTTATAATCTGTGGCATACATGTGTGTTGGCGGCGGTTTTTGAGAATTCTTGTTGTACATATTGCTGATGTGAGGATGTTGTGGCTTTGGCTTGCCTGGGAGTCTGTTTAATTTAAAGATGATTTCTGATACATGGCTGTGTGGTGGTATTTGCTAATAAATCTCAGATTTGACAAGGCGTCTGCTGTTGTTGAGACAGTCGTCTGCCGTTTTGGACGGAGACAGCAGTTTTGTACTGTGTGCATTGTAGACAACAGTTGTGTCTCTGTGACCAGTATTCTTTGACTGCCAATCTTGCTGGTAAGATGAAGACATTCTTAAAAGGTCATTTTGCTTTAAATCATTTATTTGATGACGACGATGATTTAGAGAAATGGGTAATAACAGAGAATTGCAAAGTGATGGTCCATTGACCTAGCCTTTAAAACATCTGTGCACCGTAGTAAATCTAACATCTGACTTTGGAGTGGTCAGCTTTTTATATTATTATTTTTTAAAAAACAGAACTTTGAAGGGTGTCGCTTTTTATTTCCATTAATAGAAATGCATCAAGCTACCAAATATGAAAATTTAAAAATGCAAACCGAAGCAACCACATTAACAACAACAACAACAAAAAAGACTTAAAATGTATTTTTGGGAGTTCAGGGCATTACTTTCACCATTTTTTCCCCCCATAATGTTTCTGTTCTTTTCATTGAAGGTAGTTGAACCATGGGGCTTGAAATTGGAAAACTTACTCTACTGTGCATTTATAAACTCTGTCTCACTTCACTAATACAGTGAGTTTTTTCGTTTTTTTTTCATTTATAAGTAACCATCTTTGATTTTATCATATTTATACAGTTACATGTTATGCCGGTAGTTCCCACACTCTAAAAGATAACTTAAAGTGTAAATTTATTTATATATTTAACTTATGTATAACATATATATATAATTTATCCCTGAGACTGCTGTGCTCCCAAAGTAATTTCATCAGATTGTTTTTCTTTAAAATTGAATCCTGAATTGCAGATATATTCACAAAGAATGCTGCTCATTGGCTAAGATTATCAATACGCCTACGGCGACTGTCCAGAAAATTATCATAAAATGATCCTCACCACTGCACATGAATGAATCACAAAATAAAGCTTAACATTTCACACACACATCCCCTCCCCCCTCCCGCCTCCAAATCGTTTGCAAAGGTGTGAGTGTTGTTGCGCTAAAACAAATATCATCAAATCAGCATTAACACTCTCCAGCACTTTTGTACGGTTCACATCATGTGTGTCCACCTTGCGTCATTACTTCGTTCCCCGATTCCAAGTTTTTTGGTGTGTCTTGTTCCCCACTCGGCATACAAGGCCACTCCACAAATACGTACGCTCATGTTTGGTGGATGTGAGAGACAGTTAGCCACGTGTTAGAAGCAGTAGACGTTGTGACTGTTCTGTCTCCTCCGTGTGCTGTCTCTACCTCAGGTGTAAGATTTGTCCCCAGTTGAAGAGGTCAGCAACGAAAACTGTTGGTACGGGTGCAGGTAGAATGCCCACTGTCTGTGTGTGGTACTCAGGCTTTTTCTGTTGGTGAAACCGGCCATGCAAAAAAAAAAAAAAAAAAAAAAAGCCACACAAAAAAGACTGCTGGTTAAATAAAGTGTGTGCGTGGTGGACAAGACTACTGCTGCTGTGCTGTGTTGTACAGGGTGGTAATTGAAACAGGTTAGGAGTTCAGGAGGCCTTCGATTTTCTTTGGTTGTTGGAATTAAGTTTTTATGATTTGTTGGGTTAGGGGTGCGTAAGCAGTTACCTTGTAGTTTTTACACACCGTGCATGCTCTCTCTCAACTCACTCCCCAACCCCCCCCCTCCTCCTCACACACACACAAACGGGAAGGGGGAGGACCAGTCCTCCCAACAAGTTCATTGTTTTTAAAACTTTTTTTTAAACCTTGAAAGTCGGATCATTCTCTCTAAATGGGGAAGTGGTTTGTTCAAGGAACCATTGGAGTAAGGGAAATTGGAGAAGAAAGAGAAGTGTCAGTGAAAAATGTAGGTGACTGTCTTAGTGTCACTGTCGGTGAAAAAAGTAGGTGACTGTCTTAGTGTCGGTGAAAACTGTAGGTGACTGTCAGTGTCGGTGAAAACTGTAGGTGACTGTCTTAGTGTCAGTGAAGAATGTAGGTGACTGTCTTAGCGTCAGTGAAGAATGTAGGTGACTGTCTTAGCGTCAGTGAAGAATGTAGGTGACTGTCTGAGTGTATGTAATAATCGGCGGCGATAACACAGAGAAAGCATCATCATTCTCATGTGTCTCCCGTCTTTGTGCTTCCCACACTGTGAACAGAGCACCACCATCACCAGATTTGCCGTGCAACCAGCCTACAGTGGTTTTTTTATATTTTTAAATTGAATATTTGATGTCCTCCCCCCTGTTCCTTGGCTAGAGCCTCTTGAGTTTCACTGATGGTGAGATTTTTTTCTTCTTTTTTTTGATTGTGCAACCGTTTTTACCCTACCATTAAGGTAGCGACACACTGACTTTGGGGATGCTCTATTTTTATGTTTAAATCCAAATCTTTCATGGATGAGAAGGCCTGTAATGATGACCAGTGGCATGGATGATCCAAGTCTATCCAGCATAGCTTTTTTTTTTTTTTTTTTGCATGCAAGAATTATGGGGAACAAAAATTATTGAGTATTTGAGCAGTGTAATCCTGAGTTTTGGTAGACCAAACTCACAGAGACAGACCAAGCAGCTCTTGGTTCCCTCCCAATCTTACTTTGTGGGACAGGTTGAAAAAAGAATAAGGAGGGGAGCAAAAATCTTTGTTTTTGAGGAATACTGTTGACACAATAGGGGATAGCTCAGTGGTCAGAGCACTTGCTTTTCCCCAGGCAGTTTTAAGCAGCGTTGAGCATGGTTACCATTTGGATGGATGATGTTTGCGTGCTTTGGCTTCAGTACTGTCCCCCCAGCTGTAAATAGGTACCTGCCTCTTTAGGGTCAGAGAAGGTAAAGCAGCGTCGGAGAGGAGATGGGCACCGCCCTCAATATGCTGGCCCCTGAAGAAGCCGAGGTCTCTGATGCCTCGCTGCCTTTATGACCACATAGGTTATGGGACATCTTTACCGTTACTGTTGACAATGCAGTTAAAAAAAAAAATCTCGGAGAAAGAAGTCGGGGAATCTGTGGTGAGCCTGTGTGGAACAGTGTGGTGTTGGATGACTGTGATGTGTTGAAATGTTGAACAGTCATCCCGGTCATCATGGAAGACCTGCATGTGAATAATGGGAGTCCACCTGGTTTGTTTCCTTCGTTGCCATTTTTGATACATACAATATATATATATGTATAATATGCAAGTTGATCTGTGCTGTACACACGTGGCACTCGGAATCGATGCTATGCTTTCATGGATGTGTGATTCTTTGGGATGTAGTATTGCCGGTTAGGTTTTTAACCAGAATGCTTTATAGGGATGTTTTTTTTTCTTGTCATTGGTGTGCAGAACATGTTGGGGACTAGGGCCTGTCCTCCAAAGCATTGCTGATGTACATGGCAGTGTTTTAATGAGAGAAGTAGCTGCTGCAGCAGCTCAGGCAGGAGATCGGAATATGGGCGATTGAAATGTAGAGTGGTAAAGAGAAGCATGAGCCAGCCACAAGCAGTCCTGCTTTGAACTTCATTTTAAGCGTATGTGACAGGGAGAATCGGTATATTGACGGGTGAGAAGATGTAAGAATCTGCTCAAGAATTCACTTCCATTACTGGCGCCAGGCACTGATTGTCATTTTGGGATCTTGTTCACTTTCAATCGGCCTGAATGAGAGAGTTAAAAAATAAACCCCAATTTTTAATTATCCAGGTTAACGGGATTTTTCGGGTGAAAATTTCTATTTGATGCTGGTAATTAGAGAGGGACTACTCCTGAATTAAGGCCCTGTTTCTGAAAAGAGTTGGAGAGCGCTCGTATATATCTCTAACAAGCTTCAAGCGCAAACAGAGCCGTCACTTGATGTTGTGTTCTCCTCCACCAAGTAAAAAAACAACCCCAACTGAATCTTCAGTTAAATGATGAAGTTTAAACAGAAAAGGCAAAGACAGTCATACATTCCTACTGATATAATTGGGTTTTTTTAGCGAACTCTTGAGGGGGTTTTTCTTTTAGGTAAGTCCTTTGTCTTTCTCCGTCATTCAACTAGGTGGAAAAGGCTGCGGTGATGTTATGAGCTGGTGACCGTGATCTGTGAATTTTATACAGTTTGATGGCACATCCAGTAAAAACAGTCGCAAAAACCTGAGTGTTTTACTTTATTTGGTTTTCAGGTGGAATGTTTGGGAGGGGAGTGGGGGGGGCGGGGTTCATTTATTTTCTTGCACGAGGAATTAGTGACATTTGGGGGGGTTGTTCAGTTATAAATTTAATGTGTTTGAAGTTTTGTCAAAAGAATAAAAAGTGTTATGACTTACAAAGTAAAATGTAACAAATGTGGATTAAAATTTTTAAGTCTTCGCATTGGATGTTTCTAAAGATAAATCTCCTAGGTGTACGAATGCGGTGGTTTTTTTTTTTTTTTTGGGGGGGGGGGGGAGTGAGATGGTGAGCGAGCTTTTAAAATTTTAGGATAGAAATTAGTGTGGAAGCAGTCATTAAGATTTGAAGTGTATTTTGTTGATGAGCTCAATGTGTTTATTCAAAGGTTTGGTAAGTGTTGAAAAGAGAATTCCACTGCTCCTATTCTAAATATGTTGACGATGAATGGGTTGTTTGTGCACTTTTCTTGTGCTGATCACGACGTGGCATTCGAGTGTTTCTCTTGCTGTTTTCACCCTGTTCGTTTGGATATGTTTGCAGATATGTAACAAAAACAGTTGCAAATGTATACATTCAACAGAATTGGTGGCGAAGTAAAGACACTTATTTCAGTGAGTATTCATCTTCTTCCATTTTTTGTTTAGATGTTACGGTTTTAAACAGCTTGGATGTGAATTTTGCTTCAAAACTTTTTACCCGTTCTCTGTCTTGCATGTTTCATTTTTTTGCCAAGCTTTTGTTTCTAGTTTATCCTGTACATGAAGTAGACTGACAGCTTCAGTTCAAATCCTTTCAAAACAGGCCGAGAGTTTATATGATTACATAAGCTAGAGGGTTTTACGTACTGGTATAACTCCATGTATTCCTGTCTGGAGTGGTTCTGTTTGTTGTGTGGTGCCTGTCGGGAAGACTTCACGTGTCCTGGAAGCATTATCTTGTGTTGAAGCAGTGCAGCTTGAGGGGGGAACAGACAGTTCATGATTTGTCAACATATCACCCTCCCCCCCTCCCCCGCTTTTTTCGAATTTTGCAAAGCATTGTTTTTGCAAAGTCTTTCGTACATGGGGCATTATCAGCCTGTTGACATATGTTGACGTCACCGGTCATGACACTTGTTCTGTTTGCAATGCATGTAACGGACAGCTGCGTTGGGGGGGGGGGGGGGGGGGCAAAGTGACGGGAATGGTGTGCAAGAGAGAGAAAAAAGATGTCGGTCCATTTTCAGTTTTTTTTCTCTCTCTCTGTGAACATTGCAAGTCATAGGCTGTCCTGTGGTGTGTGTGTGTGTGTGTGAGGGATGGAAGTGGGAGAATGAATTGCCTGTAAAGTGGTCAGAACTGTCTACATACAGAAACCATCCAGTTCATTGATATCCTGACATGTGACTCTTCAGTTGGTGGACATGATGGTGGTTACAGTACTTTTTTTTTTCTTTTTGGGGGGTGTGGGGGTATAAATCCTTTGATGTTTTAGATGGCTTTAAAAAAAAAGTTGTGTTTAAAATTGTGACATATAGGCTGTGCGTCATCTGAATAAAGGGGAGATTACTCAAGAGGGGGAACCCCCAACAAACCGGGTGTGTCAGCATGGTCACTGTGTAGTATTCATACAGGATACAGTTCACATCTTCAGTGCGTCACAAAATGTTTCGGGAAGATTGAGACATAGACATCATTTTAAATGCCTGCTGCTTTTTTTTTTTTGGCCCCACACTGTCTTTCTCTCTCTCTATATATATATATTCTGTAGCCGCTATTTCAATCTAGTCTTTGATTGTGCAGAAAGAGATAGATTGTGATTGACTGGCACCCTTCAATCCTCTCGTAACATAACCGTAACACAGAAAGAAAAGAGAGCGTTGGCTTCAAGTGGAAAGTGGTATATGGTGTGTAAATAGTACAATCAAGCTGACTGGAAAGTGTAAATGTGGTGAAAATGTTAACAACGCTGCTGTCAGATCTCTTTTCTGTCGACAGTGGCCAGGGAGCTCATGTTTTTACCAAATTCAGTTCTTTTTAAATATTTTTAAAAAGTTCCCGAAAACACACTTGCATTACAACACGTTTTTTTTTTCTTCTCTTCTGGTTATTCCCATTTTGTCATGCTACCATAATCTTTGATGTAAGATATAATAAGAGACGCCAGCGTGTCAAGGTTTGTGGCTGGCCGACAAAGACTTTCCCGAGCGGGGAAAGGTGTACAGTTGATCAATATGTGCTGATTTTTGCTTGTTAGAATGTGAAATGGCTCTGTTGGGGAGCTATTGTGGTTTGTATGGAGTAACATGGATTAAACAATGAAAACTTTGTGTGGCTGGCTGAAGTGGAGTGTGTGGATTTGGGATCACATCATCTCTTCTACTGTCTGCTCTGCTCTGTTCTAATCATGGTGTAGATTACTAACAGTGGTCGCAGATTTATTTTACAGGCATGGGATTTTTTTTTTAAAGCCGTTTAGCGGAATTTCACTATCAGTACTTACTTCTACCACTTTTCAATTTTTCTGCCCTGCTTTGTCTGCTGTCAACAACACAGAAACTGAAAATTTGCCAGTAGAAATGGGGGGAAAATGCAATGGAGCATCTATTGAAGAAGACAAATTGGTACCAGTCAAAATATCTTCACTAACTGCCAAGGAAGCATATAAGTGTTTTAGGGCCCAAAACAAAAACAAACAACAAACTTATGGTCAAAGCAATTTCTATGGACGAAAGAAAATACCTGAAATCAAAGGAAGAATGTGTAGATGAAGTTTGAGCAGCAAAAGAAGAATGTATCTTCGCAGGTTGCCCAGAATCCCCGAGCGCTGTTGTTCCCAAACTCGTCTTTGCTAGGATGGCTTGTGTTGTGTTGTGTACCGAATAAGATTTTGCCCTGAAGTACATCACACTTGTGAGTGTGTTCCCATTAACAGCCTGTAAATCTGAAGAGAAGTCTGTGCACATTTTAAACCGGGAATTTTTTCCCACATGCACAGTTAACACCCCCCTTACTTTATCTATCTGCTTGTCTTTCTTTCTTTTGTGTGTGTGTGTGTGTTAGTAGTAGTGAATGGTGGCAATGGTGTTTTTCCATAAGGCTTGCTATAAAGTGTACAAATAGTTTTTGGGGGGAGGGGGGTATGTTTGCTTGTTCTTAGGTTGGGGCTGTGTGTGTGGTCCCTTTTGGGAGGGGGGGTGGGGGGGCGTGGGGGGAGTTCTGTGTGTTAATGGTCTTTTTCATGTAGGTGTCAGTGTTTTGTATGGCAGAGAGATATGACTGCTTCTTACTTGCTGGATGTCTGTCCATGGACATGATTGGCAAACTTTTCTAATGCATCATTTTCTTATCCCACGTCCAAAGGAGAGAAACGGAGGCTACATGTAATTATTTGGTGTTAACAAGTGACCAAGGGAAAATTAGAGAGAGAGTCAATTAATTCAATATGGTATTAAAAATATGGATGGTAAATGGATAGGAAATGTTGTCAGTCAAGTGTCAACATTTGTTCAGATATTTCATCAGTGGTGTAATGCATTTCAAGTGGTATTTGTCAAAAATGATTACTTGCACTTTTGTGACTGCTGCAACTTGTGGTTGGGTTTTCTTTCTTTTTTTTCATTTTTCCTCCCCCCTCATAGTTTTAGTGAAAGATGTCCTTTTTCTTGTTTTAATGATCAAAATCCCATGCGGCCATGCCTGATTTTAGTTCACATGATGTAAGCATGGTGCTCCTATTTGCCATAATAGCAAAACTGTTTATGTCGTGATGGCATTTTAATAATTTGTTCTTGTGAAAGACAACCCCTCTGAGATCACTAAAAAAAGTATGACATCATAATCCATGGATTCTGAATTTGGAGCAGGACAAAGCCAGGGGTCAGTCAGTCCAACAAGAAAGAGCAGTTGTGTGTGCCACTGTGCTGGTCAGAGGTTGTATTGCAGCTTGCCCACGGCTGAAATTAGGGGAGACACTGTATCCCACTTGTGAGTATGGTTAGCAAACACTGCCCCCCTAAAAAACCCCAACAAAACAACCCCCCACCCACAAACAAAAAGCCCCCAAACAAACACCAAGAGAACAGCAAACGCCAAAAACAAAATGCCGAACAAACTCAGGTAAAACCTTAGACTCTCCACCCCTCCTGAAAAAACACACTAAAAACCCCACAAGAGAATGCCCGGTTATTGCACATGCTGTAGGCCAAGTCTCTTGATAAATACAAAGAACTAGATCGATTAGACTGAAAACAAACTAGCAAGAGATCACTCACAGACAGCAAGTATTCCCCCCCCCCCACCCCCCAAAAACCCCCCCAAAAAACCCCAATGAAAAACCAACCAACCAACCACCAAAAAAACCAGAAACACGCTCCCCCCCCCCCCCCCCCCCCCCCCCCCCCTTAAAAAAAAGATAAAGGAAAAAAAATCACAGCTGAAATATACTTAATAAAGACAGAATTTCAATAATGAAGGAATGACGCAAACTCTGCACAGATAATACCATACATTTTTTTTGTATTATTAATTGCACAAGAACCGATGTACAATAAACATTAACGTATATATGTCAACTCAATAGGCACATGTAAGAAACAAAATACCTCACTTGTGAGTATAATAAAGTGCTCATCATCACATTCGTCTAAAACAAAACAAACTATGATTGCAAATTCAGAAACAAAGAGAAAAAAAACACTGCACTTCGAGTCAGCATGCAATTTGATCACAGAACGTTAAAAATTAACATAATCGATCTCAATAATGCTTGCATTGTTTCCAGAATGCAAGAAAAATAAATGTTTGACAAATACTAAACAACAACAAAAACCCATGTTGCATCCTGACATCTAGAAGGCAAGTGACATTCCAAATGATGTAGAGTTTATAAAGTAACATTATGCAGCTTACCTTTGTGTGTGTGCGCGCGCGTGTGTGGACAAAGGGGGAAAAAATCTGACATTGAAACCTAACTAGCAAAACATTAATGCCTCAGGAACATTTCAACAAAATCTGGAACAAGTATCAAACAGAACTGTCCTGTCTTGCTAGAAATTTGTAAATGATAAAAGTAAATACATACAGTCAGTTTCTTTCAAATACTCCAATATCTAGGGCTTAAAACAAATCTGAGGCTAAAATGTGCCTCCTCCCCCTCAACCTTGCATTTTGAGGACTCCACACATCCTGAAAATAGGTTTTATATATTTACCGAGTAACACATATTTACCAGATGGAACCCTCACAAGTCTATAATTTGAAAATCGCTAACACTCAAAATACGCTACACACATTCATAGGGGTAGCCATTTTGTCTAAATCAATACTGCTAATGGGATTTTCACAAATGCGTTCCACTTCATGTGTTACTAATTGGTCCCTGTCGAAGAGAGTAACCTGCATTTAAATTGATAAAATCTGTACATGCATGAAAAAGGAGAGTCAAAAAGTGAACTATTAAAAAATTTAATCGCCACTTGTCACATTACATTATCTTCACATTCTGAAGCCAGAACAGTTACATGTCGCTCCATTTGTCACCTAAAAGTCACTAGTCAAAGTGTAATCACCACTTGTCACATTAGATTAAACTTCACATTCTGAAACCAAAACGATGCCATGTCTCTCCATTTGTCACCTAACTCTTGTCTGTCTATACCAGTCTCCAATCAATTCTTCCCATCTTCTAGAATATCACAGCCACTCTATTATATTGTCAACACTGACTTTATCAAAACACGAGTGTTAAAGGATTGAAAAGAGGCTGATCTCCAGATCCTTAGAGTTTTCTGGTGCAACAAACAATAGAATTAAAATATAAATGTAAAGCCCCCCCCCCCCCCCCCCCCCCCCCCCAAAAAAAAAGTAAAACGAAACAAACAAAACCAACCAAAAAATCAACACAAACTCCAAATTAAGCCCCTGCCAACCCCAAAACAAAGAAAATAAAACCATAATTACATTTCACGACCATCAACAAAATCAAACACAAAAACATGCATGATTGTGGAAACGTCTGAAAAACGTGAAATAAAACACACAATTTATGAACAACCAACTTTCATGTAAGTATGGATAACTGTTAAGCAATTGAAATAACAAGCGAGCTTCAAAACACTAGATTAACTGACCCCTACACACTTGTTTTGCTTCCTGGCATTTCCTCTAGACCTGATAGTTTACAGTAAGGCCATGTCAAGTTTGTTCTTTTATTTGCTGGAAAGGTTCATTTTTTGTATCCACCGCTCCTTTTTCTAATTAATATTTATTCTTGCTGCTTCTCGTATCCATAGTTGCTGTAAATAATCATTGATGACACTACTTGTCAGTAACAAGAGCAGTATTCTATTGCTTGTGGATTTTAACTGGTCCTGCACTTTGTGAGAAACAACTCAATACACACACACATAACAAAAGTGCATGTGCACATTGCAAATATACAAATTATACACTCTCTTCCACAGGAAAGATAAATAATAGGACTCACACCGTTCACATATGAGGGACGATCTGAAAATCCATACAATCTGGACTTGTGAATGTACATCATAACATCAATACGACATATGCATAGTAGGGTCTTTCATACAATACGATGCAAGTTTTGTGTCGCTGACTGATTCCAGCTCTAAAAAACAACAACCTGCTTTTGAAAAATGTCTTGTCTTGGAAATGTTGTTTTCTGTCGAGTCATGATATTCTATGACTTCAACTTTTGGGTGCAATATTGAGGAAGAATGCACCTGAAACAATTTTCAAGAGGCTGGGAACATTCAAACTGCGTAGACAGTAGTTGGAAGATGGCACAGGCCCAGGATGACGGTGAGTCCTGCTTCTCAAGAAAACACTGCTGCCATTGAGAAACTTGCAAACAGATACTATCCGAATCGTGACCAGGGATTTACAGAACACGTGGGGCAGTGAATTGGTGGTAGTGGATGCGATCTAGTGTAAATATCTTCTGGTAAACAAAACATTATGTGTCTCATTCTATTTCTGATTATTAAAAGAAGACAAATGGTGGTGGTTTTTCCCCCTCATAAAAGAGGTCACACTGCCCCAGTTACACTTTCAGGAGCAGCGCAGTTGCCCCAGGGAGGTACAGTCCATCACTGCCTCCTATACATAGAGCCTGACAGTCCATCACTGCCTCCTATACATAGAGCCTGACAGTCCATCACTGCCTCCTATACATAGAGCCTGACAGTCCATCACTGCCTCCTATACATAGAGCCTGACAGTCCATCACTGCCTCCTATAGAGCCTGACAGTCCATCACTACCTCCTATAGAGCCTGACAGTCCATCACTGCCTCCTATAGAGCCTGACAGTCCATCACTGCCTCCTATAGAGCCTGACAGTCCATCACTACCTCCCATACATAGAGCCTGAGCCATCACTTCCTCCTATAGAGCCTGACAGTCCATCACTGCCTCCTATACATAGAGCCTGACAGTCCATCACTGCCTCCTATACATAGAGCCTGACAGTCCATCACTGCCTCCTATAGAGCCTGACAGTCCATCACTACCTCCCATACATAGAGCCTGACAGTCCATCACTAGCCTCCTACATAGAGCCTGACAGTCCATCACTGCCTCCTATAGAGCCTGACAGTCCATCACTGCCTCCTATAGAGCCTGACAGTCCATCACTGCCTCCTATAGAGCCTGACAGTCCATCACTGCCTCCTATAGAGCCTGACAGTCCATCACTTCCTCCTATACATAGAGCCTGACAGTCCATCACTTCCTCCTATAGAGCCTGACAGTCCATCACTGCCTCCTATACAAAGAGCCTGACAGTCCATCACTGCCTCCTATAGAGCCTGACAGTCCATCACTGCCTCCCATTAAGCTTGAAGCATGGTGCCACCATCATCCTGACACTGGAACCTGAAGACTCCTGCTGCAACACAACAATCATGCCAATGCCTCGGTGCACACTGCTGTCAGAGCAATGCATGTCACCGCCACTGAGGAAATTGTTAA
The DNA here is from genome assembly GCA_028751875.1 of Rapana venosa. Classification (NCBI taxonomy): domain Eukaryota; kingdom Metazoa; phylum Mollusca; class Gastropoda; order Neogastropoda; family Muricidae; genus Rapana; species Rapana venosa. The sequence goes on along the minus strand of CM054153.1, from coordinate 29,494,050 downwards.
GACAGTCCAGATGGTGCTGTTTGAGCTTGCATGAGGGTATCGGCACAAACATGTGAGGCCGACGTTTTTCTGGCGTGTCAAAGCCCACTGCTGCTCGGGGAAGATACCAAAAAAAACAACCCAACAACTGCTGTACTGAATGAAGCTGCAGGGGAAGGAAGCTCATGGTTTCTGAGATTGTACAGATTTTCACATCAGCCCTCATATATGATAACAAGCACACATAATAGCTTTCATTCATATTGCACATTGGTAAAATACTTACAGCGATACGGTTAAAATCCATATTCAAATCACAGTCTCAGACTATCACACCCACTCTCAATCTGCAGCTAATCGAAGGCTCCTCCATATATGCTTTTTCAACACTTGAATAAATGTGACACGCCATGTACATTTTGTTGGGAGGGGGAAAACAGGATGCTGTTGTGCTACAGAACAAGACTACAGAACACAACAACAACAACAACACACACACTGATCAAACATGACAAGCATCCAAAGGTAACTGGTGATGTGTATCACATATTGGCAACAAACAAAAAGGTTGGGGGATGGGGGTGGTAATTTGGTCATGAATACTTGTAGGGAGTTCGAGGGTGCAGGTTGCATCAATGTGCTGTTCAGATGTGGAGGATCTATGGCTTGTCTACGGACTGTGGGCAGTACAGAGCATGACTGCATGAAAACATCAACACTGACAATGAATGGTTGAAAACATACGCCGTTAAATTCAATTTAACGAGCATTTAAGTGAAATCGGACGTAGGTTTTACAACATTGAAATCAATCCGATCATATTTAAAAAAAACAAACAAATTCCATAGTGATTCTCTAAATTGATTTCATACAAATGATGTTCCTATTGAAGTGCTGTACCCAGATGATACTTTCCACAAAATGTCCAATGCTTCTACCCCCCCCCCCCCCCCCCCCAAAAAAAAACCCCAACAACAACCCAACACCACCCAACAAATCTTTTAAGTAAATAGATGCAACAAACACCTTAAAAAAAGACACATGATTCTTTTAGTGTATAATCTTCAAATGACTAAAAAAATCTCAGAATTATGAAGTCTGGATGGGATGACCTCAATACAGGATATCAATAACAATCTGCTAAAAAAGGAAAAGGACTACAAATATATCGGGCAGGTAAATTTGATTCTTGTGATTTAAAAGACGTTAACGATACAAAACCCATGCTCATGTAAAAAAACTGACAAAATGCTCATGGCACATTTCTAAAACGTCTCCAAAACTAACAAGATGCAACCCAGCACAGAAAAAATTCTGAGTTGTTTGCATTCTATAAAATGCAGTCCTCTCATTCTTCTACATTGAGGATAATGGAAAAAAGCAGGTTTTTACATCAAGTCCGTGTGTGTATGTGGTTCTGTAAATTCTGTCATCCGTTCCCACTGGCACAAACGGCCTACTCTTCCGAAGTTCATCAAGTTTGATTTTCTTCTCTTTGTGCTACGGTGTATATTTCAATACTTTTCAGTGTGGCCCAGCTCAAAAGCTGTGTTGGTTACTGATGCAAGTGAACTAGCCTACCAAGGCAGGTGGTTTTGCTGTGAAATGTGATGTGGGGATTGCCTTCAAAACGCTCCAAGCACAGCAACGTGTGTCCTCCCTTACAGGAGACCCCAAAAAATTCCTCTGAAGTTGGTGCATGGTTACCTAGTTGGCAAGATACTTGATTCCCAGTTGTGATGAGTTGAGACAGTGCATATTCTGGATGACCTTCCGAGGTGCATACACTATGGGACACTCAATAATGACAGTCTGAGGTAAAAATGTTCACACCACTGAGAAGAACCTTCTCAAAATGCTTTCTTTACTTGAACTCATGTACTAAAACAAGTTATCACTAATTATAGGTGAATAAAACCTTTTCTCTACGCAAAGCGCAGAATCAGAAAATACCTTTCAAAAGAATAACAACTTTTCTCTATGTTTAGAGCCCGAATCAGATAACACCTCTTTTAAAACAATTTTACTCGTCCCTTTCTCTGTGTTGAGCACAATCAGAAAAAAAACCCCACCACCTTCTAAAACAGATATCTTCCTCTACCTTTTGTGCAGAATCGGAAAAATACCTTTCAAAAATAATATCCAAGACACGACATGCATTCATTTTGACAGGAGGAGGAGGAGGAGGATCTCTTGACGGAACACCAGACATCCACAGAGTGACGTAGGCAAGGAAACGAAAAGTCACAAACCACGCGACGAACCAAGTCACGACTGTGCCCTGCCTGATCCATTGCATGCTCAGGTTCAGGTACAGGCCACTGTACGACTAGAAGACATCGGGATCAACTCCACACACCCTCCAAGACACTGGTGCTTGCTTCCCCCCGGTTGTTTTCTTCTACACCACGTTGCACCGAGAGTTGAAGACGTGTTCTGCTGCTGCTGCTGCTGCTGCCTCCTGCTGCACGAAGCGTCCACCCTTGGGGGTTACAGGTCACTTAGGAGAGGATGGTGGCCCACCCCCCTTTGCGCTCGCACTCGCCCCATGTCCAGTTGTTATGTACGCATCTCGGTGCAACGTGTTTCACCAGGTGGTCAAGCGAAGTCACGACGAGGCATCACAGTACGCTGCCGTCAGCTTTAGAGGCCTCATGCCCAAACCTGGAACAGATGGTAGGGTTCTGTTCGAACATCCACTTTGTCCATCCTTGTTTATTTGCCAGTTTCGCAGTAAACGACAATCTGTTATCCCCTTGCTTGGACAGGATTTTTTTTAATGTTAAATATATTCAGAACCTTTTCTTGATAAGTTTATTTTATGATGTTAACAACAACCTTCTCCTGAAAAAGTTAACTTCTCATAAAGAAAATCTTTCTTTGCAATGTGCATTTTAAGATTTTACTGTATGCAGATTTTAGAAGAAAAAAAAGCAGGGAAACATCGATTTCTTTGGGAAAAAAAAATCAAGTATCTAAAAAAACAACAAAAAACCCCCGAAACCCCCAACAAACAAACGAAAAATATGAAAATTTTGGAAACACACAACTTTTTATTTAGTGCCAGTAACATTTGTAAGATACTAGCATTCAACGGGGAAAACCACCCAAGATGATGGCATACTAATCAAAATCAAATCGGAAACATATTAAATAAAATTCCAAAATAACATTCACTTTAATCAGCACACACACGGACGATCTCTTACCCCCCAATCTTTCTACAACAGCAAAACAACCCTCCTGAAACCACCACAACCAAACAGCCTCCCTAAAAACAACAACAACAAAACAAGCATGATTATGCCATGAAATGAGACTGTGCTCCCACCCTCAATCAAACAATAACACTCCCCCCCTCCACCCACCCAGAATTTTCCAATAAATTTCACTTTAATCAGTAAACCAATAAGGACATCCTTAAACCCCTCTAACATTACAACAACAAAGCGAATTCCATAAAAACATCAAAAACAGACAGACCTAAAAACACAACACAACCACAACAAGAACAAAACAAGCACGACGACGCAGTCAAAGGTAGGCAGACAGGAGACGGTGTGTTCTCACCCTTAGGGTGTAGTCCCAGCTGCCGGTACAGAGGGAGGTGCCGTCCGGTGAGATCCTCAGACAGCTGACGCGGTTGTCGTGGCCGTACAGCACCGTGGAACGCATGCCCTTCAGCGTGTCCCAGATGTTGACCGTGTAGTCATTGTACCCTCCGAATAGCAAGCGACCTTCACACACAGTGGTGCAAAAGTACATCGTGATCATTGTAGTAGTAGTAGTAGTAGTAGTAGCGGGGGCAGGATAGCCTCGAGGTTAGAGAGTTGTGTTCGAGATATGATGGCCCAGGATCGAGCCTGGGTTCAAGCCACCACTGAGATACTTGTTCAAGAGGATTTATTTTCCCCCCTCGCTGTTCACATTAAGTACTGACTCCACTCCACTCTGGTGTCCTTTGAATGAAACTATAAACCAAGGCCCCGTGTGTGAACTCACACAGAAAATCTTGCACATGTGAACTCACACAGAAAATCTTGCGCACATGTTAAAACTAGTTCTGCCTTTTGGAAGAGTAGACTGTCTGCGCTTGTAACAAAGGATAACAAAAAACCAAACAAACAAAAAACCATACACACTGGTGTCATGTTTAGACTTCATGCCCAAAGTCGGAATGCGGCTACCTTCATAATGGGCAAAATTGGTCACATACACAAAAACCTCTCTAGCCAAGGAACAAGGATAAAAAAAAAAGTACAATTAGTAATAGTAATAATTAAAAAAAAGGAGAATTAGTAATAGTAATAGTACTACTAGCAGCAATAACAGCAGCAGTAGTAGTAGTACTAGTAGTAGTAGCAGTAACAGCAGTAGAAGTAAAAGCAACAACAACAAGAATAATAAAAGACTTACCACTGACAGAGAAATCCACAGCGTTGCAGCCGAAGATGATACTCTCCTTACGGTAGCAGTTCACCTCACGATCAGCCCGCAGGTCGAACAGTCGACACTGCACACAGACACACAGCAGACATACGTGTTACATGCTGTGTTCCTTTCTCTGTTGTTTTAAGTCATAGTTTGTTATGATGAGTTGGAAATATCCTTTGTTGGTTTCAAAAGTTCTTCAGCTAAAAAGGTTAAGAAAAATTTATGATAAAAAAAATGCAAAGCATAAATTAACAGAGACATTATCATACAGAAGCAATACTAGCTTGTATGTTTGTGGGCTTTTTCTATCACTTTTTTCTTTATTTTTGTTATGTGTGTGGGCTTTTTATAAAACTTTTTTTTTTCTTTCTTTCTTTTTTTAAAAATACAGTCATGCTACTAATAGCTGTAGACGTTCTTTGCCAGTTTAAAAAGCACTTTAGATAAAGATTTTAATCTTTTTTTAAATGATGACAAAAAAGACAAAGAACAGTTGCACTGTTATACAGAAACGACAACATGCTTATCATCTGTGCTCCTTACTTTTTTCAAGTCATAGTTTGTTCCATCGAGTTGTAGATGTTCTTTATATCATTAAAAAGTTTTAAAGAAAAAACTCCCAATTTTTAAAGAATAAAAAACCCAAACCAAACCATAGAGACCCTGTCAGAATCAGTTACCACCCCCCCCCCCCCCCCCCCCCAAAAAAAAAAAATATATATATACACACACACACAGCCCCAAAACTAAACAAGGCTAAACTCACAGTGGCGTCATCGGAGCCTGTAGCAAAGGCGTCACCGCTGGGGTAGAAGCGGACACAGTTGATGTCGGCCTCGTGCCCTTCAAACATCTGTACACACTCCCCCGTTCTCATGTCCCACACCATGGCCACTTTGTCGCAGCCCTGGCAACACACACACCACCAATGGTCATGACTATTTGGCCCTGATGGTCTGACTGTTTGGCCCTGTTGGCCCTGACTATTTGGCCCTGATGCCCTGACTATTTAACCCTGATGCCCTGACTATTTGGCCCTGATGCCCTGACTATTTAACCCTGATGCCCTGACTATTTGGCCCTGATGCCCTGACTATTTGGCCCTGATGCCCTGACTATTTGGCCCTGATGCCCTGACTATTTAACCCTGATGCCCTGACTATTTGGCCCTGATGCCCTGACTATTTGGCCCTGATGCCCTGACTATTTGGCCCTGATGGCCTGGCCGGACTATTTGGCCCTGATGCCCTGACTATTTAACCCTGATGGCCTGACTATTTGTCCCTGATGCCTGTTGGCTCTGACTATTTGGCCCTGATGGCCTGACTATTTGGCCCTGATGCCTGTTGGCCCTGACTATTTGGCCCTGATGGCCTGACTATTTGGCCCTGATGGCCTGACTATTTGGCCCTGATGGCCTGACTATTTGGCCCTGATGCCCTGATTATTTGGCCCTGATTATTTGGCCCTGATTATTCGGCCCTAATCCCCTATTTGGCCCTGATCCCCACATAACACAAAAAGGGTGATGAACACTCTGGCACAAAGTTTTGACGTAACATAACACAGGGGGGAGACTCCTTTTACAGAGAGACACTATTAACATAAACCAACATGTTGAGAATTATTGGAACACTTGGCACAAAGTTTTGACATAACACAACACAGACGGAGACTACTTTTGCAAAGATACACTCCTGTCAACGTAAAATGAGTACGCCTCAACTTTCTTGGGAAAATCGGTTGTTTTTACCCGATTCATACGCTCACAAAGTCAACAGGATTTGTCGGGTTTGGAATCGTTTGTCTTGTGATTTGCTGTCTGTGTGTCTTGGCAGCCCACCTGGTGAAGGAAAGGAGAAAGTTCAGTTTCCACAGGAAGGTTCCAGACCCGGGGAGGAGTGAGACATTGCTGTTGAGCCTGTCCACTTTACCACGATAACCACTTTACGACGACACAACACCTCTTCCACATAACTCCAAAGATATGTCTAGTGGAATGCGACTTCCCCCTCCTCCCTGCGCACCCCCCCCCCTCTCTCTCCCCCCTTCCAATAGAAAAACACACACACACACTAGTTTCACAGCAAAACGACCGTCCGTACCCCTGACACGAAAATGTTGCCGGTCTCTGTGGGGGAGAGGTTGATGCTCATGACGTCCCCCGCGTGCCCATGGAAGCTCTGGATCAGCTGACTGCTCTCCACGTCCCACAAGGCACAGGTGCTGTCTCCGCTGCCTGTCAGGATCTGCCCGCACACCACCAGCCATGTCTTGTTAGAGGGAATTTAAAACAGTGGCCTTCAGGACAGAGACTTTTAAAAAAATATCTTATCTAAATTCTTAGGGGACGGGACAGCTCAGTGGTCGGAGCACTCGCTTTCCCCCAGCCAAGTTAAGCAGAGTCCAGCGTGGTTACCAGTTGGATGGGTGACCGTTTGCGCGCCTTGGCTTCAGTACAGTTCTCCCAGCTGTAAATGGGTACCTGCCCTCTTTAGGGTCAGGGAAGGTAAAGCAGCGAGGGAGAGGAGATGGGCGCCGCCCTCAATATGCTGGCCCTAGAGAAGTGAGGTCTTTGACACCTCGCTCCCCTACGACCTTATAGGTTATGGGACTCCTTTACCTCCTTTACCTATCTTATTTAAATTCTTTTATTTTATGGATACTTGACTTATGCCTCTTGGTTCCTTGGGGAACATAGGGCTGCAACAACACCCCTCCAACGAACTCGGGTTTTGGGAGATCCTCTTCAGCTCGGCATCATGTCATTCCGGCTGCCTTCGTTTCTTCGTCAACACTTCTGCGCCAGGTCTGTTTTGGTCATTTTATGGATAATGGATAAACATTTCTGTGCTTTTTTTTATTTTAAACATCCAGTCCCTGTTGGCATGCGGTTCTGTATATTTTGTCATCCCTTCCCATTGGCCTACTCTTTTGAAAGATGGAACAGGGTTTAATATGTGCACAAAATGATTCTGTGTGCATTTGCACACAGGATCTCTGTTTATAGTCTCATCTGAAGGACTTTTTTGGGAAGGGGAATTGGCACTGATGTTTACTGAGATTTATTTATGAAATTTATTCTTTTATTTTGAGGATAATGAAATAAGCAGTCATGCGCTTTTTTATATATCCAGTTCCTGTGTGCATGCGATTTTCTAAATTTTGTCATCTGTTCCCACCTGCACAACTTGAGAGAGCTTGAGGTGTCAGTATTTGCCCCTCCCTTATGCTAGGTGCAAAAATATGATGATAACCTGAATGCCAAAAAACAGAAGAATTCTATTTCAATTTGATACAAATGCTTCAACCCCAACTTTTGAAGTGGTGTTAAATAACTCTGAACAATTAGAAGAAACTTTGTGGTTGCATAGAGAATTTAAAAAAAACCCAAAACCCACCAATATAAAGAAAACTATTTGCTTAAGATGCACTTAGTTGCAAACAAAAGCTCTTGCCATAAGTAAACATGTTAAAAGAAATACAGCAATAGGATACAAACAAACAAAACAAAGAAAAAACAAATACACAAAGAAAAAGAATTTAAAAAAAAAAAAGAAACACCCTACCAAACCAAAAAATAAAACAAAAAAACAAACCAAAATAATATTTTTTTTAAAACCCTACCAAACAAACCCCCTCCCCTTAAAAAAAACGACCAACAACAAAAAAAACCCAACACTGATGTACTGAATCTTTCAGGAAGCGCGTCTTCGGCAAGGTGAACTGTGCGGAGCCCATCCATCTCCAGGTTGCATGCTAGGTATGTGCATGCCACAAACAGCAGGTATGATGCTAAGAGATCCCCCCCCCCAAGTACCTGATAGTCGGAGCAGGTGAAGGAACAGCAGGACAGGTAACTGGTGTGTGTGGCCACGGCTTTCTTCCTGGCAGCGGGATCTTCTTCCAGACTAAGGGGGTAGATGGTGCACTTGTTGTCTAAGCCCCTGTGTAACAACACATGGAAACACAAGAATGCGCATGAGTGTGCGTGCACACACAAACACACACACACATGCAAAACCCTGACACTTTTCCTATGAGTGATATTCCTAGCAGAGATGTTGGCCCCCCAAAATTCGTTTTTTTTCTGACAGTACAGGAATAAACCAACAACTCTGTGGCAGTTAACAGGCTTATTATTAAAGAGATTAATGTTAATTACAAACTTGTCCATTTAAGATACCAAACAGCTTTTCTGCAGATTTTAATCTCATAAGGCTTACACTGCCATATGAGTTCAAGCCATTGAAGCATTTAATGGAAATATTGTCAGTATATTGCTTCAACTTCATATTGGCAACACAGCTTTTCATTTTTTCTCTTCCTTTTTTTTTCTTTCAAAATTGACTTATGAGTGACTTTTTCGAGTTTATGATCACATTTTTGTATCATGCTCCATTATACTGTTATTTGGATCTTCGACTGTTAAACCATTTGTCAAGTTCTGTACAATCTGTAGACAAAAAAACTTACTATCAAGCTCTCGTTTACAAATTTTCTTTTCCTTTCTGACTAAGGAAAAGCATGTAGGCTCAAGAAATACCTCTGAAAGATCCAATCCAATCCTGCTGTTTACAGCCCTGCCGACCACAGAGGCCATATCAGGGCTGTCACCTCATAAAATCTTAAATCTCAAATACTTCTGAAAGTTATCTATGAAAATCTTTATTAGACACACAAAAAATGTTCTGGTTTTCCCCATTGTCCTGTAGAATACCTACCCACAAGCCACAACACCTCCAGAAGGTCCATAGGAACAGGCCATCACCCAGGTTGTTGGCATGGTGATTGCGTGTTCCTGAAAGAATACAACACTGCCACAGTCAGTCACTTATGACTTACTGAACCAGCTTGACTGACTTGTGAAATCAACTTACTTAATGCCATTTGTTTCACTGACTGCATTTGCAAAAGATTACTGTTATTCAATCATGATAGAAGTTTTCAATCCATGGGTCACTGCTACACAATCATGAATGATGTTAGATTAGATATGAACCTGTCTTTTTCACTCCACTGCTCTCAAACATAATCGCTGCTATACAACCATGAGTGGAGTTAGATTGAATATAAACCCCTTTCTCTCTGCTGCTCTCAAATATAATCTGTACTTTTAAGTTTAACCCTACTCCAACCCATGACTGATTTGCAGTTTGTGTCTCTGTAAACATACAGTGATAAACTGATGTCCAATGCTTGTTCCCAAAACAAAAAGAAAACGGAACAAATTCAAATGTTGGAAAACTAATGCACAAAGAAGACATGGAATGAGGGCAAACTGCAAAAAGACTACTTTTTCTCTCACACACACTGGTTGTTTCAAAAGTAATGAATACACACCTTGTTAGTCGTAAATGCATCCCATATTAACATCTTTCCATCCTGGAAAAGAAAAATGTATCAAATTTACTCAACATTAAACAGCTCAAAGAAATAAAGACATAACACTCATTACAGTGAACATAACAATAATTAACCAATTAAATGATGAAAATTGTGCAAGTCTATGTACACATGTGGTCACATGTGCTTGCCTAAGAGGGCAGGTGCACACACACACACACACAACATACACACTGTTTAATGAACAAGCATGTCTTTCAGAGAGCCTCTTGATATTTGACAATCAGAACTAGCAAGTTTAACCTTGTTTATAACATACTTTACAATTTATATATTATGCCTGTGAATGATTTGTGTAAAAAACCCCAAAAACCTCTTGACAATAATTATGTAAATGGTTTGTGCGGAAGCACTGTGTTAAAATCTATTTTTATCAAACAAGATTTGAACTGCCCTATATCATTATAAAACTATGCTATTGTGTCTACTTTGACAATATGTAAACGGCTTGTGTGGAAGCACTGTGATAAAAATCTATTTTTATCAAACAAGATTCAGCCCTTTATCATTATAACGATATGTTATCTGCTCTACTCTGACAATATGTAAATGGTTTGTGTGGAAGAACTGTGATAAAGTTTATTTTTTATCAAACAAGGTGATTCAGCCCTATATCAATTTAACGGTTTAATATATATATATATATATATACACATATATATATATATACACACATATATATATATATATATATTTAAAACAAATTTTTGGCGATATAGCCATTATACTATAGGCCTATATGTATTATGAGCAATCCTTACCCATACAGGTCTGTAAAGATTATAATAATAATTTTTTTAAATCAGTTTTTGGTCATATATACATGTATTCATGAACGATCCTGACCAATACAGGTCTATAAATAGCTGTAAAGATTATAATGGTTTGTTTTATCAGTTTTTTGTGTGATATATATATATATATATATGTATTTATGAGCAATCCTGATCTGCACAGGTAAGTGAAGAGCTGAAAAGATTATAATTTAAAAAAATTTGTAAAAACCAATTTTCAGTGATATGCACAATCCTGAACCATGCATACCTGTGATGAGCTGACAATATGCCGTTTGTCGGAGGACCAGTCCATACATAGCACTTTTCCTTGGTGGCCTTTGAGCACTCGTCGAGGTTTGATGTTGAACTGCACTATGCTTTCAAGACGCTGGCTCACCACACACACTGCACACAAATCAAATTGAGACTCTGATTTATTAACTATCACAATGTGATGATGAAATGATGGGAATGGACAGCCACTGTCACTGTTACAAGCTCTTTTATTTATTTATTTTTTTTTTACTATTGTGCAGAGCAATGAGTAACTGGATCACCATGAACTTAGCAAGGTGAGATATGTTTGTGTTACAAGGGCAATATTGAATAAGCATTTTATGTACTGTGAATGAATGAGTTAAGGTATATATATATATAATTATATATATCTGCATGGATGTGGCATAGAGAATGAGTGTGTGTATGTGCACTGCACAGTGTGTGTGTGTGTGTGTGTTCGAACTTGTGCACATGCACTCTGATGTGTGGTGTGCACATGCACTGCACATGTGTGTGTGTGTGTGTGTGTGTGTGTGTGTGTGTGAGAGAGAGAGAGAGAGAGAGAGAGAGGGGGGGGGGGGGGGAGGGAGGTCAGTGTGTAATGTGTTTCCAAAGAACATATTCCAGAAGCATAGAAATTAAGATATGATGCAAAATGTGCCCATATTCTGATTTATAAACATATTTTGCAGGCCTATGTAAACCGTTACGAAGTCATATCTGTTTAATCATATCTGTGCACTATTTTTTCTCAATCAATCAAGGTAATGCTGCTGCTGCTGGTAGCTCTGCTTGCACTGCGAGTGTGATGCTTTTTTTTTTTCATTTTTACCTTTCGCATATGTTGTTTATACTTCCTGTCAACAAGAATCATACTGATTACGCAAATCATGTACATTTGAAAATTCACGTACATGCAAGATTAACACCTTATTCTGTGCTGCAGCGATTCTTGATATGATGCCGATCCTCAACATAAAGATAAATCGAGACAAAAGAGAAATAGCTGGAACGAGATAAATATCTGCAGCAGACGATCACGCCAGTGCCTGCTGCTTCTGCAACTAGCCTGGCAGTCTTTTTTCCCCTCCTCGACAGGTTTTCGCTTTGCGATTTTGCTAATTATAGTGCAACACTTACTGTCCACATCGTTCAGTTTGGCCTTTTCCTCGGCTAATTTAGCTCGCAGAGTTTCAGCTTCCCGTGTCAGAGCTTCCACAGATTCGGGGTCTTCAGCGCGTAGTGCCATACTGTGATGACCCTCAGACGCCATATTAGAAAGATGCCAACAACCCGGATGATTCCAGTCTTCGATCTGGCTGCAGACGATGTCTGCTGCGCCAGCTGCCGCATCCGCGCTTGTATGAAATCTCTTTTTTCCCTGACGGTCCAAAAAATGTGCATGATCGAATCGTCAGACCCACGACTGTTGTTTATTTGTACCAGCCATTCGGACTATGTGTGAATTATTATTTTTTAGATTTATTACCGAAGTTTTTCGCCATATAAATTCCGGCTAAAACAGAGTTTTTCTTCACAGTTGACGTAATCACGATGGAAACAGAGTTGCGCTTCGAAGTTAGATTTGCATGAGTTGTCTCCCATTGACCATGTCGCGCTCTCATTCACACGGGCAGTTAGGGTTGGGGAGACCACGTAACGACAGCACAGATGTGCGAGTGTGCAAACTGACACTTTCGTATTTCACACGGAGAAGGACAGAACCCGACCTTATCAATAAATCAGTATCCCACAATAGCTGGCATATACCCAGAATGTCATTCTCTATACTGGCTAGGGGGGAGAAAAAGGGGTAAGGGAGTCCCATAACCTTTAAGGTCGTAGGGGAGCGAGGCGTCAGAGACCTCATTTCTCTAGGGCCAGCATATTGAGGGCAGCGCCCATCTCCGCTCCCTGGCTGCTACCTTCCCTGACCCTAAAGAGGGTAGGTACCCATTTACAGCTGGGGGAACTGTACTGAAGCCAAGGCGCACAAACGGTCACCCATCTAACTGGTAACCAAGCTCGACGCTGCTTAACTTGGCTGGGGGTAAGCGAGTGCTCCGACCACTGAGCTATCCCGTCCCCAATAATATACTATGTACGACTGACTAAAACGTTGTTTCACAAGTTGCAGTTAAGTTTTCTCCACTTGGCTGACTGCTGTTCTGCTGGCCGTATAACAGACAACAGAAGCACTGTCGGAACTTATAATGTGGACAGAGAAGCCCCAGTTACTCCAGTTGAGATTGTCAGAGTTGCTATAAGTCTTTATTATTTATTTATGTATTTGTTTATTCATAATTATATTTATATATTTAATGTTTGTTGAAAAGGGAAGTTCCCAGATTTAGTCTCTTGTAGTCCAACAGCTGACAAGGAACAAATTAAACGATGCATGTAGAGGGCAGAATAGGCTGACTGACCCACAGGACAAAAAAAGTGGTAGCCTCATCAATGAGACATACTCACACGCTTTGAGTCGATTGAACTGAAACGCCCCCCCCCCCCCCCCCCAACCACCACAAAAAAAAGAAAAGAAAACTAAACAAACCGAAAAAAAAAAACCGCCAACAAAAACAACCCCCCCCCCCCCAAACACACACACACACACACACACACCTAAACAACACAGCAAGTTGGTTCCAACCAATCAAAATTTCACAATTCAAGATTCAAGATTTCATCTCAAGAAAACCCCGCAAGGGGTACACGAAATTTAACAAAACCACAACTTGCGGATGTGGGCGTGTGAAAAATACTCACAACACAAATGTATTCCAAAATGAAGAGCACAAATTATGGATATGAAAAATGAAAGAACATTTACAATGCAGGAAAGGTACGATAAATCAACATGATGTTTGGATACATGTATCAACAATCAGTTGCATAATCGAACATATTGTTGAGGTGAGCAGAACCAGTGTCTTTCACTATAATTATTATGTCAAGCCCTTTCCACAGTGAATCAACCCACTGCACGTGTGATATTTGACAAAATTGTTATCATGGATATTGATTGTATGGCCTTAAAAAAAATCTTTTATTCTTTTATTTCGAGGACAATGGAATAAGCATTTATGTGCTTTTTTGTTTTTACATTCAGTCCCCGTGTGTATGCGATTTTGTACATTTTGTCATCCGTTCCCACTGGCAATAGCCTACCCTTCCGAAAAGCGGAACGGTTTTAACGTGTTGCGCAATGTGTTCTGCGTGCGTTCGCACACGGGACCTCGGTTTATAGTCTCATCCGAAGTACCCCCTAAACATGCTGTGCGGGACTGAGGGGATATCTGAATACAGTATTGACCGTCCAGTAACTCAAAAACAAATGTGGTGAAATTTCAGTTCAAGCTTCACAAAGGTGAAACTCTCTGTCTTCTTCTTCTTCATGTGCCAGGTCTGTTGCAGATATCTGCGATCATGGCCTTCCATTCCTCTCTGTTTTTCAGTTCTCCTGATGAGTTCATTGTTGGGGGATTCTTTCCTCGTTGCGTAGCTATTCAGACTGTCTGTGTATTTTCTGCGTTGTCTTCCTCTGTCTTTGGTACCACAAATCTTTCCACACAATATTTGCTTTTCTATTCCATCAGCTCTGTTTATGTGCCCAAAAAATTGTAGTTGTCTTTTTCTGATGGTTTTGAGTAGGGATCTTTTGTACCCGGCCATTTCCATTACTTCTTCGTTTGACTTCTTTTCAGTCCATGATATTCTTATAATTCTTCTGATATACCACATTTCTGCTGCTTCAAGTCTTCTTTCGAGGTCTTTTGTCAGCGTCCAGCATTTACATCCGTACAGAAGGATGGACCATATGTAGGCTTTCAGAGTGTTGATTTTGGTACTGAGTCTTATATTTCTGTTGGTAAAGATGGGCTTCATCTTGGTGAATGTGTCTTTAGACAAAGCGATTCTCTTCTTTATTTCTGTGTCGCATCTGGCGTCTGGAGTTATTGTGAAGCCCAAGTATTTAAAGGTTTTGCATAAAATGTTACATACAGGCATGTCTGACTGTTTTGAGATTACCATGCACTCAGTCTTCTTTGCATTCAGTTGGAGTCTTTTGTTTTCACTTTCGATTGTGACTGTTGTAAGGATATTTTGTAGTTTTTCCTCCGAGTCAGCAATTAGCACTGTGTCATCCGCATATCTTAGATTGTTTATGTTGTGACCTCCTACTTTGACACCTTCATGCTGCTCTATGTTCCGTAGAATCATTTCGCTGTAGATATTGAAGAGGTCTGGAGAAAAAACGCAGCCCTGCCTCACTCCCCCACAGATCGGTCTGTACTCACTGCAGTCATTATCAACTCTTATTGCAGCTTCTTGTTCCCAGTACAAGTTTCTGATCACTCTAAGATCTTTTCCATCACAGTTATGTCTTAGTAAACTGTCGAACAGATCGGAATGTCTTACTTTGTCAAATGCCTTAGAATAGTCAATGAAGCAGAGGTACAAGTCCTTTTGTACCTCAATCACCCTTTCCATGAAGATCCTCAGGGCAAAGGTGGCATTTCTGGTACCTTTATCTGCCATAAATCCAAATTGGGTTTCAGATATCTCAGGTAGGATTTTATTTCTCATTCTGTTCATCAGCACTCGTAACATGACTTTTGTGAGGTGGCTCATAAGACTTATTGTGCGGTGCTGATCGCATTCAACTGTGCCTGGTTTTTTTGGTAGTGCTCTGTATTTAGAGCAAATCCGTGCCCAAACCTTGGGAACATCCACATAACAGCCTTCACTTCATTCTACACAACCTCTCCATCCCCCCCACCCCCACTTCCATAATTCCCCTCCCTTCTGACAGTCTCCTCAAACAGAATTTTATTCAGACGCAAAATCTTGCTAAAGCTCATACAATTAAAATAAAAATAAAAATACTAAGCCATCTCCAAATGTGGCCAGACACTCTTCAGCTGGTCGAGACTGTCTCGATGCCAAAAGAGAGTACTTACTATTTTGGGGGGGCAGGACATCATTTAACTGGTGGTTTTAGTTGCTGTGGTAACTTCAGTTTTGAGGGGTGGGGAAGGGTGGTCTACTCTTGGGCTTGCGCTTTCGACGAGAATACCAGACGATCTGTCGATCAAAAACGATTAACAAGAGGATTGGAAGGCACCCTCAACCACAACATAATGGTTGTGGTATGTTTTTTCCCCATGTTAATTCTAAAATTTGATCAACCAGCTACCAAATTATTGATGTGTCCGTAGTTTTGTGGTAGGGTTGTATAGACAGAATAGCCCCCTTTTTGCCCCCCCCCCAAAAAAAAAAAAAAAAAAAAAAATCAAAAAAATCTGTGGACTATAGTAATGTACACGAGTCGATGTTATTGGGCAAAGACAAAAATTATTAAGTTCAAGTATGTTATCATTTAATTAGCCAATAAAAGTGTAGACATCTGATTCCATTGTGATGATATGCACGCAAATACACAAACCAGCCATGAAATAAAGTTCATTGTTGATTAGCACACTCCAAATCTTTTTTCAGTAGGTTCTTTCAAATCTTCGTTATCTTTCGTTATCTTTCTGTGTAAACATTAGACTGGATTCCGACCCAGCGTAATAGATTACCCATAAAGGATAACCAAGCTGCGGCTCCAAATGAGTTTCAGTTTATATGTTATTGTATTTTCTTTTCTTTTTTGGCGAAAGAGGGGCTATCTGTAACTGAGTCTTCTTTTGTCTCCCTTTGCCGATATGCATCTAACCTCAATTTCCGAAGGATCTCCTCAGATCTGTCATGACTAATGTATACCCTTGTCTGCTGTGTGTGTTTGTGCATATGTGTGTGTTTGTGCATATGTGTGTGTGTGTGCGCGCGTGCGTGCGTGCGTGTGTGCGTGCGTGCGTTGTGTGTGTGGTGTTGTTGCAGTGGTGGTGGTGGTGGTGGTGGTGGTGGTGTGTGTGTGTGTGTGTGTGTGTCTGCGCACGCGCGCTCGCGCGAGTGAGAAAGAGAGCCCACACGTAAACATGTATGCACATGTATACACGCGCGAGTTTCATTGTACATTAATGTATGCATGCACATGGTTCCGTAGCGCGCGCGCGCGCGCACACGACACACACACACACACACACACCACACACACACACACACACACACACAACACACACACACACACACATACAGAAAGAGAGAGAGAGAGAGAGAGAGAGAGAGAGAGAGAGAGAGAGAGAGAGAGAGAGAGAGAGAGAGATCCATATTCCTCATGTCGTTGTTTTTTAGAGGTGAGGGGAAAGGGAGAGAGAGGGTCATTTCTTGTCTCTCTTTCTTGTTATCTCTTCTTTTTTTGTGTGTTTTTGTTTGTTGGTTCTATAGTTGTTTTTCTTGTGGAGCTAACTGCCCGGCTCGCCGTCAATGCCGGTCGGCGTCACTCACGTCCAACGCAGCCAGCCAGTCGGTCGGTTGGTCGGTCCAGCGCTGTGCAGCAGCATTGAGTAGTGCTGCATGCGGCAAAGTCACGGCTGATCAAATTTATGAGCAGCGCTCGCTGGCGCCAAAGCAATCCTCCTCCTCCTTCCGTCCTCAGCATCCTCCTCCCCCCCTCCCCCCCATTTCCTCCTCCCCCCCTCAATCCGGCACAATACATCTCTGCACTCACCCTCCCTCCCCTTTCTCCCTTCACCTCCATCTTTGTCACTTTCTCTACTCTCCTCTCTCTCTTTCTCTCTCAGTCAGTCACACATTCACTCAGTTGAGCTGGCTTTTTGAGACAAGCGAGGGTGGCTTGGCTTTGCCTTTCTCTTGTTCGTTTTGTGGCGGTGCCTGTATCATCATCCATCCATCAGTGTTGCTTTCTCTTTTCCTCTGCTTCAGCGGCGTCTTGTGTGTGTGTACACAGTGAGTGGGATTTTGTTTTGATTTCAGTACAGTTTACATTCCTGAGTTGACCAGATCCAAAAAAAAAAAAAATCTAGTCGCGACACGCTTTTGGATTGTAATGAAACGAATGTGAAGAGTTTAAGAAAACAAAATAACCATCCTAAAAAACAACCCACGCCCCCCTCCCTAACAACTTAAGCTTTGATGCGTTTAAGATTTTAACTTCAGTTCTGTTTTTGCTCCAGTGATGTGCCGTAACCATAGTTTAAAAAGAAAAGTTCTACGTTACTTCTGTCTGTTTAGATCGTTACCCTTCATTTCAGCTGAGTTCAAAACTTCTTTTAAAAGTGTTTTTAACTTTCTGTTTGAAGTCAGTGGTTGAAATTTCTTGTTGATCTTTGCATGCTCGTGACTGTCATAAACAGTATGTCAGTTGTTCGGACGTATGAAGAGCCTATCTGATTAGTTTTAAAAATAATTCTAAAGCCAAGACAAGTTCTTTTAGTCAAAAGACATTGCGAAACCAGTCAGGAGTGAGAAAAAACAAAACAGTCTAAAGAAAATATTAGATACAGAGAGACGTGACCGTTTAAAGTTGATTCTCTCTCTCTCTCTCTCTCTCTCTCTCTCTCTCTCTCTCTCTCTCTCTCTCTGTGTCGCGCGCGCGCGCGCGCGCGCGCGCGGTGTGTGTGTGTGTGTGTGTGTGTGTGTGTGTGTGTGTGTGTGTGTGTGAGAGAGAGAGAGAGAGAGAGAGAGAGAGAGAGAGAGAGAGAGAGAGAGAGAGAGAGAGAGAGAGAGAATGACAAATTCTTTTATTTCGAGGATAATGAATAAGCACTCATGTGCTTTTTTTACATCCAGTCCACGCCCGTAGGGATACATCTTAATAATAACCCAACACTTATTACAGTCTCACAGTGGAGAGAGAGAGAGAGAGAGAGAGAGAGAGAGAGAGAGAGAGAGAGAGAGAGAGAGGAGAGAGAGAGAGATTTCACTGTCACTTTCTACTGCACGTGGTTCGTTCTCGTACCCGTCT
>CM054153.1:29465306-29470306 GCA_028751875.1 Rapana venosa | reverse complement strand
CAGAGCAGTTATCATTAATTTAGTGAAGAATGAAAAGTGTGTCGTAGCGACAATACAATGCAATGCAATCCAATCCAATCCAATCCAATCCAAACACAACACAATACAATGCAATACAGTACAATTCAATAAAATTCAATACATTACAACTCAACATATTCTTCTTCTTCTTCTTCTTCTTCTTCTTCTACTTCTTCTTCTTCTTTCTTTTCTTCGAACGCTCAGACAGCAACTCCTGAAACAACACAATATATACACTATACAACAGTACAATACAGTACAATACGATACAATACAATACAGTACAACACAATACAAATCAAGAGGGTGCCTCATTCCACACCACACAATAATACTTCGTGTCTGCACTCTCTACATCAACAAGAAGTGTACAAGGGTGTACAATTCAGTACAGAATAATACATAGGCTAAAAAATACACACGTCGTTGACTGCGCCAACAACTAACTATCACAATGCCAAAAAAAAACAATATGGCTGCGCGCACAACTGTCACAATGCCGAAAATAATCAAAGTAGTATACTATCAATAATCGACCGTCTGATCAAGGCTATAAGACACTCCCATGTCGATGGTTACATCAGTTTCGATAGAGATAAAACCGAAAGACAAATTCATAAAACAAAACAAAAAATATTGAATATCTCCTAGACAAAACAGGTGAGCAAACACACGCACGCGCGCACGCACGCGCACACGCACACACACACACGCACGCACACACACACACGCACGCACGCACGCACACAACACACACACACACACGCGCGCGCGCGCATTGTGATAGTTATTATCCTCGATATAAGTATAAAATAAATGAAATAAAACCACACACACAGACACCACACACAACACACACACACACACACACACACACACACACACACACCACACACACACACACACACACACACACACACAACACACTCCTAGCGACATGATACTTCGATCAGAAAATCCCACCCCCATTATTTCGTCTGGACAAAACAAACACAGGACTAGACATGGCAAGAAAGAAAGGAAAACTTAAGCCCTCAAATGTATGCTCACCCCCATGGTTTCAAAGAAAACAGAGAATTGTGTAAACAATGTTTGGTGGTTTTTTTCTTCTGCTTCCAGTGGTAATAGGCCAAGAATTGTGCGCACTTTCAAAAAAATATATTTCTTAATTTTTTTTTTATAGGCTTCTAGTGACGAAGGGGGACGGGATAGCTCAGTGGTCGGAGCACTCGCTTTCCCCCAGCCAATGTTAAGCAGCGTCGAGCGTGATTACCACTTGGATGGCTGACCGTTTGCCGCGCCTTGGCTTCAGTACAGTCTCCCCTTCAGTTCACCCAGCTGTAAATGGGTACCTGCCCTCTTTAGGGTCAGGGAAGGTATAAAGCAGCGAGGGAGAGGAGATGGACGCCGCCCTCAATATGCTGGCCCCTAGAGAAGTGAGGTCTCTTGACGTCTCGCTCCCTTACGACCTAATAGGTTATGGGACACCCTTTACTTTTTTTTTAAAAATAGTGGCAACGGACTAAGTCAGAATAGTAAAGAGGCTGAGGTTTGTAACCCAGTTTGTCTTCTTTCAGAATGAGTGGGGAAAAAAGTTAACATATGAAAAAAAGTAGAAAATGGCATTGCCTAACTACTTTTAGTCGCAGTAGATTTCTCTGCAAGTGAAATTCGGGCTGTACTGTTCACCTTTAAGAAAGCCCGTTTACCAGAAGAAGGGCATCGCCACTGTTGCTGGTGTTGGGGATGGTGTTCTTTTGTGGTTTCTTGCTGTTGTTGTCGTCGTTGTCGTTGTTGTTGTTGTTGTCGTCGTCGTCGTCGTTGTCGTTGTTGTTGTTGTCGTTGTTGTTGTTGTTGTTGTTGTTGTTCTTCTTCTTCTTCTTCTTCTTCTTCTTCTTCTCTTCCTCCTCCTCCTCCTCCTCCTCCTCCTCCTTCTTCTTCTTCTTCTTCTTCTTCTTCTCCTCATCGTCCTCCTCCTCCTTCTTCTTCGAACGCTTAGACAGCAACTACTGAAAATGCGTTGCGCTGCCGTGAAGCGCCTAACAAATCAGGCCCAGCACATCCGACTTCGGCATGGGAGAGAACTGTTACCTTTTAAGTCTTTCTAAAAAATAAAAAAAAGCCGGGAGAATGGACCAAGAAGGTAAAAAAGAAAATAGACAAAAGGAGGCGACAGGAAGAAAAAAGAACAAGGCAGAAACAAAGAGAAGAATAGATAAGAGGGATTTCCTAGCAACAGAATTTCCAGAAGGTGGGGATGCTAATCCCCCCTGTGGGAGAAAACTTTTATTTTATTTTATACAAATTATTGCGGTGTCTGCATAACTGTTTTTGTTACCCTCTATGATGTATTTTTTTTTCCCCGATATCATTTTGTTAGGAGCAACTCTCTTTTGAGCGCTCTGATTTGTCTTTGCAAGATATAGCGCTATACAAATTCCATTTATTATTATTATTATTATTATTATTATTATTATTATTATCATCATCATCATCATTATTATTATTAACTCTCTGTTTTGCCGTGGGTTGTTTTCCATGCGCTAGACATGTTTTTTGCACACGGAACCTGGATTTATTGTCTTACCAGAAAAACAACAACAACCCTGAGCATCCAGACTACCAATTAAGGTCTAGTAGATTAGGGGTGGGGGGTCGGAGGGGGGAGGGGGAGAGGGGGGGGAGTGGGGATTGAAGCGGGGATCAAACCCTCGACTTCTCGTTTTCCAGGCAGGAAGAAACTAATGTGGCACAGAATGGATGAGAACAATAACAACAAACCACACACCCACAACCTGTGCGAACCATCTTCGCACACGTTAAAATCCTGCTTCCGTTTCGAAGAGTAGGCCATTGTGTGCCGGTGGGAACAGATGACAAAATTGACAAAACCGCATACACACGGGGACTGAATGTAAAAAAAGCACATGAGTGCTTATTTCATTATCCTCGAGAAAAAAATCTCTAAAGAGGATGTGGTGATCTGAAATGAGGCGTTGTCCTTGGAAGTTTTTTTTTTTTCCCCTCCGTGGGAAACTGGTAAAGAAGCGTGCGTGTTTACATCCCCTTGAAGTGAACAGATAATTATAACAAGAAAAATGGACTGCGCGTGCGCGCACGTATACACACACACATACACACACGCACGGACGCACGCACGCACGCACACACACGCACGCGCGTACACACACACACACACACACCACACACACACACACACACACACACACAAACTACAACACACACACTCCGTGTGCGAACACACGCAGAACATCTTACGCACACGTTAAAACCGGTTCCGCTTTTCGGAAGAGTAGGCCAATGTGTGCCGGTAGGAACGGATGACAAAATTGATAAAACTGCATACACACCGGGACTGGATGAAATAAAAGCACATGAGTGTTTATTCCATTATCCTCGAAACAAAAGAATAAAATAAATAAAAATATAAAACACACACACATCTAATATCACGGAGAGTGAATAGACGTTAAAATGAACACACATACACACATACACATACACACTACAGGCCTACACACACACACACACCACACACACACACACACACACACACACACACACACACACACAACACACACACACACACACACACACACACAACACACGTACACACACACGTACACACACACGTACACACACACACACACACACACACACACACACACACACACACACACAACACACACACACCACGTACACACACACACACACACACACACGTACACACGCACACACACACGCACACACACACACACACACACACACACACACACACACACACACACACACACACACACACACACAACCATACACGCTAACAGCTTAAGACATTATGGTCTAATATCACCTTGAGTGAACAGACGTTAAATTAAGAAAGAAAGAACACACACACACACACACATACACGCGTGCGCGCGCGCGCGCACGCACACACGCTAAAGAGTAGTAGCCGCCAACACGTATTTATTCATTTTTTTGTTCTCTCTCAAAACAGCATGCAAATCATGAATCAAACGGGGTAAGGATTCCTTAAAACTGGCTAGTTTGCCTGTAATGGGTAATCAGGAAGGAAAATACACCACACACGCTTCTTCTTCTTCTTCTTCTTCTTCTTAAGAGCAAAAACCGTCCGCGCTGCCGTTTATAGCGCTGACAGTCGCCCGGCATCCGACTTCGGCGTAGCGTATAGAATCGTTTTTTTTTTTTAAATGTCTTTCCTCTTCTTCTTGCTTCTTGTTCTCTTCTTATTCTTCTTGTTCTTCTGTTTGTTGTTTGTTTTGTTGTTTTGTTGTTCTTGTTGTTCTTCTTTCTTGTTTTTCTTCTTCTTCTTCTTCTTCTTCTTCTTCTTCTTCTCTTCTTCTTCTTCTTCTTCTTCTTCTTCTTCTTCTTTCTCCTCCTTCTCCTCTCCTCCTTCTTTTTTCATCGAACGCTCAGACAACAACTATTGCTGTCGGTCTTATGAGCGAAAACGCGTCGCGCTGCCGTTAAGTGCCTGACAAGTCAGGCCCAGCGCATCCGACTTCGACGTAGGAGAGAATCGTTATCATTTTAAGTCTTTCTGGGAAGGGGGGGGGGGGGGGGAGGAGAGGCAGGGGGATGGACCACAAAGGCAGAAAATAGACAAGAAGGAGGTGACAGAAAGAAAAAGACCAAGGCAGAAACAAAGAAAAGGATAGATAGACGAAAAGGAATTCCTGGCGCATAAATTTCTAGAAGAAGATGGGGGATGCTATTTATACGGACAGACAGCCCCTCCAACTCCCCCCCCCTCTCCTGTAACACCCCACCCCCCCCCCTCCTCCCAAATCCCCACGGCTGGTACCACACGTTCAAAAACACAAAACACCGAAAACGAAAACAACTTTTTTGCATTCCGGATAAGAGAGGGAGAGAGATAAGGCATGTCAATAGCACCAGCCACAGATGTGTGTTGTGTGTGTGTGTGTGTGTGTGTG
>CM054153.1:29442806-29447806 GCA_028751875.1 Rapana venosa | reverse complement strand
CTCTCTCTCTCTCTCTCTCTTCTCTCTCTCTCTCTCTCTCTCCCTCTCTTTGTCTCTGTGTTGCATTCGGACTGATACCGGTTTTAATTTCTACTGTCTAAAACATTGATACAGTATGACATGAATGTATATCAAATGCTAACTTGTCTGTCTGTCTGTCTGTCTGTCTGTCTATCTATCTATTCCCTTCTCTTCTTTTTTCTACCCCTCTCTATCCTCCCATCCCTCCAAAGAGAGAGAGAGAGAGAGAGAGAGAGAGAGAGAGAGAGAGAGGCCAGAGGAGAGAGAGAGAGAGAGAGAGGAGAGAGAGAGAGAGAGAGAGAGAGAGAGAGGAGACAGGCAGACAGACAGACAGACAGACAGACTCACGCAGACACATACGCACATAATTATATATACACAGATACATACACACACACTCACGTGCACACACACACACACACACACACACACACACACACACACACACACACACACACACACACACACACACACACACACACACACACACACACACACACACACAAAGGAGACAGACAAACACACACACAGACTGACATACTCATGCTTAGACAACAAAACGGAAAAAAATGGAACAAAATCCAGTAAGAGAAATCCTGAAAATCAAAACCAGAATAAAAACAAACAGACCCTGATCTTTGTGCAGACTCCTAGGCAATGAATATGTAATGAGCTACGTGTAATGAATATGCAACAAAGCTTCTCCCCAACCACCCTACCCCCCCCCCCCTCCCGCACCCCCTGCACCCCCCACCCCCCAAAAAAATCCTGGAGCCACAATTGAACCTGTAACGCAATAAGACAATGATCATGCCACGTCCACTTTCTCTTGAGATAAAAAAAAAATGGACAGGGAAGCTTTTCAACTTTTGGCAACGAAACCATACCAGTGCTTCTCTCCAGAGGTGAGGGTGAGGATGGGGGTGGGGGAGGGGTTGCCATAGAAGGGGGAAGTGGGAGGAGGGGGGGAGAGGGTAAAGGGAGAAGAGTATTGTGAGGAGCTTGTTTAGTCAAGAATGTAAGCTGTAGAGTTAAATGAGACAGGAGTCCGTAACGTGAGAGGTGGGTTGAAGGTGTGGATCGATGGTTTAGGCACCTGCCTTAGAAATCAAGTTCCATCCCCGTTTGTGCTTGAAACTTAACACCCCCCTCCCCCACCCATCGCTCCCCACCCACTAAACATTGAGTGGTGGTCTGGATTCTGGATGCTAGTCTTTCGGATGTGACAATTTAACTTGAGTTTCCCCACGTATGCAACACGCATTTTAGCGCACGTTAAAGGACCCCACGGCAACGAGTGAGTTTGTTCCTGGCAGACAAAATTCTTGTAAAAGAAAAAAGCCATTCTGGTAGGGAAATAAAAGTATTTACACATGCAGAAAGGAAAAGAAAAAAAGAGAAGAATAATGGGTGGAGCTGCTTTTGTGGTGGCGAAGTCTCCCCCGGGGAGAGCAGTAGCCTGAATTTCACGCAGAGAAATCTGCCGTGACTTTAAAGTGATATACTGTAAACTATACAAAAACAAATGCCAACCCTTTTCTTCAAATAAGAAAATGACATGGAAGCTCTTCAATGATATGGCCAGGCAACGAAACCTTGCCAGGATTTTTCTGGGAGGAGAAAGAAGAGAAAAGAGGATGGGAGAGAGAGACAGAGACAGAGAGAGAGAGAGAGAGAGAGAAGGGAGAGGGGGGGGGGGGGGGGGGGGGGAGAAAGGGGAGGAGGGGAAGAAGGGGGAGGAGGGTAGGATGGGTGGGGGGGACAGGGTGTGTGTGTGTGTGTGTGTGTGTGTGTGTGTGTGTGTGTGTGTGTGTGTTGTGTAAAGGGATGAGAACAGAAAATGAGTGTCGAGGAGGAGGATGTTGGTGAAGATTGTAAGCTTGAAGAGTTAAATGAAGCAAAGAGTCAGTTTGCGGAAAAAGGGGTTTCCATACTCGTGAGTGGTTGGCTGGTGTCTGTACGTCTATCGAGTGGTGACGGGGCGAAAGTTACCGTGAACGAATTGATTTGCTGGTATGTGATGCTTGGCTTGTTGTGTGAACTGCTTAACATCCCCTGGCTACCATCACACCAGTGGGAACGGTTAAAAACTACTGCTGCTGCTGCTGCTGCTTTTACCACCACTTTCGTCTTCTAATACTACGTCTTTTTAACATTACAAAGACTACCACCATTGCTATTTAAGGTGTTCCCATAACATATATGATCGTTAGGGAGCGAGGCGTCAGAGACCTCACTTCTCTAGGGGCCAGCATCTTGAGCGCGGCGCCCATCTCCTCTCCCTCGCTGCTTTTACCTTCTCTGGCCCTAAAGAGGGCAGGTACCCATTTACAGCTGGGTGAACTGGGGGACTGTAATGAAACCAAGGCGCGCAAACGGTCACCCATCCACTTGGTAACGACGCTCAATGCTGCTTAAAGGTGTAGAGAGATTCTGTGTGGCGGATATCAGAAGGCAGGGAGTTCCATATCTCAGGGACACCATAGAGAAAAGCCCTATAACCAAAATTTTTCTTTTCTTTCTGACTATTGGGACTGATAATAAACGAAAGTCGGAGGAAGAGCAGAGATTTCTTGACTGATTGTGGACAGACAATAGTGCGTGCATATAGGCAAGGGAAGAGTCTGTGAACAAGTTAAGTGTGGCAATCTTGTATCTTATAGGCACCTGCAAAGGAAGCCAGTGAAGTGCTTTGAGGAGTTCCCGAGCAGGAGGGTGTCTTTTTGCTCTGAGAGCAACTTTGGCAGCTTTAGTTTTGAACTTTCTGCAGTTTTGAAAGGGTGTACTGTGGACAGTGAATAAAAGGAGAACAAGAGAATGTCAAGTTTTCATAGAACAGAAGCATAAGCAAGGATTTTAGCTGATTCAGTGGTAAGATGTTTGCAGATGGTTTCAATAAAATGTTTACTCAGAAAGAAACATACGTTAAATACCAGTTGATGTTAAGAGCAACAACAGCCACACGTGCTCTTATATATCGTCATTGAAAGATATTTGCAAACCAAATTACTTCTACGAATTTCTGTAATGATGGAGAATCACATATTCAAAACCTGATTACCACATCACGATATATCAAGGACTGTTCTCGTCCATATAAAATCTGAGGTCCTTGAGGAAATGATGTTAGTTATTACTGCTGAGTGCAGCTTTGCCCTCTCTTGTTTCAAAGACTAAGACAAAAAAAAAAAGTAAATTCCTCAGAATTTTTCTTTGGACAATTTTCATAAGTACAGTCTTTTCCTTGAGCGTATAATAGGTTGGAAATAAGATTTCGTTTTCCTTGTTCGACCAGAAAAAAATAATCAGCCCAGGAGCGACCGACAAAAGTCAGAAATGTTCTTTCTCCCGTGGGCATGCCAGGAGCCTGTCAGTATAAATAGCATCCCCACAGTTTGGAAATTCTGTGCTAGGAGTTCCCTCTTTTCTATCTCTTTCTCTTTGTTTCTGCCTTGTTCCTTTCATTCCTGTCACCTCCTTCTTGTCTATTTTCTGCCTCTTAGTCCCTGCCTTTTTCTTCCACAGAAATACTTAAAGATAACAATTCTCTTCCACGCCGAAGTCGGATGCGCTGGGCCTGACTTGTCAGGCGCTTAACGGCGGCGCAACGCATTTTAGCTCATATAACGGAAACAATAGTCACTGTTTGAGCGTTCGACGACGACGAAGACGAAGAATAAGAAGAATAAGAAGAAGAAGACGTCTTCTTTTATCATTGTTAAAAGTAGTGGTACACATATACCACAACACTTTTGTTTATCATCCTCTCTCTCTCTCTCTCTCTCTCTCCTCTCTCTCTCTCTCTCTCTCTTCTCTCTCTCTCTCTCTCTCCCCCACTCTCTCCTCTCTCTCTCTCTCTCTCTCTCTCTCTCTCTCTCTCTCTCTCTCTCTCTCTCTCCATGAAGTTCATTTTGTGCTGTGCTGTTCAGCATTAGAAGATGTTAGACAGAATTACATTCCGGTAAAGTATAGTAGACATCCTAATTTATTTAGATTCTATTTACTCATGGTATCTAGTCATCCTGAGCTTGTGCGCAGCCTTGCTTTATATTTGTGCAAAGCCTTTAGAATAAGAGATATCTTGGTTTCTTAAGTCATATTTTTTGTAACTGAATTTTATTGTTGTGGTTATCCAATAACATTTTGGTTATTTGTGCTTCCTTATTTTTCTCACAAAAATACTAAGCAGTTTGGCAACACCCCTTCATGTATGGGCCAATGGCCCTTTTGTGAATACATCGTTGAGTTCGTTCGAGTTCGAGTTCTCCCTCCCTCTTCCAACCAACTGTTCGCTCCACCAGCTACGTTTGAAGTGGGGTCAGTTTATTCCAGTGGGAAGCCAAGGCGACAGGAGGACGTGCAGCGACTTTCAGATAACGTCATTTCCTCTCTTGCCTCGTTACCGCGCCAACGCCATTGTCTCTCTCGTTTTTCCCCCCAGCAGGAGAATGGGCCGTATAGGCAGTTCTCTCCCTTTGAACTCTCTCCCAGTGAAGTCGCGCGTACAGTACTGTACAGCAGCGGGTGTTGTCCGCGATGATTGTCCACGTTCCTTTTCCATGTTGGTTTATCCTGGTCTGAATTGTACAGGTCTAGATTTATTTTGGGGAGGGGGATCAGTGGGCATTGGGATATGACAGGCATTATGCGTGGGTTGGTCGGTCAGCCAAGCCTGAACAACAGGAAGAAATGAAAAGGAGAGGAGAATGGGCTGTAGTAGGTTAAAGTATTCTTTGAAAGTTGAGGTGTTGATTATGTTCTTTTCAGATATACTTAAAAAAACCACTTAAAACAATCTTTTCAGATATATTTAAAACCATCTTTTATCAGTGAGCTGTTTATGTTTTTGAGATACACATAGATCCTTACAGATATATCTTAAACAATCTTTTCAGATAAACTTAAAACAATTTAAAACAATCTTTTCAGATAGATTTAAAACCATCTTTTATTAGTGAGCTGTTTATGTTTTTGAGATA
>CM054153.1:29432806-29440306 GCA_028751875.1 Rapana venosa | reverse complement strand
GGCTGTCTCTGATGAATTGAGGGTGTGGATTTTTTCGATCTTCCAGGTCAACTCCCAAGTGCAGACTTGCCAGTGCTTTAATTCCTTTCATGCAGAAGATCAAAAATACATGTTAAAGATCCCCGTAAATCATGTCAGCGTTCAGGGGGTTACAGAAACACGAACATACCCAGCATGCATCCTGTACAGTGAAATGAGCGGCTCCGAAGTAGGAAAGTGCTAGCTGAGGCCAGCGGGCATACCCCGTGCAAAATGACAAGCACAGACAACCAGGCAGTAGGCACTGTCCCTGGTTAGGGACTGCAGAGAGACAGAAGAGGAGATACCATGCACAGCAAAGACGTTTCAAATGTACACAGGGTTATTTCTTTCCGTTTTGAAAACCCAGCCTCAGCTTATTCTCTTACAGTGTGCAGGTCCACCCCTAGCATCCCACAGTTGGAAAACTCACCATAATGGTTTTTTTCAGTATTCAAACCCAACATTTCTTCCCATCCTTTTTTGGAATTCAGTTCAGCTCCCTGCAGACATTCAAATGTAGCACGCGTCTTCAAGAGCTCAAGCGTCATGGGAACATTTTCATTAAAAATTTTATTGATCATATTCGTGGAATGCAAAAAAATCCCAAACAAACCCATTCATCTATTTGGCTAAATTGTCTGAGCACTTACCATATTTATACACAGTGGGCTGCTGCGCTAATTCAAGATGCATTTTAACTGTAGTTACCATATTTATACACAGTGCGCTGCTGCGCTAATTCAAGATGCATTGTAGCTGTCTTGTTTAAAACGAGGGCTTATTCCATTATCCTCGAAATAAAATAATAAAATTGAAAAGAAAACAGAAAACAAACGGTTATCCCGGAAGTCGGAATGCAGTAAATGGTGTGGAAAATGGTGGGCAAAAAACTGTCACATACCCAAAAAATCTGACCATTGGTAAACAACCTTGGAGTGTTAGCCAAGGAACAAAAAACCAAAAAGTCAAGCAAGACATATATCTTCCAATGTTATTTTCAACCACCCTATTATTCTCACTTCATTCAATAAAATAAAAGAGCGCTTTTTAAAAACAAAATCACGTTTTCAAAAGATCGATACCAATTTGTTCAGTATCAATCACGCAGGACAGTGCCTCAGACTTAAAGTCCAGACATTGTGTGCCCAGTCCCCTTAATGGACATCTGCATGCCCAGTATCTCAGTATCACCAATCAAAAGTGCCTGGTCTCCCACCAGGCCCAACGCATCTGCGTGTGGTTTCTCAATCCCTCTCTCCTCTAATGTCCGCGGGGAGTGGGGAGGGGGGGAGGGGGAGGGGAGGGTGGGGGGAGGAGGGGGCTCTGTGGTCAAAACCATTATCTTCCAAAGCCAGTTAGAGAGCTCCGGAACCCGCTCCTTAACCTCCCCCCTCTCCCCTCCCCTCCCCTCCCGTCCCCATTCTTCTTAACGACCCAGTCTGGGTCTGAAACGTTTCTAATGAGTTAATGAGTTCTGGAAAGATTTCATTTCCCATCCGACGACCCTGTTGTTTTCTAAAAGTCCTTGGTTTTGGGGGTGAGAGAAGGGCACACGTTTGTCCATGAGCTGTCTTTGTTGTTGATGTTAGTAGGGCCTTTGTTGTTTCTGAAGTTTCTGATGGTGATATTTTCAAAAGGATGCTTGTAGTCGGCAGCATCACTGATGTTGAGGATGCCTGTATGTCTCTCTGAGTATGCGTGCGGGCGGGCGTGCGTGCATGCACCCGTGCTTGCGTGCTTGATGTGCAAGTAGCGAGCGTTAGTTCTTAGGTGCCACCATGTACGCATTCTTTGCTAAAAAATATCGACGTCTTTGGAACTAAGTGTTCAAAAAAACTAGGTAAATATTGAATCAATCATGGATCAAACTTTTGAAACCTTATTCTTGTTCTACGGTTAAAGCAATAACCATAAACGAACATCACGTTAATCAGTGATTAAGTTTCACAAACTATGTTTCGAGTGATAGTTTCCTTGACCTGATTTTTCAACATCTTGCCATTGACCTAATTTCTTGTTTACCCTCCTTTCCCCCTTTTATCAATGCTGATATTTGATAAAAACGGGTTCCCGTTATTGTCTTGTTATCTCTTTGAATGTGGAAGATTATTCTTCCCAAGATGTCAATAAAAGGACGATTATTCCGAAGATGTCAGTAAATCATTATTTTTTTTAATATACTTAAAAGCTAAGAATACATTCTAGGGCTCTCCTGTTGATGGTTTTGGCAACATTGTTGCATCTTAACGTTCTCTCTCTCTCTCTCTCTCATCTCTCTCTCTCTCTCTCTCTCTCATCTCCTCTCTCTCTCCTCTCTCTCTCTCTCTCTCCATCTCCTCTCCTCTCTCACTCTCTCTCTCTCTCACTCTCTCTCTCTGTGCTTTTTTTGAAACTTATGCAATAATGTTTCTTTTTTGCAACTTTCAAATTTTTCCTTATCTCCCCATCTCTTTTAGTGCTTCTGCCCTCTGCTACCCACCCTTTTGTAGAAATATCTCAAATCTTTTGAACAAAACGGTTTGAATAATCTGTATGAATGTTGTGCAGTTTGTTTGAAAAATCGTCATTTTTGCATCAGAAAATATTTCAGTCCGTTTCACATAGTTTATTTCAAAATTAGCTGTTCTCCGAAGTCGGAGCGTGGCAACCTTAACAGTGGGGGTTAAA
Source organism: Rapana venosa (assembly GCA_028751875.1). NCBI lineage: Eukaryota > Metazoa > Mollusca > Gastropoda > Neogastropoda > Muricidae > Rapana > Rapana venosa. The sequence goes on along the minus strand of CM054153.1, from coordinate 29,437,618 downwards.
ACGGTCGCATACGCAAAAATCTCAACATTGGTAAACTTCGGAACTTTAACTGAGGAACAACGAAAAACAACAACCCCAAAACACTAACAAAACTGAGTTATGATGATTTAATGTCATATGACGATATTACGATAACGTTTTTTTCCACAGTTTGAGCAATATACTTTTAGACAAAAATACATGGGAGCAGAGAAATGGAAAAATAAAACAAATAGTACTTTGACTGGCATAGTTTCAGGAAAACTAGGGCGAAAAACACAGTCCTAGCGATATCTTATTGAAGGACAAATTATAAGTGAAATCACTTTGCTGTTACAGTACCTGAGAGGTTGTTCCAACGGTAGTTATATTGGAAGAGTAGGCCATTGTGTGCTGGTGGGAACGATTTACAAAATTTACCAAACTGCATACACACGGGGATTAGGAGTCAAAAAGTACATGAGTGCTTATCCCATTATCCTCGAAATAAAAGAATAAAGGGGGGGGGGGGGGGTGGAAGGAAAAGAAAAGAAACACAATACTAACGGCGAAAGTATTCGAGAAGTTTGCTTTAAATGGCAGTTACACCAGAGAAATTGTACAAATGGCCGCAGTACTGGAGAAATTGTCTTAATGGCCGCAGTACTAGAAACAGTGCTTAGTGGCCACAACGCCAGAGAAACCGTGCAAACGGCCATAGTAGGCCGTAAAACAAGTTGCTCTAGTGGTGTTAGTACCTCAGACATTGGACTCATGGCCACAGTGCTAGATAGATTGCACCCGTGGCTGGAGTACCAGGGAAATTGTAGTAATGGCCACAGTACCGATGAACATTTACCATCAGTATAGAAGAGACAGGGGACGGGATAGCTCAGTGGTCAGAGCACTCGCTTTCCCCCAGCCAAGTTAAGCAGCGTCGAGCGTGGTTACCACTTGGATGGGTGACCGTTTGCGCGCCTTGGCTTCAGTACAGTCCCCCAGTTCACCCAGCTGTAAATGGGTACCTGCCCTCTTTAGGGTCAGGGAAGGTAAAGCAGCGAGGGAGAGGAGATGGGCGCCGCCCTCAATATGCTGGCCCTAGAGAAGTGAGGTCTCCGACGCCTCGCTCCCCTACGACCTTAATATAGGTTATGGGACTCCTTTACCTTTACTATAGAAGAGACATTTTACTTACGTCCACAGCACAAGAGACATTCTTCTGATGGCCACAGTAACAAAAAAAAAATGTACAAAGCGTCTAGCACCAATAACATTGTACCAAATGGCCACATATTCAGAGAAATTGTACTTATGGCCGAAGTACCAGACAGACCTCTTTAATAGGTACAGTATCAAAGGGGATCGAACTGAAAGAGCAGAGATATCAGATTGAAAGGCACACTATCTGAAATACCACACTGAAGGTCACAGTATCGGACACACGGGACTAAACAGTGATGCCAGAAAAACAATGTTTTGCGCCAGATGACTACGGCCACAAAACATGAAACAATATCAAACTATTCTGAAGGAATAACAGTCACTAAAAATGTATTGAAGACATTATACACAGGAATGTATATTCTAAAAATGACGCAAGCATGTGCTTTGAACAAAAACCAACAACTCAAACAACAAAACACATGTTACTGAGTTCAATTTTTTCAGCTTAGGCAAGCAGTCTTTGATCACAGATACTGGCGAGAGGGTTTATTTTTTATTTATTTTTTTTTTATACCACTTTAAGTCACGAGATTTCTCTGCGTGAAATTCGGGCTGTTCTCCCCGGGGAGAGCGCGTCGCCACAAGAGCAGCGCCACCCTTTTTTTTTTGGTCTGCAACGAGGGTTATTCTGATGCAGGCTTTTGAGAGCAGCAGTGGAAAGAGATTTTCTCAGGAAATAGCAGCCCCGGCCCATGGGAACAGAGCACTGGACCCTGCAAAGTGGTGATCTGCTATCTATAAAGGCACAAGCCTCCGGGACAACAAACAGGCACCAAAATATATCCAGAGAGGACAGAAAATGTAGATACTTGTAACGAAATAGAAGATGAATTTCATTTACTCAATGAATGTATTTTATATGATGAACTCAGAAATAATTTGTTATTAAAAATCAAAACGAAAGACAAAGAACGCAAAAACTGTGTACATAAATTAAGTGACATAATCACAGTTGATATACATCAAGTAGATATCATCAGATGTGTGTATGAGTGTTTTGAAAAAAAGAGAAAAAAAAGAGAAGTAGAATGCAACATGTTTTTTAGTGTACATCAATTTTAGCCAAAATAGATAATAATTATAGTTGATTTTTTGTGGTTGTGTCAAATAAGTCTAAAAAAAGGTAAAAGAGTCCCATAACCTATAAGGTCGTAGGGGAGCGAGGCGTCAGAGACCTCACTTCTCTAGGCCAGCATATTGAGGGCGGCGCCCATCTCCTCTCCCTCGCTGCTTTACCTTCCCTGACCCTAAAGAGGGCAGGTACCCATTTACAGCTGGGTGAACTGGGGGAACTGTACTGAAGCCAAGGCGCGCAAACGGTCATCCATCCAACTGGTAAACACGCTCGGCGCTGTTTAACTTGGCTGGGGGAAAGCGAGTGCAAATAAGTCTACATGACTTAAATGGCAATAAAATATTCTGAATCTGAATCTGAATCAGGATCAGTGCCACTGAGGGGCAAAGACAGATCAGAGAGAAGAGGGTAACCAACCCACCTCCTGAAGCCACCATTCATTGTAATGTCCTACTGAGCCACCTTCGGCACGCCAGCAATTGTCGACCAACAACTCCAATGTGTCCCCCAGTACCCTCAACGACGCCAAGCATCTTTGAAAAACCTAAACACCACATGTACCGAGTCATTTTCAGCTCGAGCTACTCGTACTGAGCCACCTTCTACGCACAATTGTCGACAATAATCGTGTCCATCCTACCTCGACTCCTCCAACCCCCAATCGGTAGCAGGAGACGCATTGGCAGTGTTCTGTTATGATTATAAGAAAAAAACCCAAATATAGAAACATCAGTCCATACGTTGATTTAGGATATCAAACAAAAGCTGCAGAGCAAAGTTTTGAGCTTCTAAATTAATAATAATAATAAAAGGAATTTATATAGCGCGGTATCTTGCACAGACAAATCAAAGCGCTTGCACTCAACTCATTTTTACACAGTCATGCAACCAATAGCAAGCAAATTGAGATTGTTTGGACCACGAAAAAAAGTCGGATGCGCTGGGCCTGACTTGTCAGGCACTTAACGGCAGCCTAACGCATTTTCGCCCACATGACATCCAACAGTGATTGCTGTATATGAGCGTTCAACGAGGAACAAGAAGATTGTTTGGAGTAGATTCCCCAAAAGTTTGTCCGATCGCTACTGCTAGCTCATGTCAAATGGTTTGTTGGTCTGTCCTTTTCTTTGTCATCTGCTTTTGTTTCCAAGAGCAAAACTGTATGATAAAATCGAATCATTACAGAGACACTAGTCTACATACACCAGTGTGTGCCTTCCCATGCGCACACATCCTGCGATATAAGAGAGAGAGAGAGGAGAGAGAGAGAGAGAGAGAGAGAGAGAGAGAGATTGATTGATTGATTGAGATTGATTGATAATTTTCATTTCCGTGGGTGACAGATAAGTATGGGCATACCTTTTTTATTTAAAAAAAAAAAGTAACCTTTACAGTGAAGAGGAAGAGAGAAAGAAGAGAGAGAGAGAGAGAGAGAGAGAGAGAGAGAGATTGATTGATTGATTGATGTGATAATCTTTATTTCCATAGATGACAGATAAGTATCAGCATTTTTTCTCGTTTTTTTAAATGCGTTCTTTGCCCTGAAGAGAGAGAGAGAATGGATGAAAAGCAGAAAGGGTGGGAGGGGATGGGTGGGGACTGTCCTTTCCTTCCTTCCCCCTTTAACGCCAGATTGTCTTGTTAATTTCAAAGCTTAAAAACCGCCGATATGGCGACAGTTTGCTCCTTTTCACATCCAATAAAATGTTAGCCCCCTTCCACCGCTCCGCTCCGCTACCCCCCCCCCCCCCCCCCCCCCCCCCCAAATTTTCACGTTTGTTGCATTTTGAATGCTGAATTACAAGTGGCAGAAGCTGCTTTCCCTCTGGAGATTTGAAATGAAAAGCTTTAAAACTCTCCAGTAGTGTTTTTTGTCTTCATGAACGAGCATGTGCATATGCATAGATGCTTGTCAGCAAGTTGTTAGGTGGTGTGATGTGTGATGTGTGATGTGTGTTGTGGTGGTGGTAAGTTGGGGGTATAATGTGTGTGGTGTGTGTGTGTGTGTGTGTGTGTGAGAGAGAGAGAGAGAGAGAGAGAGAGAGAGAGAGAGAGAGAGAGAGAGAGAGAGAGAGAGAGAGTGAGTGAGTGTGTGTGTGTGTGTGTGTGTGTGTGCGTGTGTATGCGTGCGCGCGTGCGTGTGTGTGTGGGCATGTGTGTGTTCATTTTAAGGTCTATCTACTGAAATTTTATAATTTTTTTTATTAGGCATTGTATATGTATGTTTGTGTGTGTGTGCGTTTGTGCGTGTGTGTGTGTGTGTGTGTGTGTGTGTGTGTGTGTGGCGCGCGCGCGCGTCTGTGTGCTTGCACACATTTATTTACTTATTTATTTACTTATTTTATATCGAGGATTATAGAAAAAACACTTATGTGCTTTTTTACATCTAGTCCCCGTCTGTATGCGGTTTTGCAAATTTGTCATCTGTTCCCACCGGGCACACAGTGGCCTACTCTTACGAACAGCGGAACAGGATTTAACGTGTGCCGCAAGATGCACATGCGTGCGTGCGTGCATGTATATGTATATGTGTATGTGTGTGTGTTTCTCTCTCC
>CM054153.1:29415306-29427806 GCA_028751875.1 Rapana venosa | reverse complement strand
TCCTTGTCTCTAACTTCCTGCTTAGTTGATCAGCAGAAAAAGGCGACCGCGAAACAAATAACAGAAAAGTGCAGAAAAAATATTGAAATGGCGTTGAAAAAACCGAGGGTAGTTCATTCTTAAACATGTCTAAAAAATTCTGTCTCCGCCATACTCATAATGCTGTTGCTGTGTTGTTGCATGTGGGGTCTGATTCTAATCCTCACATCCTCTTCCATTACCATTCTTTTATCTTCAATCTCTCCCCAAACTTTTTTTGTAGCTGTCAGAATCACTGTCCCCATCCTTATTTCAGTATCTTTTTTTTCTTCTGATTGATCTGATCTGATTTGCATGTCTAATATGTTGTGAGCATCAAGAAACAGATCCCAAACGGATGTTTGTCCGTCAAACGAAAACAAATCTGTGAAGTCAGTGTGCGGCTACCTTAATGGTGGGTTTAAATGGTCTTATATCACAAAATCTCTCAATTGGTGAATCTCGCAGCTCTAGCCAAGAAATGAAAAAAAGGAAAAGAAATGGTCCTAGAAATATTATGAGTCTTGATTTTGTTTCAGTTTGCCAAGGCAGTTTTTACTGTTTAATGGATCTACTTCACCATTACCTCCACCGTATCCTTCGTTCGGACCTTTGTCTTGTTAGCCCCCTTCCATCCCCTTCCACCCACCCCCTCTTACCCCTCCCACCTCCTACCCCCACACCCCTTCCCTCCCTGTGCGTGTCTCCAATTTCGTGTATATCAGTCCTACTTCACCATGACCTCCACCGCATCCCTAGAGACACCCCTAATACATGTTATGATTATAGGACAGTTCTACAGTTTTTCAAAGAAATGTTTTAAAGCTCATAACTAAAGTGTCGGAACATGCAGATTATTCCGTATACGCTAACACATATGTACCAAGGTATCTATTTAGACCAACTGCAGGAACTGATGTATCTGTAATGCTTTAAGAATAAACAGGGTTTCCATAGTTCAAAGCAAATGCTGACGTAACTTTGAGGATCTGCGTGGTTCGTCTTCTGCATTCTTCTGCAGAATGACAACGTTACAGATTCTCAATCCCTATCGATGATTGTCTAAGCTTTAGCAAAAGTCCTGTTTACAACCTATGAAGGTAGGACCATGAGAAGAATGACGAGCCCATCAGCTTTCATACTTGGTTACCAGATTAGAAAGGTTAAACAGACAAGCTATGACTTCTGCATGAACAGCAGAAACACGCTCATCTGCCACGTTGCCAAACTGCTGTCTGCTGGCGATAGACAGCCCTTCTGTTGACTGGAAACGCCACCGTGGAATGTCTCCATCTCTAACGCGATTAAAACCAGAAAATCTGTATGGAATGAAATGCAGAGCTCCATTTTCATCCTCCGAAATGAGGACAGGGTTTATGCAAATTGTGATAACAAACCAACAATTTAGATTCCAATTTTCTGGCAGGGAATTCTGTTAGGGAGTGTGTGTGTGTGTGTGTGTTGTGTGTGTGTGTGTGTGTGTGGTAGAGAGAAGAAGAGAGAGAGAGAGAGAGAGGAGAGAGAGAGAGAGAGAGAGAGAGAGAGAGGAGAGAGAGGAGAGAGAGAGAGAGAGAGAGAGAGGAGAGAGAGAGAGAGAGAGAGAGAGAGAGAGAGAGAGCAGATTTATTTCATCCAGTCTTTGGATTCAACCGTTTGCTGAATGTTACAATAAACGAATGAATAATTCTGTTGGCATTTAAGCGATGCAAAGGAGAAAGGATGCATGCATAACTGGTGACAAAGACAGCAACTGTTGTTCACAACTCCTTCTGGAGGGAGAGAGAAAGATGGACAATGGCTGATAGGTAGATAAGTCATCAGTGGGGCTCCTGTAGTCCAGTCATGTTACATTTCATATTCTGGTTGATTAGCCCGCATTTTTGCGCTTCTTTTAATTGCCATTATCTCTAGATAATTCTGGAAAATGAAACAGCGATGTAGTCATTAACTGACAGGACCAATTCCCTCTTCTCTGTCAATGACGCGAGAAAGGCAGTGGACTGTGAACATTTTGCTTTTGTCAGTGGGGGAAGCCATTTCTCAGGGGAAATGGCAGGGCAAGATAAATCTGCAGCCTCCTCCTTTCCGCTGTTTTACCTCTGAGAATTCAGTATCATGTGTGTGGCCCTCTTTCTTTTGTGACAGCATGAGTGTAGCTGAATGTGTGTGTGTAGGTGTGTGTTGTGTGTGTGTGTGTGTGTGTGTATGTGCGCGCGTGTGTTTGTTTCGAGAGAGAGAGGAGAGAGAGAGAGAGAGAGAGGAGAGGAAGAAGAGAAGAGAGAAGCTGATATGCCAGAGAGAGAGAGAGAAGAGAGAGATGAGAGAGAGATAGAGAGAGAGAGAGAAGAAGATGACGAAGAATGACAAGTTAAATGAATTTAAGCCTGCCCAGTACATGCAGAAGAAGAGAGAAGAAGACAGAGAGACGAGAGAGAAGGGAGAGAGAAGAAGGAGAGAGAGACTGAGAGAGAGAGGAGAGAGAGAGAGAGAGACAGACAGACAGACAGACAGAAGACAGACAGACAGACAGGACAGACAGACAGACAGACAGAGGAAGGTAGAAAGTAAATGTGTATGCAGATGGACCTGCAGGAATGAGAGGAGGGAGGGAGAGAGAGAGGGAGAGAGAGAGGGAGAGAGAGAGAGACAGATAGGCAGAAGACAGACATGACAGACACAAAGAAAATGTGTATGCATGTGACCTGCAGAGGGGGAATGGAAGGTGAGGGAGGAAGGAGAGAGAGAGAGACGAGAGGATTGAGATGTAGAGTTGACTTCATATACAAATACATAGACACACAGTGTGAATGTGTGTATGTTCGAGTATGTGTGTGTGTAATAAGTAGTAACCCTGCAGGATTTGGTTGTTTTATTTCCTTTTTTTTGTTTTATTCATTCATTAGCAAGAGATCTGAGGTTCACAAATGGCGAAATTTTTGCATATGCGAAGTTTGTTTGTCCATCATTAAGGTAGGTACCCCTATTCTGACTTTTTGAGATGTAAAATTGTTTGAGAATGTGCGCACATAACGAATATTATTCTATCACTTTTACGTTGAAATAGTTTTAGCATGCTATTACACTGAGAGGTCTTTTGTAGAACTGAAACCCTCCCTCCCCCACCTTACATGAATACACTAGGATATATTCCCATTACTTTTGTGTGTGTTTACTCTATGGAAAGATAGATGTGTTTCCTTGTGTTGTTTTCATTTTTTAAATAGTATTTTATATTAGCAAAGATTGCAACAATGAAAAGGTTTGTTGTTGTTGGTTTACATTTTGCAGCTCAGCATCCGTCACGTTCATGTTAATTTTCATTGTTTAATTGAGCACACTGTAATCTACAAGTTCCACATTGCTGTTTGTTTTCAATGTTTATTCTCATTTCTGAATTTTAAAAAGCCCTATTTAACTTGAAACGATGATTGGTATGATTCCAAAATGCTGCTTGTTTTCAATGTATATTCTCATTTCTGAATATTAAAAAACACCTATCTAAATTGAAACCATAAGAGAACCTCCCCACCCAAAAAACCCCCAACAACAACACAAAAACACACACACTCCTAAACAAACAATCGCCCATCCTCCCCCCCCCCCCCCCACAACCCCAAGAACCCCCCGAGACATAAAGATGAAACAAGTCAACATGCAGACTAGACAGACATACAGACAAGAGGACAGAAACAACAGAACCCGAAATAAATTCTAATTAAGACAAGTGGGTTGCTTCCCTTGATCACGGAAGCATAGGAAAGGATTTTTGGTGGGGGGCAAAGCAAAACTCTTTATCTGATGAAGTGGAAAGCTTGTGGGAAGGAGAAATCGATGAGGGAAGGGAGGGAAGAGGAGAAGGAGAGAGAGAGAGAAGGAAGATTGACAAGAGGGGGAAAGAAAGGAAGGGGAGGACGAAGACAATAAGAAGACAGAAGATGAAATGAGACAGTTTTCTTATGTGCCGTGTCCATAGCTCTCTCTCTCTCTCACTCTCTCTCTCTCTCTCTCTCTCTCTCTCTCTCTCTCTCTCTCTCTCTCTCTCTCTCTCTCTCTCTCTCTCTCTCTCTCTCTTTCTCTCTCTCTCTCCTCTTTCTCTCTCACTCTCTCTCTCTCTCCTCTTCTCTCTCTCTCTCTCTTCTCTCTCCTCTCTCTCTCTCTCTCTCCTCTCTCTCTTTTCTCTCTCTCTGCCTCACTCCCTTTGTGTGTGTGTGTGTGTGTGTGTGTGTGTGTGTGTGTGTGTGTGTGTGTAAGCTGTGTCCATCGCTTTCTCTCTGTGTGTGTGTGAGCTGTGTCCATAGCTTTCTCTCTCTGTGTATGTATGAGAGAGAGAGAAGAAGAAGTTAAGAGAGAGAGAGTTAAGAGAGAGATAGGTAGATAGATAGATACAGAGAGAGAGAGACAGAGACAGACAGAGACAGAGACAGAGAGAGAGAGAGAGAAGTTGTTGTGAAAACCTGAAGGTCGTTCACATTAAAATATCTATAATTATGCCTTAGATTTGGAAAGTTTTTACAATTTCCACAGTCAACGGATATGCAGACCTGCCAGGACCTTACATGGGCAGGGGATTAAATACATAAAATGGAAGGAATAGTAGGAGGACACTGAGTACAGTGGACCTAGAATGTCAGGGACTGGATGTAGGTGTCAAACAGAGCTGTCTGATTTCTAATGCATACAATGAAATACAAGAGGCTGAGGGGTGGTGGTGGATGGGAGTGAAGCAGAATAACAGGAAGGAGGAAGAGGAAAAGGAGGAGAAAGAAGAGAAGAAGAGGGGGAGGGAGGAGAAAGAAGAGATTGGAAGCACCACAAAGGTAACTCATATGGCACATTTCGTGTCTTAGCTATAAACTTATTGAAGAAGAAAGGAAGAACAAGAAAGAAAAAAAAGGAAGAAGAAAAATAAAGAACATAGGAAAGGAAAGGAAGGGAATAAAAAAAAAAAGGAAGAAAATAAAGGAAAAAAAAGGAATAAAAACAGAGAAGAAAGGAAAGAAAAAAAAGAAAAAGGACGAAGAGCAAGCAAGCAAGAAGGAAAGAAGAAAAGAAAAAAGGAGAAGCACGACTAGTGCAGCTGATATTGCACACTACCCTGTCCTATGTTGCTTTCACACATACAGTAAGAAGAAAAGAAGAAGAAGAAGAAGAAGAAGAAGAAGAAGAAGAAGAATGACAGAAGAAAGAAAGAAATGGAAAAAGAAGAGGAAGAAAAAAAGATGGGGGAGGAGAAGAAGAAGAAAAAAAAGAAGGAAGAAGACTAAAGAAGAAGAAGAAGTAAGAAGGAAGGACGAAGAAGAGGAAGAAAGAAAGAAAAAATGAAAAAGTAGGAGGAAGAGGAGAAGAAGAAGAAAGAAAAAGAAGACAAAGAAGAGGAAGAAAGAAGAAAAAGAAAGAGAAGAGAAGAGAGAGAAGACGAAGAAGAAAAAAAAAGAAATGAAGAAGAAGGACAGTAAGAAGAAAAAAAGAAAAATGAAAAAGAAAAGGAAGAAAAAGAAAAAAAAGAAGAAGGAAGATGAAGATAAAGAAAAAGAATCCGAGAGAAGAAGAAGAAGAAGAAGAAGGAAGAAGAAGAAGAAGAACAACAACAACAACAACAACAACAACAACAATGAGAAGAAAAAAAAAGATGAACAAGAAGAACAAGAAGCAAACTAGCGGGAACAAACATGGCAAACCACTTGTACTCTTTAAACCTCCTACACTGCCTATGAGAAATCAACTCCCTCCTCAGCACCCTCCCTCCCTATTAACCCCCTCCCCCCCATTGCCTTCCCCCTCCCCCACCCCCTGTCATCTTCCACCTGCCATCCCCAGCAATTGCCCATCTAATCCTTATCCCTTTTGTTTATTTAGTTGTTTTGGAGAGAAAAAAATCCTCTTTTGTTTCACTGCTCTTTGTTTCGTTTTAAAGTTTTCCATTTTCTCTTAGGTATCTAGAGTCGTTTAAAAAGAGTGTAAAAAAAAAAGACAACCCTGTCCCCCACCTAAGTTGTAACAAAGACAGATGTATAAACTGAAACAAAATTGGAGAAGATCTTTGCTGGTTTCTTTTTGAAGTCCCTCCCCCCCCCCCCCCCCCCCCCCCCCCCCTTCAGATGCAATCTTCTTTGCTTTATACTTTAATTGATCAAACTGCTGAGGGTAAAAATGGAAGACGGGGGGGTGAATACGGAATACAAAGAAAGGAAACTATGTGAGAGAGAGAGAGAGAGAGAGAGAGAGAGAGGAGAAGAGAGGAGAGAGAGAGAGAGAGAGAGAGGAGAGGGGAGAGGAGAGAGAGAGAGGAGAGAGAGAGAGAGAGAGAGAGAGAGAGAGAGAGAGAGAGAGAGAGAGAGAGAGAGAGAGAGAGGATGAGAGACGACAATGACAAATTCTTTTACTTCGAGGATAATGAATAAGCACCCATGTGCTTTTTCACATCCAGTCCCCGCCCTTAGGGATATAAACACACACATACACACACACACACACACACACACACACAAACACAACACACAGACACACACACACACAACAACACTCAACTCTTCACATTTTTACCTTGGATATATATCATATATCATATTGAGAGAGAGAGAGGGAAAAAGGAGAGAGCGAGGTGGGGGGGAGAGAGAGAGAGAGAGAGAGAGAAAGGGGAGGAGAGGAGTGAGAGAGAGAGAGAGAGAGAGAGAGAGTGTTGGGAAGGAATTGAACCCAAGACTCTTCGAGTTTGTTTTTTGTCCACCTGTGGACTAGACGCTCAGTCCACTTTCCCAATTGACTGGGGAGAAAGGGAGAGGCGAACCTCACGTCTTCAGCATGGCAACGAGCCGGGGTGGAGTTGGGAGAGAGAGAGAGAGAGAGAGAGAGAGAGAGAGAAGGAGAGAGGAGAGAGAGAGAGAGAGAGAGAGAGAAAAGAGAGAGAGAGACGACAATGACAATGACGTGATAATGGAGTATTGTGGTAAACTTTCAGGCCCGTTTACAAGGGGACAGTGAGGAGGGGACTGGACACCAATGTATATTCAACTAAGTGGAGAAAAACAATCCACAACAGCCCAGATAGTCATCATGGCATGGATTCCATGTCATTGTTCATAAGCTGCAACAACACACAGTTATTGTAAACTGTGATGATTACTGCATTCTTGAGAGAGAGAGAGGAGAGAGAGAGAAGAGAGGAGAGAGAGAGAGAGAGAGAGAGAGAGAGGGGAGAGAGTTTATTATGGAAGGTTTTGAAGATTTTAGAAAAAGCCTAATCTTGAAATATATTTCCGTAAAAGCACAGAGGTATGAAAACAATCTTAGAAACAACCCAACAACACCAAAGTAATTGTCTATGAAATCATAATACATAGTTAGTTCTATTCTCTACAGAGAGAGAGAGAGAGAGAGAGAGAGAGAGAGAGAGAGAGAGAGAGAGAGAGAGGAGAGAGAGAGAGAGGAGAGGAGAGAGAGAGAGGGAGGAGAGGAGAGAGAGAGGAGAGAGAGAGAGAGAGAGAGAGAGAGAGAGAGAGATTGATTGTAATTTCCTATCTTACTTAATGCCAGGTTGTGCTGTTAATTTCAAAGCTTAAAAAACGCTGCTGTGGCAACAGATTGCTCCTTTTCACATACAATAAAATGTTAGCCCCTCTCCTACCCCCCCACCCCTCCCCTCTCACCCTCCCATCCCCCTTTCACTCGGCCCTCCCCCCCATCCTCCAATTTTCACGTTTGTTGCATTTTGAATGCTGAATTAGAAGTCGCAGAAGCTGCTTTCCCCTCTTGAGATTGTAATGAGGAGCTTGAAACTGTCCGTGGGTTTTTGCGTGAACGAGCATGTGCATAATTATGCATACGTGCTTGTCAGCAAGTTGTCAAGTGGTGTGGTGGGAAGAGTGGTGTGTGTGTGGCGTGTGCGTTGTGTGTGTGTGTGTGTGTGTGTGTGTGTGTGTGTTTGTGTGTGTGGTGTGGTGTGGTGTGGTGTTTTTGTGTGTGTGTGCGTGTGTGTGTGTGTGTGTGTGTGTGTGTGTGTGGTGTGGTGTGGTGTGTTCTGTGTGCGTTTTATTTCTCTTTTTTATTTCATTCTTTTATTTCGAAGATAATGGAATAAGCGCTCATGTGCTTTTTTAATCTGGTCCCCGTGTGTATGCAGTTTTGTAATTGTTGTCATCCGTTCCCACCGGCACACTATCGCCTACTCTTCCGAAAAGTGGAACAGGTTTTAACTTGTGCGAAATATGTTCTGCGAGAGTTCGCACACGGGACCTCGGTTTAGAGTCTTATCCGAAGGACTTTTGGGGAGAGTGGAGTTGGCACTGATGGTAACTCCAGGGGAAAAATCTTCTTAAACAGGAATCGAACCCGGGTCAACAGATAACAAGCGCAGCACGCTAACCACCCGCCCCCCGTGTATGTGTGAGTGTTTGTGTGTGTGTATGTGTGTGTTGTGTGTGTGTGTGTGTGTGTGTGTGTGTGTGTGTGTGTTTCTGTGTATGAACTCAGGCCTACAAGCATAACTATGCAGTCTTGGAGAGAATGTGTGGAGAAAGCTTAAATACCACGCGATTGAATTTCAGCCCTAAATTATTTATTTATTTATTTATTTCATTTATTTATACCACTTTAAGGCACGGCAGATTTCTCTCCGTGAAATTCGGGCTGCTCTTCCCGGGGACAGCGCGTCGCCACAAGAGCAGCGCCACCCTTTTTTTTCTTTTTCCTGCTGCAACTGTATTTGTTTCCCTATCAGAATGGCTTTTTTCTACAGAATTTTGCTAGGGTCAACTCTCTTGTTGCCGTAGTTCTTTTACGTGCGCTAAATAATAATTATGTGTAACACACGGGACCTCGGGTTTATCGACTCATCCGAAAGACTAGCGCCCAGACCACCACTCATGATCTAATGGATGGGGGAAAAGTTTCGGGTTCAAACGGGAGCCGAATGCGCATGCCTCTCTTAAAGAATCATTCTCCTTCACCAGCGTTCTTCTTCTTCTTCTTTGTCAAACGCGCAGACAGCATCTTTTGTTCTCTGTCATATGAGCGATAATGCGTTGCGCTGCCCTTAAGCACTTGACAAGTCAGGCCCAGCACATCCGACTGGGGCGTGGGAGAGAAAATCTTACTGAAGCATTGCAATGTGCCTCTGCTGTGTGCTGCGTTAAGCTCTTTTGCATGACAATACGGCCTTTATGCACATGACTCATTCTTGTTTCAAGCTTTTTGCATGTCGTGAACAGAACATGCATCAAGCAGACATGTGAACGGGTGCAAAGTATATATATATATATATATATATATATATATATATATATATATATATATATATATATATATATATATATATATAATATAGTGAAGTCACTGAAAGCAGGGAGTTTTTGGGGATAAAGTAATGAATATGAACTAAGACCTAGAAAGACTGTAAAGGAAACGAAACGTCATTTTATCAGCTCTAATTCTCAGCCCTTGTTTCTCTCTCTCTCTCTCCTCTCTCTCTCTCTCTCTCTCTCTCTCTCTCTCTCTCTCTCTTCTCTCTCTCTCTCTCTCCTCTCTCTCTCTCTCTCCCTCTCTCTCTCTCCCTCTCTCTCTCTACTTTTGGGGCGATGAAAAGGGAAGCTATAGACACTAATATTAGAAAAAGGCAGAAAAATTGATCTTTAAAAGCCTTGAAAAGTGAGGGGAGTTTATTGCTTAACATTTTTCTGAACATGTCCGAAAAGATTGTCTCTTTATTTCCAAGATTTGTTGTTGTTCTCTTGCTGCGTGCTCAGTGTCTTATTCTTATTATTTTGGGGGGGCGGGATAGCCTAGTGGTCAGAACATTGCGCTCGCAATCTGACGACCTGGGTTCGATTCCTGTTCAAGGGGATATTTTCCCCTGGAGTTTTCTTTTCAAAATACAGACACAACATTATGAATCAACCTTCAGGTCTGTCAGTGTCAAATAGTTTTAAGGTGTAAGAAATACATTTTGTATTATTTGGCAGTTTTGTTTATACGTCTTTGCACTTTTCTTCTTCTTCTTCTTCTTCTTCTTCTTCTTCTTCTTCTTCTTTCTTCTTCTTCTTCTTCTTCTTCTTCTTCTTCTTCTTCTTCTTCTTCTTCTTCTTCTTCTCTTTGTCGTCGTCGTCGTCCAATGCTCAGACAGCAACTACTGTTGTCTGTCATATGAGCCAAAATGCGTTGCGCTGCCGTTAAGCCCCTAACAAGTCAGGCCCAGCACATCCGACTTTGGCATGGGAGAGAAAATCTTTTAAGTCTTACTGGAAAAAAAAGGCAGGAGAATGCACCAGGAAAGCAGAAAATGGACAAAAAGGAGGTGACAGGAAGAAAAGGAACAAAGCAGAAAGAAAGAGAGGGATAGAAAAGCGGGAATACCTAGCACAGAATTTCCAGAAGGTGGGGATGCTATTTATACTGACAGGCCCCAGATAACCCCCCCCCCCCCCACGGGAGTGCAATTATTTTAATCTCTACTGTCGGATGACACAGGGCAATGCATCAGCGATACAGTCATAAACTAATAGAATGGATTCTACCTTCTGTCAATAACACGAGAGAGGCAGTGGACTGTGAAATTGTCTCTTTTGTCCATGGGGGAGAGCTATTTTGCGTGGGGACATGGCATAGGAAAGAGAAAGTTACAAGCCTTTTCCCCATTCTGCTGTCCGTACCCCTTGAGAATTCAACAATTATCATCTCTCTCTCTCTCTGTCTGTGTCTCTCTCTCTGTCTCTGTCTGTCTGTCTGTCTGTCTCTCTCTCTCTCTCCTCTCCTTTTATAAGTGCTTATTCCATTATCCTCGATATAAAAGAATAAATATATTAAAAAAATGACAGCATGAGCAGCTGTGTGTGTGTGTGTGTGTGTGTGTGTGTGTGTTTATGTGTTTGCGTATGTGTGTGTTTGTGTCTGTGTGTGTGTGTGTTTGTGTGTGTTTGTGTCTGTGTGTCTCTGTGTGTGTGCATGTTTGTGCATACATAATCAAGTGTGTATGTGTGTTTGAATGAATGAATGAAAGTATTTTTCAAGGGTAACAGAATAGGCACGCGCATACTTTTTTTTCATTCGGCCCTTGCACTGATTAGGGACTATCAACAAAACAAAGTGAGAGAGAGAGAGAGAGAGAGAGAGAGAGAGAGAGAGAGAGAGAGAGAGAGAGAGAGAGAGAGAGAGAGAGATTTGAACTTTTGTCCAACAATATGTGAGAGAGAGATAGAGATAGAGACAGAAAGATAGACAGAGACAAAGACACAGACACAGACACAGACACACAGACACACAGACACACAGACAGACACAGACACAGACACAGACACACACACACACACACACACACACACACACACACCACACACACACACACACACACACACACACACACACACACACACTGCATGCAGGATTGTGTGAGATTATGTTCGCACACCTATGAATGTCTCTCGCTTTAACATTACGAAGGGTTTATGCGTGCTAAGCACATTTTGAGGTTTGTTTGTTGTGGCTGAATAAATAGTGCCTTAAAAGATTTTTAAAAAATTTATTTTTCGCTTAGAGAACTTGGCATCAAAAGCCAAAAGCAGTTGAAAAACATGAGACAGAAAATCATAATTAACTCGTGGACAGATGCACAGAAAAGAGAGAGAGAGAGAGAGAGAGAGAGAGAGAGGAGAGAGAGAGAGAGAGAGAGAGAGAGAGAGAGAGAGAGAAAACTCGAAGAGAGAGAGAAAACTCGAAGAGAGAAAGAGAGAGAGAGCGAGAGAGAGAAAGAGAGAGAGAGAACTCGGAAAGAGAGAGAGAGAGAGAGAGAGAAGAGAGAGAGAGAGAGAGAGAGAGAGAGAGAGAGAGAGAGAGAGGAGAACCCGAAATAAATTCTAATTAAGACAAGTGGGTTACTTCCCTTGATCGCGGAAGCATAGACAGGATTTTTTGGATGGGCAAAGCAAAACTCTTTATCTGACGAAGTGGAAAGCTTGTGGGAAGGAGAAATCGATGAAGGAAGGGAGGAGAAGGAGAGAAGGAGAAGGACAATAGAAAAAAAAAGAGGAGAGAAAGAAAGGAGAGGACGAGAACACACAAGCCAGGTATGAGACAGGTGGGGTTTTTTGGTCGTTGAGGAGCTACGTCTTAGAAAAGATGTCAAGTCAGAAAAAGTCAAGTCAAAATGATCTTTATTGAGGGTAAAAGATTAAGTTTAAACAACTTTTTTTCATTATCCTGCCCTCACACAAAAAAGAAAATCAAGAAAATTGACATATAAAAGCAATGTTCACACATGTTGAAGACAAAAATCTATGGAGATTTTATATATATATATAAAAATCCAGACTAACACAACATGATAAAGCAAATCAAGACAGTATAACATAAGCTCAAGTCATACAGTTAAATGAAGAAAATTTTAAAAACGACACACACACACAAAAAAACCCAACAACCCCCCCAAAAAACCCCCAAAGACAGAGACTCACCTCTCACCTCTTTCTCTTGGGGACCCCCCAAAAAACCCACAA
>CM054153.1:29405306-29410306 GCA_028751875.1 Rapana venosa | reverse complement strand
GTAGGTTTTATTTATTATATATCATATTTATGACATTCTTTTATTTCGAGGATAGTGGAATCATGTGCTTTTTTTTACATCCAATCCCCGTGCGTGTGCAGTTTTTTGTAAATTTTGTCATCCGTTCCCACAAGCACACAATGGCCTACTCTTCCGAAAAGCGGAACGGGTTTAGACGTGTGTTTTAGGCGTGTGTGTATGCGTGTGTGTCTGTGCGCGTGCACGCACGTGCATCTAGATTCTGCAGCCTTTTTTCTTCTTTCTGACTTTTCTGCGCATCGCAGTAACTGAATTCTCTGTGCCAGAGAACAAAAAAAATAGGTTACTGCATGTTCACCCCCAAGGTCTATCTATTCTTATCCTCTACAACGGTCATTGCTCCAGTGTCTGGTTCTTTGTTCGTCCACGACAAACTTCTGGCAGAAAAAAAACAACAACCCCCCCCAAAAAAAGAGCAACCGTCATTGAGGGCCACTTTCTGATCCTAACTTCGGGAAGTTTTGTGGCCAGAAAGTATCTCTTGTATTTATTTGTTTGTTACTTTTTCTGCTTATTTTTTGGGTTGGTATTTTTTGTGTGTGTGGTAGCTATCGTTTTCGAGGTTTTTGGGTGCTGATTTTCTTCTTTTCCCAGTTTGTTACCGTTTGTTTGTTTGTTTGTTTTTCCCGTTTTTAATGTAGCAAAACTTGAAGACCTTATACTTTTTTTATTTTATTTTACTGTAGTCTATGGCGGGAGGTGGGGTGGGGGTGGTGGGGGTGGAGGGGGTGGGGAGAGCGAGATGTCTGCAACAGACTTTGCTGGGGACCTCTTTGCTGGACAGGCCAGGTCACCACCATCACTGAAAGATACCCCAAAACCTCTGTCTCATATTTTTTTGGGGTAGAGTTTGACATTTTCTGATGAATTATTTCTTTTTCTTCTTTTTCTTCTTCTTCTTCTTCTTCTTCTTTCTTCTTCTTCTTCTTCTTCTTCCTTCTTCTCTTCTTCTTCTTCTTCTTCTTCTTCTTCTCTTCTTCTTCTTCTTTTCTTCTTTCTTCTTCTTCTTCTTCTTCTTTTTTGTCGAAAGTTCAGACAGCAACTATTGTTGTCTGTTATAGGAGCGAAAATGCGTCACGCTGCCGTTAACCTTCTGACAAGTCAGGCCCAGCGCAGCCGACTTCGGCATAAGAGAAATAGTTATCTTTTAAGTCTTTCTGGAAAAAAAATTAGCAGGAGAATGGATGAAGAAGGCAGAAAAGAGACAAGGAGGAGGCGTCAGGAAGCAAAAAGGAACAAGGTCGAAACAAAGAGAATGATAGAAAAGAGGAAAATCTTTAAGTGGTCTAAAATGAAAATAAACGTCAGTGAACACTCACAGCCATACACACTGATTAATTAACGCTATCCATACGACGTTCAAGGGAAGGAACCCCTCTTTCCCAGTCCACGTGCACTCTTCGCATTTGTATGCTTATTTATTATTTATTTATTTGTTTGTTTATTCTTTTATATCGAGGATAATGGAATAAGCGCTCATGTGCTTTTTTACATCCAGTCCCCGTGTGTATGCGGTTTTGTAAATTTTGTCATCTGTTCCCACTGGCACACAATGGCCTACTCTTTCGAAAAGCAGAACAAGATTAAACGCGTGCGCAAGATGTTCTGCATGCGTTCGCACACGGGGCCTCGGTATATAGTCTCATCTGGACTTTGACATTCAGTTCGATTTTTTTGTCAAACTGGGAAGAAAGGGCGAGGCTGGGAATCGAACCCACAACCTCACGGTTAACTTGTTGGCAGGCAAACGTCTTCAGTCACTCAGTAGTGAGTGATACGGAGGGAAGGGTTAGTAGATGGTTGGTTGCCCTATAGCGGGTTACACGTAGGCAAAAGGTTAAACTAACACCGTGTCCTCTCTCAACATTTGCACTGCTAGCTATCCACCCTTGTAGGATTGTTTTAGCCAGACCAGAGGAGCGTGCGACAGTGAGGGGGGGAGGAGGAAGAAGAAGAGACAGACAAAGGAAAAGATGGGGGGAGGACAACATTCGAGAGTGGACAGAACAATGAACAAATTGAACAAATTTTATTTATAGAGGGTTATAGAATAAGCATAACAATAGCTTGTTTACATCCAGCCCTCTGCAACAAAACAAAAACAAAACAAAAACAAAAAAATCAAAAGTAATTAAGGTGCAATACATAGCATGAAGAATGATATCTTCTTCTTCAAGTGTCCGGTCTGGTCCTGCAGACATCGACGATCATGGCTCTCCATTCTTCCCTGTTCTCAGTCCCTCTCATGAGCTCATTGTTGGTTCATTGTTGAATGATATAAAGAAAGAAAAAATACACACATTGATGATGGACTTTCTATGCAAATTCACCCCAATCTAATTTCATACATGGAAAAAGGAGAAATACAAACAAACAAACAAAACAAAAAACCAAACAAAACAACAAACAGGAATAAGCCAAGCAAGGATAGGCACGGCTAATTAATTTCATAACAGACAGACAGACATGGAGCTGAGAGACGAGACACCCTGAGGGCGGCTGAGAGACGAGAGGACTGGACGAAAGGGGGTTGACAAAGCTTCGAAGGCGCCTGCCCCAAAGGATTCGGAATCTGAGGGATCGGTGACGGTTACGGTGACCATCCACGCAGGTCGTTCACCCTCCACCATCCATCCACCTCCCCTCAGCCACCCACCCTCCCCATACCCACTGTGTTTCTGTCCTGTCCAGTCCTCAGGTAAAGGTAAAGGGGACGGGATAGCTCAGTGGTCGGAGCACTCGCTTTCCCCCAGCCAAGTTAAGCAGCATCGAGAGTGGTTACCAGTTGGATGGGTGACCGTTTGCACACCTTGGCTTCAGTACAGTTCCCCCAGTTCACCCAGCTGTAAATGGGTACCTGCCCTCTTTAGGGTCAGGGAAGGTAAAGCAGCCAGGGAGAGGAGATGGGCGCCGCCCTCAATATGCTGGCCCTAGAGAAGTGAGGTCTCTGACGCCTCGCTCCCCTACGACCTAATAGGTTATGGGACTCCTTTACCTTTACCTTTACCAGTCCTCAAGTAAAGAAGTGGGGGGTCAGTCAGTCAGTCAGTCAGGTCCAGTGAAGGGAGCTAGGGGGGCGACAAGATCGGCCTGAGGGCACGTGCGCGCAGACTTTTCAAGTGGTGGTGTGGTCAGTCAGTGAGATCAACAGTCAACGTGCTCAAGTCCGTTTTCCATTAGGCCAATTGGGTTGTGTGTGTGTGTGTGTGTGTGTGTTGTGTGTGTGTGTGTGTGTGTGTGTGAGTGAGTGTGAGTGTGTGTATGTGTGTGTGTGCGCGTGTCCTCTTCACTTACCTTTGCCTTTGTTTGGGTCAGTGCTCTCATGATCCCCAACCCCATCCCCTTCTCTCAATTTGGTTATTGTATTTTCTCTTGTCATTGTTTTTTTTGTGTGCTGGTTCTGTTCGTCTTTCTCTGTTTCTCTCAGTCTGATGCTGGTTCTGTTCGTCTTTCTCTGTTTCTCTCTCTCTGACTGGTTACCTTTTAAGGCTTACAAGATGTTTTATGATCTAGACGTCAAGGGGGAAACACCTGGGCTTCACAAATACGTACCTGTTTATGTGAACTTGGATTTGGGTTTGTTTGGCTCAATCAAGGTGTCGGAAATTGTAGAGAGTTTATCAGCGTTTTCAGGCAAAGATTGATTGACTGTCGTTGGCAGCAGTGGAGTGGTCATATACAAAACAGTGAAAGATTTCAAATGTACAGACAATTTATAGGTTCACACGATGTCAAACCTTATCTAAAGCTTGATATGGACATGCATTTGAAAATAATTATTATGTCTAAGTTTAGACTTGGTGTATCAGACATAAATGTTCATAAATTTAGATATATAGAACATGATGATGATGACCTCAGGTTGTTATGCCCATTATGTAAGCAAGCAGTGGAAGATGAAGTCCATTTTGTGTTGTGCTGTCCAGTATGAGATGTTAGAATTACATTCCGGTAAAGTATAGTAGACAGCCTAATTTATTTAGATTCATGGCGTCTAGTCACCCTGACATTGTGCGCAGCCTTGCTTTATATTTGTGTAAAACCTTTAGAATAAGAGATATTTTGGTGTCCTTAGATTTTTTGTAACTGATTTTGGTTGTGGTGGTTGTGGTTATACAATAACATTTTGTTTTTTGTGCTTCCTTATTTTTCTCACTAAAATACTAAGCAGTTCAGCAACCCCCCCTTCATGTATAGGCCAATGGTCTTTTTGTGAATGAACCTTTCGAGTTCGAGTTCGAGTTCTCTGTCTGGTTGGCTGTAACATAAATGGTTTGACAAAGAATGCAGGGAGGCCAAGACATTCACTAAGCAATCGCTTAGAAAGTACAGAAGAAGTTATCTTGATAAAGATAAAACTCACTATCTCTCAAAAAGAAAAGAGTATAAAGAGCTGCTGCCTCTGCCTCTGTCTGCCTGTCTGACTGTCTTTGTCTCTCTCTCATTGTTTTAAACATGTTTAATTCTCTTTTTCTCTCTATCTCTGTCTGTCAGCCTGTCTGTGTCTGTCTCTCTCTACTGCCTGTCTCTCTGTCTCTGTCAGTCTCACTGTCTCTGTCACTGTCTTGTCTGTCTATCTGTCTGTCCGTCCGTCTTTCTTTTTTCTTTCCTCCTTCCTTCCTTCCTTTCTTTCCTTCCTTCCTTTCTTTCTTTCTTCCTTCCTTTCCTTCTTTCTTTCTTTCTTTTCTTTTCTTTCTTTCTTTTCTTGCTTTCTTTCTTTCTTCTTTCTTTCTTTCTGTATCGTGTTATATGCCATGGATGAGCATAATGTCATACATTGCTGCGCGCGGCACACCCAACACAACAGACATACACACAGACACACACAGACATACACACAGACACAGACCACAGACACAGACACACACAGACACACACACACACACACACACACACACACACACACACACACAAAACACACACACACACACACACACACACACACACACACACACGCGCGC
>CM054153.1:29392806-29402806 GCA_028751875.1 Rapana venosa | reverse complement strand
CATCTCATTGTGGTTTCTCTCTCTCTCTCTCTCTCTCTCTCTCTCTCTCTCTCTCTCTCTCTCTCTCTCTCTCTCTCTCTCTCTCTCCTCTCTCCCCCCCTCTCTCTCTCTCTCTCTGAACGGATACGAGATTAAGCTCTGACATGAACTCAGTTTCAAACTGAACACAAAGTAATAACAACGATGAACAACAGGAACCAATAAGCAATAACTAAAATAATAAAATGAAATTCTAGAATGCTATATTAGACCATCCAATGAAATTGTATGTGAAGTTTTCAATAAATATTCTTGCTGGAGATTACAGCGTAATTATAAATGTTTCTGTAGGTGTGTCACAAAATGCTGGAGTTTACATAATAATACTTAAGTTTGTCACAAATTAACTATGGAACTTGGCTGTAAGTCATTTTCAGTCTCACAAAATTTAACCGTTTGATCACAACTACATTGGATAATGACAATATTGCTGGGTAATTTGTACAAAGAAGTCGTAAACCTCTTTCAATCCATGCTGCATTCAAGCAAAAAAAAACTTTGCAACCGATCCTTCGATCTCACAATCTCTTC
This sequence comes from Rapana venosa, assembly GCA_028751875.1. Classification (NCBI taxonomy): domain Eukaryota; kingdom Metazoa; phylum Mollusca; class Gastropoda; order Neogastropoda; family Muricidae; genus Rapana; species Rapana venosa. The sequence goes on along the minus strand of CM054153.1, from coordinate 29,402,236 downwards.
CTATCCCCTATCTGTCCTTCTCCTTTCTCCCTCTCTCCTCCCTCTCTTCTCTCTCGCATCATAAGATGTTTCACTGAACAAGATATCTTGCCTTCGAAAGCTTCTAATTGTATTTCAAAGCAAAGCTCCTTATTAAACCCTCTCTTGTTCTCTAATACGGCTAACATTGATCCAAATGAACAAATAAAATTGGTCATAAGCTAAAAAAAAAAAAGCGAATCTCTCTAACTCTATTTCTCAGTCCTCCATACTTTATCTCGTTTTCCATCTCTCTCTCTCTCGTATCTCTCACTCTCTCATGTTCGATTCATCGTGGTTTCTCTCTCTTTCTAGCTCATCCTGCATCTATTGTTCTCTCTCTCTCTCTCTCCTCCTCTGTCTCTCTCTCTCTCTCTCTCTCTCTCGCATCTCATGTGAGTTTCCTCTCTCTCTCTCTCTCTCCTCTCGCATCTCATGGTGCTCTTCTCTCTCTTCTCTCTCTCTCATCTCCTCTCTCTCTCTCTCTCTCATCTCTCTCCTCTCTCCTCGCATCTCATGTGGTTTCTCTCCTCTCTCTCTCTCTCTCTCTCTCTCTCTCTCTCTCTCTCTCTCTCCTCTCTCTCTCTCTCTCTCGCATCTCATTGTGTGTTTCTCTCTCTCTCTCTCTCTCTCTCTCTCTCTCTCCTCCTCTCTCCTCTCTCCTCTCTCTCTCTCTCGCATCTCATGGTGGTTTTCTCTCTCTCTCCTCTCTCTCTCTCTCTCTCTCTCTCTCTCTCTCTCTCGCATCTCATGTGGTTTCTCTCTCTCTCTCTCTCTCTCTCTCTCTCTCTCTCCTCTCGCATCTCATGGTGTTTTCTCTCTCTCTCTCTCTCCTCTCTCCCATCTCTCTCCTCTCTCCTCTCTCTCCTCTTCTCCTCATCCTCTCTCTCTCTCTCTCCTCCCATCTCTCCCTCTCTCCCTCTCTCTCTCTTCTCTCCTCTCTCTCTCTCTCTCCTCTCTCTTTTCTCTCCTCTTGAGAGCTGGACGAGTACTACGGTCAAACCCCATTTCTCCTGCAGCCAGGCAGTAGAGATGGTTTTAGTTTCTGGAACCACCCCCCCCCCCCCCCCCCCCCCCCCCCCTCTCCTCTTCTTCCAGCGATCCAGTCTGAGCCTGAAAGGTTTGCAGTCAGTTAATTAGCTCTGGAAGGGTTTACTGCCATCACCTACCACCACCTTTCCCTCCCCTCCCCTCCCTCCACCCCTTACCCCCCCTCAGCCAGTCTGTGGCCTCGTTAAATGGATTCTTTGTCCTTAACTGGATTAAGACGTTCGGCTTGCCCAGCGTAAACCTCGTTGAAAAAGTGACTTTGAAATTATTTGTAAAACTGCTTAGCACATCGGTTTAAAAAATAAAAAATATATCAACACACATGAAAACTTACCCAAGAATGATAAGCAATGAAAAGATATGACATAGATAAAAATTCGGTCGAGACTGCAAGTGTAAAATGAGAATTCCTGAACTTTCCTGGGAAAATATGTTGTTTTACCCCGATTTGCACGCCCACGAAGACACAACGAAACCCCCAATGTTCTCAAAGACGAAGACGCAATAATGACACTCACAACGCTCAACAGTGACAATAGGCATTGTCAGATTTTTGGAATCGTTTGACTTTTGATTCGCAGTCTGTGCAATGGCAACTGACTTGGTGAAGGAAAGGATAAGAAATTTTTTGGTGTTAATTTTTTTAAACAGGAAATTTCCAGGCCGAGGGAGGTAAATCTTGTCTCCACGGAGCCTGTCCATTCCCCCCCCCCCCCCCTCTTCCCGGAGAATGCCGAGGGGCCTGTTAATATAAATCGCATCCCCACCTTCTAGAAATGTTGTGCTTAAAATTTCCACTTTTCTATCCCTCTCTTTGTTTCTGCCTTGTTCCTTTTCTTCATGTCGCCTCATTCTGGCTTATTTTCTACCTCCTCGATCCATTCGCCTGCGTTTTGTACAGAAATACCGAAAAAAAACCCACAACGATTCCCTCCCAAGCCAAAGTCGGATGCGCTGGGCCTGACTTGTCAGTCGCTTAACGGCGGCGCATCGCATTTTCGTTCATATGACAGACAACAGTAGTTGCTGTCTGCGCATTCAACGACGACAACAACGAAAAAAGGAAGAGGAGGAGGAGAAAGAGGAGGAGGAGAAGAAGAGGAAGAAGAAGAAGGAGGAGGAGGAAGAGGAGGGGTAGGAGGAGGAGGAGGAGAAGAAGAGGAAGAGGAAGAAGAAGGAGGAGGAGGAAGAGAGAGGGGTAGGAGGAGGAGGAGGAGAAGAAGAGGAAGAAGAAGAAGGAGGAGGAGGAAGAGGAGGGGTAGGAGGAGGAGGAGGAGAAGAAGAGGAAGAGGAAGAAGAAGATGGAGGAGGAAGAGGAGGGGTAGGAAGAGGAGGAGGGGGGGGGGGGGGGAGGAGAGAAGAAGAAGAAGAATGCAAAGAAGAATGCAAAGAAGAAGAAGAGTGCAAAGAAGAAGAATGGAGAAGAAAGAGAAAAAGAAGAGAAGATTAAGAAAGAAAGAAAAAGAAGAAGAATACGAAGAAAAAGAAGGAAAAAAGAAAGAAAGAAGAAGAATGCGAAGAAGAATTCGAAGAATGCGAAGAATGCAAAGAAAGAGGAAGAAGAAGAAGAAGAAGACGAAGAATGCGAAGAAGAAGAATGGGAAGAAGAAGAAGGAAAAAGAAAGAAAGAAGAAGAATACGAAGAAGAAGAAGGAAAAAAGAAAGAAAGAAGAAGAATGCGAAGAAGAAACAGAAGAAGAAGAAGAAAACGAAGAAGAAACAGAAACAAACCGCCTATTCACTTCACCACATAACAACCGTCCGAGCCCTGAACAGCATTGGCTGTCTTCTGTGTGGGGCAAACACCTCAGCCCCCTGTTCCGTTAACTAGTGCCAAGGCCTTCGTCGCCGGTCACGAACTAACGCCAACATCTTTGTCACCTGTCTGAAACGAATGCAAACACCATCGTCTGTCTTTGTTACTGGTGCAAACACCATCGTCTGATCTGTCTTTGTTACTGGTGCAAACACCATCGTCTGTCTATGTTACTGGTGAGAAACACTATCGTCTGTCTTTGTTACTGGTGAGAAACACTATCGTCTGTTTTTGTTACTGGTGCAAACACTATTGCCTGTTTTTGTTACTGGTGCAAACACCATATTCTTTGTTGCTGATGCAAACACCATCTTTGATACTGGTGCAAACACCATCATCTTTGTTACTGATGCAAACACATCTTCTTTGTTGCTGATGCAAACACCATCTTTGATACTGGTGCAAACACCATCTTTGATACTGGTGCAAACACCATCTTTGTTACTGATGCAAACAACATCTTTGTTGCTGGTGCAAACACCATCGTCTGTCTTTGTTACTGGTGCAAACACCATCTTTGTTACTGGTGCAAACATCATCTTTGTTACTGGTGCAAACATCATCTTTGTTACTGATACAAACACCATCTTTGTTACTGGTGCAAACATAATCTTTGTTACTGATGCAAACACCATCTTCTTTGTTATTAATGCAAACACCATCTTTGTTGCTGATGCAAATCACCATCTTTATTACTGATGCAAACACCATCTTTGTTACTGATGCAAACACCATCTTTGTTACTGTTGCAAATCACCATCTTTGTTACTGGTGCAAACACCATCTTTGATACTGATGCAAACACCATCGTCTGTCTTTGTTACTGATGGAAACACCATCGTCTGTCTTTGTTACTGATGGAAACACCATCGTCTGTCTTTGTTACTGGTGCAAACACCATCGTCTGTCTTTGTTACTGGTGCAAACACCATCGTCTGTCTTTGTTACTGGTGCAAACACCATCGTCTGTCTTTCTTATTGATGCAAACACTATCGTCTGTCTTTGTTACTGGTGAGAAACACCATCGTCTGTCTTTGTTACTGGTGCAAACACCATCGTCTGTCTTTGTTACTGGTGCGAATACCATCTTTGTTACTGATGCAAACACATCTTCTTTGTTGCTGATGCAAACACCATCTTTGATACTGGTGCAAACACCATCTTTGTTACTGATGCAAACACCATCTGTCTTTGTTACTGGTGCAAACACCATCTTCTTTGTTACTGATGCAAACACCATCTTCTTTGTTTCTGATGCAAACACCATCTTTTTCGTTGCTGATTCACACACCCTCTTCTTTGTTGCTTCTGCAAAGACCATCATCTGTCTTTGTTACTGATGCAAACACCATCACCTGTCTTTGTTACTGATGCAAACACCATCACCTGTCTTTGTTACTGATGCAAACACCATCACCTGTCTTTGTTACTGGTGCAAACACCATCTTTGTTACTGATGCAAACACCATCTTCTTTGTTACTGATGCAAACACCATCTTCTTTGTTTCTGATGCAAACACCATCTTTTTCGTTGCTGATTCACACACCCTCTTCTTTGTTGCTTCTGCAAAGACCATCATCTGTCTTTGTTACTGATGCAAACACCATCACCTGTCTTTGTTACTGGTGCAAACACCATCTTTGTTACTGATGCAAACACCATCTTCTTTGTTACTGATGCAAACACCATCTTCTTTGTTACTGATGCAAACACCATCTTTGTTACTGACGCAAACACCATCTTCTTTGTTACTGATACAAACACCATCTTTGTCACTGATGCAAACGCCATCTTTGTTACTGGTGCAAACACAATTATCGCTTTTGTTATGAATACAAACACAATCATCGCCTTTGGTTTTCATATAAACACAATCATCACCTTTGTTACTCATACAAACACAATCATCGCCTATGTTACGAATGCAAACACAATCATCGCCTTCATTACTCATACAAACACAATCATCGCCTTTGTTACGAATGCAAACACAATAATCGCCTTTGTTCATACAAACACAATAATCGCCTTTGTTCATACAAACACAGTCATCGCCTTTGTTACGAATACAAACACAGTCATCATCTTCATTACTCATACAAACACAATCATCGCATTTGTTACGAATGCAAACACAATCATCGCTTTTGTTACGAATACAAACACAATCATCACCCTTTTTGCTCATACAAACACAGTCATCGCCTTTTTTGCTCATACAAACACAATCATCGCCTTTGTTACTCATACAAACACAATCATCGCCTTTGTTAGGAATACAAACACAACCATCACCCTTTTTTTTTACTCATACAAACACAATCATCGCCTTTGTTAGGAATACAAACACAATCATCGCCTTTGTTAGGAATACAAACACAATCATCGCCTTTGTTACGAATACAAGCACAATCATCGCCTTTGTTGCTCATACAAACACAATCATCGCCTTTTTTGCTCATACAAACAAAATCACTGCCTTGGTTACACATACAAGGATTTCGTTCCTTATACAAACACAATCATCACCTTTGTTGTGAATACAAACACAATAATCGCCTTTGTTGCGAATACAAACACAATCATTACCTTTGTTGCGAATACAAACACAATCATCACCTTTGTTACGAATACAAGCACCATCATTACTTTTGTTACTTTTCCAAACAAAATCGCTGCTTTGGTTACTCATACAACGATTTCGTTACTTATACAAACACAATCACCATCTTCGTTATTCATACAAACACAATCACCATCTTCGTTATTCATACAAACACAATCACCATCTTCGTTATTCGTACAAACACAATCACCATCTTCGTTATTCATACAAACACAATCACCATCTTCGTTACTCATACAAACACAATCATCGCCTTTGTTACTCATACAAACACAATCACCATCTTCGTTATTCATACAACACAATCATCGCCTTTGTTACTCATACAAACACAATCACCATCTTCGTTATTCATATACACACAATCATCGCCTTTGTTACTCATACAAACACAATCACCATCTTCGTTACTCATACACACACAATCATCGCCTTTGTTACTCATACAAGTATAACTATAACAACATCAACTATAAACCGAGGCCCCGTGTGCGAACGCGCTTGCGCTCACGTTAAATCCTGTTCCGCTTTTTGAAAGAGTAGGCCATTGTGTGCCGGTGGGAACAGATGACAAAATTGACAGAACTGCATACACACGGAGACTGGATGTAAAACCCCCCCACACAGGAGTTCTTGTTCCATTATCCTCGATATAAAAGAATAAATACATAAATAAAAATGAATTGACAGAACGGCATGCACACGGGCACTGGATATAAAAAAAGCACACGAGTGCTTGTTCCATTATCCTCGATATAAAAGAATAAATACATAAATAAAAATGAATACAAACACAACCATTGTCTCTCTTCCATACAAATGCCAACACAGTCACCATCTGTCTTTGTTACTAATGGAAAAACCATACTCTTTTGCATTGTAATGGGTGTACTATGCTCTCTTTAGTATGGTAAGATGCAGCCGTCAATATTTGTAACAACGTTTAGTTTTGTTACTGATTGAAACACAACACTGATGCAGTCATGAACGTTTCTTGTCTTTCGTTAGCCAAGTAAACAGAACCGTCATCTGCTGTCTTTGTTAACAGTGTAATCATCATTTTCTGTCTTTGTTTCTACACAGTTTATCTCCATTATTTTCACGTCTTCGATATTGATGCAAACACTGTCGCTTTGTGGTTTTTTTTTAACTGTTGTTGCTGTGAAAATAACTATCAGCGTGTTTTTGCTATTTATGCAAGTGCAGTCGTTTTGTGTTTGTTTATTTATTTTAAAAAATTATACCACTATAAGTCACTGTAGATTTCTCTGCGTCAAATTCGGGCTGCTCTCCCCGGGGAGAGCGCGTCGCCACAAGAGCAGCATCACTCGTTTTTTTGTTGTTGTCTGCAACTGTATTTGTTTCCCTACCAGAGTGGCTTTTTTGTACAAAATTTTGCCAGGGACAACTCTTTTGTTGCCGTGGGTTCTTTTACGTGCGCAAAATAATTATGTGTAACACATGGGACCTCGGTTTATCGTCTCATCCGAAAGACTAGCGCCCAGACCACCTCTCATGGTCTAATGGGTGGGGGAAAAGTTTCGGGCCCAAACGGGATGTTTTCAGTATTGATGTAAATACCATCATTGTGTGTTTTCAATATTGATGCAATTAATAGCATCATTGTGTGTTTCCGTTATTGACACTTACACCATCATTGTGTCTTGTCGTTATTGATGCAAACATCATCATCACTGTGTGTGTGTGTTTTCACCAATCATTGTGTGTGTTCGATATTCACACATACACTATCGTTACGGGTTTGTATTATCGATACAAACACCATCATTGCATTATCTTCCTTCTTAGCGCAAACTTCCATCATTCAAATCAAATTTACAAACTTATACACCATTCATCATCACCTGAGTTTCCTACCGATGTCACTCACACACATTACATCACCTCACTTCTTGGGAAACTCAACCTCAAACAAAGAAAGAAAAAAAAAATGCTCATCACAAACAACCACGCTTTCTTTCAATTAGCTTAAACCTAACGACAACGACCGAACAGCCCCTATACTATCAATAAAGGTAAAAGGTAAAGGAGTCCCATAACCTATAAGGTCGTAGGGGAGCGAGGCGTCAGAGACCTCACTTCTCTAGGGCCAACATAGTGAGGGCGGTGGCGCCCATCTCCTCTCCCTCGCTGCTTTACCTTCCCTGACCCTAAAGAGGGCAGGTACCCATTTACAGCTGGGTGAACTGGGGGAACTGTACTGAAGCCAAGGCGCGCAAACGGTCACCCATCCAACTGGTAACCACGCTCGACTCGACGCTGCTTAACTTGGCTGGGGGAAAGCGAGTGCTCCGACCACTGAGCTATCCCGTCCCCTATCAATACCAGTGCATTACTCTGCTCTTTCAGCTCCCAACCCCCACTCCCCCCCCCCTCCTCCACAGTCCCTCCCCTCCCCCCCCCACTCCCCCATCCTCCTACCAAGACGCTTTCGTGACTGGTCGTGCTACAAGCCAAAGAGATTACCTCCCGAAGTACACTGCCTTTGGTACCTTGGGCCGGTGTCTTCATTACTGGGCGTATGGATCGCTGATGGTCTAATTCTGGGTAATGGCCGCTATTCCCTTCTCCCTCACCTCCTCCCCCACCCACCCACACAGCTGATAAATGGTCAGCGATAAAGAGATTCTTTCCTAGCGCGGAGCTCATCTTGTGGTGTTCCACAGAGGCAGGAGGAGGGGTGGGTGTGGGGGAATCTTAGAGCCCATCTATGTTCTCGACAACAGAGGGAAATCTTGGGGCCCATCTATGTTCTCGACAACAGAGGAAAATCTTAGAGCCCATCTATGTTCTCAACAGAGGGAAATCTTAGAGTCCATCTATGTTCTCGACAACAGAGGGAAATCTTAGAGCCCATCTATGTTCTCGACAACAGAGGGAAATCTTAGAGCCCATCTATGTTCTCGACAACAGAGGGAAATCTTGGGCGGGGCCCATTTATGTTCTCGACAACAAAGGGAAATCTTAGAGCCCATCTATGTTCTCGACAACAGAGGGAAATCTTGGGGCCCACTTATGTTCTCAAACAGAGGGAAATCTTGGGGTCCACTTATGTTCTCAACAGAGGGAAATGTCAGGGCCCACTTATGTTCTCAGAGGGAAATGTCAGGGCCCATCTATGTTCTCAACAACAGAGGGACATCTTGGGGCCCATTTATGTTCTCAAACAGAGGGAAATGCCATGGCCCATTTATGTTCTCAACAACAGAGGGAAATGTTAGGGCCCACCTATGTTCTCAACAGAGGGAAATATCAGGGCCCGCTAATGTTCTCAACAGAGGGAAATGTCAGGGCCCACTTATGCTCTCAACAACAGAGGGAAATGTCAGGGCCCACTTATGTTCTTACCACAGGGAAATGTCAGGGCCCACTTATGTTCTTACCACAGGGAAATGTCAGGGCCCACTTATGTTCTTACCACAGGGAAATGTCAGGGCCCACTTATGCTCTCAACAACAGAGGGAAATGTCAGGGCCCACTTATGTTCTTACCACAGGGAAATGTCAGGGCCCACTTATGCCCTCAGTAGAAAGAAACGCACACCGTATGACACAGGCACATGGTAGGTCGGTGGTCTAGAAGTAATAATGCATCTGTATAGAAATCTAGAAGTTGCAAGTTCGATTCCTCTTTGAATTTGAACCCCCTCCCCCCCTCCCCCCACTATCCGCTTGACCTTGAGAGGTGGTCTGAGTGCTAGTCTTTGGGATGAAACGGTAAGCCGTGGTCTTGTGTGCAATATACATTTAGTAACGTGAAAAAAAGATCCTATACAAACTTGGGGGGGGGGGGGGGGGGGGGGGGGGTGGGGAGGGGTTGAAAGCTACCCTCACAGGGAAATATACAGAGAGACAGAAAAAAACCACGAAACGAGTGGCGCTGCTCTTGTGACAACGC
>CM054153.1:29382806-29390306 GCA_028751875.1 Rapana venosa | reverse complement strand
CACACACACACAGGCACACACACAGGCACACATACACACACAGGCACACACGCACGCACGCATGCAAGCATGCATGCAAAAACACAGACACACATTTAAACACGCGAACACACAAACTGCTTACACACGGGGACCGGATGTAAAAAAAGCAAATGAGTGTTTATTCCATAATTATCGAAAAAAAAACAAAAACACACACACATACACACGCACGCGTACACACGCACGCAAACACACACTCATTCTCGAAATAAAAGAATAAAAAATGTTTTTAAACAGGTAAAAAATAAAACTCAAACACACACGCACGCACGCATGGACGCACGCACACACAGAATAGATACACAGACATAGATACACACAGAGACATAGATACACACAGATACACAGAGACACAGACACAGAGACACAGACACACACACAGACACACACACAGACACACACACACATACACACACACACACACACACACACCGCACGCACGCACGCACGCACACTAAATACATGTTAACCACCCAAGCTGCATAAAATTACTTCTTGTCGTTATTTCTTTTTTGTAATCCACAAACATGATAGGTACAAATAGTTTAGAAGCCAGCTTACTTCATTCATCTATCAATTTACAAACCTTTCCCCCCCCCTCAAATATATGTATTTTTTCTAATGACATCTTTAGATGGCAGGTTCAGTAGACCACGAGTTGGTTTTTTTCGTTTCCCCTCTATTTTATTCCAGGGGGACGGGATAGCTCAGTGGTCAGAGCACTCGCTTTCCCCCAGCCAAACTTAAGCACTGTCGAGCGTGGTTACCAACTTGAATGGGTGACCGTTTGCGCGCCTTGGCTTCACTACAGTCCCCCAGTTCACCCAGCTGTCAATGGGTACCTGCTTCTCTTTAGGGTCAGGGAAGGTAAAGCAGCGAGGGAGAGGAGGAGGTGGGCGCCGCTGCCCTCAATATGCTGGCCCCAGGAGAAGCTGAGGTCTCTGATGCCTCACTCCCCCTACCATCACATAGGTTATGGGACACCTTTACCTTTTATTCCAGGGGGGACTGGAAAGCCTAGTGGTTAGAGTGTTGAGCTCGTGATCTGATGGCTTGGGTTCCAGCCGCGTTTGATGTGCACAGCTGTTGGAAAGGATCCCCCCCCCACCCCCCTTGGAGTTCACATCAGTACTGACTCCATTTCTCCCCCAAAGTCCTTCGGATTAGACTTCAAACCTGAGTTGCAGTGAGCGAATGTGTGCAGAACATCCTTGCGCGTACACACGTTAACAACAACCTGTTCGGCAGTTTTGGGAGAAGAAAAAAAAAGTAGGCCATTTTGTGCTGGAAGGAAGGGAGGACACATACGTTAACCTCCTTCCCCCCTCCCCACCCACGAAACACACACACACACACACACACACACACACACACACACACACACACACACACACACACACACACACACACACACACACACACACACACACACACACACACACACACACACACACACAGTGTGCGAACGCACGCAGAACATCTTACGCACACGTTAAATCTTGTTTCGCTTTTCAAAAGAGTAGGCCATTGTGTGCCCGGTGAAACAGAGGGCAAAATTTCAAACCCGCTAACACGGGGACTGGAGTAAAAAAAGAAATAAGTGCTTTTCCATTATCCCGTATAAAAGAATAAAATAAAAGAAAAACCCCCACAGCAAACACACCACACACACACACACACACAAAACACACACACACACAACACCACCACGCACGCACGCACGCCGCACGCACGCACGCACCCCGCACGACGACGCCGCACGCACGACGCACCCACACAAACCCCAAAAAAGAAACAAATGGTGTTGTTTGAACATTCATCCCCGAGTGGGAAAATCAGCAATCAGGGGGGGATTTCGCGTCACGGGTGGACAAAACAACAGCAAAAAAAACCCAAAAAAAACCAACCCCCCCCCTCCCCCCCCCCCCAAACGTTTGCATCGAAAAAATTTTTCACATTGCGGGGGTCTTCGGAAGCTTAGCCGAGGAACGAAAAAAAGTGTGTGTGTAAAAGCAATCACTCTTCTATCTGTTGTTTTGTGTGTTGTGTGTGTGTGTGTGTGTGTGTGTGTTGTGGTGTAAAAGAAATTCATCTTCTATCGTGTGTGGTGGGTGTGGGGGTGTGTGAAAGAAATCTCTTTATCATGTGTGTGTGTGTGTGGTGTGTGTGTGTGAAAGCAACCCTTTCAAATATTGTATGTGTGGTGTGGTGTGTGTGGGGGTGGGAAAGCAATCACTTTCTATAGTGTTGTGGTGTGGTGTGGTGTTGTGAAAGAAATCACTCTTTATCATGTGTGTGTGTGTGTGTGTGGGTGGGGGAAAAGCAATCCTTCTATCGGTGTGTTGCGTGTGGTGTGTGGTGTGAAAGCAATCACTCTTTATAGTGTGGTTTTGTGTGTGTGTGGGGGTTGTGAATCAGATCGGTTTGAGACTCGAATATAAAGAATTGTGTGTGTGTGTGTGTGTGTGTGCGTGGTCGTGCGTGCGTGCGTGGGTGTGTGTGTGTGTGTGTGGGGTTTTGTTGTGGGAGAGAGAGGAGAGAGAGAGAGAAAAAAAAAGAGAGGAGAGAGGGAGAGAGGAGAAGGGGAGAGAGAGAGAGGGAGAGGAGAGAGAGAGAGAAACAGACTCAGACTCAGATCAAAATTAAAATGTGGGGAATCAAAATGACTCCGTCTGGGTTTAGGGAAGTGTGTGGTTGTGTGTTTTGTGTGTGTGTGTGGTGTTTTGGTGGGTGTTTGTGTGTGTGTGTGTGTGTGTGTTGTGTGTCGTGTTGACAAGACTCAGAATCAAAAAAGAATGTGTGTGTGTGTCGTTTCTTGCGCTTGCGCGCGGAGTTCGTGTGTATGTTGTTTTTGTGTTGTGTGTGTGGTGTTTTACTTATGTTGGTTCCCCGGGGGTACCCAGTAGTGAGCAAAAACCCCCGTGGGACGGATCTCTGGCCTGATTCCGACGGAAAAGGCAAGGGGTCAAAAAAATTTCATTTTTCCCCACCGGGGGCTCCCAAAAGTCTTTTAAAACCAAATTAAAATGATTTATAGTTGGGTTTAAAACTTTTTGGGGGGGGGGGCTTTTTTTTCAACCGAAAAAGGGGGTTTTTTTGGGAGCCGTTTCGGGGCGCTGGGGTCCCTTTTCTTTCCCCCTTTCCCCGCCCCCCCCCTCCCCGTTTTTTTTTTTTTCCCCCCCCTTTTTCCCCTTTTTTTTTTTTTCCCCCCCCCCCCCCCCCCCCCCCCCCCCCTTTTTAACCCCCCCCCCCCCTTTTCCCCCCTTTTTTTCCCCCCCCTTTTTCCCCCTTTTTTTTAAAACCCCTTTTCCCCCCCCCCTTTCCCCCCCCTTTTCCCCCCCCCTTTCCCCCCCTCCCCCATTCCCCCCCCCCCCCTTCCCCCCTTTCCCCCCCCCCACCCAAACCCCCTGTTTCTTGGGGGGGTTTGGGGTTGTTTGTTTTATGCTTGGGGGTGGTGTGGGGGGGGTGGGGCCCGGTAGGGCGGAGGGGTGCGGGCGGCCGGGAGGAGGAGGGCGGGAAGGGGACCCGTAGGGGGGAAAGGGGTGGGCAGAAGAGCGAGCGGGGGGAAGCGACGTGGAGCGAGGGGTGGGGGGGAGGGGAAGGGAGAGAGAGCAGCGAGCGAGAGTGGCCAGCGGGAGGGGCGTGTGAGGAGAAACGGGCGGGGGGAGGCGGAGTGAAAATTTGAAAGGGACCGAGGAAATGAGCGAGGAGAAATGAAGGGAGGAGGCAATGAGAGGAGAGGAAATGACGGGGCGCAAACAGAGCCGAAGAGAAAATGGGAGCATGGGGTTTGGGGGGTTTTTTTGGGGGTTGGCCTGTGTGTGTTTTTGGATGCCGGGTGACAGATAGAAACAGAGATTTTTTGGTCTCTGTTCAGCGCCGTGTCTTCTGCTATTGTGTTTGTGTGTTGTGTGTGTGGTGTTTTTCTATAGATGGTTCTCCGATGGGTACCCCAGATAGTGACGCAAAATCCCCGTGGGCTGGATCTCTGGCACTGATTCCAGACGAAAGGCAAGGAGGTTCAGACAAAAAATCAATCATCCTTGTCACACTAGTTCTCACAAATGTCTTTTCAAATCTGCGCAAAGTATAGATATCCTCATAAGATTGGTTGAACCACTTTTTTGGGTGGGAAGGCTTGTATCACACAGAAAAAGGCAGCTTATATTTTTGGGCATCGTCTTCCGATTTTCGGCCTTCTGTCTTCTGCCTTCTGTCTCTCTTCTTTCCCTCCTTCCTCTCTCTTCTTTCTTTTCTTCTCCCCCCTCACTCTCTTCCTCCTCTCTATTGCCTCTCTCCTCTCTCCTCTCTTTCTCTCTCTCTTCCTATCTGTCTCTTTTTCTTCTTCTTCTCCTTCTCTCCCCTCTCTCTCTCTCTCTCTCTCTCTCTCTCTCTTCTCTCCCTCTCCTCTTCTCTTCCTATATCTCCCTCCCTTTCTCTCTTTATCCTCTCTCTCTTCTTCCTCCTCTCTTCTCTCCCATCCTTTCTCTCTCTCTCATCCTTCCTCTCTCTCTTCTCTCTCTCCATCCTCTCTCTTTCTCTCTCCATCTCTCTCTCTCTCTCCCCATCCTCTCTCTCTCTCTCTCCCATCCTCTCTCTCTCCCATCTCTTCTCTCCATTCTCTCTCTCTCCATTCTCTCTCTCTCTCTCTCCCATCCTCTCTCTCTCTCCCATTCTCTCTCTCTCTCTATCTCTCTCTCTCTCCCATCCCTCTCTCTCTCTCTCTCCATTCTCTCTCTCTCTCTCTATCTCTCTCTCTCTCCCATCCCCTCTCTCTCTCTCTCCCATTCCTCTCTCTCTTTTCTATCTCTCTCTCTCTATCCTCTCTCTCTCATCCTTCTCCCCTCCCCTCTCTCTCTCTCTCCCATCTCTCTCTCTCTCTATCCCAATCCCTATCTCTCCATCTTCTCTCTCTCCCATTTCTCTCTCTTTCCCATTCTCTCTCTCTTCTTTTCTCTCCTCATCCTCTCTCTTCCCCATCCTCTCTCTTTTTCATTCCTCCTCTTCTCTCCATCCTTCTCTCTCTCCTTCTCTCTCTCTCCCATTCCCCCTTCTCCATCTCTCTCTCCTCTCCCCATCCTCTCTCTCTTCCTCCATCCATCTCTCTCTCTCCCATCTCTCTCTCTCTCTCCATCCCCTCTCCTCTCTCCCATCCTCTCTCTCTCTCTCTATCTCTCTCTCTCTCTCCCTCCCTCTCTCTCTCTCCCATCCTTCTCTCTCTCTCTTTTTCTCTATCTCCCATCCCTTCTCTCTCTCTCTCTCCCATCCTCTCTCTCTCTCTCCTCCTTTCTCTCTCTCTCCCATCCTCTCTCTCTCTCTCTCCCATCTCTCTCTCTCTCTCCCATCCTCTCTCTCTCTCTCCCATCCTCTCTCTCTCTCTCTCCCATCTCTCTCTCTCTCTCCCATCCTTTCTCTCTCTCTCCATCCTCTCTCTCTCTCTCCCATCCTCTCTCTCTCTCTCCATCCTCTCTCTCTCTCTTCCCATCCATCTCTCTCTCTCTCTCTCCCATCCTCTCTCTCTCTCCCATCCTCTCTCTCTCTCTCTCCCATCCTCTCTCTCTCTCTCCCATCCTCTCTCTCTCTCTCCATCCTCTCTCTCTCTCTCCCATCCTTTCTCTCTCTCTCTCCATTCTTTCTTTCTATCTCTCTCTCTATCTCCCATCCTTTCTCTCTCTCTCCCATCCTCTCTCTCTCTCTCCCATCCTCTCTCTCTCTCTCCCATCTCTCTCTCCTCTCTCCCATCCCTCTCTCTCTCTCTCCCATCCTCTCTCTCTCTCAACTGTGTCGCTTTAGGGCTGGGGCAGGGTGTCAAAAAAAGCGCATGGGTGCTAAATCATTCTCCTCGAAATAAAAGAATTTGAATTGATTTGGTTTGATCTGACTTGATCTCTCTCTGTCTCTCTCTGCCTCTGTCTCTCTGTCTCCGTCTCCCACCCTCTCTCTCTCACTCCTCCTACCTCACTGTCTCTATGTCTCTTCTCCCCTCCCTTTTACACACTCTCTATCTCTCCATAATTTATATGCTTACTCTTTCTCTCTTTCTTTTCTTTTCTTTCTTTTCTTTTTTCTTTCTTTCTTTCTTTTCTTTCTTTAAAAATTTTGTTCTGTCTGTCTGTCTGTCTGTCTTTCTTTCTTTCTTTCTTTCCTTTTTCTTTCTTTCTTTTTTTTTCTTTCTTTCGTTTTTTCTTTCTTTCCTTTCCTTTCTTTTCTTTTTTCTTTCTTTTTCCCTTTTCTTTCTTTCTTTCTTTCTTTTTCTTTTTCTTTCTTTCTTTCTTTCTTTCTTTCTTTATTTCTTTTCTTTTCTTTTCTTTTCTTTCTTTCTTTCTTTCTTTCTTTCTTTCTTTCTTTCTTTCTTTCTTTCTTTCTTTTCTTTTCTTTTTTCTTTCTTTCTTTTTTCTTTCTTTCTTTTAAAAATGTTTATTCTTTTTTCTTTCTGTCTCTCTGTATGTCTCTCTATTTTTCCTTTCTTTCTTTCTTCTTTCTTTTTTAAGCTTGCATGCTATCTCAAATGCCCCTCCCCTCCCCTCCTCTGCCCCACCTTTCTTGTTTCTTCCCCCCCCCTCAAAACATTATTGACACATTAGCTTACAGTTAGCTGGCAAAAGATCAAGAGACACTGGGCGCTCTTTTGTAAAAGGCAAGAGAACTAGTAAGAAAAAATGAAATGGAACATATATTATGAAGTCAAACAAAAGGAAAAAAAGAACAGGAAAATACATACAAAGCAAAAATTTTCCCCATTAGCGGGTTCGTCTTTAATCCTTGCTTTTGGTTTGTGGTGTGTGTATGTGTGATGTGTGTAAGTGTGTGTATGTGTGTGTGTGTGTGTGTTGTGTTGTGTTGTGTTGTGTTGTGTTGTGTTGTGTTGTGTTGTGTTGTGTGGTGTGTGTGTGTGTGTGTGTGTGTTGTGTGTGTGTGTGGTGTGTGAGTGTGTGTGTGGTGTGTGTATGTGTGTGTGTGTGGTGTGTGTATGTGTGTGTGTGGTGTGTGTGTGTGTGTGGTGAATGTGTGTGTGGTGTGTGTGGTGTGTGTGTGTATGTGTGTGTGTGTTGTGTTGTGTGTGTGTGTGTGTGTGTGTGGTGTGTGTGTGTGTGTGTGGTGTGTATTTGTTGTGTTGTGTGTGATGTGTGTATGTGTGTGTGTTTATGTGTGTGTATGTGTGGTGTGTGTGTGTGGGTTGTGGTGTGTGTGTGTGTGTGTGTGTGTGTGTGTGGCCAGTTGTTTAATGCATGGAAATGAAAGTAAAGGGCATTCCAGTCCGTTTGTGAAAGGTTGACAACATTTTTTGTGTGTGTGGGTGGGGGTTGGGGGAGGAGGTTGTAGGGTGGGGGGGGGGGGGGGTTGGGAGGGGGAGAGGGTTGTGGGGGGGGGGGGGGGGTATTTTGCTTTAAAGTTAGGAGGCATTAGAGTGGCTGAAAAAAGCGTGTTGGAGTCTAGTGGTTTTTGTTGTTGTTGTTT
>CM054153.1:29372806-29377806 GCA_028751875.1 Rapana venosa | reverse complement strand
CCTCCCTCCTTCATTCCTTCCTTTCTTTCTTTCTTTTTTTAAAAGGACGATTTATTGTTGAAGGGTTTGCACTCGTTGACTCAGATAGATCGATCGTCGGTTGATGATGATGATGATACCAGTTGAGGACATGATACCAGTTCAGGACAGTTGGCCAGCTAACTGTGAGAGCTATCTTGATGTCAAGACTAAAGATGATCATAGGGTCGTAAAAAAAAATTAGTGTAGCGACGCTGATAGTTAACTGGGTAGAAAACGTTCAATCACAAGAGTGATAATTATTATATTAATGTAGATTATTTACTGCGTGGAAAATAGTCTGTCTCAAGAGTAATAATTATCAATGTAGATTAAGGTGGATCGGTGGTCTAGAGGTAACGCGCCTGCCTAGAAAGCGAAAATTCCGGGTCGGAAGTGTGCGGTGGTTCGAATTCCATTTGGACCCTATACTTTACCCCCATCCATTAGACCATGAGTGGTGGTGGTCTGGGTGCTTGTCTTTCGGATGAGACGATAAACAGAGGTCCCGTGTGTTACACAAAATTATTTAGCTCACGTAAAAGACCCACGGCATCAAGAGAGTTGTCCCTGGCAAAATTCTGTAGAAAAACCACTCTGATAGGGAAACAAATACAGTTGAAGATGAAGAAAAAAAATTGGGTGGCGCTGCTCTTGTGGCGACGCGCTTTCCACGGGGAGAGCAGTCTGAATTCCATGCAGAGAAATCTACCGTGACCTTAAGTGGTATAAAATATGGAATAAAAATAAAATTAATCTAAAATCTAGGGTGGTAAAAAAAAGAAGTTTAGCCATGCTGATAGTTACTGCGTAGAAAACGTTAAATCACAAAAGTGATAATAATTATCATTGTGGATTATTTACTGCGTGGGAAATATTCAGTCGCAATATCAAGCTAGATGATTGTTTACTGTGTGGGAAATAGGTTGTCTTAAAAAATGATATCAGTGGGGATATCAGATTCTGTTGCGGGAGACTTTTTTTTCAGGATTGATAAATACACTAAGTTGTTGTTGTTGTTGTTGTTGTTTGTTTGTTTTGTTCTTCTTCTTCTTCTTCTTCTTCCTTCTTCTTCTTCGTTTTCTTCTTCCTCTTCTTCTTCTTTTACATCATCTAATATTTTGAGGACAATGGAATAAGCGTTCATGAGGTTTTTATTCACCAGTCCCCGCGTGTATGCATTTTCGTGAATCTTGTCATCCGTTCTGTGTGTGTGTGTGTGCGTGCGCGCGTGTGTGCATGTGCGTGTGTGCGTGTGTGTGTACGTGCGTGTGCATACATTCGTGCATGCGTGCGTGCGTGCGTGCGTGCGTGAATGTCTGTGAGTGATTTTTCCTGTCTGCCTGTGCATTTGTTTGCCTATGACGATAGCTTTTTCTTCTGCAGAATTTTGCTAGGGATGTGTCTCTTGTTGAAATGTATGGGTTTTTAAAAAAAATATATAATAGAGATACTGGTGTCGTGTTTAGACATCAACTCCGAAGTCGGAACACGGCTACCTTAATGGTAGGCAAACACCGGGCGTTGCATACGCAAAAAATCTCACCATTGATGAACCTAGCCGAGGAACGAAAAAATAAAAAAAGACAATGCACTAAAGGCATGAGACCTTGGTTTATCATCTTATCCAAAAGACTAGCATCCAGACCACACCACTCATGGATAAGGGGGAAGAGGGGGGGGGGGGGGGGGGGGGACTATTGGGTTCAGACAGGGTTCTTCTTCTTCGTCAAACGCTCAGACAGCAGCTGTTTTTATCTGTCATATCAGCGAAAATGCGTTACACTGCCGTTAAGCGCCTGACAAGTCAGGCCCAGCACATCCGACTTCGGCATGGGAGAGAAAATCTTTTAAGTCTTTCTGGGGGAAAAATAAAGGCAGAAGAATGGACAAAGAATGCAAAAAAACAAACAAAACCAGACGAAAAGGAAGTGACAATAAGAAAAGGAACAAAGCAGAAAGAAAGAGAGGGATAGAAAAGCGGGAATTCCTAGCACAGAATTTCCAGAAGGTGGGGATGCTATTTATACTGACAGGTCACCCCCGGCATTCCCACGGGGGAAAGACAGGATTCGAACCTGAAAACCTGTCGAGGGGGGGATCACCTTTGCGCCCGTGGGCAGCAATGCGTGTGGCTTCTGCTTTTTGAATGCTAGATGTGTGTGTGTGTGTGTGTGTGTGTGTGTGTGGTGTGTGTGTGTGTGTGTGTGTGGTGTGTGTGTGTGTGTGTCTTTTCGGAAAGTTGCATGCATGAAAATGGTTTGAGTGCTAGCGCTTCGATTCGTTTGTTTTACAAGATTCAGCGCTATATAAATTCCGTCTATCATCATCATCATCATCATCATCATCATCATCATTTTTATTTTTATTATTATTATTATTATTATTATTATTATTATTATTATTATTATTATTATTATTATTATTATTATCAATAGTAAGTTGTAGACGGTTGGTTCAGAGGTACATGCACGTGCGTTGAAGCTGACTTCAATCGAATTCAATCGTATTGTTTATAAGCGCTGACTTAGTGAAAATGCCGAACGACAGAAGCGTAACATCTTTATCCTTCTTCCCATTTGAACAGGCAGAGAACAAGACCCCCTGCCTGCATGTACCACACAACACACACACACAACACAATACACAACACACACACATGCATACTCTCCACACTCACAAACACACATATATACATACATATATAACACACACAACACACAACACACACACATGCATACTCTCCACACTCCCAAACACACATAATTACATACATAATATACACACAAACACGCATGCATGCACTCATACACATATACACGCACACACTCACACACACAACAAGGCATACTTTAAGTGAACAGACGTAAAATTGAAGACACACATACAGGCACACACATACATAACACAATTTCTCTGATATATTTACACACACACACCCACGCGCGCATGAGGACACACACACATGCATACACTCACACCCTCACAAACGCATACAATTTCACTAATATACTCACACTCTCTCACTCATTCACAAACACTCACACACATGCACGCACGCACATACACACACACTCATAAATGCTGGGTCCAGGGTGTCATTCCAGTACAATGGAAACAGTCCATTGTGGTACCAATCCACAAGCAAGGAAAGCCGAAGACAGATAAAGCCAGTTACAGGCCCATAGCATTGACCTCACATACTGGAAAGCTCATGGAGAGAGTTGTTCTTGGAAGGTTACTATATTATTGTCAGAAAAATAACATTATTGCAAACAACCAAGCAGGCTTTCAGCGAGGTAGATCTGCTATAGATAACCTAGTTAAACTTACAACACGTGTAAAACAACAATTTGCACGTAGAAAAAATGTTCTTGCAACGTTTTTTGACATAAATAAAGCCTATGATCAAGTTTGGCATGCAAAGTTATTAAGTAAGTTGAAAACAATTGGTCTTTCCGGTAACATTTATCATTACATCAAGAGCTTTCTTAGCAATAGATCTATTCAAGTAAAGGTAGGAAATAACTATTCAGATCCTAGAAATCTTGATATGGGCTTACCACAAGGCTCCGTTATAGCACCAGTTCTATTTAATATCCTGTTACATGATCTTCCCAAACATTTGTCTCAGAACGTTGTCCTAGTACAATATGCAGACGACATATGCATGTGGATGAATGTTACCATGAAACAAAACACATTAAAGAGGTCTTTAAATCATATTAAAAAACTGTACCAAAAAGACCTTGATAATTTAAATAAGTACATAATTGAAAATGGCCTAAAATTGTCCACAGAAAAAACGCATATGATGCTTTTTAACAACGGTAGTAATCCAGACAACTTACCTGTGTTTAAAATTGAAAACGAGATAATAGAATATAAACACTTAGTAAAGTTTTTAGGTGTTTTTCTTTCCTCAAAGTTAACTTGGAATGCCCACATTGAATATGTCTTAACTAAAGGAAGAAAATGTTTAAATCTGCTTAAAATTGTACGAAAGCAGTATTGGGGACAAGACATGACAATTCTGAAACATCTGTCTACCTCTCTAATTAGATCTAAATTATCCTATGGACAAGAAGTTTATTTTAGTGCACCTAAATACTTATTAAAGAAGCTTCAAAGTGTAGATTGTAAGGCATATAGACTTGCTCTAGGTGTACCATTTCATACCTCGGCCCTTGATACA
This sequence comes from Rapana venosa, assembly GCA_028751875.1. NCBI lineage: Eukaryota > Metazoa > Mollusca > Gastropoda > Neogastropoda > Muricidae > Rapana > Rapana venosa. The sequence continues at coordinate 29,373,593 of CM054153.1, read as the reverse complement.
TATAAAGAAACTGGAATGTTACCACTTGATGAGTACCGACAACTTGTATGTGCCAAATATATTCTGAGAAGCTCAACACCTGATAACTTTGCTTCAGAAGAAATAAAAATGAGGTCTGAAACAGATTTTCCCAAAAGAGCCCGACACATAAACTCTTTAATGACAATAAGTACATACACATCAGATCTTTACGAGCGTTCTGAATTTTTCAAATCTGATGTAGACTCACAAAGAGCAGTTTCAATCTGTCCTATTTGGGAAATGAAGCAAGCACACTTTGATGTAGATTATATCAACATGAAAAAGAATGAGAATCCAAATATCATGGCAGTTAACGTTCATTCACATATAGAACATAATTACTCTCATTGTCTTAAAATTTATACAGATGGCTCACTTTTAGACAATCATCAAGCAGGTTCAGCATTCGTCATACCAGCACTAAAAATAGAAAAGTCGTATTATGTTGGTAAAAATCGATCTGTTTTTTACAGCTGAACTTATTTCTATTCTTATGGCTTTGAATTTCATTTTAGATCATCCATACTGTTTCTTTCACATATTACTTTGTGTGGATTCAAAATCAGTTTTATATGCCTTAAAGTCTATAACTTATAAGCAATCTACTAAACTTATACTAAATATCAAATACTTCATAAATCTTCTGCGTTTAAGAGGAATTCATGTTTCCTTTTGCTGGATTCCTTCACATATAGGATTATTTTCTAATGAGTGGGCTGATCGGGCTGCGAAGAAAGGTGCACGTAATATAAAGGGGTCTATAGTA
>CM054153.1:29360306-29367806 GCA_028751875.1 Rapana venosa | reverse complement strand
AAGGGAAAAAACCCTTTTAAAAAAAGAAAAAGAGGAATTTTTAACATACAGAAAGTAGAAGATGCCAAGAGAAGGAACAAAGCGCGTTAAGAGAGAGAAAAGAGAGAGAGAGAGAGAAAAAGAGAGAGAGAGAGAGAGAGAGAGAGAGAGAGAGACAAGACACCAAAACAGAAAAAAACCACATACAAATAGACAGAGAGAGGAGAGAAAAGCCCAACAGACAGACAAACACCCACAACAAAACACAAAACAAAACACAAACCCAACCCCCCCCCCCCCCCCACCCCCCCCCCACACAACACAAACACAAACACCCCCACACAATTTAAAAAAAAAAAGAAAAATACAGGATTTAAATGCCCCCCCGGAAATTTGGGGTTTTTTGCAATCACTCTGATCAGGACTGCCTGTCAATCCTGGGTCCTCGGACACAGACATCCCAAAACATGCCCTCCTCCAGCACTCTTAACCGCCCCCGCTGCATTGGGGAAAGCTCGTCCTCCCCTTTCTGCCCTTTCCCCGTTTTTTTTTGCTAGACAAAAAGAGACAAAACCCCCCCCTCCCACGTATCCCCCCCCCCGCGCGCGGGGCCCGCCACCCAAACCCCAAAACAAACACCCCCCCCCACACACACACCACACCGGGCCACACAACACCCACACACACACACCCAAAACACACACCACACACACCACACAACCACACCCAAAAACCCCCCACACAAAACACACACACACACCAAAACACACAAACACACACACAAAAACACCACTCTCCCCCCAAAAGTCCCTTTGGAGAGACTAAAAAACCGGGTCCCGGTGCATTCACGCAGAACATCTTACGTACAAAGTTAAATCCGTTTTTGCTTTTTGTAAGAATTTGGCCATTTAGTGCTGGTGGGGGAAAAGATACCCGAGGTTTACAAAAACCGCAAAACACACGGGGGAAGGGATGTAAACAAAATGAAAAACCTTTATTCATATCCCAATTTTCTCAAATAAAAGGAATAAAAAATAAATAGAAATTAAAAACCCCACACACCCACACCCCCACACCCACACACACACACAAAAAAAACACACAACCGGAATAATTAATTTGTCTGGGGGGGTTTTTGGTTTTGGAAAAGAACTTTAATCACAGGGAAACGTTATCTGGGGTTTGAGAAAACTAAATAATTCCCAAAACAAAAAATAGCAACCCCGATTTTTAAATCAAGGGGAAAAAAAACACCCTTTAATACAAATTTCGAAAATGTGAAGGAAAAACCTTCACTATTTTTTTTCCCCCGCACACCCCTTAGCTGGGGTCCTTTAAAAAAATTGCCCTTTTGAAGAGTACCCAAAAAAAATGGGAAAAATACCCAAAAAAATAAAAAAAGCATGGTTTTATCTAATAATTTTAAAAAAATCTTATTAAAAAATTTTCAAAGAACCCTTTGGATGGGTTTTTTTAAGCGTTCTGTGAAGAATTTTTTTTTTTTTTGGGGGGGGGGGGGGGGGGGTGAGGGGTTTGGGGGGCAAAGACTTTTTGCCCAAATTTTTCTGAATACTAAATTTTTTGTGTAAATTGTTGTGCTTGTTTTTCCGGGGTTTTTTTTGTTTTTTTAAATTCAACCTTTAACATTTTTTTTGATTGAAAAGAATTTTATTTTTTTTGTTGCTTGGTTTTTTTTGGGGTTTTTTGTTTGGGGCAACCTTCCCCGGTCCCACAGGGTTTTTGAAAAAGAAATCATTATTTAAATCCTCTTTTCCCGGCCTTTGCCCGCTGTCACGCGTTTTTACAAGCTCCCCCCCTTTCAGTAATTGTTTTTCATTTTAAACCACTGGGGAAATTTTTTTTTAATTTTTTTTAAAGGGATCCCGGGATATTTTTTTGGGGGTTTTTTTTGTTTTGGGGTTTTTTTGGGTTTTTTTGTTTTGTTTGTTTTCCCGGCTAGTGTTCCCAGCCCAAGCATCCCCCTAATATGAGATTTTTGGGGGTTGCCCCCCACTTTTTGGTTCCAACAAATTTAAAGGTTTTCCGTATTGCGACTTCGGGGGTGACAAAGCAAAACGTGCAAAGTATAAAAATCAAATTAAAAAAAAAACCCCCAAAAAGAAGAAGCAAAAGTCAAACCCCCACTTAAATGGGTATCTTTAAACAAGCTTGTTTTTACGAGAATTCCAATATTACTCCTTTAAAAAAGCTTTTAAACCCCCTTTCGCAAAAGCTTGCAATTTTTTTAAAGGAAAAGTTTTAAAAGAGAAAACCCCAAATATCACTTCTGTGGCCATTTAAGAGAAAAATCTATTCAATTTCTGAGGTCTCTTAAGAGAGATAATTTGTTTCCTACTTCCAAGGCTTCCACTTAAAAAGACAAACCTATTCAATTTCTAAGGCCTCGTAAGAGAGATAATCTGTAAATTTTCTGATGCCTGTGAAGAGAAATAACAAGTTTCTAAGGCACCTTGAAAGAAACAGCCTATACAATTTGTCAGGCCTCTTAAGAAAAATAACCTTCGCATTTGCCAAGGTCTCTTCAAAGAGGTAACCTGTACAGTTTCTGGGGCCCCTTTAAAAAAAAGACGACCTGTAGAATTTCTAAGGCAACTTACAAGAAAAACCTACACAATACTTTAGGCTCCCAGAGCCGCAATTTCCAATGCATCGCAAGAGAAATCGCCTTACGATTTCCAAGACATCTTCAGAGAAATAGCCTTACGATTTCCAAGACATCTTCAGAGAAATAGCCTTACGATTTCCAAGACATCTTCAGAGAAATCGCCTTACGATTTCCAAGACATCTTCAGAGAAATAGCCTTACGATTTCCAAGACATCTTCAGAGAAATCGCCTTACGATTTCCAAGACATCTTCAGAGAAATAGCCTTACGATTTCCAAGACATCTTCAGAGAAATAGCCTTACGATTTCCAAGACATCTTCAGAGAAATAGCCTTACGATTTCCAAGACATCTTCAGAGAAATAGCCTTACAATTTCCAAGACATCTTCAGAGAAATAGCCTTACGATTTCCAAGACATCTTCAGAGAAATAGCCTTACGATTTCCAAGACATCTTCAGAGAAATAGCCTTACGATTTCCAAGACATCTTCAGAGAAATAGCCTGTACATTTTACAAGGCATCTTCAGAGAATGAGCCTTACGATTTCCAAGACAACTTCAGAGAATAAGCCTTGCAATTTCGAAGGCATCTTCAGAGAAATAGCCTGTACAAATTCTAAAGAATCTTCAGGGAAATAGCTTGTACGATTTTCAAGGCTTCTTAAGAGAAATGACCTACACAGTTTTGCAAAAATCTCTTAATAGAAATAACCTGTACGATTTCAAAGGCTTCTTAAGAGAAATAACCTGTACATATTCCAAGGCATCTTAAAAGAAATAACCTGTACAATTTCCAAGGCTTCTTAAGAGAAATAACCTGTATGATTTCCAAGGCTTCTTAAGAGAAATAACCTGTACGATTTCCAAGGCATCTTAAGAGAAATAACCTGTACGATTTCCAAGGCATCTTAAGAGAAATAACCTGTACGATTTCCAAGGCTTCTTAAGAGAAATAACCTGTACGTTTTCCAAGGCTTCTTAAGAGAAATAACCTGTACAATTTCCAAGGCTTCTGAAGAGAAATAACCTGTACGATTTCCAAGGCTTCTGAAGAGAAATAACCTGTACGATTTCCAAGGCTTCTTAAGAGAAATAACCTGTACGATTTCCAAGGCTTCTTAAGAGAAACAACCTACACAGTATCTCAAGCATCTTAAGAGAAATAACCTTGGCGATTTTAAAATAGCCTATACCATTTATAAAGCATCTTTCAAGAGAAGCCTTAACACAATTTCGAAATCTTAAGAAAAAAACAACGACAACCCAACACATTTTCTAAAACGTCTTAAGAAAGAAACCCATACGATGTTAGGGCGTCTTAAGAAAGAAATCTATACAATTTTTAACAGAGATAACCTATTCAGTTTGTAAGACCTCTTAAAAAAAAGACAAACTATACAATTTGTAAGACCTCTTGACTGGAATCCACAAGGGAAGCGGAAAGTTGGCTGACTGAGACAGCCCAGAAGCGTTGAGGTAGAGATGAAGGCAGCCGGAATGACGTGGGCCGAGCTGAAGAGGATCTCCCAGAAACTAAGTTCGTTGGAGGGAAGGATGTTGTTGTTGCGGCCCTATGTTCCCCAGGGAAGCCAGAGGCATAAGTCAAGACAAGTTTAGAAAAATAACCTTAGCATTTTTTTTTAGTTTTAAAGAGATACAATCGATAGTTTTTCAGGCCTTGCGCACCTATACTTAAAAGAAAAAACCTGAGCACATTACCCCTCTCTTGCAGTCTCTCCACTGGCTGCCTGTGTCACAGAGAGTAAACTATAAGATCAGTACCCTCTGTTACAAATGTGTCCACAAAACAGCACCCGCCTACCTCTGTGAATGTCTTCACTTGTACACTCCTCGTTCTCTCCGCTCTGCTGCAGATACCTTGTCCTTACGAATACCTAGATTCAACCAATCCACCATCGGCCGTCGCTCTTTCTCTATTTCTTGTCTATTGATCTGGAATGACCTCCCTCTCTCTCTCCGCCAAAAGCCTTCTTATGACACTTTTAAATCCAGTCTCAAGTCTGCTTCATCTCATAGCTTTTCCCTGCCTTCAATAGCCAAGATTCTATTTCCCTGCCAGGGTGTGTGACCTGTGTGTGTGTGTGTGTGTGTGTGTGTGTGTGTGCGTGCGTGCGTGCACACTTTGACTTGGTGGAACTATTAATTGTTACTGGTTGTATGACTGTGTAAGAATGAGTTGAGTGCAAGCGCTTTGATTTGTCTCTGCAAGATATAGCGCTATATAAATTCCATTTATTACTATTATTATTATTATCATTATTATTATTAATAAAAGGATTCAGAATAAACATGGCTAGATGCAACAAAGTGCTAAATTTTCTTTTAAAAAAGACTAGAAATAGCAAAAACGTTTGAGAATGAGATCAGAAAGCATAGGGGGGTGTCTGGATCCAGTCAAACTGAATAATGGAAGATTATTGTCCTGTCCGAAAAAATAATCCAAGAGAGAAAAAATAAACCACAAATGATGGAAAACAAGCCAGTTCTGTGATTCGTTTACATACCAGGGTCTGGTGTACACAGAACAAAAGATGAGGAAAATACATTTGCCAGTGGAAATGACACTATCTGCGGTCACTTGCGTTCAACCTCACCTCGCACACACGTGCGCAGGCACACATATACACACACACTCGCGCGCGCAAGCACGCACGCACGCACACGCACACACACACACTACTTATTCTTATTGGGTTTTTTCTTTGGGTGGTGGTGGTGGTGGTGGTGGTTTTCTTTACTTATTTTCTTTTGTTGTGTTTTTTCTCTTGAAATGTTTTATTGTCTTATATCACCAAGCGTAAATAGACTTTAAACTAAAAAAAACAACACCCAATAACAACACCCACAACACACACACACACACACACACACACACACACAACACCACACACACACACACACACACACACACACACACACACACACACAACTCTCTCTCTCTCAACTGAAATAGAAATTTCTTTCCACAGCAGCAACATAACAATAAAAATGGTAAGCAGAAAGTACTTCTCTTTATACTGAAGCCCCCCCCCCTCCTCCCTCTCACACCCCATCCCCACCCCTCCAACCCCTCCATCCCCGCCCCACCACCCATCTTCCTCCAATCTCCATCACTAACAATATTTTTCCAAAAATTCAAAAAAAGTGAAATGATCCCTTGAAATTCAAAATTCCATTTGCATCCAGGAAAGCAGACGAGTTTATTTATGCAAATGTTTCGGAGGAACCAGCAATTCAGGATTTTAAGTGGTTTTTTTTTGACAAGGAAACTTGGTTATGAAAAATATGGAAGGAGTAGAATTGCTTTGCACTCCCTCACTTCTGTTCCTGCCTGGACAACAACAACAACAACAACAACAACAACAAGCAGCAAGTCTGGAACATGAAAATACTTATTTATTGATTTCTTGATTGATTTATTCTTTTATATCGAGGATAATGGAATAATCACTTATGTGCTTTTTTTTTTACATCTAGTCCCCGTGTGTATGCGGTTTTGTCAATTTTGTCATCCGTTCCCACCGGCACACAATGGCCTACTCTTACGAAAAGCGGAACAAGATTTGACGTGTGCGCAAGATGTCCTGCGTGCGTTTTTGCACACGGGGCCTCGGTTTATAGTCTCATCCGAAGGACTTTTGGGGAGAGTGGAGTCTTTGCACTGATGTTAACTCCAAGGGAAAAATCCCCTTGAACGGGAATCGAACCCGGGTCGTCAGATTGTGAGCGCAATGTTCTAACCACTAGGCTATCCCGTCCCCCTGAATACTGAAGAAACAACCAGTCTCTGCTTTAACAGTGTGCTGTTTCTTGTTTTGTTTATTTTTGACAGAATCTAAGAGGCATAATTAAAACGATGGACGCGCGTACTTCTAATTAATATCGTCGACTGGAGTGCTTATTATATGCGTTTCCTTTCTTATCACCCCGAGGTCAGTTTTGTTTTTGTTTTTATGGACTGCTCGCAAGTGGTGTACAGAAATAGCCTAGCTCTTGCCCACTGTCCATTTGGCGAATGTTTAATTCAACACTCGTCATTTCTCTAATGCAGGAACATGGATTTATCGTAGTTGTCGTGAATTTTTTTAATCTTTTTTATATATATATATATATATCATTGCCATCCATTTTATTGATGAAAATGGTTATCATCATTATCATCGTTGTCATCGTCATAATCGTCATCATCGTCGTCGTCATCATTATCATCATCGTCGTCGTTGTCATTGTCGTCATCATCGTCATCATCGTCATCATCGTCGTCGTCGTCGTCGTCGTCGTCGTCATCATTCATCATCATCATCATCATCATCGTTATCATTGTTGTTAGCATTATTGTCATTATCATCATTTTTACTCTTGCTAATATTCAAGAACACTTAAAGCAAAACCCAATGAGCCATCATCACTTAGTTTTCCTCTTTCTTTGTACCAAACTAACAAAATGTAAAAAGTGAACGAACGCCCAGCTGCTTTTTTGTGTATATGTATGCAAAAAGTTGGTATACGTATTAGCAGAACATAACCATGATGGCTTACCTAATTTCAGACACAGGCTAATGACACACACTCACATGCACACATACATACATGCATACATACACACACGAGCGCGAGTGAATGCGCATGCCTTTATCCTCGAAATAAAAGAATAAAATAAATGAGTAAAGAAAAAGAACACCCACCCACATGCACACCCCTCCCCCCACACACACACTGAACAGCTAAAATCGAAACACGTTTCCCAAAGGAACAATAAAACGCACACAAAATGCAATCTTGCTAAACTGCTCTACAGCCATATAGGAGAGTTCTTCCTCTAACTGACAAAAACAAAACTCTAAACCTTTCCTCCACCACAATCTCTCGAGTTT
>CM054153.1:29350306-29355306 GCA_028751875.1 Rapana venosa | reverse complement strand
GGACTTGCTTGAGACGTACATACGTTTAGATTAGGGAACAGTTTTGCTTTGACCGTCCCAGCCTTACTGTTTGTGGAGGCTCCAGTGTCGCCTCTTAAACAGACTTGAAAGTGATGGTGGGTGATGTACTCTGGATGATCGTGTCCCTTCGATGACTAGCAAAGCTATGACTAGCAAATGCTCCTTTGGGATATCTTTCGTGGATGTTTGCTGCTGTGGGATATAGGTGTGATTTGCTGGAGGGGTTGAAGGATTGCAAGAACAAGGTAAGATTTTAATTTTTTTTTATTAGCCATTTCTTATTGTGTTCCTCCCCTCCCCATTTTGTACTGGTGATATGTATGTATGTGTTTATGTGTGTATGTATGTATGTATGTATGTATGTATGTATGTATGTATGTATGTATGTATGTATGTATGTGTATGTATGTATGTATGTGTGTGTGTGTATGTATGTCAGTGTATGTGTTTATGTATGTGTGTATGTATGTATGTGTGTGTATGTGTATGTGTTTATGCATGTATGTATGTATGTATGTATCTATGTATGTATGTATGTATGTATGTATGTATGTATGTATGTATGTATGTGTGTGTATGTGTGTCTATGTGTGTATGTATGTATGTGTGTATGTGTGTATGTATGTATGTATGTACGTACGTACGTACGGGTGTATATGTGTGTGTATGTATGTATGTATGTATGTATGTATGTATGTGTTTACGTATGTAAGCATGCATCGAAGTACAAAGTATATATGCATATATTTAATTTGTTTGTGTATTTAGCTCGCTCTCTCTCGTTTCCTCTTTCTCTTTCAATCTGTCTTCACTCTCTCATCATTTATTAATCAATCAATCAATCAATCAATATATCTCTTTCTAACCACTCACTCACTCACTCACTCACTCACTCACTCACTCACTCACTCACTCCCTCACTCCCTCCCTCCCCCCTCCCTTCCCTTTACTCTTCCTCCCTTATTTGCATTTATTTCCATAACCCATTTTAAATAAAAATTCAATTAAATGCAATCCAATCCAATCTCTCTCCCCCCCCCTCTCTCTCTGTTTCTGTCTCTGTCTCGCTGCTCCTTTCTTTCTCTGTCTGTCTGTCTCTGTCTTTCTCTCTCTCTTGCTCTCTCGCTCATTTTGCAGTAGAGGAGTGGGGGGGGGGGGGGGGGGGGGGGGGGGGGGGGGGGGGGGTTGTAGAGGAAGGAGCATGTTTCATGACTCAGAGGATATCAGACTTAATTACCGTGTTTCCAAGGACACGACATTTTCTCACGCGCTTTTCAACACTTCAGTCTCGGGCTTCAGTTTACTCAACACCAAAAGCCATTTCACCAACCCTGTAGACCCCCATCCTCCAAGCCTCTCTCTCTCTCTTTCTATCACCCCCTCTCTCTCTCTCTCTCTCTCTCTCTCTCTCTCTCTCTCTCTCTCTTCCTCTCCTCTCTCTCCTCTCTTCCCCCCCCCCCTCCTCCTTCAATCCTCGTGACCAACAATGCAAATGTGAAAAAGTTCGTGACCTGTTGTTTAGTAGAGATTACCATCCACAATCTGCACTCACATGTTGGTTTTCAACTGCTTCGTCCAACAACATAATATATGTTTGAAGTTGCGCAAGTGTTAAAGTTGGTCACCCAGAACAAGGTGGTTTTAAGGAATCTGGTTTTGGTTTTATCTCATTTTTGTGTGTGGTTGATGTGGTTTTTTACCCATAACGCGGTGCCCGTCCTGGGTTGACCCTTATGGTTGGCCAGGGCGTTGCTACAGAGAATGACAGCAGAGTTGGGTTTATACCCTAAGTTTTAATCTGTATATATAGCTGCACAGTTTTAATCTGATATTTAAATGTGGACGAGGTGACAGCCCTGATAAGGCCTGTGTGGTCGGCGGGGCTTTATATAAACAACAGGATTGGATTGGATTTAAGTTGCACCGCGACCTCAAGTGTATATCTACGACTAATAAAAACTTAAAGAAAACTTTTTTGAGTACCATGAAAGATATTCGGATGGGCAGACGAACGGACGGATAAATAGATAAATAATACAGATAGATAGATCGATTGATTGATTGATAATCTTTATTCCCAAGGGTTACAGATAAGTATCGATATACTTTTTTTTTTCAACCGGCCTTTGCCCTGAGAAAGGACTATCCGTAATAATAATAATAATATATGGAATTTATATAGCGCTGAATCTTGTAAAAAACAAACAAATCGAAGCTAATGTTTCAAGTAAACGTAAAATTAAAGAAGTAAAACAAAACGATAAGAAAAAAGATAGAAATGTAGACAGACAGACAGACAGACAGACAGACAAACAGACAGATACATAGAAGAACAGATAGACCACGGAACAGAAGTAATTTATTTATTATTTATTTAAACTACATGTACGTTTTTACACTACAAGATTTGGCCTAGCTGCATTTAAAATAGAATTGTTTTGAAAAGTCTATAGCGAAATGTAAACCGTCCTTTACACCGAAATGCGCTTGATTTTTTTTTACGTGTGATTATGCATATAACATATGTGTCTATATTACGAATTCAAAATCGATTGCGAAATGTGAAATATTCTTTACATCGAAATGTGGTTGATTTTTGTTTTTACGTGTGATTATATTATGCATATAAAATCTCTATCCACGTTATGAATTTAAAATGTTAAAGTGATAAATTTACTTACTGGCAGTTTTTCTGATGAAAGGGGGATCGTGTGTATACGCAATTTATAACCACGACCTGCATTTTAAAGCAACACCCCCCCCCCCCCCCCCCCCACCATTTTACCACTCTCGCTCTCGCTTTCTCGCGCTCTCTCTCTCTCTATGGCTCTCTGTCTGGCTCTCTGTCTGTCTCCGCTGTCTGCTGTCTGTCTGTCCCTCTCTCTCTCTTGCTGTCTCTCTCTCTCCCTCTCTCTCTCTCTTGCTGTCTCTTCTGGCTCTCTCTCTGGCTCTCTCTCTGTCTCTGTCTGCCTGTCTGCTTCGTCTCTATCTGTTTGTCCGTCTCTCTCTCTCTCCCTCTCTCTCCTCTCTCTCTCTCTCTCATCTCCTCTCTCTCTCTCTCTCTCTCTCTCTCTCTCTCTTGCTGTCTCACTGTCTCTCTGGCTCTCTCTCTCACTGGCTCTCTCTGTCTCTGTCTGTCTGTGTCTTTGTCTGTCTGTCTGTTTATGTCTATGTCCCTCTCTCTCTCTCTCTCTTGCTGTCTCGCTGTCTCTCTGGCTTTCTCTCTGGCTCTCTCTCTGTCTCTGTCTGTCTGTGTGTTTGTCTGTCTGTATGCCTATGTCTATGTCCCTCTCTCTCTCTCTCTCTTGCAGTCTCGCTGTCTCTCTGGCTCTCTTTCTGGCTTTCTCTCTGGCTCTCTCTCTGGCTTTCTCTCTGGCTCTGTGTCTTTGTCTGTCTGTCTGTCTATGTCCCCCCCCCTCTCTCTCTGTCTCTCTCTCCAGGTTGTGTGTCTGTTATCTTTGGTCTAAGAATGATGTCGATCAATAAGCGAAGAGATGTATGTGCATATTTGCTTTATTAGTTTTTGTACCCTCATAAATTGCCACCTCCCCTCCCCTCCCCTCACCGATGTAACAATGCTTTTGTTAGCTATACCAATAAAGATCTCTCTCCCTCTCTTTCCTCTCTTTCCCCCCCCTCTCTCCCTCCATCTCTTTCCTTCTCTTTCTCCCCCTCCTCCCTCCCTCTCTTTCCACCCGTCTCTCTCCATCTCTTTCCCTCTCTTTCTCCCCCTCTCTCTCCCTCCCTCTCTCCCTTCCTCTCTTTCCCTCTCTCCTCTCTCTCTCTCCCTCCCTCTCTCCCTTCCTCTCTTTCCCTCTCTCCCTCTCCCTCTCTCTCTCTCTCTTTCCCTCTCTCCCTCTCTTTCCCTCTCTTCCCCCCTCTCTTTGCCTCCCTCTCTCCCTCCCTCTCTTTCCCTCTACCCCCTCTCCCTCTCTTTATTTCCACACACGCAAACGTCCAGAAGAGCAGCTATATGCACACTCACACAAACAAACATACACATCAAACACACACACACAAACATACACATTCACACACACGCACACATGCACACACGCAACAAACATACATACATACACACAAAACACACACACTCAAACGCGCACACATACACACACGCACGCGCGCAAACACACACACGAGCACACACACATACACGCACGCAGGAACACACACACACACACATACACGCACGCAGGAACACGCACACACTCAAACGCACACACATACTCTCACAAACACACGAATACACACACATACACACGAACACACACACATACACACGAACACACACACTCCAACCCCCCCCCCCCCCCCACACACACACTCACCCACCCAAACACACACACACACACCCATACACCCACGCACACTCACTCCCCCTTCCCCCCACACTTTCCAAATCCCCCCCCCCCCCCCTTCCAAACCAAACTAAAAGCGTTTGCCTATAAACACCAGGCCTAAGTATCATCGGCACGCGAATAATTATACGTCAATATGCACGATACTCAAACCATTAAAAAAACCCCCACAATAATCTAAAAATGTTGGTTATAAATAACCACGCACATTAATGGCTAAACGTCATAGAAGAATTCGCTTTCTGTTTTTTCTTGTTTAAAATTGTGTCCTAAATCTTATGGAGCAACTTGCTTTTTGCAACAACAACAACAAAAATGTTGAAGTCAATTTAGATCGAAACAGAATGCGATGGTAAGGGGAGAAAATTAAACGCTCTCGTTTCTTTGTTTACGTTGATTCTCGTCAATTGTAAAACCAAACACAAGCATTTGTGAAAGCGCCTCAAAAACGAATATCACACACGCATACGTGCACGAGAGAGAGCGAGAGAGAGAGAGAGAGAGGGAGGAGAGAGAGAGAGAGAGAGAGGAGAAAGAGAGAGAGGGATAGAGAGAGAGGGAGGGAGATAGAGAGAGAGGAGGGGGGGGAGAGAGGGGAGAGAGGGAGGCAGAGGGAGA
>CM054153.1:29337806-29340306 GCA_028751875.1 Rapana venosa | reverse complement strand
CTTTCCTCTTCCAACTCCCTCTCTCTCCCCTCCTTCTCTCTCTCTCTCCCCTCCCTCCCTTCTCTTCTCTTCCCTTCCCTCTTTCTCCCCTCCCTCCCTTCTCTTCTCTTCCCTTCCCTCTCTCCTCCCTCTCTTCTTCTTCTCAGTCTTGATGACAGCACTCTATTAGATTACGTCCAGGAATTGGCAGGGGGTGATGTCTTTGCCTTCATACCCTCACCCCCCCCCCCATCCCCCCCACCACCCCTTCCACCCCACCTCCTTACCTCCTCCCAGTCTCTCCTAACCCCCCTCTCCCCACCCCGCCCAACATCCCGCTCCCCCTCCCCCCTAACCGTCTCCAGTCTTCAATTTTTTTTTTTTTTTACTCTCCCTTTCTTTTCCTCTGTCTGCTGGTCAAGACTGTGGTAGTGTGGGTTTTTGTTATTGTTGTTGTTGTTTTTGTTTTTTGCTTTTTTTTTTCTGAACGCGTTTGTTACCGCCAAGTATCATCTGGATGAAAAGTGGATAACGCTGTAAAAAAACAAAAACTCGAAAATAATTAATTAATTAATTAATTAATTTATATCACTTTAAGTCACGTCAGGTTTCTCTGCCTGAAATTCGGGCTGCTCTCCCCCTGGGGAGAGCGCGTCGCCACAAGAGCAGCGCCACCCATTTTTTTGTTTTTGTCTGTCTACAACTGCATTTGTTTCCCTATCAGAGTGGCTTTTTTCTACAGAATTTTGCCAGGGACGACTCTCTTGTTGCCGTGGGTTCTTTTACGTGCGCTAAATAATTTTTGTGTAATACACGGGGCCTCCCTCGGTTTATCGTCTCATCCGAAAGACTAGCGCCCAGACCACCACTCAAGGTCTAACGGATGGGGAAATATTTTCGGGTCCAAACGAGATTTGAACCACGGCCCACTTCCGACCCGGACTTTTTGCTTTCTAGACAGGCGCGTTACCTCTAGACCACCGACCACCAAAGGAGTAATTTATGATTTTGTGTTGTTATATATAATATCGGCCTGCATCGATCCCCTACTAAAGTCTGGGGTTGCGGGTGATTTGATGGTGGGTTAAAAAAAAAGAGGTAAAAGGCAGTGTCCCATAACCTACAAGGTCGTAGGGGAGCAAGGCGTCAGAGATCTCAGCTTCTCTGGGGGCCAGTATATTGAGGGCGGCGCCCATCTCCTCTCCCTCGCTGCTTTACCTTCCCTGACCCTAAAGAGGGCAGGTACCCATTAACAGCTGGGTGAACTGGGGGAACTGTACTGAAGCCAAGGCGCGCAAACGGTCACCCATCCAAGTGGTAACCACGCTCGACGCTGCTTAACTTGGCTGGGGGAAAGCGAGTGCTCCGACCACTGAGCTATCCCGTCCCCTAAAAAAAAATAAACATACAAAAAAACCCCGGTCGCATAATTACGTAAAATGTCTCATCATTGGGAAACGTTCGCATTATTGCGCAAAAATCATCTTCATGGTTGGCGAAAGCTCAGAGCTCTCTCTCTCTAAGCCTGTTAAACTGTTAATCATTGTTTGGTTGCATGTGTGGGAGTGGAATGGATGGAAGCGCTTTGATTTGTTTTTGTTTTTTTGCAAGATATAGCGCTATATAAATTCCATATCTATAATATAATAATGAAATAATGATGATGATAATAATAATAATAATAATAATGACAATAATTATTATTATTAAAGCGAGGAACGGGGGAAAAGAAAACTCAGCCGATAAGTTGAACTATATGTATAGACAAAACTAAAAAGAATCTGAAGTATTATACCTAATAAAAAGAAAACAAAACAAAGAAGTAAAAGTAGTCGGAGGTGTTGGATTTCTTCTTCTTCGTCGCCGTAGAACGCTCAGACAGCAACTATTGTTGTCCGTTATAAATATGAGCGAAAATGCGTCACGCTGCCGCTAAGCGCCCGACAAGTCAGGCCCAGCGCATCCGACTTCGGCATAAGAGAGAAATGTTATCTTTGAAGTCTTTTTGGAATAAAAAGGCAGGAGAATGGACCAAGAAGGCAGAAAATAGACAAGAAGGAGTGTGACGGGAAGAAAAAGGAACTAGGCAGAAACAAAGAGAGTGATAGAAAAGAGGAAATGTCTAGCACAGAATTTCCATAAGGTGGGGATACTATAATTTTCTACTGACAGGCCCCCGGCATCCTCACGGGGGAGTGTTGGATTTTAGTTTAGGATCGGAAATCTTTGCCGATTTGTTACTGAAGCTCAGTGACCACTTTGTTCCATTAAGTCTAATAACATTTTGAAGGTGTTTTTTTCCCCAATCTTTTGGGTCAAACCAAATCTGGATCGGTGGTCTAGAGGTAACGCGCCTGTCTAGAATGCGAAAAGTCCGGGTCGGGTGTGTGCGTGGTTCGTACCCCGTTTGGGCCCGAAATTTTTCCCCATCCATTAGACCATGAGTGGTGGTCTGGGCGCTAGTCTTTCGGATGAGACGATAAACCGAGGTCCCGTGTGTTACACAAAATTTTCAGCGCAC
>CM054153.1:29322806-29325306 GCA_028751875.1 Rapana venosa | reverse complement strand
CGAAACTATTTTTCTGATTAAAAAATAAAAACCACCACCACCACTCACACCACCACCACCACCACCACCACCACCACCACCACCACCACCACCACCACCACCACCACAGCATTATTGACTGTCTGAAGGATTGAGCAGTTTTGTATTTTTCATTTTCTGTGGTTTGTTGTGAGCCTGCAGACTTTTCCATTTTTTTGCTGTTTTATTTATTTATTTATTTATTGATTTTCTGCTTTTATTTCGAGGATAATGGAAAAAGCACTCATGTGCTTCCCCCCCCCCCCCCCCCAAATCAGTCCCCGTGTGAATGCAGTTTTGTCAGTTTTGTCATCCGTTCTCACCGGCACACTATGGCCTACTCTTCCGAAAGGAAAAAAAAGATTAAAAAAAAATCTTTTATATCGAGGATAATGGAATAAGCACTCATCTGCTTTTTTGTTACATCCAGCCCCCGTGTGTATGCAGTTTTATGAATTTTGTCATCTGTTCCCACCGGATCACAATGCCCTACTCTTACGAAAAGCGGAACAGGATTTAACGTGTGCGCAAGATGTTCTGCGTGCGTTCGCACACGGGACCTCGGTTTATAGTCTCATCCGAAGGACTTTTGGGGAGAGTGGAGTCTGCACTGATGTTAACGCAAGGGAAAAATGTCCCCTTGAACGGGAATCAAACCTGGGTCGTCGGATTGCGAGCGCAATGTTCTAACCACTGTGTTATGGGTTGTGTTTGTTTGTTTGTTTGTTGTCTTGTTTGTTTCAATTCTAACTGTGCTTTCTGCTTCATTGCTTTGTTGGCGTTGTTTGAAGTTTCTGTTTTTTCCGGATTTTGATGTGTTGTGTTTTCGTCTGTGTTGTTTTGTTATAGTTTTTTCATTGTTGTTTGTTTGTTTGTTGCTGTTGTTGGTTTGTTTTTTGTTGGATTTTTTGTTTTTTTTTAAATTTTCTTTTGATTTTTGTCCTTCTTTGTGTTATTTACTTACTTACTTATGTATTTGGTTACTTTCTTTTCTGTCTGTGTTTCTTTTTTCATTTTTATTCCAGTTATCTATTTATGTTTTTTCTTTTCTGTTGTCGTTCCTTCCTTTCCTTCCATCTTTCTTTTTGTCTTTCTGTCTGTCTGTCTGTCTGTCTTTCTCCCTTTCTTTCTTTCTTTCTGTCTTTCTTTCTTTTTTCCTTTGTTTTATTGTTTGTTTCTTTCCTTTGTTTATTTCTTTCTTTTTCTCATGTCATTCCCATTTCTTTGTTTCTTTCTTTCTCCCTTCCTTCCTTTCTGTCTGTTTGTCTGTCTGTCTTCCTTCCTTCCTCCCATTCTTTCTTTCTGTCTGTCTGCCTGTCTGTCTCTCTGTCTGTCTTCCTTCCTTCTTTCCTTCCTTCCTTCCTTTCTTTCGTTCTTTCTGTCTTTTTCTCATGTCATCCATCTTTCTTTCTTTCTTTCTTTCTTTCTTTCTCTCTCTTTCTTTCTTTCTTTCTTTCTTTCTCTATCTTTCTTTCTTTCTTTCTTTTTTCTTTCTTTCTTTTTTCTTTCTTTCTTTCTTTCTTTCTTTCTTTCTTTCTGTCTCTCTCTCTCTCTCTCTCTCTCTCTCTCTCCTCTTCTCTCTCTTCTCTCTCTCTCTTTCCTATTTTTCTTTTTTCTTCCTTCCTTTCTTTCTTTCTCTCTTTGAGCGCTTTGATTTGTTGCTTTATACAAGATTCAGCGCTATATAAATTCCATACATTATTATTATTATTATTATTATTATTATTATTATTATTATTATTATTATTATCATTATTGTTGTTGTTGTTGTTGTTGTTGTTGTTGTTGTTGTTATTATTATTATTATTATTATCTCTCTTTCTTTCTTTCTTTCTTTCTTTCTTTCTTTCTTTCTTTCTTTCTTTCTTTCTGTCTGTCTGTCTGTCTGTCTGTCTGTCTGTTCTCTCTTCCTTCTTTCCTTCCCTCCTTTCTTCCTTCCTTTCGTTCTTTCAATCTTTTTCTCATGTCATCCCCCTTTCTTTCTTTCTTTCTTTCTTTCTTTCTTTCTTTCTTTTTCCCATTTCATCCCCCTTTCTTCCGTAGCTTCATGCTTGTTTTCGTCTCATTGCTTCCATGCTGTTTTCTCGTTTTCTTCAGTGATAGATTAAACGATCGTGTTTAGCCCGTATTCTCTCATGCCTTCGTTTTTCTTTCTTTCTTTCTTTCTTTCTTTCTTTTTCTTTCTTTCTTTCTTTCTTTCTTTCTTTCTTTCCTTCCTTCTTTCTTTCTTTCCTTCTTTCTTTCTTTCCTTCTTTCTTTCTTTCTTTCTTCTCTTTCTTTCTTTTTTTCTTTCTTTCTTTCTTTCTTCCCTTCTTTCTTTCTTTCTTTCTTTCTTTCTTTCTTCCCTTCTTTCTTTCTTTCTTCTTTTTTCTTTCTTTCTTTCGTTCTTTCTTTCTTTCTTTCTTTCTTTCTTTCTTTCTTTCTTTCGTTCTCTCTTTCTTTCGTTCTTTCTTTCTTTCTTTCTTTCTTTCCTTCTTTCTTT
>CM054153.1:29310306-29315306 GCA_028751875.1 Rapana venosa | reverse complement strand
GGTAGGGTGTGTGTGTGTGGGGGGTGGGTGGGGGTGGGGGGGTGGGAAGGGGTTTATGTGTGTGTAGTGTGTGGTATGTAGGATATTTTGTGTGTGTTAGTGTGTGTGTGTATCTGTGTGTCTTTCTTTCTTTCTTACTTTCTTTCTGTCTGTCTGTCTGTCTGTCTGTCTGTCTGTCTGTCTGTCTTTCTTTCTTTCGTTCTCTCTTTCTTTCTTTCTTTTATTCTTTCTTTCTTTCTTTTATTCTTTTTTCTATCTTTCTGTTTTTTTCCTTCTTTCTTTCTGTCTATTTGTCTGTCTGCCTTTCTTTTCAATTTCTTTCTTTTTTTCTGTTTTTTTTTTTTTGTTTGTCTTTGTTTCTCTCTTTTTTTCTTTTTTCTTTTTTTTTTTTCTTTCTTTTTTTTCTTTCTTTTTTTTTCTTTCTTTCTTTCTTTCTGTCTGTTGTCTGTCTGTTGCCTGCCTTTCTTTAATCTCCCTTTTTTTTGTTCTTTTTGTTTGTTTGTTTGTTTTTTTGTCTGTCTGTCTTCCTTCCCCTTCCCCCTCTTTTTCCTTCCCTTTTTCTTTTTTTAAACTTTTAATCTCGGGACCCGTGGGGGGGATGGGATTTCTTGTGCACCAGACGGGAAAGACAAAAGAAAGGAAAGAAGGACAGAAACTCCCCTGTGGGGAGAAGAGTGCCTAGGCAAGGGGCAGTGCAGGGGCCCCTTGCATGAAGTGTGGTCTGTCGGTAAGGGCCCCAATGGATTTGGGCCTTTAAATTTGGGTTTTGGGCTGTAAGGTGTGTGTTGTGTGTTGTGTTGTGGTATGTGTGGTGTTGTTGTGTGTGTGTGGTGTGTGTGCGTTTTTGTGGTGTGTTGTGTGTGTGTGTGTGTGTGTTTGTGGGGGGGGGTGTATGGTGTGTTGTGGGGGTTTTGGGGGATATTTTTTGTTGTGTGTGTGTGTTGTGTGTCAGGCAGAGACTCCCTCTTTACTGGAACCATGTCCCCCAGTACCACCTGCCAATGTGGGGATAAACCCAACCAAAAAAATCCGACTGGAGGGGGAGGGGGCCCCGCCATTTTGTTTTCCCCAAGATACACCAATGACAAAACACCGAATCTCCATCCCGGGATCGGTCGCCCCGGTTACCAAGGCCCGGGCCCCTTCTGTTGCTCATCGGGACAATTCAAAGTATGTCTGTGAAAAACGCGCAAAATTCGTGCCAGAAAAAAACCCCATCTTTGGCATGGAATGTACGGACATAAGAGCTGAGGCAAAGGGGAAGAATGCACATGAGATGTCCAAAATTCAGGGGCACACCCTTTGGGTTTTGCGAAGTTCAGGTGGAAAAACGGGAAAAAACAACGACCCGGAAGACCACAAATTATATACAGGGGAAAACGGGAAAAACATGACAGGCGGGGGTTTTCGTTCACAAAGCCGGAACACCGTCTGGCTGTCACCCTGTGCCCCAGGACTTATTAATCCGCCTGAGAGCAACCCTTTTTTTAAACAAAACTATATACAGGCTACGCCCCACATAGATGCAAGATGAAGCCGTAGAAGAATTTTTTATGACCAGACAAGAGGTTCTGAATCAAACCCCCAAAAAAAGACATCCTCGTTGGCGGCACGGGAACCCCAAGGTAGGAAAAGATGCATGGAAAACGGGGAGGGCTTTTGTGGGCCACATTGAAATAACCAATCAAATGAAAGGGTTTTGAGACTCCGGGGAGTTTCCAGTAACAACCCCCCAGCTAGTGAATACATTTGGGCCCACACAAAAAATCCAGAAAATGGACATGGCATGCCAAATGGAGAACACCCAAAACCCAAATAGATTCACAGGGTGAAAAGAGGGTTTCAACTAGCGTTAACATCGCACAGACACAAATTTTTCCAGGAGCGACAAGGGAGTGTTATGTTTTGTGTGATGACTTTCCGACTACGTCTAAAAAAAAATCCACAAGGGGAAAAACATCAGGATCAAATTTGACCTCGAAAAGCTGAGGACCCGGGGTATTAAAATTTTTCAAGAAGGATAGTGGAAATTTTGCAGCACTACTGTGTGACTCAAAATAGATAACTGGCGAATAGTTTCAATACAGCGGTGACGAAACAGCAAACGGTTTTTGGGAAAACGCCGACCAGTCAAAAAACCATGGGTCACATAACATCCTACAACTATGGAAAAGGGGAGAATTTTGAAGAAAAAGAAAAAATAAAACAAAAAGAAAGAGCAGAACAATATAGGGCAGTCAACAAAAAATCAGGAAGCCCAACGGAGGAAAAAGGGAAAAATGGATCGGTGAAAAAGTGCCAAGACATTGAAGAGAACTCAAAAAAAAACAATAGCAAGAAAGCATATCAGGGGTGAAAGACCGACTGACGAAACAGAGAAAAGGTTTAACAATCCAAGAAAAAAAGGGGAAAGTGTTCACTGACGACCGGATATTCTGAACGATGGACAAAATACTGCCCCCGACCGTATACTATAGAACCGCGGAATCCAAAAAGTCCTTAATGTACCGAACAAGACACGCAGTCACCCTACCCCCAGAAGAAGGGGAAACAGCAGTCAGATGTGAAAAAGGGGAAGTCAGCAGGGGCTGACAAATTCCAGCTGAGGGCCCCAGCTGGAGGGAAGCCATGATCGCGCCCACTAGAATCTGCAACAAGTTTGGGCGAGGGGAAAATGGCCAACCCATGGACGCAGTCACTCACCCAACCCCCCCCAAGAAAGGAAATTACAACATGCCATAATTCCCGCACAATCAGCCTCTATGTCACCCAAGCAAGGTTGCTGAGATAATATTGAATAATGAACCCCAAAAAGCAGGACCATCATTGCTGAGGAAAAAAAGCAGGTTTCAGGCAGGCGCAGCAAAACAGAAAAGTTTCAACCTAGAATAATGTGAGGGGGTCCTTCAACATAAACGACCTTTACCACGTATTTATCGATTTTAAGAAGGCATTTGACGGGGTGTGGCATGCATTTTTGGGGCAACCGAATTTGTACAGTTTTCAATGCAAACTGATCAGAGTCATAAAAAAAGCTGTACAGCGGGGCCCACCAGTGCAGTGTACTACAACAAAAACATTGGAGAAGGGTTTTCAAACAAATTTGGGAGTAAGGCAGGGGCTGTCTCTCTCACCCACTCTTTTCACTTCCTTGAAGAATATGGTGATGCAGGGAAAACATCATAAGGATCAGTCGCTTGGTGGCAGAACGATCACAAACCTCCGTTTCGCAATGACATTGATGGAATAGGGATCAAAAAAAGAGCTTGCCGCCTAACAGAACATTTGGATAAGCCTCCAAAAACATACGGCATGGAAATAGTGAAAGAGAGCCCAAAAATGAGACTAATAAACCAACGGCTTAGCACTGATTGGGGTTTAATACCAAAAGCTGGAAACAGTTCAAGCTTAAAGTACCGGGGAGCCATTGTATCCGACAGGGATCCAAACCCAAAGTAGTATGCGGGAATTTCACAACAATAAAAGCTTTGTAAAAACTAAACCCATCTGGAGAGAAAAAGAATTCTACTTATCCCCAAGTTTCAGATTAATGCCCCCCTTGTCTTTTCCATATTTTGTATGCCTGTGAATCATGGCCCCTGATGCAGTTTTGGAGAGAAGAGTACAGGCATGGAGATGAGTGCTTTCGGAGACCCTTGGCATCTCTACAAAGCCCCACTAAGCAACGAAAGGTGCATAACAGAATCCAGCAAACCTTTTGGACCCATGAGAACCTTTAACGATCGTGAAAAAGCGAAAACTTAAGTAGTATGGGCATGTCACAAAACCCCGGAATTTCAAAACGTTTGCAAGGGACTGTCCAAGGAGGAAAAAAGGCAGACCAAGGAAGAGCTGGGAGGGAAAAATCAGGAAGGCAGGGCCAGAAATCAACAAAACCCTGAGAAAGGGAGAACAAGAAGGAATGGAGGGAACTGGTTTTTGAGTCTTTGAGGGTGCCCCCCCGCGTCAGATACGGGGCAGTAAAAGATAGATAGTGTGTGTGAGTGTGTGTGGTGTGTGGGGGGGGGGGGGGGGTGGGGGTGGGGGGGAGGGTGTATTTGTGTGGGGGTGTGGATTGGGGAATTTTTTGTGTGGTTGTGTTTGGTGTGTGTATCGGGGTTTTATCTGTGTGTTTTTTTTTGTCTGTTTTCTTTTTTTCGTCTTTCTTTCGTCCCTTTTTGCTTTCTTTTTTCTTTCTTCCTTCCTTTCTTTCTTTCTTTCTTTTTTTCTTTCTTTTTTCTTTCTTTCCTTTCTTTCTTTCTTTCTTTCTTTCTGTCTTTCTTTTGTCTTTTTTTCGTTCTCCTTTCTTTTTTTCTTTTATTTTTTCTTTCTTTTTTTTATTTTCTTTTATCTTTCTTTTTTTTTTCCTTCTTTCTTTCTGTCTGCTATTGCGTCTGTTGCCTTTCTTTTTAATTTCTTTCTTTCTTCTTTTTTTTGTTTTTGTTTTTTTGTCTGTCGTTTTTCTCTTTTTCTTTTTTTTTTCTGTCTGTCTGTCTGTCTGTCTGTCTTTTCTTTCTTTTTTTTCTTTCTTTTTTTTTTTTGTCTGCTGTCTGTCGTCTGCCGCCCCTTTTTGTTAAGCTCTCCTCTTTTTTTTTTTGTTTTTTTTGTTTGTTTCTTTCTTTTTTGTCTCTCTGTCTCTCCTTCCCCTTCCCCCCTCTCCCTTTCCTTCTTTTTTTTCTTTAAAATTTTAATCCGAGAGCCGTTTTAGGGGGGGGAAATTTTTTGTGCACCAACGGAAAGACAGAAAAAAACAGGGGAAAAAAAGGAAGAAAAGGGCAAAAATCCCCTTGGGGATGAAGAGTGCCTAGGCAAGGGATGAAGTGCAAGGCCTTTCATTTTAAGTGTGGGCTGTACGTTAATGGCCACACTGGATTACTGGGCCCCTTTAACTGTTGTGGGCTGTAAGTGTGTGGTGTGTGTGTGTGTGTGGTGTGTGTGTTGTTGTGGGGGGTGTGGGTGGGGGTGGGGGGGGGGGGAGTTGGGTGTTTGTGTGTGTGAAG
>CM054153.1:29300306-29305306 GCA_028751875.1 Rapana venosa | reverse complement strand
CGTTTACAGAGATAATGAATAAAAATAGAGAGAAAAAAGGTAACATGTAGAAAATGAAATCGAAGTATTAAAACACAGAGACAAAAAGGAAAGTGGGACATTCAGGTATTAAATAGATGGACAGAGAGAAGCAGGAGAAGAACAAAGCAGAAACAGAACAAAGCAAGCTGAATTGTTGGAAAAGTTGGGGGGGGGGGGTGACAATTAATCAAGCAAAACAAAGACAAAGAAGCCAGCCCCAGGGAAGCACACAAGCAAAACAATTTTAAGTAATCTCAACAAAGAAAGAACGAACAAGGAAAAAGATAGAACCTCGACAGAGAGAAGGAAAAAAAAAGGAGAGAATGAAAGAGAGAGAGAGAGAGATAGATAGAGAGAGAGACAGAGAGAGAGAGAGAGATAGAGAGAGAGAGAGAGAGAGAGAGAGAGATAGAGAGAGAGAGACAGAGAGAGAAAGAGAGAGAGAGAGAGAGAGAGAGAGAGAGAGAGAGAAGTCTGTCTACAAAAAAGGAGTGAATGAAAGAAAGAGAAAGAAGAGAAGTCTGTCTATGTATCCATACCAGCCAGTGAAAGTAACTGAAAAGATGTCCCATAACCTATGTGGTCGTAGGGGAGCGAGGCGTCAGAGACCTCACTTCTCTAGGGGCCAGCAATATTGAGGGCGGCGCCCATCTCCTCTCCCTCGCTGCTTTACCTTCCCTGACCCTAAAAGAGGGCAGGTAGCCATTTACTGCTGGGTGAACTGGGGGACTGTACTGAGATGGAGAGAGAGAGAGAGAGAGAGAGAGAGAATCAGAGAGAGTAAGAGAGTGAGAAAGAGAGAGAGAGAGAACGAATACTAGAAAGAGAGAGACAGAAAGAGTAGGGGATAGAGAGAGACAGACAGAAAGACAGAGAGAGAGAGTAAGAGAGAGTAAGAGAGAGAGAGAGAGAGGAGAGAGAGAGAGTAAGAGAGGGAGGGAGAGAGAGACAGAGAGAGAGACAGACAGAAAGACAGAGAGAGACAGACAGAGAGAGACAGACAGAAAGAGAGACAGAGACAGGACAAAGACACATAGAGAGACAAACAGAGAGATAGAAAGACAGAGACAAACAGACAGACACAGACAGAACCTCAAGGTTCTGTCCCTCACTATGACCTCGCGCCCAGAGGCTTGCAGGATACACGCAAACTCACCAAGCTGGGGTGGCCTCTCCCGTTCCGAGATGAACCAGGAGAAAACTGGATTACCGGCCATTCATCCGTTGGTCTAGAGAGGGTGCCCCAAACAGACCTGGAGGAGAAGCCTGCATAGTGAGCTGAGAGACTCCAGCCTGACATGGGAAGAGGCCAAGACCCTTGCCAGAGACAGGAGAAGGTGGGGGGACGCTGTTGAGGCCCTATGCTCCGCTAGGAGCTATAAGGACAAAGAAGAAGAAGAATCCGTTGGTTGTTTTTTTCCCCCCAGCAGTAGACGTTCTTTTGTACTTGCTGCACACACACACACACAACACACCCCACACACACACACCACACACACACACACAAAACACCACACAGGACACACACACACACACCCACACACACACACACCACAACACACACACAACACACACACACACCAAACCACACCCCAACACACAAAAAGAGAGAGAGTCGTTTAAGAGAACAGATAAAACCAAAAAAAAGAGGAAAGTTGGGGGGTGAAAAAACCCGAAAGGGAACTAACTGCAGAAAGACAAGGTGTGGATGGGTGTGTATGTTTTAACTGGTGTTTTGATGTGGGATGGGGAGAGTGTCTGTATAAATCGCTATATAAATTCCATACATTATTATTATTATTATCATTATTATTATTATTATTATTATTATTATTAATGTCTGTATACAGCAAATTCGTCGTGCCTGTGAGTGTGACGGACATGTGCATGTATACGTGTATATTCTATGGAGTTAACATCAGTGCAGACTCCGCTGTCCCCAAAAAGTCCCTCGGATGAGACTATAAATCGAGGCCCTGTGTACGAACGCACGCCGAACATCTTGCGCACACGTTAAAATCCTGTATTTCGAAAGAGTAGGCCCTTGTGTGCCGTTGGGAGCGAATGACATTATTTACAAAAAAAGCATACACATGGGGACTGGATGTGAAAAAAGCACATGTGTGCTTATTCCATTATCATCGATATAAAAGTTTTAAAGAAAGCAATTGTAATTGCCTGTCATGGGATGATTAAACTGTTTTTGACTTGACTTGACTTGTTGATGGTGAAAAAAAAGATATATTCAGAGATAGCTGTAGGTAGACATGCATTGATGCTAATGGTGAAAAAATGATGGTGGAAAAGTATACATAGGTATGTATACTTCGTCGTCACCGATCCCTCAGATTCCGAATGTATACTTATGGGTAGAAAAAAGTAAGCATAGTCAAAATGCTCAGTGACAACTATGACATAACTGTATTTAAACATAACTGGTGAAAAGCGATAGACTACAGTACAATGGCACATTTGATCTTGGTGGGAAAAAATAGGACAAATATAATTATACGGATACATGATCTTGGTGAAACAAATGACATAACTATTCACAGGGATAGTTGATCTAGGTGAAAACATGACATGGCTATGCATAAGGATACATGATCTTGGTGAAAAAAACCCTTGACATTACCATTCCATAGATATACATGATCTTGGTGAAAAGTGAAATCTTTCTACCTATAATATATACATAGGTGTGCACGATCTTGTAACAAAAAAAAGCATGACATTGTGTTTGCTATGCATTAAACGCTTTTAGTGAAAAAGGATAGATTACATAGTCATATAATTATGATCTTCATGAAAAAAATATGACATTGCTATTCCTAGGCATATAATTATAATCTTGGTGGAAATATTAAATTACTCTACCTAGGCATAAAATTATGTTCTTGGTGAAAAAATATGACATGACTATACCTAGGCATACATAGTCGTGGTGGAAATGTGAAATTACTTTACCTAGGCATATAATTATGTTCATGGTGAAAACAAAAAAGATACGTTACTCTACATAGGCATGCATGATCTTAGTGAAAAAGCATAACAAGAGATGACCATACATGCTCTTGGACAAAAAATACAGCATCGCTAGAGACTTGTTTATACCGTATCGCATTGCTAACCACTCTAGAACACAAGCACGCACTGAGAACTAGAATACACACACACACACACACACACACACACACACACACACACACACACACACACACACACACACACACACACACACACACACACACAACACACATACATACACACGCACGCACGCACTGTCTTTTTGTCTGTCTCTCCCGTCCGCCTGTCTGTCTGTCTTACCCTCTCTCTCTCTCTCCCCCCTCTCTCTCCCCCCCCTCTCTCTCCCTCTCTCTCTCTCCCTCTCTCTCTCTCTCTCTCCTCCCCCTCTCTCTCCCTCCCTATCTCTCTCTAACGCCTTCCATTCCTGCCCACTTTCTTTCTTTCTCTTTCTGTCTCCCCCCCCCCCCCCCCCCTCTCTCTGTCTCCCTCCCTCCCTTATCCACCTGCTTTCTCTGTCTCTCTCTCGCCCTCTCTCTGTGTCCCCCCTCTCTTTCTCTTCCCCCTCTCTCTCCCCCTCTCTCTCCCCTCTCTCTCCCTCTACCCTCTCTCTCCTCCCTCTCTCTCCCTCTGCCCCCTCCTTTCTCTCTCCCCCTTTCTCTCTCCCAACCTCTCTGAATGTAGCAAATATTGCTATGTATATTAATGAAGCATTGACAAGAGTAAAGAAAAAATCCAACAAAACAAACCTGTTTGATCGCATCGTAACGTACGAATTGTAGGCATATTTGGTTCCGAGTTGCGCAAGCTTTGTTGGTCATTTAGAGCTTTGTGATCACTTGTGTGTGGCTCTTTTGGTTTTTACTGTTACGGGTAGACCCCTCCCCCCCCTCCCCCAATCCCTCTCCCCCTCCCCCCCTCCCCCCATCAGAAAGTTCCGATGGCCTGAAAAGAGTCTGAATCAACTGATTTGTAGTTTGTGTGTGTGATTGTGTGTGTGTGTGTGTGATTGTGTGTGTGTGTGTGTGTGTGTGTGGTGTGTGTGTGATTGTGTGTGTGTGTGTGTGTGTGTGATTGTGTGTGTGTGATTGTGTGTGTGTGATTGTTTGTGTGTACATGTGTGAGATTGTGTGTGTTGTGTGTGTGTGTGTTTGTGATTGTGTGTGTTTGTGTGTTGTGATTGTGTGTGTGTGTGTGTGTACATGTGTAAGATTGTGTGTGTGTGTGTGTGTGAAAGGGGAGGTGTGTCTGTCTCACTGTTTCACCGTCTTTGCCTCTCTCTGACTTTCTGTGTCTTTTCTGTCTGTTTGTCTCTTTTTCTCTCTCTGTCTGTCTCCCTGTGTCTTTCTGTCTGTCTGTCTTTTTCTTTCTGTCTGTCTGTCTGTCTCTCTGTCTGTCTCTATGTATGTCTGTCTCTCTGTCTCCATCTCTCTTCCTCTCTCTCTCTCGCTTGCTGTCTGTTTCTGGCTCCATCTTGGTCTCTGTCTGTTTACCTGTCTGTCTGTCCGCCTCCGTCTGTATGTCTGTCCGTCTCCAAGAATGTGATGCCTCCCAGACAGACTGGCTTTCCTTGTTCAGGTTGAAGCCGTGGTCAGTTTGGTGTGTAGTACTGACATTGGTTGCCTGAGCTGAGTGAGCTATGTAGCTCACATGATTTGAACAAACATAATGACGGAATAATAATACAAAGAGAAAAGTCCACCCATCGATCGATCCGATCTGTCCATACTCCTACACACCCACCCATCCATCCATCCACCCATTCAGCCAGCCAGCCAGCCAGCCAACCATCCATCCATCCATCCATCCATCCATCCATCCATCCATCCATCCATCCATTATGGTAGTGAATAGGCAAGCAAACAAGTTAATGAGCAAAAACGACCAACCAAGCAACCAACCAATCAATCAACCAACCAACCAGCCAACCAGCCAACCAACCACCCACCCACCCA
>CM054153.1:29270306-29292806 GCA_028751875.1 Rapana venosa | reverse complement strand
CCCTCTCATGAGCTCATTGTTAGTGCCCTCTTTATTCGTTGCGAATTTGTTTAAGCTGTCTGTGAATTTTGTGCGTTGTCTTCCTCTGCTCTTGTTTCCACAGATTTTGCCACTCCATAACAGTTTCTCTAGTTCGTCAGCCCTGATTATATGGCCGAAAAATTTGAGCTGTCTTTCTCTGATGGTGTTGAGAAGGGATCTCTTGTACCCAGCCATTTCCATTACTTCTGCATTAGTTTTTCTTTTTGTCCATGAGATTTTCATGATTCTCCGGATGAACCACATTTCCACTGCTTCTAGTCGCTGTTCTGTGTCTTTGGCTAGGTCCAGCACTCACATCCGTACAGAAGAATGGACCATACGTAGGCTCTCAAAACATGGATCTTTGTCTTGAGGCTTATCTTACTGTTGGTAAAAATGCATTTCATGTTGTTAAAAGTTGCCTTAGATTGACCGATTCTCTTCTTGATTTCTGTGTCACACTTGCCGTCCGGGGTGATAGTACAACCAAGGTATTTAAAGGTGTTTACTTGTCTGATTCTCTCTCCTTTACAGGCTATGTTGCATTGTGGTATAACAGCTTTTTTCGAGATCACCATGCATTCTGTCTTCTTTGCATTGGGCAACCAACCAAACAAACGAAAAACAAACAAACGGAGAAACAGATCAGCCGTGTGTGTGTGTGTGTGTGTGTGTGTGTGTGAGTGTGAGTGTGTGTGTGTGTGTGCGCGCGCGCGTGTGTGTGCGCGCGAGCGCGTGTGTATGAGCAAGCGCCTTCGTGTGCTTTTATGCATGCAAATGTACGTACATATCCACTCATGCATGTACGTAAACGTGCATGCATGCACGCTTGCCTGCGTGTGTATGTGCCCCAAAAGTGTGCGCATGTCGCTCACTTTACCCCCAACACACGCATCCCTGCGAGCACGTCACGTCACATCATCGTCATCGCATGTGCGTGCGTGCGTGCATTCGTTCGCGCATGCAGCATCCATTCGTGCATGCACACAATTACGAACTTGTTCGATGCATAGCGAAAAGCTGACGGGTAACACCACGGTAGGATTCAGCCGTTATTCATACAACACCTTGAGGTTGAGGTTTTTGTTGTTGTGAGACATTGCTGACAAGTTGGACATTGTGCGTGTGTTGTTTGCATGTTCCGCTTGAAGTTTTGTTTGTGTCTTTTTTTTTCTCCGCTGCCCTGTACATACATGTTCATGTTGGTGTGTGAGTATTGAGAAAATTATTTTTTTTATGGAAATCTTGGAATCTTGGTTATGCGGTTGGATTGTTTCTCTCGCTGTCTCTCTCTGTCTTTGTCTGACTCTGTCTCTGTCTCTCCCCCTCTCTCTGTGTCTTTCTATTATCCTCGATATAAAAGAATTAAAAAAACAAAAACATTCTCTGTCTCTCTCTCTCTCTCTCTCTCTCTCTCTGTCTTTGTCTGACTCTCTGTCTTTCTCTGTCTCTCTGTCTCTCTCTGTCTTTGTCTGACTCTCTCTGACTCTATCTGTCTTTCTCTCTCTCTCTCTCTCTCTGTCTACGTTGTGTGTGTGTGTGTGTGTGTGTGTGTGTGTGTGTGTGTGTGTGTGTGTGTGTGTGTGTGTGTGTGTGTGTGTGTGTGTGTGTGTTCCTTTGTTGTTTTGTTTTGTTTGTTTTGTGACTGTTCTTCTGTTGTTCTTGTTTTTCTTTTTCCTTTCTTGCTTTTTCAGAATACTTTTTTTTATTTCCCTGTCTGTCTCTCTTTTTGTGTTGTTGTCTGTCTGTCTGTCTCTCTCTCTCTCTCTCTCTCTCTCTCTCTCTCTCTCTCTCTCTCTCTCTCTCTCTCTCTCTCTCTCTCTCTCTAGCTGTGTTTTATACACGAGATATTTGATTTGTTCTGTGTTTGTCTCTCTGTATAAGTAACTTTTTGTTTTCGGGGCGCTGTTTTTATTCGTCCGTCTTTATCAGCCAATGCATCTTGTCTGTCTGGCTGTCAATTTTATCTATGTTTGCCTCTGCCAGTCTGTCTGATAAGTCTTCGTTTCTTTTGAGCACGCGTGTATGCACACATGCATGCACGCACGCACACACACACGCTCGCCTATAAGCACGAACACACGCACGCATACACACACACAATCTTGATCAAGTTATTTTTGTTCCTAGATAGATGGCTTGATGACCCCCCCAAAAAAAAAACCCAAATCATTGCTTATTCAATGTACCATCTGGAAATAAACATTTGACTTGACTTGACTTGACACACGCACACACACCTGCATCCACCCCACCCTAAACACATACAAACCCCCTCCCCCACCCCCCTCCACCCCCATCCCATCTCCATCCCACTCCCTCCACCCCTCAACCCTATCCTCCTACCCACCACTAAACCCCCGCCCCCCCCCCCCCCCCCCTCCCCCACTAATATATATAAAGCAACCACAATACCACCCCTCCCCCAAAAATAATCACACACAGCAGCAAAACGAAACCATCCTCTCCTCACGTACCACCCAAGTTAAGTGTTCCCACCCGCACACACGCGCACACACACACACACGCGCACACACCACACACACACACACACACACACAACACACACACACACACACACACACACACACACACACACACACACACACACACACACACACACACACACACACACACCACACGCACGCACACACACACACACACCATTCGCTCCCCCCCCCAACACCCCCCCCCCCCCCCCCCCCACACACACGCAGACATATCACTCTCCTCCTCACACCCACATATACCACCCCAACCCTACACACCCCAA
Source organism: Rapana venosa (assembly GCA_028751875.1). Classification (NCBI taxonomy): domain Eukaryota; kingdom Metazoa; phylum Mollusca; class Gastropoda; order Neogastropoda; family Muricidae; genus Rapana; species Rapana venosa. The sequence continues at coordinate 29,290,012 of CM054153.1, read as the reverse complement.
CACACACACACACACACACACACACACACACACACACACACCACACACACACACACACACACACACACACACACACACACAGAACGTTTGAAAAGAAAAGACAATAATGGCACAAGAATCACCCCAAAAACCAGAGAGAGAGAGAGAGAGAGAGAGAGAGAGAGAGAGAGAGAGAGAGAGAGAGAGAGAGAGACCTTGACAGGAGAGATGACTGGGGGATGGGGGAGGGAAGGTGAGGGCAGTGTTCATCATTACAGCTGTCTGATCCTGGTCTTAAAATGATCCACAAAGTTTTTCGATGATTTCCATGTCTGTTCGTGTATAAAATAACGATGAACAAAACTTTACGTGCTGCGACATGTCTTTGCGCAGACAGACAGACAGACAGACAGACAGACAGGCAGGCAGATAGACAGAGAGAGAGAGAGAGAGAGAGAGAGAGAGAGAAGAGAGAGAGAGAGAGAGAGAGAGAGAGAGAGAGAGAGAGAGAAACAGACAGACAGACAGACACAGACAGACACAGACAGACACAGACATAAGCACGCACGCACAGGCACAGAGTTTTTGATGATTTACATGAGTGTTCGTGTATAAATTGAAAACCTTTACGAGCTCAACACGTCTTGTACACACACACACACACACATGATAAAATTTACAAAACCGCATACACACGAGGACTGGATGTAAAAAAGTAACACACACACGCGCGCACACACACGCACGCACACACATACACACACACACACACACACGCACACACACATGTTCCAACTTCCAATCCCTTTCAGACTTTTTGAAATTGGCTGGTGACGTTGGTGCAACGATTAGCTCTGTGTATTCCATCGTGACAAGCCATGGGTTCAAACCTCACCAGGGAGCCTTAGATATGGGATTTCTTAAAATTAAAAAAAAAATCTGACCCCACTCCCCTAAAAGTCTTTCGGACCAGACTATAGGTAGGACTAAAGGTCGTAGGGGAGCGAGGCGTCAGAGACCTCAACTTCTCAAGGGGCCAGCATATTGAGGGTGGGGCCCATCTCCTCTCCTTCGCTGCTTTACCTTTCCTGACCCTTAAAGAGGGCAGGTACCGGTAGGAATGAATAATAATTTTTTTCTTTTAAAAAGCCCCGCATACACACGAGTATCGCGTGTTTTCACACCATCCCCGAAGTCGGAATGCGGCTACCTTTTAATGGTGAGTTTAAAAACAGTCGCATACATTTACAAAAATCTCATCACTGGTTGATCCTTGGAAACTCGAGACGAGGAACGAAAAAGAAACGGAAGGTTAGAATCACACAGACGACAACAGTTGCTGTCTGAGCGTTCGACGACGAAGAAGAAGATGTAGAAGAAGAAGACACGCAATAAGACAGGGGTAAGACACGCTATAGACAGGGGTAAGACACGCAATAGACAGGGGTAAGACACGCAATAGACAGGGGTAAGACACGCTATAGACAGGGGTAAGACACGCTATAGACAGGGGTAAGACACGCAATAGACAGGGGTAAGACACGCAATAGACAGGGGTAAGACACGCAATAGACAGGGGTAAGACACGCAATAGACAGGGGTAAGACACGCAATAGACAGGGGTAAGACACGTAAGACACGCTATATACAGGGGTAAGACACGCTATATACAGGGGTAAGACACGCAATAGACAGGGGTAAGACACGCAATAGACAGGGGTAAGACATGCTATAGACAGGGGTAAGACACGCTATAGACAGGGGTAAGACACGCAATAAGACAGGGGTAAGACACGCTATAGACAGGGGTAAGACACGCAATAGACAGGGGTAAGACACGCAATAGACAGGGGTAAGACACGCTATAGACAGGGGTAAGACACGCTATAGATAGGGGTAAACACGCAATAGGCAGGGGTAAGACACGCTATAGACAGGGGTAAGACACGCAATAGACAGGGGTAAGACACGCAATAGACAGGGGTAAGACACGCAATAGACAGGGGTAAGACATGCTATAGACAGGGGTAAGACACGCAATAGACAGGGGTAAGACACGCTATAGACAGGGGTAAGACACGCTATAGACAGGGGTAAGACACGCAATAGACAGGGGTAAGACACGCAATAGACAGGGGTAAGACACGCAATAGACAGGGGTAAGACACGCAATAGACAGGGGTAAGACACACTATAGACAGGGGTAGACAGGATGAGAGGTGGGTGAGCAGACCCGCAGAAAAACCCACCTTACACAAGATGCAGAGAGACATAGATGTAATCTTATGTATGTGTGTATACAAATTGCAACAAAACGATACATACATTTTGTAAAATCAAAATTTTATTCTTTTATATCGAGGATAATGGAATAAGCTCGTATGCGCTTTTTTGTGTACATCCAGTCCCCGTGTGTTTGCGGTTTTTGTAAATTCTGTCATCTGTTCCCACCGGCACACAATGGCCTACTCTTAACGAAAAGCGGAACAGGATTTAACGTGTGCGCAAGATATTCTGCTGTGTGCGTTCGCACAAACGGGGCCTCGGTTTATAGTCTCATCCGAAGGACTTTTGGAGAGAGTGGAGTCTGCACTGATGTTAACTCCAGAGGAAAATATCCCCTTGAACGGGAATCGAACCCGGGTCGTCAGACTGCGAGCGCAATGTTCTAAACACTAGGCTATCCCGTACCCCGCACAGAGAGAGAGAGAAGGGAGAGAGGAGAGAGAGAGAGAGAGAGAGAGAGAGAGAGAGAGAGAGAGAGAGAGAGAGAGAGAGAGGCTGAAAAGGCGATGCATGGTGCGCAATTTGCTGTTATAAAGCACATTCTTAAGAGAGAAAGAGAGACTGGGGGAACTGCAGGCTATTTTGTGAAAGCAAGTCCATTTTTTTGAGCTATCTCTGGCACTCTGCGAAAGTGAATAGGAATAATCACAGAAAATGACAGCGGAAGGACTTGACGTAGGAAGATGCATTGGGAGGGGAGGTGTATGTTTTGAAAAAAAGAGAAAGAAAAGAATATTGATTTATTCGCAATTTCTGGCAATTTTGGCTGCATTTTAGAGTTTGCCTCGATTTTAAAAAAGGAAAAAAGAAAAAGCTTGTTTCCTTTTTTTTTTGGGGGGGGGGGGGGTGTACTTGGTAATTTTGTGTGTGTTGTTGTTGCTTTCAAATTGATGCTTCTCACTTGTCTACCAAGTTCCCTCCTTTCAAAATGTCAAAACATGGGTAATTGTGGTGATAGGAAATGATGCGTGGTGTGTGGGGGGAGAATGGATGTACGGCAGTAGGATAGCGTAGAAAGACCACTTTTTCTTTCTTTCTTCGCTCTCGCCTCTCTGTCTCTGTATCTGTGTTTGTCTGTCTGTCTTTGTCTCTGTCTGTCTGTATCTGGCTGTCTCTGGCTTTCTGTCTGTTTCTCTCTCGCTCTCTCTCTATCTCTCTCTCTCTCTCTTCTCTCTCTTTCTCTCTCTCTCTCTCTCTCTCTCTCTCTCTCTCTCTCTCTCTCTCTCTCTCTCTCTCTCTCTTCTCTCTCTCCTTCTCTCTCTCGATTCCCGTTCAAGGGGATATTTTCCTCTGCAGTTAACATCAGTGCAGACTTCCACTCTCCCCAAAAGTCCTTCGGATGAGACTATAAACCAAGGCCCCGTGTGCGAACGCACGCAGAACATCTTGCGCACACGTTAAATCCTGTCCCGCTTTTTTCGTAACAGTAGGTCATTGTGTGCCGGTGGGAACAGATGACAGAATTCACAAATCCGCATCCACACGGGGATTGGAGGGAAAAAGCACACAAGTGCTTATTCCATTATCCTCGATATAAAAGAATACAATTTAAAAAAAAAATACAATTTAAATCTCTCTCTTTGTGGCTCTCTCTCTCTCTCTCTCTCTCTCTCTCTCTCTCTCTCTCTCTCTCTCTTTCTCTCTCTCTTTCTCTCTCTCTTCTCTCTCTCTCCTCTCTCTCTCTCCCTCTCTCCCTCCTTCTCCCCCCTCCCTCCCTCTCCCTCTTCCTCCCCCCCCCCCCCCTGCTCTCTCTCTCTCTTTGCTTCAATTGTTGATTTGTTACGCTGATTTACATTTCCCTCCTCCTCCTCTTCCTCTTGCCTTCTCTCTTACCTCGAGATCTTTTTCTTCTCGAACTGGATGGTTAAAAAAAAACCCTCCTCAAATACAACCTGAATTATCTTCGTCGTGTCTGTATTCCATAACCTCATGTACTGTCGCACTGTCCATCTGTTTCAGTTCTTCCCTCCCCCCCCCCCCCCCCCCCCCCCCCCCCCCCCCCTGCCCTCTTCAATCCTTCTTCTCCCATCCCATCACTCGCCTCCTTTTTGCACTGCATCTGTCCCTAGTTTGGTAACAGGAAATGAAACGTGGGTGGGACAACGAATGTATGGCACCAGGGCGGCGTAAAAAGAACACTTTTTTGTGGTAAGATCTTTGGGAACGAAGTGTGTGGAAAGCTTGTTTGCCGTGAATAGACACAGACAAGTTGCAACATGGACGTGCCGGTTGAAAATACATCGTGATGAAGAAAAAGAAAACTAGAGAAAAAAGAAGAGGGAGAGAAAGTTAAGGAAGAAGAAGAAGGAGAAGAAGACGGAGGAGGAAGAGGAGGAGGAGAAGAGAATAAGAAGATGAAGAAGAAAGAGAAGAAGAAACAGAAGAGGAAGAATTTGAAGAAGAAGAAAAACTTGGCTGGGGATGGGGGGGGGGGGGGGGGGGGGGGGGCCGTGAGTAGCGTGTGCTCCGACCACTGAGCTATCCCGTCCTCCCCCCCCCCCAAAAAAAAAAAAAAAGAAATATCAAATGATATATCTCGACTGGTTAAAATTTAAAAACTGGAAACGAATGGTAGAAACTGTGTTGAGGGGAAAGGGAGAGGGATTGATGTGAACATTACACACACTTAGAGGCAGACGCAGAAACCGGTGTTTTTTTCCCTTCTTGTGATCAAATCATAGTAAAAAAAAATCCAAAAAAAAACCCCAGCACACCCTCCCACCCCCAAACCTAACCAAACAAAAACAAACCCATACACGAAAAAAAAGAAGCAGGGGTAAAAAATTGACGTGAAGTGTGTGTGTACATATTACATCCGATACGTACACAAGATGCAGAGGCCAGTTGCAGATTGCCATGTTACATGTGTGCAGGTTTGATAAGAACTGATATACAAGGACAGGACAGGACAGGACAGGAGAGGGGAGAGGAGAGGAGAGGAGAGAGGGAGGGGAGAGGAGAGGAGGGGAGAGGAGAGAGAGACAGAGAGAGAGAGAGAGAGAGGGGGGGGAGAGGAGTGGGGAGAGGAGAGGGATGGGAGAGGAGAGGGGAGAGGAGAGGAGGGAGGGAGGGGAGGGAGGGGAGGGGAGGGGAGAGGAGAGGAGAGGAGAGGAGAGGAGAGGAGGAAAGGGGAGGAGAGAGAGGAGAGAGAGAGAGAGAGAGAGAGAGGAGAGAGAGATGAGAGAGAGAGAGAGGAGAGAGAGAGAACTCGAACTCAATGATTTATTCACAAAAAGGCCATTGGCCCATACATGAAGGGGGGGTTACCGAACTGCTTAGTATTTGAAGGGGGGGGGGGGGGGGGGGGGGGAGGGGGGAGAGGGGGAGGAAGCAATAGTAAAAACAAAATGTTCTTTTATAACAAAAAAAAGTCAGTTGCAAAATATGGGGACTTGGACAACAAAAATCGAGAGAGAGAGAGAGAGAGAGAGGAGAGAGAGAGAGAGTGAGAGAGAGAGAGTAGAGAGAGAGAGAGAGAGAGAGAGAGTGAGAGAGAGGAGAAGAGAAGAAAGGAGAAAGAGAAAGAAGAAAAAGAAAGAAAGAAAAGAGAGAGAAAGAGAAAAAAGAGAGAGAGAGAGAGAGAGAGAGAGAGAGAGAGAGAACTCGAATGATTTATTCACAGAAAGGCCATTGGCCCCTACATGAAGGGGGGGTTGCCGAACTGCATAGTATTTGGGGGTGGAGGGGGGAGAGGGAGGAGGGGGTGGGGGAGGAGGAAAACAATAGTAAAGACAAAATGTTATTTATAACCAAAAAATGTCAGTTACAAAAATATGTGACTTAGGATAACAATATCGAGAGAGAGAGGAGAGAGAGAGAGAGATAGGAGGAGGGGAGAGGAAGAGAGAGAGAGAGGAGAGAGAGAGAGAGAGAGATAGGGGAGAGAGAGAGAGAGAGAATGACAATGACAAATTCTTTTATTACGAGGATAATGAATAAGCACTCATATGCTTTTTGTTTTTCATCAAGTCCCCGAGAGAGGGGAGAGAGAGAGAGAGAGAGAAGAGAGAGAGAGAGAGAGATTAGAGAGTGAGAGGGGAGAAGAGGAAAGGGAAGAGAGAGAGAGAGAGAGGAGAGAGAGAGAGAGACGAGAGAGAGAGGAGAGAGAGAAAAGAGAGAGAGAGAGAGAGGAGAGAGAGAGAGAGAGAAAGAGAGAGAAAGAGAGAGGGAAAGAGAGAGAGAGAGAGAGAGAGAAAGAAAAAAGAGAGGGAAAGAGAGGAGAGAGGAAAAGGGAAAGAGAGAAAGAGAGAGAGAGAGAGAGAGAGAGATGTGAGAGAGATGGAGAGAGAGAGGAGAGGGAGTAGAAAGAAAACAGAGAGAGGGAGGATGAAAAGACGATGCATGTATGTGTGTACAACATTAATTTTGCTGTTGGAATCCCAACTCTTGAAGGCAAACCGGAGATTGAAGGCAATTGCACCAAAAAATATTTTTTGAGAGGAGCCATGCATTTTGCTCTCTGTAGCACTTTGGCCAAAGTGAATGGGGGCATAATGACAGAAAATGAGATCGGGAAGGAATTGATGTGAAGAGATGTGTGTGTGGCTGCTGTCCATATTTGGAAAAGTATTGATTCCTTGCCAATTCCCCCCCACCAATTTAGCTAGATATTACAGTTTGCATCGATTTGAAAACTCGGAAAAATATTTTTTTTGTGAGGGATTTTTTGTTTTTTGTGAATTTTTTTTTCGGTGTGGGGGGGGGGGGGGGGGGGTGCAGTTTATTTTCTTTTGCTTTTATCAATGAATGTTATTGTTTTTTCACTAGTTCGCCACTCTCCTGTTTTTAGAGTGTTAAAACATGTATCGATTGTGGCTTGTGTCACCGTGTGTGTTTTGCGTGCGTGCGTGTGTTGTGTATATGTTTGCGTGCGTGCGTGTGTTGTGTGTGTGTGTGTGTCCTGTGTGTTTGGTGTGTGAGTGCGTGCGTGCGTTGTGTCTGGCGTGTGTGTGTGTGGTGTGTGTGTGTGTAAGATGCTGTGTGTGTATGTGTGCCTGTGTATGAATATGTGAGTGTGTGTTGATTTCGTGTTTCTTTATAATATATATTGTCATAGATATTATCTTAGGTATTTTAGCGCTCTCTCTCTCTCTCTCTCTCTTCTCTCTTCATCCTCTCTCTCTCTCTTCTCCCCCCCTCTCTCTCTCCTGAGTCACTGTGTATATGTCTGTCTGTCTGCTTGTCTGCCTGTGCCTGTCTGTGTTTATGTCTGTGTGGCTTTCTCTCTGCATCTGTCGATCTCCATCTATTTGCCTACTTACCTCCTGACTGTACATTTACACATACATTACTGATAGTGAAAAGAGGTTAAATTCAAAGAAACACACCACACACACACACACACACACACACACACACACTCACACACACACACACACACCACACACACACGCACACACACACACACACACGCACACACACACACACACACCACACACACACACACACACACCACCCGCGCGCGCGCACGCACACACACACACACGAACACACACAAACACACACACTAAAATGCCTTTCACTTTTAAAAAAAAATTCCTATCAAAACAATCTCTCTCTCCTTCTCTTCTCTCTCTCCCCTCCCTCTCTTCCTCTCTCTCCCCCTCTTTTCCCTCTCAATCTTGCTTGTTAAACGTTAACATTTTCCTCCTTCCGCCCCCCATCCCACCCCGCCCTCTCCTTCTTCCATCCCGAATCTTTTATCGAATTGGTTAGCAAACCCTCCCCCCAAAAAAAAAGGATAACCCTCCGAATTATCTTGTCTATCTTTCCATCATCGCCCCCCCCCCCCCCCCCCCCTCCCCCCAGTTTCTGTTTGTCCATCCGTTTCAGTTTTTTGTGTCTTTTGTTTTCATCCTTCACGTCCCCCCCCCCCCCCCCCCCCCCCCCACCTGCCCACCATTTTTTTTTTAGCTGTGTATGTGTGTGTGTCTCTATTTTTGGTGACAAGGGATGATAGGAGCGTGGGCGGGAGAAGGGAAGTATGGCAGTAGGACGGGGTAAAAAGCCCACTTTGTCAAAGCGCTGGCAAGAATAGGGCGAAAGCTTGCCGGAGAATACAGACACTGACAAGCTGCAACGAGGGGGGTACGTGCCTGTGAAAATACTGGGCGCGCGGTGAAGAAATAAGGAGAGACACGAAGAAGAAAGGGACACATCGAAAGAAGAAGAAGAAGGAGGAATAGAAGAAGAAGATGAGAAGAAGAAGAGGAGAAAGAAGATGGAGGAAGGAGATGGAGGAGGAGGAGGAGAAGAAGAAGAAGATAGAGGGGAAGAAGAAGAGGGGGCGAAGAGGAGGAGGAGAAGAGGAGGAAGAGGAGGAGGAGGAGGAGAGAAAGTAAGAGAAGAAGAAGATAGAAAAGGAGGAAGAGGAGGCGAAGGAGGAGGAGATGGAGGAGAAGGAGGAGGAGATGGAGGAGAAGGAGAAGAAGAAGGAGGAGGTGGATGTGAAGATGAAGAAACTTGTAATGGAGGAAGAAGAATGATAAAGGAAGAGGATGAGAGAAGAAGAAGAGGAGGAGGAGAAGGAGGAGGAGGAGAAGAAGAAGAAAGAAGAGAAGGAGGAGGAAAAAGAGGAAGAAGACGAGAAGAAGGGGGAAGGAGAAGAAGAGGAGGAGGAGAAGAAATATGATGATGAAGTAAGAAGAAGAAGGAGGAGGTGGAGAAGAGGAAAGAGGAGAAGATAGAGGAGGAGAAGAGAGAAAAGGAGAAGAAGACGATGAGAGGAGGAGAAGACGATGAAGAGGAGGAGAAGACGATGAAGAGGAGGGGGAGAGGGAGGAGGAGGAGGAGACAATGGCAATAATTTATTCATAAAGCCATTGGCCTCTCGAGAAGCGAAATTTTAAAATAGGTCGAAGCATATACTTATCATCAATGTAATCTTACATCATTACAATCGAAAATGTAAGAAAATGTAGTTTTATATGAGAGAGAGTGTGAGCATGCATTTATGTATTCATTTTTATCTGTCTCCCATCCATCTTTCTCTCAATAACCGTCTCTCTGTCTGTTCGTCAGTATATATATATATATATATATTATATATATATATATATATATATTATATATATATATATATATATATATATTATAAAGTGTGTGTGTGTATATATAGACCTTAATAAGTTGTACATTGACTACAAACATCAATCTGTAAGAGACGGATTGAACACATTACACAATCATAAATGTGTGTTTGCAATTTTTATCCAACAGAATGGGCTTAGACTCAATAACCCCCCCACCCCACCCCACCCCCCACTACATTTTGAAGTATGGATTAAAACTACAACCTTTTTTTGTTTCTTCTTTGAATGCAGCATTGATGTAATTAAAATTCTTTAAGCTTAGCCTAAATGATTCCAATATTCTCATAAAGAAACGTAGTCAAAACCCAAAGAGCACTGAGCCTTGTTTTTTTCATGGATTTAAAGACACAGTAATTCGATGGAGCAGCGTGGCAAAACGTCTTTAAGGAAGCCTTCACCTGGAAACTAATGAGTTTTCCAGATGTTTTTGGGGTGGTGGTGATTTGTTCTGTTTGTTTCGTGTCTGCCATCTTAGTTCCATTTGTATTCTAGAATCGACAAGCGTGTTTCCTTTTATCGCATTGATTTGCTGTAAACTTTTTTTTTTAATTTTTGTAATAGCGCTTGAAAGAGAAATGTCTTCAAAAGTCGGAATGCGGCTACCTTCATTGGCAGGGAATTAATTCCGGTCCCATACGTAAAATCTCAACATTTGCGAACCTTAGAGAAACGAATGAAAATATCGTTCTAAGCTTGTAGATTTTTCCCTTGCTCTCTGAAACTAGAAATTCGAATACATAAACTGAGATTAAATGCATGGAATACTAAATATTAAAAAAAAAATGTAACATGTTGTTGTTCTGTTCCCCTTTCAATCCCACCATTTCTTGTTTGATTGCCTCATTCTTTTTGTGACAGGTATACAAGAAGAGGTTCAAGATATTTGTAAGAACTATACAATCAGTCAAGAAGTTTTATTATACGACTCTCGGAAATTCATGGTGTCAGTTGCTGTAGTCATGTATTCTTCGCCTGTAAGACCATGGCTGTAATTGTTGTGGGATATATAAATATTATATATATATATATATATTATATATTATATATATATATATATATATTTTATATATATATATATAGGTACTTTGGTATGACTGCGGGTGTGTCTAAATCACCATGTAGTTAGGAACACAAGCAATCCTGATTTGATGATCATTTCCCACTTTCTCATCACTACCTGGTGTTAAACAAAACAAAACCAACAAACAGCTTGCAGATTGGGTGTACTGTTTGTTGGTTGGTTGGTTCTTTTTCTTTTTAACCGTTTGCAAAATTTAGATCAGTGAATTCCTGACTTGCGTAAGCAAGCCTTTAACCCTTGAAAGCCTTTAACCCTCTGGCCTTTAAAACGAGAGACGGACGCAATCGGTGCTTGGTTAAAACCCTACTTCTTCAATCCCATGGGTCCATGAAGTCGTGGGTTTGAATTTCGGCTGCGTCAGGGTGAATCAAAGGTGGGGATTTTTTTTTTTAAACGATCTCCCAGATCAACTTCGAGTGCAGACCTGCCAGTGCCTTAATTCACTTCTTGTAAATACCCACGCAGAAGATCAAACACGCACGTGTAAAAATCACGCAATTCATATGCCAGCGTTTTGATGGGTTTCTAAAACGCGAACATACCCAGCACGCATCCCCGAAATCGGAATGCGGTTACCTTCATGGTGGGCAAAAATGGTCGCTATCGCAAAATCTCACCATTGGTGAACGTCGGAGCTCTAACCGAGGAACGAAAAAAAAAAAAGATTAACCGAGAAATTAAGTGACTAGGCAAATATGATTCAGTCGGTCATGCTGTCACTTGTGTAAAGACTCTGGCTGCTTCCCTTGTTGCCCGTTGCATCGATTTGTTCCCCCCTGTTAAACACCGTTGTTTAAGGTATTTTTGTTTGTTTTTGTTTGTTTGTGTGCGTGTCTCTCCCTGTATCCTTCCTCTGTCTGTCGTTCCATCTCTCTGTCCTAATCTGTCTGAATGTCTGACTCTGTCTGTCTGTCTCTCCGTGTCTCTCTGCCTCTCTCTCTCTCTCTCTTACTGTGCGTCTTTTTCTGTTATTTCATGCATTTCCCACTCTCTTCCGCATTCTGTCCCTCTCTGTCTTTCTTTGTCTCTCTTGTCTCTGTCTATTTGTCTGTCTTCTCTCTTTCTCTCCCTCTCTCTGTAGCCCCTTTCTCTCTGGCCTTCTGTTTTTGCCTTCTGTCTGTCTGTCTGTCTGTCTGCTGGCCTGGCTATCTGCCTGTCTGTCCGTCTGTCTGTCTGTCTGTCTTTCTCTGTCTTCGTTCTGCCATATCTCTGTCTTGGGGGACTCGATGTAAAAAGAACAAAAAAAGCACATAAGTACTTTTTCCACTATTCTCGAAAGAAAAAAAAAGATTCGATTAAGTTGAATTGTTTGTCTGTCTTGCCCCTCTGTAGGAAATAAAAGAATTTGATTTGATTTGATTTGATCTCTCTGCACCCTGTGTCTCTGACCCCTCCTCTCTTTTCTCTCTCTCTCTCTCTATTTCTCTCCCTCCCCCTCTCTCTCCCCTCCCCCCCCCTCTCTCTCCAAGCACTCCACTCTCTCCCCTAGTCTCCCTCACCTTTTTTCTTTTTATGTTTCTGTCCCTCTCTATTTGACCCTCTCTCTCCTCCCTATATGTCTGTGCTCTCTTACCCCCCCCCCCCCCCCCCCCCCCCCCCCCCCCCCCCCCCCGGCTCCCCCAACCAAGTTCCCAAATTCAGTCTCTCCATTTTGTTGTTTCCATGTTTTTTCTCCCAAATCGCTTACTGGTGGTTTCCTTTTTTCCCCTTATTGGACATCCTTTTCTCTCTTCCCCTTCGATTGGGCTTTTTTTTTAAAAGCTTCTTCTCTCTCTCTCTCTTCTCTCTCTCTCTCTCTCTCTCTCTCTCTCTCTCTCTTCTTTTTTCTTCTGCTGCTGCGCTTCAGCTAGCTTAAAGGTTTAAAATTTTCGGTTAGATTGGCATTTTCCCTTCCCTTTTCATAACCCCCTCTTGCATTGCATGCGCCTTAAAGATCCACGAAATTTAAAACCCCTTTTTTGTTTGGAAAAAAAAACCCTTTCCCCTGACGCAAAACTTGGACAATACCAAGAAATTTGGTAGGTTTTCTTTTTAAAATTTCTTATTTTCCCAAACGCAACCCCCCCCCCCCCCCCCCCCCCCCCCCCCCCCCCCCCCCCCCCCCCCCCCCAATCCTTGCTATTACGTCGTTTGCTGACTCAATCATATGCATGCGCGGGGGTCAAACAGTTGGAATACGAGTCCTTTTTATTTCATTTTCCATTTTCCCAATTTCACTACCTGTGCTAATCTATGCCTCAACCCCCCCCCCCCCCCCCCCCCCCCTTCCCTAAAAAACCCCAAAACAAAAACAACAAAAAAAAACCACAAAAAACAAAACAAAAAACAAACCCAAGTACACAGTGCATTTTCTTTATACTTAAAAACAAAAATCTGTGAAAACCAGCCAACATTTTTTCTTCTTGACTGCCACTCTATAGTACTTAGACACTACATGGCCCCGCGAGCTAACCGCCAAGTGTAACCCCAAACTCCCACGATCTGGTTGAAGCTCTGGTCGCTTCTGTCTCCCGACACAGGAAGCGGAAGGGTGGGACTAGGGCAGTGGGGTTGCTCTCCCTTTGTAGAGGTCACCGGGGAGGGTTCAAAGAGGTTTGTTGAGGTGGGGATTTTGTTTTTTTTAATCAGGTTTTTGAACAAAGAGGTGGATGGCTATTGGTCACAATAGAGGCCCTTCCAGAGTGGTTTGGGTTTGTTTTTTTTTAGTGGGGAATGTGCTGTGCTTGTGTGTGTGAGTGAGTGTGTGTGTGTGGGGGGGGGGGGGGGGGGGGGGGGGGGAGTGTCGAGTGTGTGTGGTGTGGTGTTGGGGAGGGGGTGTGGTGTGTGTGTGTGTGTGTGGTTATGTGTGTGTGTGTGTGTGTGTGGGGGGGGGGGGTGCTTTGGTGGGTTTTTCTGAAGCAGGTTGAGACCTTTAATGTGAATGAATTCGTGTTATGTGTTTAGGATTTTTTTGTTTTGCTTTTGGAATGGTGTGTGTGAGTGTTTATTTTATCTTTTTTTTTTATATCAAGGATAATGTGCCTTTTACATCGAATCCCCATGTGTATGCGGTTTTGTAAATTCTGTCATGTGTTCCCACCGGCACACAATGGCCTACTCTTACGAAAAGTGGAACAGGATTTAACGTGTGGGCAAGGTGTTGTGTGTATGTGGGGGGGGGGGGGGGGGGTGCTTTGGTAGTTTTTGTTCTGAAGCAGGTTGAGACGTTTAATATAAATGAGTTCATGTTATGTGTTTAGGATTTTTTGTTTGTTTTGTTTTTGGAATGGTGTGTGTGTGTGTGTGTGTGTGTGTGTGTGTGTGTGTGTGTGTGTGTGTGTGTGTGTGTGTGTGTGTGTATGTAGATGCTTTAGTAGTTTTTGTCTTTAAGAAGGGTGAGACTTTGTGTGTGAATGGATTCGTATTACGTGTTTTGAGGGTTTTTTTTGTTTTGGAATGACATCGATGTGTGTGTGTGGTGTGAATGTGTGTGTTGTGTGTGTGGATGAGTGTAAGTGTGTGTGAATGTGTGTGTTGTGTGTGTGGGTAAGTGTAAGTATGTGTATATGTGATTGGATGGGTGTGGGTGCTTTTGAGGTTTTTTTGCCTTTAAGAATAGTGAGACGTTTTGTATGAATGAAATCGTGTTAGGTGTTTTGAATTTTTGATGTTGTTGTTTTGAATGACATCGGTGTGTGTTTAAACAGTGCAAGGTTTGTTAGTTGGTGGGAAGTTAAGGTTCGTTGTTCGTGGTTTTCTCTCTGGGCTGTTGCTTTATTTGTGTTTTCCCCCCTTTTGTAGATATGTTCTGAATGTTTGGTGTTTTGTGTGAGTGTTTATTGGTTGAATTATTTATCTATTTAGTTAGTTAGTTATTCAATCATTTATTTATTTATGTATTTATTTATTTATCTATTCACTTATTCATTTACTCATTTATCCCTCTTTGCAAAAATTACATTTTCATTCGATCTTCTGTTTTTCTGTCTATCTTTCTGTCTATCTTTCTGTCTGTCTATCTGATCTGATCTGATCTGATCTAATCTAATCTAATCTATCTATCTATCTATCTATCTATCTATCTATCTATCTATCTATCTATCTATCTATCTATCTATCTATCTATCTATCTATCTATCTATCTTGCTGGCTTTCTTTCTTTCTTTCTTTCTTTTTTTCTGTCGCTTCTTCTATTATACATTGACCACTTCTCGTTTTTTTCCTTCCCCACACTTTCCTTCATTTTTAGTTACCTTTTCATCCCCGAAGTCGGAATGCAGCTCCCTGAATAGAGGGTAAAAACGGTGGCATACCCGAAATGTCGCCATTGGAGGACCTCGGAGCTGTAACTGAGCAACGGAAACACTGAACAGGACAAAGGTATCGTTCCCTCTTTCATTCTCTCTCTCTCTCTCTCTCTCTCTCTCTCTCTCTCTCTCTCTCTCTCTCTCTCTCTCTCTCTCTCTCTCTCTCTCTCTGTCTTTCTCTGTCTGTATGTACTGTCTGTACTGTCTGTCTGTCTCTGTCCGGCTGTCTGGCTGTCTGTCTGTCTGTCTGTCTCTGTCTCTCTCTGTACTGTCTGTCTCTGTCTCTTTCTATCTGCGTCTCTGTCTCTCTCTGTACTGTCTGTATTGTCTGTCTGTCTGTCTCTGTCTGTCAATCCGTCTTTCTGTCTCTGTCTCTGTCTGTCTGTCTCTGTCTGTCAGTCCGTCTCTCTGTCTCTGTCTGTATGTACTGTCTGTAATGTCTGTCTGTCAGTCAGTCCGTCTCTCTGTCTCTGTCTGTCTGTACTGTCTGTCTGTCAGTCTGTCTCTCTGTCTCTGTCTGTCTGTACTGTCTTTACTGTCTGTCTGTCTCTGTCTCTGTCTGTCTGTCTGTTTCTGTCTCTGTCTCACTCTCTCTCTCAAAATGATGTATGGATGTTTGGGTTTCTCCCCATGAAAGGGGCTGTTGGCCTATATTCATTAAATTTCAGAGTTTAGAGTTCTCTCCCTCCCTCTCTCTCTCCCTATGTCTGTCTGTCTGTCTGTCTGTCTGTCTCTCTCTCTCTACACACACACAAACACACACACACACACACACATATTATATATATATATATATATATATATTGATAGATAGATAGATATATTGATAGATAGATAGATAGATAGATAGACAGGTGTGTGTGTGTGTGTGTGTGTGTGTGTGTGTGTGTGTGTGTGTGTGTGTGTGTTTATGTGTGTATCGCGTTCGTGTTTATTTTTGTCTGTCTTTTCATGTACTTTTTTTTATACCGAAAATTCTTTTATTTCTTTTCCCTTCTTTCTTTCCTTTTTTGTTGCCTTAAAGCTTAATGTTTTAGTTTGTCTGTTGTTTGTCTTTTATCTAATTGTTTTCTTCTGTCTTTTGGTCTGTCAATTTGTCTCTTTGTTGTTGGTTTGCTTTTCTTCTCTCTGTCTGCTCTGTTTTCCCTTTGTTTCTGTATTTCTTCGTTTTCTTTCCTTCCCAATTTCTTTCTTTTTCTTTTCTTTATTTTTTGTGTCATTTTCTTTCTTTCTTTCTTTCTTTCTTTCTTTCTTTCTTTCTTTTCTTTCTTTCTTTCTTTCTTTCTTTCTTTCTTTCTTTCTTTCTGTCTGTCTGTCTGTATGTCTTTCTGTCTGTCTGTCTTTCTCTGTCTGTCTGTATGTCTTTGTCTGTCTGTCTGTCTGTCTTTCTTTGTGTGCTTTTGTGTTTCTTTCCTTCTTTCTGTGTTTTTCCTTCCTTCCTTCCCTCCTTCCTTTCTGTCTGTCTGTCTGTCTGTCTTTTTTCTCTTTTCTTTCTTTCTTTCTTTCTGTTTTTCATTCATTCATTCATTCTTTCTTTCTTTCTTTTCTCTCTCTCTCTCTCTCTCTCTCTCTCTCTCTCTCTCTCTCTCTCTCTCTCCCACCTCCCCCTCCCCCTCTCCCTCCCCCCTCTCTCCCCCCTCTACCCCTTCTCCTCCGCTCTTTCTTCCCTCTCTCTCTCTCTTCTTTTTTGTGTTCTTTTCCTCCCTTTTTGTCGCATCTTTTGCTTCAAAACTTGTCTGTCTATCTCTCTGTCTCAGTGTCTGCCCGTCTATTTTCCTTTTCCGTTATTATGCCAGACTTAGGCCTGCATATATTTTAGTGTAAAAGTCTACATACTTTTCTTTTGGACAAACATAGCCGTACGTATGGCTATATACCATGTGCGGGCTGTTTGCACTTTTTGTCGCGCGTAGGTACTCTTTTTCTCTGTGTCAAAGACTGTAATTTAAAGTTTTTATTGGGGGGGTGTATCATCATGATTTTGTCTGTCTGCCTGTCTGCCAGTCCTCAGGGGCAACTAGCATCTCGATTCCTGTTCTTCTAGGACAGGGATGATAAAACAGCTGCTTTCACGTGTGATGCTCAAAACGGAAAAAAAAAGTGTCGTGATTGTATGAGCTGTTTTGGTGGTAGGGGGAGGGGAGGAGGGGGCGGGGGTTGAGGAGGTGGGGGTTGGGATGGGGTGGGGTTATAGAGGGTGGTGGGTGATGGGGGTGGTGGTGGTGAGTGGGTGAGTGAGTGAGTGGGATGGGTGGGTTTAGAGTTGGAGACTTGAAAATGAAAGTTACTGGATGGAGGCACTGGAATCTGAATGAGGCGACAGCACTGATAAAGCTTTCGTGGTCGGTAGGGCTGTAAACAATATCTATCTATCTATATCTATCTCTATATATATATATATATCTATATATATCTATATGTATCTCTCTCTCTATATATATATATATATGTGTGTGTGTGTGTGTGTGTGTGTGTGTGTGTGTGTGTGTGTGTGTGTGGAATGGACTGGAGTTGGTTCGAGTTAGGGGTAGCGTTCTGTGTTTCTTCTGCCTCTTGTTTATCATCTCTGATTAAAGTGCGTTTTCGTGGTGCACGTTTTCAAGATAGTGTTTTTGTCAGTGTGTTTGGTTTGTCTGTTTGCCTTCAGTTTGTCCATCTGGGTTTTGTTGGTGGTGTTGTTTTTTAAGAAAAAAATTCATGAGGTTGATTTTAGTGCTTCTTCGTTTGTTTGTCTTTATTGTTTGTCCATTTGTTTTGTCTGTAGTGTATGTTTGTCTGTTTGTGTTGAGTGTTTGTCTATCTGTCTGTAGTTGTTTGTACATCTGTTTCTTTGTAGTTGTTTGTCTATCTGTCTGTAGTTGTTTTTCCATCTGTCTGTAGTTGTTTGTCCAAGTGTTTGTCTGTAGTTGTTTGTCCATCTGTTCACTTGTAGTGTTTGTCCATCTGTTTGTCTGTAGTTATTTGTCCATCTGTTTGAAGATGTTTGTCCATCAGTTTTGTACTTGTTTGTCCATCAGTTTTGTACTTGTTTGTCCATTTGTTTGTCTGTAGTTGTTTGTCCATCTGTTTGTCTGTAGTTGTTTGTCCATCTGTTTTCTGTAGTTGTTGTCATCTGTTAAATTTGTTTGTCCATCTGTCTGAAGTTGTTTGTCCATCTGTCTGAAGTTGTTTGTCCATCTGTTCGCTTGTAGTGTTTGTCCATCTTTTCGCTTGTAATGTTTGTCTATCTGTTTGCCTGTCATGTTTGTCCATCTGTTTGTAGCTGTTTGTCCATCTGTTTGTAGTTGTTTGTCCACCTGTGTGTCATAAGTGTTTGTCCATCTGTTTACCTGTAATGTTTGTCCGTCCGTTCACCTTTATCTTCCTATTTCTCGCCGCTTCAGTCCTTGTCCTCTTTGTCCGTGTTCCCCTTCACACAGAAAGGAAAAGAAAGGAGAGGAGAGGAGAGGAAAGGAGAGGAGAGAAAAGGAGAGGTCAGAAGAGGAGAGGAGAGGAGAGGAGGGTTCCTTCACGTTAGCACTCAATCCTCATTCAGGGATCAGCTGCCTCCTGATGATGGCAGTTCGTAGTTCCGAGTGACAAGGCGCCAGCTGAAAACCGGCAAGGTTGTGCGCGATCTAAAGTGACTTTTTTCTGTTCTAAAACTAATTATCGGGCAGTGTAGTTCTATTGATGTGGATCAGAGGTAATCAGAGGTAAAGAGTCCCGGGTTTGATTCCACGTTTGAATCCAAGCTTTCTACCTATCCGTTAAACCCTTAGTGGTGATTTTGTGTTGCTAGTCTTGAGGATGAGACACTGAAGCGGAGGTCTTACTGGATAACACGTGTAGTGCACGTATATACATATATATATATATATAACACATATATAACACAAGACACAGCCCAGCACAGCACAACAGAGCACAACACAGCACGGCAAGCAAACACTCAACCGCACAGCACGCACAGCAAACACACACCACGCACAGCACGGCACAGCACAGCACGGCACAGCACGACACAACACAGCACGGCACAGCACAGCACAACAATGTATCTGATAATGTTTTCACGAGGCAAACTCAGCTTGGCAGTAACCGTCAACCATCATCAACCTTTGTCACTCGCGTCTTCTTCGTCTCTTCTGTCATAAAATACACCCGAACCGAGAACATTGTATTCCAGCCACTCCAAGAACCCACCCTCTTTCTGAAGCCAGACTGGGGATGACTACACACTGAGGACGGGATAGCTCAGTGGTCAGAGCACACGCTTTCAACCCCCAGCATCGAGCGTGGTTACCAATTGGATGGGTGACCGTTCGCGCGCCTTGGCTTCAGTATAGTTTCCCCCAGTTCACCCAGCTGTAAATGGGTATACCTGCCCTCTTTTAGGGTCAGGGAAGGTAAAGCAGCGAGGGAGAGGAGATGAGCGCCCCTGCCCTCAATATGCTGGCCCCTTGAGAAGTTGAGGTCTCTGATGCCTCGCTCCACTACGACTACATAGATTATGGGACCTTTACCTTTTCTTGTACCTTTTACATCGAACCGTCGAAGTGAGAAACTTTGTTGGAACGGTTTTCAACCTTGAAGTTTCAGGAGCTCTGCTATATCTTTTGGTCTTGATCTTTTTGTTTATGCGTGACATCTGTCCTTTACGAATATGTAGAAAAAAACCGCGAGGAGTGGAGAAAGCTGGCTGCAAAATCTTCAGTGGTGCCCCCAACGGTCTACAAGACTGCGGAATAGTTCCAGTTTAAGAAAATGTAGTTAATAGCACCTGTTTACTCTTTATTTTTTTCGTGTTGCTTGTTTACATTTTTAGAATCGTGTGTGTGTGTGTGTGTGTCAGAGTCAAAGTCAAAGTCAAAGTCAAACTTTTATTTTCAGATGGTACATTGAATAAACAGTGCATTTGCTTTTTTTCATCAAGCCATCTATCTAAAGAAAGAAAAAAAAAGCGAGAAAAAGAAAGATAATGTATATGCAGACATAGAATAA
>CM054153.1:29255306-29262806 GCA_028751875.1 Rapana venosa | reverse complement strand
ACGACAGCCTGGTAATGCACTCTTTCTGTCCGGGTCAGACAGTTTATTGTGTTTAAGCCGCGCTAACCCGACTCCACTCGCCACCCCCAGTATTTCTTCTCTATTGACATTGGCTTTCAGTTTGGCAAACGCTTGCTGTCTGTGATTGATCCGAGCTAGCATCTTGCCTTGGAAAAGTAAAAAAAAAAAAAAAAAAAAAGAGAAGAGGGGTTTGGATTTGCGTTGGCAATATTTATTTAGAGCGCGACAATAACGGCAAACAACAATAACGGCAATATGGATTTCTTGTCAGATGAATATAATGAAAAAGCAAATTTAAAACCTTGGGAGTTGCCTTTTTTGTGTGCAAGGAAATGTTCCTTAGTTCTAATTAAAAAAAAAATTCTTTTATATCGAGGATAATGGAAATAAGTACTTTGTGTTTTTGTTTTACATATAGTCCCCGTGTGTATGCGGTTTTGTCAATTCTGTCATCTGTTCCCACCGGCACACAATGGTTCTTATTCGTGTGTGTGTGTGTGTGTGTGTTTGTGGTGTGTGTGTGTGTGTGTGTGTGTGTGGTGTGTGTGTGTGTGTGTGTTGTGTGTGTGTGTCCTCTGTGTGTGTGTGTGTGTGTTTAATCAAATATCACAATCACTAGTATGATGACGCAAGTTTTATGCTTGTGGTATTATCCTATTTTCCTGGATGACACTGAAGTGTGCATATATATGACTCTGTCATCTGTCAAACATTATGATATCGCGTTAAATCTGTTATTAATTTTGCTTGCTTCGAAGCATACCGAACTTGTGTGTGTGTGTGTGTGTGTGTGTGTGTGTGTGTGTGTTTTATTTACCAGGTTTAAACCTTTTCCTCCATTCCAGATGCAGGAAAGGGGCTGCATCTACGTCTTTTCTTTCTTTCTTTCTTTTTATTTCGAGGATAATGGAATAAGCACTTATATGCTTTTTTACATTCAGTCCCCGTGTGTATGCGGTTTTGTAAATTCTGTCATCTGTTCCCACCGGCACACAATGGCCTACCCTTACGAAAAAGCGGAACAGGATTTAACGTGTGCGCAAGATGTTCTGCGTGCGTTCGCACACGGGGCCTCGGTTTCTAGTCTCATCCGAAGGACTTTTGGGGAAGAGTGGAGTCTGCACTGATGTTAGTTAACTCCAGGGGGAACATATCCCCTTACACGGGAATCGAACCCGGGTCGTCAGATTGCGAGCGCAATGTTCTAACCACTAGGCTAACCCGTCCCTCCTGTCTCATGCCATGCGGTGGATTGGCTTGTTTCTTTTTGTTGCAGTTGTTGTTCTGCGGCTAAAGCTGCGAGGTCCACTGATGGTGGCATCTGTGTAATTATATGTTGTTGTCTGCAGCAATGCTTGCTGTCTGAGTGTTCGACAAAGAAAGTCTCTGTTGCTACCTTGGCCCCTACCTAGTACCTCTGAGTGAACAGTAACTTTTCCGATAGATAGTTTCAACGTACTGTTTGTCAGTATGTCTGTTGATATGTTTGTCTGGTTTTAAGTACTCCAGTTTTCTTTCTTTGCCCCGGGTTCCACTTCAAGTAGAGATTCTTCTCCTGCTCCTGCTCCTGCTCCTCCTTCTTCTTTTTTTCTTAAAAATCTTTTTCTTCTTCTTTTCCTTCTTCTTTCATCTTTTCTTTTTTCTTCTTTCTTCATTTCTTTTTCTTCTTTTCTTTCTTCTTCCTCTCTCCTTTCCTCCTCCCTCCTCTCATCCTCCTCTTTCCTCTCTCCTCTCCTCCCCCTTTCCTTCTTTTCTTCTTCTTTTCTTTTCTTTTTCTTCTTGTTCTTTTCTTCTTCTTGTTCTTCTTCTTCTTCTTGTTCTTCTTCTCCTTCTTGTTCTTCTTTTTCCCTTGTTCTTCTTCTCCTTGTTCTTGTTCTTGTTCTTTTGTTCTTCTTGTTCTTGTTCTTGTTCTTCTTCTTCTTCTTCTTCTTCTTCTTCTTCTTCTTCTTCTTCTTTCTTCTTCTTCTTCTTCTTCTTCTTCTTCGACAAACGCTCAGACACCAACTAGTGTTGTCTGTTATATGAGCGAAATGCGTTGCGCTGCCGTAAAGCCCTTGACAAAAAAAAATTAAAATATAAAACCCAGACACAAAAAAACAAAACCCAAAACAACCTCATTCCCAGCTCATCCGACTTCAGCGTGGGAGAAAATTGTCATCTTTTAAGTCGTTCTCGAAAAAAAAGGCAGGAGAATGGATCAACAAAAGGGCAGAGAATAGACGAGAGGAAGGTGACGGGAAGAAGAAAAGAGAACAAGGCAGAACGAAAGAGAGGGATAGAAAAGAGGGAATTCCTAGAGAGCATAGACTTTCCTGAAGATGGGGATGCTATTTTTATAATGACAGGCTTCCCGGGCATCCTCTGTGTGTGTGTGTGTGTGTGTGTGTGTGTGTGTGTCTGTGTGTGTGTGTGTGTGTGTGTTTTGGTGTGTGTGTGTGTGTGTGTTGTGTGTGTGTGTGTGTGTGTGTGTAGGGGGGGCACTTCTAGTAGAGATGAGAACATACTTTTATGTGTGCGATAATCTTCAGTCATACAAATCAGCTGCCTTCTGACATGATGGCAAGTTGTAGAGAGAGGACAAGGCGACAGCAGAAAGCTTGCAAGTGTGTGTTTGTGTGTGTTGCATGCGTGCGTGCGTGCGTGTGTGTGTTTATTTCATTCTTCTATATCGAGGGTAATGGAATAAGCACATATGTGCTTTTTTTTACATCCAATCCCCGTGTGTGTGCGGTTTTGTGAATTCTGTCATCTGTTCCCACCAGCACACAATGGCCTACTCTTAAGAAAAGCCGAACAGGATTTAACGTGTGCGCAAGATGTTCTGCGTGCGTTCGCACATGGGGCCTCGGTTTATAGTCTCATCCGAAGGATTTTTGGGGAGAGTGGAGAGTGTGTGTATTTGTGTGCGCCTGCGGGAGGTTTTACATGATTGTTTCATGCCACCTGCAGATTAGATTGTCTGTATTTCTGTCTCAATGTTCCACAGTTTCTTGCATGAGACAAACTCCTCTTGGCAGTAGCTATCACCACCATTGACTTCATCTCTGACTTTCTTTTTGGTCTGGAACATTCACTGGGTAAAGATGAGTGTTTTGTTACTGGTTTTCTAAAAGCTGCCTCGACATTTAAAAAAAGAAGAAGATAGTGTGATTTTGTTGTTGTTGTTGTTTTAAGCTGTTCTTGTTGTTGTTTAAGCTATACAACGTGTTGTTTGTTTCTCAACTCACATTTTCGTTCATGTAATTTCTTTACATGCTCTGTTTTTTGTTGTTGTTGTTCCTTTTGTAATTGTATCTGCTTCTGTCTGGTTTCTTTCTTTTCTTTTTATATCATTATACTGGGTAAAGTAATTGTTAGCTGTTTTAAGGAAAACTACACCCCACCTAAAAAACAACAACCCAAAAAGAATGATGTAGTTTTTTTTTGAAAAAGTTAGTAGTGTTGATCATTTTATTGATCCTTGAAGTTGCTAGAGCTTCTTCGTCAGATTTTCTGGGGGTTGTTTTCTGTGCTATTAGTAATGATATTCACTTAAAGAGCCTATTTCAATCGTAACTAATAGAATTTGCCTTCTCTTTCATACTTTTTTTTTGTGGTTGTCTTCCTTCTTTTCGAGTATTAATACTTCTTTAAAAACTTTTTTCATTTATTTGTACTCTGTGTATGTTTTATCTTGTGTTTTTCCCCCTTTCGTCTTTTTAGCATTTTTCCATTGATTTGACTTTTTTATTTCTAACATTCTCACAAAAATGTCATTTCTTTTGCAATGAACTTTCTTGTCTTTTCTCTCTCTCTCTCTCTCTCTCTTCTCTCTCTCTCTCTCTTCTCTCTCTCTCTCTCTCTCTCTCTCTCTCTCTCTCTCTCTCTCTCTTTTACAAGAACATGTGAGAGAATGTATCCACGAAAAGACTTCTTTGTCCGTTCGTTCGTCTCTTTTCCTGTTTGCCTGTGTGTTTGTCTCTTTTCCTGTTTGTCTGTGTGTTTGTCTCTTTTCTGTTTGTCTGTGTGTTCGTCTCTTTCTGTTTGTGTGTGTGTGTGTTCGTCTGTTTTCCTGTCTGTCTGTGTGTTCGTCTATTTTCCTGTCTGTCTGTGCGTTCGTCTATTTTCCTGTCTGTCTGCGTGTTCGTCTCTTTTCCTGTCTGCGTGTTCGTTCGTCTCTTTTCCTCTTTTGTCTCTCTCTCTGCCCTTTGCGTCAGAACGTTCAAGGAACATTAGAATTGAAAAAAACACACCCACACAACCAAACTACAGGCAGATAACGAAAGAGATAAGAAAAGAAAAAACCCCAACCCAAAAAACCAAACAGGGTTCTAAACATTCATCTTTAACGCTCACGACTTAGCAGCGCTCTTCCTGGTAATGTGCAGTTACACAGCTCCGCCGTGCCAGCCATCTTTATTGTGCGTGTGAAGGCAAGGTGACCTGGCACCAATCGCAATCACCATCTTTTTAAAAAATTTTTTTTGTTCTGGAGTCTTGATGTTAAGGCTTTTTTTTTTCATTTTTGGGTGGCAACGCTGGCTGGTTTGTGTGCCTTGGATCGGACTGGTCAAGACTGGGAGGATCTTGTCCTTTGAGAAAAACTACCCAGTGTGGGTGATATCTATAATATGAAAGAAGATTAACTAAAAAAAATAACGATGAATTTTGTGTCGGGCGAATAACAGCTTTCTCTCTCTCTTTCTCTATAAGTTTATATACATACATACATACACACACACAGACACACACGCACGCACGCACGCACGCACACACAAACACACACACACACACACACACGCACACATACACACACAGAGTTTGAGTCTTGTCAATCTGAATAGAAAAGTTTTCTCCACGTTTTCTGAATACCACGTTAACAGAAGAGAGAGAGAGAGAGAGAGAGAGAGAGAGAGAGAGAGAGAGAGAGAGAGAGAGAGAGAGAGAGAGAGAGAGAGAGAGAGAGTGCGTGCGTGCGTGCGTGCGGGGGGGTGTGTGTGTGTACAAAAATCTGTATCTGTCTATCTGACTAGAGAACCCATCTCCAAATTTTTCCAAATAATACCTTAATAGAATCAAATCATCAGGGTCGGTGGTTTAGAGGTAACACACCTACATATGAAAGCGAGAAATGCGGGTTCGATTCCTCGTTTGTGCCAAACCTATCCCCACGCTCTCTCCCCTCCATCCACCATCCTTTTGAGTGGTGATCTGGGTGCTAGTCTTTTCTATGAGACGATAAACCGAGGTGCAACATACATTAAGCTTAAGCAAATGAACCCGCAGCTATTGATAAGAGTTGTTCTTGGCAAAATTCCACAGTGAAAAGCTACTTTGCTCGGGAAACAAACACACTTGTCTTCTAGCGCGCCATTTATTTGTCTGGTCCCTCCTGATTTTAGTCTCGGAGAAGGAAAAAACAATCAACGCCTGCTTGTTATTATTGTTATTATTCTTTTATGTGTTTATTTTATTTCGAGGATAATGGAATATGAATACATGTGCTTTTTTCCCCATCTAGCCCCCGGGTGTATGCAGTTTTGTAAATGTTGTCATCCGTTCCGTGTAATGCAAATATGACATTAATCTTGCTTACATAAAAAATATTTGTTTCGCTGTTAAATTAGATGGCTGTTTGAAAGTGTGGTAGTAGTGGTGGGAGTAGTGGGTCGGGGGGAGGGGGGGAGGGGGATAGTTCTGTGCTTTTGCCACTAGCTGTTTCTGCCCAGTCCACCCAGCTGTAAATGGGTACCTGCCCTCTTTAGGGTCAGGGAAGGTAAAGCAGCCAGGGAGAGGAGATGGGCGCCGCCCTCAATATTGCTGGCCCCTTAGAGAAGCTGAGGTCTCTGATGCCTCCCTCCGCTACGACCTCATAGGTTATGGGACACCTTTACCATTTTTACTTTCTGTCCATGTCAGGCGGGAAAAATCCCCTTAAAACTTTAAAGGGGACAAGATAGCCTAGTGGTTAAAGCGTTGTACGTAGCGCTCGCGATCTGACGGCCCAGGTTCGAGCCCTCTTCCCCCTCCCCCCACTACCACCGAGACGCCCGTTAGGGAGGTTTCCCTCCTGGCGTTAACGTTCTATTGTTGCTGTTTATTTAATTAATTAATTTATTTATTCTTTTATACTCATGTGCTTTTTTTTTACATCCAGTCCCCGTGTGTATGCAGTTTTGTCAGTTTTGTCATATGTTTCCACCGGCACACAATGAACTCTTACTCTTCCGAAAAGCGGAACAGGATTTAACGTGTGCGCAAGATGTTCTTGCATGCGTTCGCACACGGGGCCTCGGTTTATAGTCTCATCCGAAGGACTTTTGACATTCAGTTCGATTTTTTGGTCAAACTGGGAAGAAAGGGCGAGGCTGGGAATCGAACCCAGAACCTCACGGTTTACTTGTTGGCAGGCAAACGTCTTGACCATCCTGCCACCTTCCTTGCTGTTGCTGTTGTTGTGCGTTCCCCAGATTAACACTCTGGGGTTCATCACCCAGAATGTGCACTCTGATTCACCCACTCATCCATCCCAACCTGGGAATCAATGTGAGATTGAACTTGCACACTGAATGAGAAGTTCGCGTGTACGAATGTGTTTAAGTACCTAGCCATTATTATAGGCAGCCATACTCCTACTTAAGAGGAGTTAGCGATCTTACTGAGTCCGCTGCCCCGAGAAAGCCCTTTGGATGACACTTCAGATTGAGGTCTGGAGCGCCAACGCACGCAGAACATCTTGCAGGCGCCCTCGTTAAAGCCCCTTCCACCTTCGGGAAGAGTAGGCCATTCGTTTCGGTGGGGGGAATGGATGACATAAGCTACAAAACCGCATGCGCAAGGTGACTGGATATATAAAACAAGCGCGTGAGTGTTGATGCCATTACCCTCGAAATAAAAGAATGACTAAATGAAATACCCGCGAAGAGAAGAATTAAACGTTATGATTATGTTTTGTGTACAAAGTTGCTGCTATAATTTGGCCGGCTGTGTGTTTTTGTAATTCTGCATATTTTTGCTATTTTTCACCACTCCAGTTCTCTTTCCAATTTTCTAACTCTCTCTGTCTCTCTCTGTCTCTCTCTCCCTCTCTCTCCCCCCTCTCTCCCCCCTCTCTCTCTCCCGCCCACGCAATAAAAAACCCCCACAATAACAGCAGAATCCTTTACCAGTGATAAATCCCCATTCACAAATCAGCTGCCTCATGGTAGCAAGCTTGTAGAAGCGAAAGGGTATCGATTGGAAATCTCTATGTCCGTCAGGTTTTTGTTTGTTTGTTTGTTTTGTTGTTGTTGATTTTGTTGTAAAAGCAGCTGCAGATCACGATGTCTATAAGTTCTGTCGACGTCGGACAGTTTATGATTGGGGGCTCAACTTTATCTTAGCAGTAATTGCCATAATTTTCTTCGTCGTTGGCGTTTTGTTTTTTGCTCTTGTGCCATTCATGCTTTTTTTTGTTCATGTTAGGGACCAAATGCTTAGTTTGGACATCGAAGATTGTTG
>CM054153.1:29237806-29250306 GCA_028751875.1 Rapana venosa | reverse complement strand
GCTGTCTTGTTTGTAGCAGGTCTTCACGTGGGTTTTGGGTCTCTCAATCTCTATCTGTGTGTCTGTGTATATGTCTGTCTCTGCCTGTCTGTCTCTGTCTCTGTGTTTCTGTCTCTCTCTGTCTGTCTGTCTCTCTCATTGTGGAAGCAAAGAGGCAGCTCTTTCCATGTTTGTAATGTAATGCATCGTGATGCTTGTTCTTGTTTGTAGCAGGTCTTCTCGTAGGTTTGGATTTCTGTCCGTCTTTCTGTATGTGTGTCTGTGGGTCTGTCTCTTTGTGTCTGTCTGTCTGTCTCTCTCGTTGTGGAAGCATAGAGGCAGCTGTTTCCATGTTTGTAATGCAATGCATCCTGATGCTTGTTCTTGTTTGTAGCAGGTCTTCACGTGGGTTTTGGGTCTCTCAATCTCTATCTGTGTGTCTGTGTGTATGTCTGTCTCTGTCTGTCTGTCTCTGTCTCTGTGTTTCTGTCTCTGTCTGTCTGTCTCTCTCATTGTGGAAGCAAAGAGGCAGCTGTTTCCATGTTTGTAATGTAATGCATCGTGATGCTGTCTTGTTTGAAGCAGGTCTTCACGTGGGTTTGGATTTCTGTCCGTCTGTCTGTCTGTTTGTCTGTCTCTGTATTTCTGTCTCTCTGTGTTTGTCTGTCTGTCTCTCTCATTGTGGAAGCAAAGCTGCAGCTGTTTCCATGTTTGTAATGTAATGCATCGTGATGTCTTGTTTGTAGCAGATCTTCTTGTGGGTTTGGATTTCTGTGTGTCTGTCTGTGTGTTTGTTTGTCTGCATGTCTCTCTGTGTCTGTCTGTCTATCTCATTGTGGAAGGAAAGCTGCAGCTGTTTCGATGTTTCTAATGTAATGCATCCTGATGCTTGTATTTGTTTGTAGCGGTCTTCACGTGGGTTTGGAGTTCTGTCTGTCTGTCTGTGTGTGTGTTTGTCTGTCTCTGTCTGTATTTCTGTCTCTCTGTCTCTGTCTGTCTCTGTGTCTGTCTGTCTGTCTCATTGTGGAAGGAAAGAGGCAGCCATTTCCATGTTTCTAATAATGCATCGTGATGCTGTCTTGTTTGTAGCAGGTCTTCTCGTGGGTTTTGGGTCTCTCAATCTCTGTCTGTGTGTGCCTGTCTGTGTGTTTGTCTGTCTCTGTCTGTGTTTCTGTCTGTCTGTCTCTCTCATTGTGAAAGCAAAGAGGCAGCTGTTTCGATGTTTCTAATAATTCATCGTGATGCTGTCTTGTTTGTAGCAGGTCTTCTCGTAGGTTTGGATTTCTGTCTGTCTGTCTGTCTGTCTGTGTGTTTGTCTGTCGGTTTCTGTGTCTCTGCCTGTCTGTCTCTGTGTCTGTCTCTCTCATTGTGGAAGCAAAGCTGCAGCTGTTTCCATGTTTGTTTCTTGTTTGTAGCAGGTCTTCACCTGGGTTTGGATTTCTGTCTGTCTGTCTGTGTGTTTGTCTGTCTGTGTCTCTCTGTGTTTCTGTCTGTGTCTGTCTGTGTTTCTGTGTCTCTGTCTATCTGTCTCTGTCTGTCTGTGTTTCTGTGTCTCTGTCTATCTGTCTCTGTCTGTCTGTGTCTCTCTGTGTTTCTGTGTCTCTGTCTATCTGTCTCTGTCTGTCTGTCTCTCTCATTGTGGAAGCAAAGAGGCAGCTGTTTCCATGTTTGTAATGTATGGCATCGTGATGCTTGTTCTTGTTTGTAGCAGGTTTTCTTGTGAGTTTGGATTTCCGTCTGTCTGTGTGTCTGTGTGTGTGTCTGTCTCTGTCTGTCTGTCTCTCTCATTGTGGAAGCAAAGAGGCAGCTGTTTCGATGTTTCTAATCAAATGCATCGTGATGCTTGTTCTTGTTTGTAGCAGGTCTTCACGTGGGTTTTGGGTCTCTCAATCTCTATCTGTGTGTCTGTGTGTATGTCTGTCTCTGCCTGTCTGTCTTTGTCTCTGTCTCTCTCATTGTGGAAGCAAAGAGGCAGCTGTTTCCATGTTTGTAATGTAATTCATCGTGATGCTGTCTTGTTTGAAGCAGGTCTTCACGTGGGTTTGGATTTCTGTCTGTCTGTCTGTGTCTGTCTGTCTATCTGTTTGTGTGTGTGGTGTGTGTGTGTGTGTGTTGTGTGTGTGTGTGTCTGTCTGTCTGTCTGTCTGTCTGTCTGTCTCTCTCTCTCTCTTATTCTTTTTGAACACTGAAAAGTTTTTATTGTACTTCGGCCTTGGGCCACTATGCAAAACATGTTTGGGGGAGCGGGGAGGAAGGCATAGCAAAAAACATTTATATCCATTTCACATTTTCAGTTCTGTAAGAAAAATATTTACTCCCAATATCTTCTAGTATTCACCATCCCCATCATCATCTTCAGCATTTACATAATCATCACCATGAGCGTCTTCATTGCCTATAACAGCAGCTAAAATTTTTCAGTGTTCAGTGTTCTCTTATTCTTTTATTTTATTCTATCATTTAGTATCTCTCTGTATCTGGCTGTCTCTGTCTGTCAATCTGTCTCTGTCTGTCAGTCTGTCTCTGTCTCTTGTCCTCTAAAGCTAAGAAGAATGTGTATTTGATGCACGCTTTCTAGGAATCTTGTCTATCAGTGTGTTTGTCTATTTGATTTTCCTTTTTTGTGGTCTTGTTTCACCACTCATCTCTCTCTCATTCTCTCTCTCTCTCATTCTCTCTCTCTCATTCATTCTCTCTCTCTCTCTCTCTCTCTCTCTCTCTCTCTCTCTCTCTCTCTCTCTCTCTCTCTCTCTCTCTCTCTCTCTCTCTCTCTCTCTTCTCTCCTCTTCTTCCCCCTTCTCTCTCTGTTTCTTTCTTTCTCTCCTCTTTCATACGGAGATGAGAAAAGAAATTTATGCTAGCAATAAATCCTCATTGACATGCCAGCTGCCCTCTGATAGCAATTTTGTCGGAGAGCGACACAGTGCCAACTAGAAAGCTCCAAAAGAAATTTTGTGTGCGCGTTTGCGCGTGCGTGCGTGCATGTGCGCGTGTGTGTGTGTGTGTTTGTGTGCACGTTTGTGCGTGCGTGTGTGCTTACATGCGTTGGTGTGTGCCTGTATGCGTGCGTGCGTTTGTATGTGTGTGTTTGTGTGTTATTTTTAACAATTCTTTTATTTTATTTCGAGGATAATAGAATAAGTACTCGTGTGCTTTTTTGTTTTACATCTAGTCCCCTGTGTGTATGCAGTTATGTAAATGTTGTCATCCGTTCCCACTGGGACACAACAATAGCCTACTCTTTCCAGAAGCGGAACGGGCAAGATGTTCTGCGGTGTGTGTGTGTGTGCGTGCATGCGTGCTTGTGCCTGAATGCGTGTGTATATGTATGTGTGTGTGTATGTCTGTGTTGTGCGTGCGTGTTTGTGTGTATGACTTTTCCTTGTTTGTCTGTCCTTTCATTTCAGAGTCAACAGAGGCATTAAAACCAAAACTCATTACTTGGCGGAAAGGGAAAACGAACCCAAACACAAAACCCAACCTCGCTCCCCAAACAAACGCATTCTAAACATTGGATTTATTTTTTGTTGTTGTAAACAGTCAATTCTCCCTGCTAATGTGCAGTTGTTCCCGCGACAGACAGTTTATTGCGTGAATAACTGAGTGGCTGTTGTTCCAGTCGTCGCTTTGTGTTTTGTGCACTAACTGATTCTGGTTTCTCTCTCTCTCTGTCTCTCTATGTCTGTCTGTCTGTCTGTCTCTGTCTCTCCTCTCTCTCTCTCTCTCTCTCTCTCTGTGGTGTGTGTGTTGTGGTTGTGTGTGTATAGTGTGTGTGTAGGGTGTGTGTGTGTGTGTTGTGTAGTGTGTGTGTGTTGGTGTGTGTGTGTGTGTGTGTGAGAGAGAGTGGTGTGTGAGAGAGAGGAGTGTGTGTGGCGTGTGTGTGTAGTGTGTGTGTGTGTGTGGTGTGTCTGTGTGGTGTGTGTGAGAGAGTGTGTGTGGTGTGTATGTGTTGTATGTGTGGTGTGTGTGTGTGTGTGGTGTGAGAGAGAGAGATAAAGAGAGAGAGAGAGGAGAGAGAGAGTGTGTTTTATTTTACTCTTTTATATCGAGAATAATAGAATAAGCACTTTACGTACTTTTTTTTTACATTCAGTCCCCCGCTGTATGCGTTTTTTTTGTAAATTTTGTCATTTGTTCCCACCGGCACACAATGGCCTACTATTACGAAAAGCCATACGGGTTTTTAACGTGTGGCGCAAGATGTTCTGCGTGCGTTCGCGTACGGCACCTCGGGTTTTATAGTCTCAATCCGAAGGACTTTAGGGGAGAGTGGAGTCTGCACTGATGTTAACTCAAGAGGGAAAAAAATGCTTTGAGAAGAGTAGGTCCTTTTTTTTTTAATGCTGGTGGGAACGGGATGACAGAATGGAAAAGAAAAACAACACACCTCCATGTACGTACACAGGTGTCGTATTTGCTTCTGCATCCACTTTGAAATGATTGGTTATGAAACGGGGGCGGCGTGACCTTAGCGGTTAGAGCGTGGCTCTCGTGATCTGGCGACCTGGGGTTCGAGCCACCACAAAGGCGCCCACTCGCCCGTTTTGGAGGAGATTTTTTTTGACCGTCTGGAGTTAACATCAGTGCTGACTGCGCTTTCCCCGAAAAGTCCTTTGGACGAGACTGAAAACCTAAGTTCTGTGTTTGAACGCATGCAGAACATCTTGCGCACACGTTTATGCGCTTTGATTTGTGTTTGCAAGATATAGCGCTATATAAGTTCCATTTATTATTATTATTATTATTATTGTTAATTATTATTATTATTATTATTATTATTATTATAATAATATTATTATTATCATCATCATTTATTATTATTTTAAACCTGGTCTACCTTTCGGAAGAATAGGCCTTTTCGTGCTGTAAGAACAGATGACAATTGAACAAAAACCCCACCCTAAAAAAATCGCATACGCAGGGGTTTAAACTTTTTAAAATTTTATTTGATTCTTTCATTAAGAGTTAGGCCATTGTGTGCCGGTGGGAACAGATGACAGAATTGACAAAACCGCATACACACGGGGACTGATTGTAAAAAAGCACATAAGTGCTTATTCCATTATCCTCGATATAAAAGAATAAAATAAAAATTTTAAAAATATCGAGGATAATGGAATAAGCACTTATGTGCTTTTTTTAAAATAAAACATCCAGTCCCCGTATGTATGCGGGTTAAAAAAATTCTGTCATCTGTTCCCACCGGCACACAAGGGCATACTTTTACGAAATGCAGAACAGGATTTAACGTGTTGGAAGATGAGGTTTTTACTTTATAGGCATCACCACCCCCTCCCCCCCTCTCCCGAAGACGGAATGCATCTACGTTAATAGTGGGGGTGGGGTGGGGTGGGGGGAGCGGCAAAATCTCACCGTTTGGTGAATGAATCTTGGAGCTCTAGCCGAGGAACGAAGAAATAAAAGAAGAAATAAATCATTTCGCACACAGCAAAAAGCATCCTTCGGATGAGACTATAAACCGAGGCCCCGTGTTCGAACGCATGCAGAACATCTTGCGCACACGTTAAATCCTGTTCCGCTTTTCGGAAGAGTAGGTCGTTGTGTGCCGGTGGAAACAGATGACAAAATTTACAAACCGCAACACACGGGGATTGGATGTTAAAAAAAAAAGCACATGAGTGCTTATTCCATTATCCTCGATATAAAAGAATTAATAAATAAAATAAATAAAAATACTAAAGAAACCGAGACGAACATACATGCACAAAACATCACAACAAAACAAGCATATAAAAACCGGAATAAAGCGCATGTTTGTTACTTCTCGTTCAGTCCCCCCCCCCCCCCCCCCCATCCCCCCCAACTACCCCGATAAAAAAAAAGAAGCAAAAACGACATCGAGGACTGCAATAACAGCAACAACAATAATAAAAAACACATCGATTTTTTTTTTTGCTACGAATGTTTTTTTCCTAGTGGGTTGTGTGTGTGTGTGTGTGTGTGTGTTCGTGCGTGCGTGCGTGCGTACGTGTGCATATAAAATATGGAGCGTTTTGCTCACGCGCAACAGATGATACACAAGGTCAAGTTGCCCCAGTTGGGAGGCAATCATCATCATTATCTCCCTTGTCCTGTTGACGCCATGTTTCTCTTCACAAGTGCCAGCCAGTTATGTAGTGTGCCACTCTTTTGTTCTCTCTGTGTCTGTCTGCTTGTCTGTCTATGTCTGTCTGTTTTTAAAAAAAAATCTTTTATATTGAGGATAATGGAAAAGAACACGTGTGCTTTTTTGCATCTAGTCCCCGTGTGTATGCAGTTTTGTAAATTTGGTCATCCATTCCCTCTCTGTGTGTCTGTCTGTGTGTCTGTCTGTGTGTCTGTCTCTCTCTCTCTCTCTCTCTCTCTCTCTCCTCTCTTCTCTCTCTCTCTCTCGATGATTTATAATGCTTGACTTGGCCTCATCTTATTTCTGGTGGCACGACAATGACAAGCGAAACTTCTTTCCCCTTTTATTTAAAAGCATCTTCTCTGGCTTTTTTTCTTTTCTTCTTTGCTTAGTTTTTAAACTCGTGTGTGTGTTGTGTGTGTGTGTGTGTGTGTGTGTGTGTGTGTGTGTGTGTGTGTGTGTGTGTGTGTGTGTGTATGTGTGTGTGTGTTGTGTGTGTGTGTGTGTTGTGTGTGTATGGATGTGTGTGTTGTGTGTGTATGTGTGTGTGTATGTGTGTGTGTGTGGTATGTGTGTGTATGTGTGTTTTTTTTTCTTTAATTATTTTTTTGTTCTGCTTGGGTCAAAAAGATTTATATGGTTGATAATCTGAACTGAAAGATGTGTGTGTGTGTGGTGTGTGTGTGTGTGTGTGTGTGTTGTGTGTGTGTGTGTGTGTGTGTGTGTGGTGGTTGTTGATGATGGTGGTGTTGTTTTTAGTGAGCATTTCCTCTTGGGAGAAATGACCTCAAAACTGATGTACAAAAAAAAGACAGTCTGTTTTGTTTTTTAAAAGACAAGTTTTGACCTGTCTTCTTTTTCTTAAAGAACACTTTATCATCATAGTTTTAAACCATCGCTTGTTTGCATTATTTTCAACGACATGAGCAGCAGCGGTAAAAGCTTATGAATTTTGAAATAGTAGGAGATTTTCAAACGGCAAGATCCATAACCAAATAGATTTTATCTTAACACCACGGCGCTTCAAATCCAGCATCAACAGAGCCAGAACAAGAACCTACCCTGGAGCTGACATAGGCAGTGACCACGACCTTGTGCTGCTGGTATTCAAAATGAAGCTGAAAAAAACAAACAGCCTGCAAACCCACGTATCAAATTTGACGTGGACAAACTAAAAGATCCAGATGTCGAGGAGATCTTCCAAGCTAAGCTTGGCGGACGTTTTTGCGGCATTAACCCTCCTGGAAATGACATCAATGACCTCACCAACAACTTCAATGAGGCAGTCCGAGAAACAGCAGAGGAGGTACTCGGTCATCAGAGGAATAAACACCAGCCATGGACTACCAATGACATCTTGGACGTCTGCGATACAAGAAGAGCACTGAAACCAACCAGGTCTTCCAACCCTAAAGAATACCGGGAGGCCAACAATCTCGTGAAGAAGTCAATGTTAAAGGCCAGAGAGAAGTGGATCAGTGATCAATGTGATGAGATCGAAAAAAGCATGAAAGTGGGCAACAGTAAAAAGGCATACGACACCCTGAAGAAACTCACAAAACCACTTCAAACCAAATCATCAGTCATTGAAGACAGCTCCGGAAACCTCCTCACAGAAAGCTCAGCTGCATTGAACAGGTGGTCTGAATATTGTCAAGAACTGTACAACTACCCAATACAACAGGACAAGAGCAAAATAGAAGAGAAAGCAGCAACATCAAGAGCACCCTCCGCCATTAACCTATACTGTGGGAAGAAGTGGAAGAAAGCCATCCGCAGATTACCAGTAGGAAAGTCCCCAGGAGCAGACAATATACCAGCAGAGCGCTCAAGCATGGTGGCAAACAGTCCATCCACATATGAACAGCTATCTGTCCAAAGAATTGGAGACAAAACAGTGGCCAACAGACCTGGACCACAATCACTCACATACCCCTTGACTGCCCAAGAAGGGAATTTACGCCAATGCCAAAACAATAGAAACAATCAGCCTCAACAGCACACGCAGCAAGATCATGCTCAAAGTTATTTTTGAATCAGACTCAAGAAGGAGGCTGAAGAAACCTTGACAGATGAACAAGCTGGTTCAGGGCAGCAGAGCACAAATCGAACAGATTTTTTAACTGCCACATCATGATGAAAAACAACCTTCAACATCAGAGAGACTTTCCACAACTTCATCCGACTTCAATAAGGCTTTTGACCAAGAGTATGGGCCAACGAAGGCCTGAGCAGGTCCTCAGAATGTTTGGCAATGAAGAAAGGACAATGCAAAACCTTTCAAGCATAATAACAACACTACAAGCAGTGCAGTCCTTCTGACAATCAGGTCGGTGACCACTTCAAACCAACACAGTTGGGGTCCGACAGGATGCCTGTTATCTCTCCATCCTGTTCAATCTGTTCTTCGAAAACATCATGAGAGAACCCTACCACGACTTCCACCCTACCATCTCATTGCGGCAGACCCCTCAACAACTTACGGTTTTGCGATACATTGACCTCATGTGCGGCAGTAACACTGAGCTGCACAGATCGTACAACCAGACTTGATAACAGAGCTGGAGCATATGGAAGGGAGGTGAGCTCGGAGAAATGAGTAAAGTACTGTTAACCTAGCACGAGCAATGCCACCGCTAAAATATACATGAACAGGCAACAACTGGAGGAGGTAACGCTTTTAAATACCTCGCTCGGCGCTACACTCACAAAGACGGGGCGATCGACGACAGAAATCAAAGTCAGAATAGCCATAGGCAACATCTCCATGACAAAACTCCACCACCTATATGGAAGTAAAGAGATCATTTCCCAATAAACTAAAGCTCTACAAAGCCCTAATTCGTCGATCTGCTGTACGGAAGTGAACCTGGACATTGACTGCGAAACCGCAAAGCGAATCCAGTCATTTCGAAACAAAATGCCATAGAAAAGCTACTGGGGCATATCCTGAGAAACGTAAGACCATCGAAATTGTCAAGAGTCAAATACCACGGCTGGCAGGTCACAGAACCCTTCTCACCATCGTCAAAAGAAAAAAGCTTACATGGTTCGGCCATGTCCACCCGCCACAACACTCTGCCCAAAACATTACTCAGGGAACACTCGAAGTGGCAGAAGGAGGGAAGACAGAACAAGTCATGATGGACAACATCTGAGAATGACCAGGATGAATGACTCGTCACTACTGCGCCAAGGTCAGCCGAGACCGAAAGGATGAGGAGGCTTGCCCAACGGCATCGTCTTTCATGTCTCCCCCACGACCGCCAAGGTCACGGGTCTGATGATGATGAAACCAATATCGCAATGCAGAAACACAAGAATTGACATATAAAGGATATCTCCCCAAATCACCATAAATCATCTTATTTGGAGTTTTTATTGGAACACCCAGGAATCTTTTACAGACTAACATATGTACTTTTTCTAAATGATCTAGCTTGGTCAAACCCCAAATTTCGGATGCATAAAGTAAAACAGATTGTATTTTAGCGTCAAATATTTTAAAAACGTAATAGCGGTCATTTCCTTATATTTTGAAGGCTTTATTCAGTTGCAACAGCTGCCTTCTTGCCTTATAGTTTTGCTATGCTCATTTCCTTTCCTTCATGCTGATCATATGTCGTAAATTACTACCTAAATAACAATAATTAATACAACAACTAGTTTTTACCGTCAAAAATCCAGTGCTCATTTGTCCTAGTAACCCCCTTTTCTAAAAACCATTACTTTTTTGTTTTTCAGTAATAACTTTAATTTCATGTTCCTTACAGCATCTAGTACTACATTTAGTTGATTTTGAAGGCCACCTGGAGTTGTTGATAACAAAGTCACCCTCATCCGCAAAAAGTAGATAAACAACTCAATGCCACCTGGAAGCATTTGTACGCCATGCTTACCTTCAGCATCCATGTGGTCAGCCAGCTGGTTTTATAAAAATAGAGAATAATGTAGGCTCAGGACGCATCTTTGCCTTACACAATGGACATTCAAAAAATTCTGTAAACTCATTGTTTGTAACGGCACACATGACAGTAATGGCAACAATACATTTGAGTTCACAAGCATACATAAATTTTCCTTTCACAAGGAACCTTGTTTTTATTTTCAACATTCAAGAAGCTATCATGGCGAACCGAATCCGAATGCTTTCTAAATCAACAAAGCACATAAATTTCCTCCCCTTTTTTGCATGCATTTCTGAACAACTGCATATAGTTGAATATCTGATCAGATCGAGAGAGAGAGAGAGAGAGATGAGAGAGAGAGAGAGAGAGAGAGAGAGAGAGAGAGAGAGAGAGACACACACACAATTTTGACACAATTTAATTGCTATTTAGGATCAAGCCATATAGCGCTGCCGGTAACAACGATATCGAACGCGACGCGATTACAATGACATGGAAACCATGGCAGTAGTGGTATGTACATCAAGATTCGATACATTATTGTCTGTGTCTCAAGTGTCCCAATTTTCAAACCAGCCTTTCCTTTTCCAGTCTACAGCCAGCGAAGTCAGCCCATGTAAGACTGGATCAGGTCCGAAGATGATGTAACTCCTGCTCAGCACTCGCCACCACTGTCGCTGTGTGTTTGTTGTGTTAGTACACTGTTTCCCTTTTACAAAGTCTGGCAAGCCTGACACGTTCTTCTGGCAACATGTTTTTCTCTTCTTGCTTGATGTACCAGAACACACACTTAGATCCTCGCCAGGATCTCCATTCCAAGAGTATTCCAGGGTGATGTCATCTGATTCACACATCACAATGTTTGATCAACCGAACTATGTACCACCCCCTTTTCCCAAAAACCGTGTGTTTCTCTTGCTGTCCCTTAATCTACGCTGCACATCGTTTGTCAGTTAGAGTAGACACATACTGTTTCACAATACCAGTATGAGAGTCATCCACTGTGCAGTCAACTGTTGTTCTTCGTCCACATCAGACAACTCAGGAGACACACCGATCTTACTGTCTGTTGCTGGTTCACACAGCAAATCAAGAGAATCTAGTGTGGCTGGGACATTCACTGCACTGTCAACACACAGCTCTGTGTACACACTGGCTTGTTTTGATTCAGCATCCACTCTCTCACGATGCAGGGAGTCACTGTCAGACAACACCGGCTCTTCCAAAACACTGTCCTTGTCACACTGACGACTTGCCTGTCTTTCTTGATGTTGTTTACTTCTTTGGACGTCACGACGGATTTGGGAAGGGCACTTCTTGCGAAAATACTGAACTCGCGAATTACGATTCAGCACTGGGTCCGCCATTTCTGTTGATACTGACTTGTCAAACTGGCTTCAGTCGCAAGACCAAGACAACGCTGCCGCTCTCCCCCCGACTTTCCAGCTCGATAGGACGTTGTCGATCAGCAGGGCATTTAAAGTTGTTACTACAGTTGCTGGAAGGCCAGTAACTGACATTTTGAAGCTTAAATGCAAAAATTTGCAGCAGCTTACTAACAGCACGCCCTTTTAGTTCTCGTCCCGTCACGCTGTCCGAGAGAGAGAGAGAGAGAGAGAGAGAGAG
The DNA here is from genome assembly GCA_028751875.1 of Rapana venosa. Classification (NCBI taxonomy): domain Eukaryota; kingdom Metazoa; phylum Mollusca; class Gastropoda; order Neogastropoda; family Muricidae; genus Rapana; species Rapana venosa. The sequence goes on along the minus strand of CM054153.1, from coordinate 29,238,666 downwards.
AGATTCTTTTATGTCGAGGATAATGGAATAAGCAACTGACGTGCTTTGTTTACAAATCAAGTCCCGGTGTGTAAGCGGTTTTTGTCAACGTTGTCATCTGTTCCCACCGGCACACAAGGACCTACTCTTACGAAAAGTGGAACACATAATTTAACGCGCGTGCAAGATCTGCGTGTGTCCGTTCGCACATGAGGCCTCGGTTTATAGTCTCATCCGAAGAGAGAGAGAGCGGGAGAGAGAGGGGGGGGGGGAGAGAGCAAGAGAGAGAGGGAGAGAGAAAGAGAGAGAGAGGGGGAGAGAGAGAAAGAGAGAGGGAGAGAGAGAGAGAGAGAGAGAGGGGGGGGTGGAGGAGAAAAGAGAGAGAGAGAGAGAGAGCGTCCAGGCTGTCAACAAACAAGCGACTAACACCGCAAAAAGGATACTGAGAATCATTGGCAGTAGAGGGTCTTGACTGCCTCATGCGATAAGCAACACTGTGACACCAAAGCTCGAACGCATTTTATAGTCCTCGTAAAAGTAATCTTTGTCTTCGTCGTCGAATGCTTAGGAAGAAACTTTTTTCTTTTTTGTCTGTCATATGTGCAAAAATGAGTCGCGCTGCCGTTAAGCACCTGACAAGTCAGGCCTAGCGCATCCGACTTCGCCGTGGGAGAGAATTGTTATCTTTTAAGTCTTTCTGAGGGGGGGGGGGGGGGGGGGGAGGCAGGAGACTGGACCAAGAAGGCAGAAAATAGACAAGAAGAAGGTGATAAGAACAAAATTAACAGGGCAGAAATAAAGAGAGGGGGTAGACAAGAAGGAATTCCTGGCACAATATTTTCCAGAATGAGGGGATGTGTTTATACTGACAGGCCCCCTTT
>CM054153.1:29216665-29237306 GCA_028751875.1 Rapana venosa | reverse complement strand
TCTCCTCTTTCATAGGGAGATGAAAAAAAATTTTTATGCTAAAAAAAAACCTCATTGACATGCCACTGCCCTCTGATAGCAATTTTGTCGGAGAGCGACACAGTGCCAACTAGAAAGCCCCAAAAAGAAATTTTTTTGGGGCGCGTTTGCGCGTGCGTGCGTGCATGTGCGCGTGTGTGTGTGTGTGTTTGTGTGCACGTTTGTGCGTGCGTGTGTGCTTACATGCGTGGGTGTGTGCCTGTATGCGTGCGTGCGTTTGTATGTGTGTGTTTGTGTGTTATTTTTAAAAATTCTTTTATTTTATTTCGAGGATAATAGAATAAGTACTCGTGTGCTTTTTTGTTTTACATCCAATCCCCCGTGTGTATGCAGTTTTGTAAATTTTGTCATCCGTTCCCACTGGGACACAACAATAGCCTTTTCTTCCTAGAAGCGGAACGGGCAAGATGTTCTGCGGTGTGTGTGTGTGTGTGCGCGTGCATGCGTGCTTGTGCCTGAATGCGTGTGTGTATGTCTATGTATGTGTGCGCGTGTGCGTGTGTGCGTGCGTGTTTGAGTGTATGGTTTTTCCTTGGTTGTCTGTCCTTTCATTTCAGAGTCAACAGAGGCATTAAAACCAAAACTCATTACTTGGCGGAAAGGGAAAACGAACCCAAAACAAAACCTAAACCTCATTCCCCAAACAAACGCATTCTAAACATTGGATTTATTTTTTGTTGTTTGTAAACAGTCAATTCTCCCTGCTAATGTGCAGTTGTTCCCGCGACAGACAGTTTATTGCGTGAATAACTGAGTGGCTGTTGTTCCAGTCGTCGCTTTGTGTTTTGTGCACTAACTGATTCTGGTTTCTCTCTCTCTCTGTCTCTCTATGTCTGTCTGTCTGTCTGTCTCTGTCTCTCTCTCTCTCTCTCTCTCTCTCTCTCTGTGGTGTGTGTGTGTGGTGTGTGTGTTATAGGTGTGTGTAATAGTGTGTGTGTGGGTGTGTGTAGTGTGTGTGTGTGTGTGTGTGTGTGTGTGTGTGTGAGAGAGAGTGTGTGTGAGAGAGAGTGTGTTGTGTGGCGTGTGTGTGTGTGTGTGTGTGTGTGTGGTGTGTCTGTGTGTGTGTGTGAGAGAGAGTGTGTGTGTGTGTAGTGTGTGTATGTGTGGTGTGTGTGTGTGTGTGTGTGAGAGAGAGAGATAAAGAGAGAGAGAGAGGAGAGAGAGAGTGTGTTTATTTTACTCTTTTATATCGAGAATAATAGAATAAGCACTTACGTACTTTTTTTTTACATTCAGTCCCCGCGTGTATGCGTTTTTTTTGTAAATTTTGTCATTTGTTCCCACCGGCACACAATGGCCTACTATTACGAAAAGCCATACGGGTTTTAACGTGTGCGCAAGATGTTCTGCGTGCGTTCGCGTACGGCACCTCGGGTTTATAGTCTCATCCGAAGGACTTTAGGGGAGAGTGGAGTCTGCACTGATGTTAACTCAAGAGGGAAAAAAATGCTTTGAGAAGAGTAGGTCCTTTTTTTTTTAATGCTGGTGGGAACGGGATGACAGAATGGAAAAGAAAAACAACACACCTCCATGTACGTACACAGGTGTCGTATTTGCTTCTGCATCCACTTTGAAATGATTGGTTATGAAACGGGGCGGCGTGACCTTAGCGGTTAGAGCGTGGCTCTCGTGATCTGGCGACCTGGGGTTCGAGCCACCACAAAGGCGCCCACTCGCCCGTTTTGGAGGAGATTTTTTTTGACCGTCTGGAGTTAACATCAGTGCTGACTGCGCTTTCCCCGAAAAGTCCTTTGGACGAGACTGAAAACCTAAGTTCTGTGTTTGAACGCATGCAGAACATCTTGCGCACACGTTTATGCGCTTTGATTTGTGTTTGCAAGATATAGCGCTATATAAGTTCCATTTATTATTATTATTATTATTATTGTTAATTTTAAATTATTATTTTTTATTATTTTATTAATATTTATTATTATCATCATCATTTATTTTTTTTTTAAAACTGTTCCCTTTGGGAAAATAGGCCTTTTCGTGTGTAAAAACAGAGACAATTAACAAAAACCCCACCCAAAAAAATCGCATTCGCGGGGGTTTAAACTTTTAAAATTTTATTTGATTTTTTTCTTTAAAGAGTTAGGCCATTGTGGCGGGGGGAAAAACAGATGACAGAATTGACAAAAACCCCATACACCGGGGACTGATTGAAAAAAGCACATAAGGCTTTTTCCCTTATCCCCGATATAAAGAATAAATAAAAATTTAAAATATCGAGGTAATGGAAAAAGCCTTTTGTGCTTTTTTTAAAAAAAACCCGTCCCCCTAGTATGGGGTTAAAAAATTCGTCCTGTTTCCCCCCGGCACCAAGGGGAACTTTTAGAAATGCAGAACAGGATTTAACGTGTTTGGAAGATGAGGGTTTTTCTTTAAGGCTCACCACCCCTCCCCCCCCTTCCCCAAAACGGAATGACTACTTAATAGTGGGGGGTGGGGTGGGGGGGGGGGCGGCAAAATCTCACCCTTTGGTGAATGAATCTTGGAGCCTACCAGGAACGAAGAAAAAAGAAGAAATAAATCATTTCGCACACAGCCCAAAAGCTCCCTTTGGATGAGATATAAACCCAGGCCCCCCTGTTCGAACGCAGCGAACTCTTGGCACACGTTAAATCCTGTTCCCCTTTTTGGGAAAATGGTTTGTGTCCGGTGGAAACAGATGCAAAAATTTTCAAACCCCAAAACGGGGATTTGGTGTTAAAAAAAAAAGCACATGAGTGCTTATTCCATTATCCTCGATATAAAAGAATTAAAATTTAAAAAAAATAATTAAAAATACTAAAGAAACGAGACGAAAAATACATGCACCAAAACATCACAACAAAACAAGAATAAAAACCGGATAAAGCGCATGTTTGTTACTCTCGTTCAGTCCCCCCCCCCCCCCCATCCCCCCAAATACCCCGATAAAAAAAAAGAAGCAAAAAAGACATCGAGGACTGCAATAACAGAAAAAACAATAATAAAAAACACATCGATTTTTTTTTTGCTACGAATGTTTTTTTCCTAGTGGGTTGTGTGTGTGTGTGTGTGTGTGTGTTCGTGCGTGCGTGCGTGCGTACGTGTGCATATAAAATATGGAGCGTTTTGCTCACGCGCAACAGATGATACACAAGGTCAAGTTGCCCAGTTGGGAGGCAATCATCATCATTATCTCCTTGCCCTGTTGACGCCATGTTTCTCTTCACAAGTGCCAGCCAGTTATGTAGTGTGGCCACTCTTTTGTTCTCTCTGTGTCTGTCTGCTTGTCTGTCTATGTCTGTCTGTTTTTAAAAAAAAATCTTTTATATTGAGGATAATGGAAAAGAACACGTGTGCTTTTTTGCATCTAGTCCCCGTGTGTATGCAGTTTTGTAAATTTGGTCATCCATTCCCTCTCTGTGTGTCTGTCTGTGTGTCTGTCTGTGTGTCTGTCTCTCTCTCTCTCTCTCTCTCTCTCTCTCTCTTTCTCTCTCTCTCTCTCAAATGATTTATAATGCTTGACTTGGCCTCATCTTATTTCTGGTGCACGACATGACAAGCGAAACTTCTTTCCCCTTTTATTTAAAAGCATCTTCTCTGGCTTTTTTTTTTTCTTCTTTGCTTAGTTTTTAAACTCGTGTGGTGTGTTGTGTGTGTGTTGTGTGTGTGTGTGTGTTGTGTGTTTTGTGTGTGTGTGTGTGTGTGTGTGGTGTGTGTGTATGTGTGTTGTGTTGGTGTGTGTGTGTGTTGTGTGTGTATGGATGTGTGTGTTGTGTGTGTATGTGTGTGTGTATGTGTGTGTGTGTGTATGTGTGTGTATGTGTGTTTTTTTTTCTTTAATTATTTTTTTGTTCTGCTTGGGTCAAAAGATTTATATGGTTGATAATCTGAACTGAAAGATGTGTGTGTGTGTGTGGTGTGTGTGTGTGTGTGTGTGTGTGTGTGGGTGTGTGTGTGTGTGTGTGTGTGTGGTGGTTGTTGATGATGGTGGTGTTGTTTTTAGTGAGCATTTCCTCTTGGGAGAAATGACCTCAAAACTGATGTACAAAAAAAAGACAGTCTGTTTTGTTTTTTAAAAGACAAGTTTTGACCTGTCTTCTTTTTCTTAAAGAACACTTTATCATCATAGTTTTAAACCATCGCTTGTTTGCATTATTTTCAACGACATGAGCAGCAGCGGTAAAAGCTTATGAATTTTGAAATAGTAGGAGATTTTCAAACGGCAAGATCCATAACCAAATAGATTTTATCTTAACACCACGGCGCTTCAAATCTAGCATCAACAGAGCCAGAACAAGAACCTACCCTGGAGCTGACATAGGCAGTGACCACGACCTTGTGCTGCTGGTATTCAAAATGAAGCTGAAGAAAAACAAACAGCCTGCAAACCCACGTATCAAATTTGACGTGGACAAACTAAAAGATCCAGATGTCGAGGAGATCTTCCAAGCTAAGCTTGGCGGACGTTTTGCGGCATTAACCCTCCTGGAAATGACATCAATGACCTCACCAACAACTTCAATGAGGCAGTCCGAGAAACAGCAGAGGAGGTACTCGGTCATCAGAGGAATAAACACCAGCCATGGACTACCAATGACATCTTGGACGTCTGCGATACAAGAAGAGCACTGAAACCAACCAGGTCTTCCAACCCTAAAGAATACGGGAGGCCAACAATCTCGTGAAGAAGTCAATGTTAAAGGCCAGAGAGAAGTGGATCAGTGATCAATGTGATGAGATCGAAAAAAGCATGAAAGTGGGCAACAGTAAAAAGGCATACGACACCCTGAAGAAACTCACAAAACCACTTCAAACCAAATCATCAGTCATTGAAGACAGCTCCGGAAACCTCCTCACAGAAAGCTCAGCTGCATTGAACAGGTGGTCTGAATATTGTCAAGAACTGTACAACTACCCAATACAACCTGACAAGAGCATAATAGAAGAGAAAGCAGCAAAATCAAGAGCACCCTCGCCATTACCCATACTGAGGGAAGAAGTGGAAGAAGCCATCCGCAGCTTACCAGTAGGAAAGTCCCCAGGAGCAGACAATATACCAGCAGAGCTGCTCAAGCATGGTGGCGAAACAGTCATCACATATGTTACAGCTATCTGTCAGAAGATTTGGGAGACAAAACAGTGGCCAACAGACTGGACACAATCACTCATCATACCCCTGCCCAAGAAGGGAATTTACGCCAATGCCAAAACTATAGAACAATCAGCCTCATCAGCCACGCCAGCAAGATCATTTCTCAAAGTTATTTTTTAATCGACTCAAGAAGGAGGCAGAAGAACACCTTGCAGAGGAACAAGCTGGGTTCAGGGCAGGCAGGAGCACAATCGAACAGATTTTTAACTGCCACATCATGATGGAAAAACATCTTCAACATCAGAGAGAAACCTGTTCCACAAATTCATCGACTTCAAGAAGGCTTTTGACAGAGTATGGCACGAAGGCCTGTGGCAGGTCCTCAGAATGTTGGCATTTTAAGGACTAGTGCAAACCATTCAAGCACTATACAACACTGCAAGCAGTGCAGTCCTTCTGAACAATCAGGTCGGAGACTACTTCAAAACCACAGTTGGGGTCCGACAAGGATGCCCGTTATCTCCAGTCCTGTTCAATCTGTTCTTGGAAAACATCATGAGAGAGACCCTCCATGACTTCCACCCTACCATCTCCATTGGCGGCAGACCCTCAACAACTTACGGTTGCCGATGACATTGACCTCATGGGCGGAAGTAACACAGAGCTGCAAGATCTTACGACCAGACTTGAGAACAGAGCTGGAGCATATGGGATGGAGGTGAGCTCGGAGAAAAGTAAAGTACTTGTGAAAAGCACGAGCAATGCCACCGCTAAAATTTACATGAACGGCCAACAACTGGAGGAGGTAGACGCTTTTAAATACCTCGGCGCTACACTCACAAAGGACGGGCGATCGACGACAGAAATCAAAGTCAGAATAGCCATGGCAACATCTTCCATGACAAAACTCACCACCATATGGAAAAGTAAAGAGATCAGTTTCCCAAACAAATAAAGCTCTACAAAGCCCTAATTCAGTCGATCCTGCTGTACGGAAGTGAAACCTGGACATTGACTGCTGAAACAGCAAAGCGAATCCAGTCATTCGAAACAAAATGCATAGAAAACTACTGGGCATATCCTGGAGAGAACGAAAGACCAACGAATTTTTCAAGAGTCAATAACACGGCTGGCAGGTCCACAGGAACCCTTCTCACCATCGTCAAGAAGAAAAAGCTGACATGGTTCGGCCACGTCACCCGCCACAACACTCTGCCCAAAACAGTACTGCAGGGAACACTCGAAGGTGGCAGAAGGAGGGGAAGACAGAACAAGTCATGGATGGACAACATCAGAGAATGGACCAGGATGAATGACTCGGCACTACTGCGCAGAGCCGAGGACCGAGATGGATGGAGGAGGCTTACCACGGCATCGTCTTTCATGTCTCCCCCACGACCGCCAAGGTCACGGGTCTGATGATGAGGAGATTTTATTATTATTATTATTATTATCATTATCATCATCATCATCATCATCATCATTATTATTATTATTATTATTACTATTATTATTATCATCTAAAAATAAATCCTATTCTTTGGCTTGAACTCTGAAGTTGTTTTTTTATCAATAACTGAGGTTTTTCGCATGCGACCGGTTTTTTTTTCCCACCAGGAAGGTAGCTGTATTCTGATTACGGGGATATTTCTTGTTATGCAAAGAGAAGTATTTTAGAGAGGGGAAGAAGAGGAGGGATGGATAGGAAAAGACCCATTGAGAGAGAGAGAGAGAGGGGGGGGGGGGGAGGGGAGGGGAGAGAGCGAGAGAGAGAGGGGGAGAGAGAGAGACTCAAGACTCATCTGTTTCATGTGTTTTGGCCATAGGCATACATACACATTGAGGGAGGATGAGGGTGGGGTCGTCCATTCATATATGACAGCTGAAAAATAACTTTTTCCGAATCAGAAGACAAAGGTACAACGCATTTATAGTTGCACAAAAAGAAAAGCATGTAGATTTTCCACATTCAGAGCTTTCTGGTATACAACTTTGTATCATCTCTTCTTTCTAGAGAAAGAAAAAACAAATTCGTGAACAAGAAAATCACCGGACAAACCTCGAGTAAACATTCGCAAAGTGGTGAGGATGTGAGAGAGGGAGAGAGAAGGGAAGGGGGGGGGGGAAGGAGAGAGAGAGAGAGGGAGGTGAGAGAGAGAGGGAGGTGAGAGAGAGAGAGGGAGAGAGAGAGAGGGGAGAGAGAGGGAGGGAGAGGGAGAGAGAGAGGGAGGGAGAGAGGGAGAGAGAGAGGGGGGGGAGGGGGGGGGGGGGGGGGGGGGGGGGGGGGGGGGGGGGGGGGGGGGGGGAGGGTGGGGGTGGGGGGGGGGGGTGGGAGAGAGATAGGAAATGAAACGAACTTTTATTACTGAGGGTAATAGATTTAAAAGGACCTTTCCCTCTAGCCAGAGTTGCATGTGTGGTGGGGGGGTGTGGTGGGTGGGGTGTGTGTGTGTTTGTGTGGTGTGGCTCGTTTGGTTCGGTTTCTTGTGTTTTGTGTATTTTTGGTGATGTAATAGTTGGTTTCTATCTTCTATCTATCTATCTATCTATGATATCTATACCTCTCTCTATATATAATATGTGTGTGTATGTATATATGTGTGTATGTGCGTGTGTGTGTGTGTGTGCGCGCGCGCGCGCGCGCACGTATTCAGACAAGATAACGATCAAGACATAGGATCGATTACAACAAACTCATTATAGGGAAGGAATATAACACACACTGCGCACATGGGGGACATCCGTGCACGTGTGTGTGTGTGCGCGCGCGTGGGTGCGTGTGTAAAAGATTAAACAAAAACAACAACCAAAAAACCCAAGAAAAAACCCCTTAGAAATGAAATACGTCGACAATAAATCTACGGAGAACATCGCAGACCAAAACGACGCCCAGACCCATAAACACACATGAAGAACAAGACAAACAAATAATAACTAAATATCGAAAAAAAAGGGGAGGTGTGTGGGGGGGGGTGGGGGGGGGGGGGGGGAGTTGATTTTGTGAAACGCAAATGACCCCCAATCAGAAATACAACTGGCAGACCCCAAATCCCCGGGAAAAACAGAATGCCCAAAAAAAAATTAAATTTAAAAAATTTTAAAAGCCCCGGATAAAAAAACAAACGTACGCAGCACGACACACGGCACCCACGCACACAACCACACAGAAAACAGCACCGAGCACAAACACAGACAAAACACAACATACACACACCCCCACACATTTTTTCCCCTTTTCTCTCTCCAATACACTTTCTTTTTCTCTCTCCTTTACCACTTTTCTCTCCCCTCTCTCTCTTTACACCACTTTTCTCCTCTTCTCTCTTCTCTCTCTCCTTCTCAAACAACACACTTTCTTTCTCTCTCTCTCTCCAACCACTCACACACACTTTAATTTTTCTCTCACACACCATTTCCTTTTATCACACACCTACACCCACACAACACACACACACACACACACCACACACACACACACAAACCACACCCCAAACCCCCCCAACACACAACACCCCACACACCCCACACACACAAACCCCCTCTCTCTCTTCGATCTCTTTTTTCACAAATACACACCCCCCACACACAAACACACACAACACACAACACACACACAACACAAAACACACACCCACACAAAACAACACACACACACACACACCCTCTCTTTACCTCCCTCTCTCTTCTCTTTCTCTCCCCCAACACATATCAATTCCCCCCCCCCCCCCCCCCACCACCCTCCTTACCCCCCCGTAAAAGATTTTTGAAAGCCCGGGAAAAGGGGTTTTTAAAAAAAGGGGGTGGGGGGGTGGGAGAGAGGAGAGAGAGAGAGGAGGAGGGGGAGAGGGGGGAGGAGAGAGAGAAAAGAGAGAAAAGAGGAGAGAGGAGGGGAAGAAGGAGAAAAAAGGGAGAGAGGGGAGGAGAGAGAGGTGACGGGTGTGAAAAATTTTGAAATCTATCTATTATCTATCTGCCCGAAAAGTTGACGACCGTGGGGGCACCCTCAAAATCAGCAAACCATTTCCCCTCCATTCTTCTCTCTGTTCTGCCTTTCTCGGGTTTTTTGGGTTGGTTTAGGCCTGTCCATTCACGTGTTATCCTCCCGCTCTTCCTTTGGTCTGCCTTTCTTCTTTTCCCCCTTGGACAGTGCCTTGCAAAACTGTCTTTGTAATTCCCCTTTGGGGCTTGTGACATGCCCCCTACCACTTAATTCGCTTTTTCACGATCGTTAGAAGGGTTTCATGGGCAATGGTTTTTCTGGATTTGTTAAAAGCACGCTTTTTGTTGCTTATTGGTCTTTGTAGGAGATCCAAGGAGTCTCCGAAAACATCTCATCCCACTGCCTTCTCTCCCCTCCAAATCTGCAGCAGGGGCCCTGTTCAAAAGGCAACAGAAATATGGTAGACAAGGGAAGCGCATTAGCTGATCTTGGAGTAAGTGGATTTTCTTATCTCTCCAGATGGGTTTAGTTTTGACAAAGTGTTATTGTCTGTTTTCATTTCCCGCAACCCTGATATCAGTGCTAATCCTTTGGTGTTAAGTCATCAGTTTGGTCTTCTCTGCACTGATTTCCATGCCGTATTTTTGGACCTTTTCCCAAGTGTTCTGTTAGGCTGGCAAGCTCTTTTTCTGACCTGCTATTCCATAAAAAGTCACTGCGAAGCGGAGGTTTTGTGTTTTCTGCCCCAATGCTGACTGACCTTATGATGTTCCAGTGCATCAGCCATGATTCTCTAAAGGGAAGATGTTGAAAAGGGTGGGTGAGAGTAACAGCCCTGCCTTACTCCAACTGTTGTTCGAAACCATTCTCCAATTTTTGTTGTTGTATACACTGCAGGTGGGCCTCGCTGTACAGCTGTTTGATGACTCTGATCAGGTTTGCATTGATGCTGTACAATTTTCATGGTTCCCCACAAAGCTGCATGCCACACCCTGTCAAATGCCTTCTTAAAATCGATAAATACTGGTATGGGTTTCTTGTTGATGTTGAAGTACCGCTCACATAGTATTCTGAGGTTGAATATCTGTTTGTTGTGCTGCGCCCTGCTCGGAAACCTGCTTGTTCCTCAGCAATGATGGTCTCTGTTGTGGCTTCAGTCTATTCAATTTTAAATCTGCAGCAATGACCTTTCTGGGTGACTATGAGGCTGATTGTGCGGTAATTATGGCATTTTGTAGATTTTCCTTTCTTGGGGAGGGTGATGATGACGAATGCGTCCTGGTTTTTGGCCCTTTTTCCTGTCGCCGATCTTGTTGCAGATTCTTAGTTGGGCGCCTGATCATGGCTTCCCCTCCAGCTTGGACCAACTCAGCTGGAATGTTTTTCAGCCCCTGCTGACTTCCCCTTTTTCAGCGATCTGACTGCTGTTTCCACTTCTTCTCGGAGGATAGGGTGACTGTCTGTGTCTTTGCTTTCGGGTACATTAAGGACTTCTGGATCTCCTCGGTTTTTATAGTTATACAGGTCGGAGCAGTATTCTGTCCATCTGTTCAGAATATCCTGGTCGTCAGTGAGACACTTCCCATTTTTGTCTTGGATTGTTAAACCTTTTCTCTGTTTCGTGCTAGTCAGGTCTTTCACCAGCTGATATGCTTTCTTGCTATTGCTTTTCTTGATGTTCTCTTCAATGCTGCTGCAAATTTGAAATATGTTATGTTATTTCAGGAAAGTTGTATGCGTGTAGATGATTTGAGTGCTATGGGGAGCTATATTAGTATTCTTCATCTCCTTCATCACCACCTAAGTGTGTGTGTGTTTTGCGGGTTTTGTGGTGTGTTGTGTGTGTGTGTTTTGTTGTGTGTGTGTGTGTGTGTTGTGAGTGTGTGGTGTGGGATAAATTTGAAATGTCTTTTTTGAGAAAAGTTGCATGCGTGTAAATGATTTGAGTGCAAGCGCTTTGATTTGTTTGTTTTACAAGATTTAGCACTGTACAAATTCCATATAATAATTATTATTATCATTATTATTATTAAATCCTGATGGCCTTGATCACAAGGTAAATGTGCGGGGTTTCTTGTTTTGTTTATTTTGTTTTTGCCAGTGTGTATGATAGGAATTCCCCTTTTGTATTATTTATTTTATTTTTTTTATTTCTTTTTCTTTTTTTTTAGTTTTTATTTTTTTGTTACTTTTTTTTTTATTTCGAGGAAAGGGAATTTTTTGTGAGGCTTTGGGTGTAAAGAAGCCATTGCTTATCCTTTTACTTCAAAAAAACATTTCGAGTTCATTTCCTCACTCTTCTTTCTCTCCCCTAAATTCAAATCTCCGAAAATTTTTTTTTTATTTTTTTTAAAACATTTGGGGCAAGTGTTTTGCATGCGTTCAAAAACGGGACCCGCCTTGGTCTCGCCCAAAGAGATTTTCAGGGGGAGTGAAGTGTGGGCTGTTTGTTAATCCAGGGGGAGAAAAACCCCCTAAAAGGGTGCCCGGTTTTGGGGCTGAACCCGGGCCATAATCACGAGCGAAGCTTAACCACTTAAGCTTTCCTGTCCCTCCCCCCTCTTTTTTCCCCCCCCAAAATGTGGTTTAACATGAAGCTAAAACCCATTTGTAAAATGAGGTGCTTCGATGACTTTTGGGCATTGTAAAAAGACCACATCACAAATTTGAAAAGTCAAGAGCCCATCCGCCATAAAAATGGGGCCCATACTGCCCTTAAAACCTGTCGAAAACCCCGAAACTAAGGGGTTTGGTACGCTCCTCTAAAAAAAATCTAAAAGGGCCCGGGTGGGGAGGAGGAAGAAGAAGAAGAGGCAACAAAGGAAAAGGGGGAGGCAAATTCGAGAGTGGAAGATAGACTGGAGCTGAGGACCCCCTGAGGGGGGTAAAGGACGAGAGAACGGGGAGAAAGGTGGTTACAAAGCTTCGAAGGCGCCCCCAAAGGATCGGAAATTTTGAGGATCGGTGAGGGTGCTAAAGCAAAACCCTTTGATATCAAGCCCCGTGAAGGTTTTGCCAGAAAAGTGCTTTCTTGTAGGAAGAACTGTAGTTCTAGTCTCGAGGTACATTGGGCCATGACCCCAGTTTGAATCTCTGCCCCTTTGTTTTTTTGTCCGTCGTGTCCGACTGACCTCCAAAACAGCAGGGAGGGCTGCGTTTTGGAAATGGGAAAAATTTTTTTTTGTGGAATCCCCTTTGCCCACGCACCCCCCACCCCTCTCGGAAAAAGTGGGCATAAGGACAGACGTTGAGTTGCTCTCCAAAGGCCAACCCGCCCCCGGGCTGAGCACATAAGGATGAGCAGTCAAGCCCCCTAGTCAGAGAGTCATAGTCGATCACTAAAGACTAAGTGTAAAGTGGAATTCAAAGATGGGAAAGCCACTGGTCATACGCCTCTTATTTTTTTGCCCCCCCGCGTCAATGTTTAATCAAGAACTGTATAAACCCCGGAGCTTAAGGCCTGTCCCCCTGTGATATAAAAGGTTAACGTGTTCCCCTAAAACCCTTTCGGTCGTTGGGAAGGAGGAGTCAGAGCCCCCAGTTTTGACTAGGGGGGGTGGTTTTGAGGGTGGCGCCCCATTCCTTTTCCCCCTCGTGTTTTCCTTCCCTGACCTCAAAGGGGGAGGTACGTATCCATTGACCTGGTAGAACTGGGGGACTATACTGAAGCCAAGGGGCACTATGGTCTTTTCCACTAAAAGTTAACAGCTCAATGCTGCTTTAAAATTTGTTGGGGGACCCAGGCCCCTTTTAAAACTGGCTAGCCGCCCCCCGGGTTTTTTTTAAAAGAAATTTTTAAAAATTTAAATTTTTTTTTTTTTTTATTTTTTTCCCCTTTTGTCACGAGATTTTTCCGTGAAATTCGGGGGTGTCTCCCCGGGGGGAGCGTCGCCCCAAGAGCAGCGCCCCTTATGTATAGACATCAGAGGCCTTACAGTGTTTTTTCTGTGTACAATGTGTGTAAGTGAATTCGTGGTGGGTGTGTGTGCGCACGCCGTGTGTGTGCGCGTGCGTCGCCCGCACCTCACAATTTTTTTTGTGAGTTTGATGCAGCTTGTGTGTGTGTGTGGGGGGGGGGGGGGGGGGGGGGGGGGGGGGGGGGGGGGGGGGGGGGGGGGGGGGGGGGGGGGTAAAGCTTTTTGGGGGGCGGGGGGGGGCGGCCTTTTAAATGGGGGGGGCGGCCTCCTTTGTTGTTTCTTCTTAAAATTCCTTGCCTTCTCCCCATTTCCCCTTCTTTTTTTTTTTTTAGACTCTTCAAATCCTTTCTCTTTTCTGTGGGTTTTTCGAAAAACATCCTGTTTCTTTCTTTTCGCTGAGGTTTTTTTTTTACGCGCAGGAGTTTGCGTGCAAGCGCATTAGAGACCATACCAGGCAGAGGGGGGGGGGAATAGCTAGCTAATGGACGTGTGGACAACAAGAGGAGAGACCAAAGAAAAAGTGAAATAAAGGCTAAAATGGACAATGCAGACCGTTAAGATATCGACGCTCTTAACTTTTGTTCTCTGACGCCAGAATGACGTCTTATGTTTGGACACAAAGAGAAAACGCGTCGCCTGCCGTGACTGTCTTTTTCAGCAAAACTCAACTGAGGCCTTCCTGGTTTGTCATGCTGTGTTTGGACGCGCGCGCGCGCCTGTGCGCGTGAGTGCGTGCGTGCGCGCAACGCACACACACACACATGTATCCGAGTATGTGCATACAGATGCACATGCACAAAAACAAATATACACGCGCACACCATTAATTCATGGTGAGTAGCTGTTGTAAATAATAATGATACGATAGAGTTAAGGAAGAACAAAGAGAGAGGGGGGAAGAGACGAGAAGAAAAAAAGAAGCAGAAAGGGAGAGAGAGAGAGAGAGAGAGAGAGACAGACAGAGACAGAAGACAGAGAGAGACAGACAGGCAGACAGACAGAGAGACAGACAGTCCAGATGGATAAAAAATAACACAGATATAGACAGATTCAGATTCAGAATATTTTATTGCCATTTAAGTCATGTACATGCATACACACGCAATATGATGAGCACATACACAGACATACACACAAAAAATATAATATACCACACCACACCACACATATACAGAGAGAGAGAGAGTAGAGAGAGGGGAGAGAGAGAGAGAGAGAGAGAGAGAGAGGAGAGAGAGAGAGAGAGAGAGAATGCGAATGGTTTTGACAAAAACAGGAACACAGAGAGCCATCTAGACAAAGAAAATCAACAAGACTCGTCTCACATCATTTAATTTCACCTATTTCTTAACATTTTATTCCAGATTTTTTCCCCCACCTTTAGTGAGTCTTTACACTGTGTCCATAACAAAAAGCTTCTATCGAAAGCAAGGGCCACAGAAAAAAACCACCTTTTTTCTTCCTCCCCTCTCTCCTCTCTTAACAATACAAACTCTTATGACATTCCAGCCAGCTTGATACGACCGAATCACGTCATGGATATACCAACGTCACGTCACGTCACATTGCACGTGTAACCCTGTCGTCATTTCCGGTCTTCAGAGCTCCCCCTGGCGGCAGGGTCCTTGGTTGGCTAATTGGCGTGAGCACGCCAAAAGGATGAGGACTTAATGCGTGTGGGTTGTTTTTTCCTTTCTTGGTCCCTTCTAGGCAGACCACTCGCTTTCCCCCAGCCAAGTTAAGCAGCGCCGAGCTTGGTTACCAGTTGGGACGGGTAATCGTTTGCGCGCCTTGGCTTCAGTACAGTTCCCCCAGTTCGCCCAGCTGTAAATGGGGACCTGCCCTCTTTTAGGGTCAGGGAAGGTAAAGCAGCGAGGGAGAGGAGATGGGCGCCACCGCCCTCAATATGCTGCTGGCCCCTAGAGAAGTTGAGGTCTCTTGACGCCTCGCTCCCCTACGGCCATTCAGGTTATGGGACTCCTTTACTTTTCTAGGCAGAGTTGGTAGTTGTCGAGTTATGAACAATGAGATGGTAGTCGTGCTGTCATGCTCTGTTCTGGCTTGATCACGGGGATAGCCTGGTGGTTAAGTTTTTGGGAAACGCTCGCGACGCATTTCCCTTTTTTCAAATCTTTTAAACGAGGTTTTTTTTTTCCCTCTGGATTTTGAATCTGTTTAAACTAAAAACTGCCCCAGAAACGCCCCTTCAAAAAGACAAAAACCGGGGTAACCCGTGTGCAAACCAAACGCAGAACATTTTGCGCACTTTTTAAAAAACTCGTTCCGTTTTTTCAGAAAGAGTAGGCCTTTGTGGCCGGTGGGAACGGATGACAATTTTCACGAAAGGGCGTCACTCGGGGTCGGGTTTTAAAAGAAAAAAGGTACCCTGGGTGCTTATTTGATTATCCTGGAAAAAAAAAAATGAAAAAAGAAATGGAACAAAAAAAAACACAAGGCCTGAAATTTTTCAATCTTTTCTCGTAGATCAAAAAAGATTTTTTTTGTTAATGTGGGGGAATTTTAAGGGGGAATTCTGAAATACTAGTCTACTACTTCACGGATGATAGTGATGATGAAGGGAAAAAAGATTATCGTTTTTTTGTTGGGTTTTTGGTTTTTTCTTGCGCTTTTTTGTTGTTGTTTTTTGTTTTTGTTGGGTTTTTCTTTTCTTCTTCTTCTTTTTCTTTCCTTTTTCTTTTCGTCTTCCTTCCCCTTTTTCTCCTCTTTGTTTTTATTACTATTATCATTTTTTATTAAAAGGAGTTTGCCGATTAAACATCAGCCCCCGTTTCAAAATTTTTATCCCTCATGATTATTTTTTTCCATTTACCTCTTCATGTGATTTCCCTCCCCCCCCCCCCCCCCCCCCCCCCCCCAAAAACATGCCCGAAGTCAGAAAAGCGGGTACCCTTAATAGGGGGGCCCAAAAAACGACCCGCATACCCTTTTTAAAACTCCCATTGGTGAACCTCGGAGCTCTAGCAAAGAACGCAAAAGAAGTTTCCTAAAACCTTAAAAACAAAAAAAAATACGATAACAGTTTACTTTTTACAGTGAAACTATCAAATCACATCTGATCTCTAAGCTTTGGTTCTAGGCTGTCGATCTTTTAACGACGTTTCCTTAAAGGTAAAGGTGTCCCATACCCTATGTGGTCGTAGAGGAGTGAGGCATCAGAGACCTCAACTTCTCAAGGGGCCAGCATTATTGAAGGCGGCGCCCATCTCCTCTCTCTCCCTCGCTGCTTTAACCTTCCCTGACCCTAAAAGAGGACAGGGTACCCATTTCCAGCTGGGTGAACTGGGGGACTGTACTGAAGCCAAGCTAAGGCGCGCAAGCGGTCACCCGTCCAAGTGGTAACCACGCTCGATGCTGCTTAACCTTGGCTGGGGGGGAAAGCGAGCGATCCGACCACTGAGCAGCTATCCCGTGATTGAAAACTATGGGTTAACCTCGTCGTCTGTCTGTTATTCCCCACACTTCAGACGTAGATACGACTTTGCTGCACTGGTGTCAGCGTAACGAGCAAGGTGAGGGATCAGGGGCTTTGAAAATGTCGACAGCTTCAAATGTCTAAGCAAGGTTTCTGAAGGTTTATTTCGTCTGCTGCCTACTTTTCGCTCTCTCTCTTTCTCTCTCTCTCTCTCTCTCTCTCTCTCTCTCTCTCCCCGTCTCTCTCTGTGTCTCATTTCTACCTACGCAAGCATAGAGAAAACGGGTATCTAAGGAGACATTGAGACTCTGGGAGTGTATGGTTTTATGACTGGCACAGATATGGGTAAGGATTGTAGACATGGCTGTCTGTTTTTCTGTCTGTCTGCCTGTCTGTGCGTCTGTCTGTCTGGCTGACTGTCTCTCTCCTCTCTCTCTCTCTCTTCTCTCTCTCTCTCTCTCTCCTCTCTTTCTCTCTCTCTCTCTCTCTCTCTCACTTTTTCTTCTTCTCCTTGTTGTTGTTGTTGTCCTTCTTCTTCTTCTTCTTCTTCTTCTTCTTGTTCTTCTTCTTCTCTTGTTCTTGTTGTTGTTGTTGTTGTTGTTGTTCCTTCTTCTTCTTCTTCTTCTTCTTCTTCTTCTTCTTCTTCTCCTTCTTCTTCTTCTTCTTCTTCTTCTTCTTCTTCTTCTTCTTCTTCTTCTTCTTCTTCTTCTTCTTCTTCTTCTTCTTCTCCTTCTTCTTCTTCTTTTTCTTCTTCTTCTTCTTCTCTTCCTCCTCATCCTCCTTCTTCCTCCTCCTCCTCCTCCTTTTCTTCTTCTTGTTCTTGTTGTTGTTGTTGTTGTTGTTGTTGTTGTTGTTGTTCTTCTTCTTCTTCTTCTTCTTCTTCTTCTTCTTCTTCTTCCCCCTCCAAGGCCACCCCCTCTCTCTCCCCTCTCTCTTCCATCCCCCCCCCCCCTTGGCTTGTTGCAGTGGCTTACAACTCTCACTTCTCCCATCTGCTGTCCTTCTTCCTCCTCACTACCTCCCCCCTCCCCCCCATCCCTTCCCCACCTCTAGTCTGTCTTTCCTTTTACAAGCTTTTTCTTGTTTTGTTTTTTCTCTCTCTTCTGCTGGCTTAGAATCCTGATACTGGTTGTGAGGGGAAGCTCCCCTTATCTCAGGATACACAGGAAGCGGAAGGGGGACAGGGGCAGTGAGGGTAATCTCCCTTTTTGTTAGAGGTCATCGGGGAGGGTTCAAAGAGTTTGGTGAGGTTTGGATTTCCTTTTAATCAGGTTTTTGAACAAAGTGATGTGGTGGCTTTCTTTTTTTGTTTTTACAGTGTGGGTTTGGGTTTTTTGGGGGGCATTGTTTGCTTGATGATGTGTGTGTGCGTGTGTGTGTTGTGTGTGTGTATGTGTGAGTGGGTTCCAGTGAGTGTGTGTGTATTCCAGTGTGTGTGTGTGTGTGTGTGTGTTGTGTGGTGTGTGTGTGTGTGTGTGTGTGCATGCGCACAGGCACGTGTGTTTGCGCAAGCGCTATCCTCTTGAACTTGTCTGGGTCATTTTGTTTTGTCCTTCAACCAGATTTGACTGGTTTGTTTGTTTTGTTTAAATTCGTGTTTGCTTAATCGTCCTCAAAAAAGATTTCTTAGTGTAAAGGCGTGTTTTTTTAATTTTTTATTTGTTAATTTTATTTTGAAGATAATGGACTAAGCACTGATGTGCTTTCTTTATTCTTTTTCTTTTAAATTTGAAATCCAGTTCTTGTGTGGTTTTTGTTACATTTTGTCACCCGTTCCCACCGGCTCAACTGGCCTACTCTTACGAAAGGTTGAACAGGTTTCTGATTGTAAAAGCGGTGTCAGTTAACAGCGTTCTTTCATGTTGCTTCTCTTTCCTTCTTGTTCTCTTCGTTTGTTTACCTGTTTGCCTGCGGATTCTTTGTCGTTGATTGCTTGCTTGCTTTATCTGTTCTCTTTCCGCTGGTTTTAAAGTAATTCCACTCTGGTTGAAGCTCTTAGCTCTTCCTGCCTTGCAGCACAGGAAGCAGAAAAAGGACAAGGCATTCCTTCCTTCCTTCCTTCCTCCCTCCCTCCCTTCCTTCCTTCCTTCTTTCCATTTTTCCTTCCTTCCTTCCTTCCTTCCTGCCTTCCTTCCTTCCTTCCTTTCCCTCCTTCCTCCCTTCCTTCCTGCTTTCCTTCCATCTTTCCTTCTTTCTTTCCTTCCTTCCTTCCTTCCTTTCCCTCCTTCCTCCCTTCCTTCCTTCCTGCTTTCCTTCCTCCCTCCCCCCTTCCTTCCTCCCTCCCTTTCTTCCTTCCTCCCTCCCTCCCTTCCTTCCTCCCTCCCTTTCTTCCTTCCTCCCTCCCTCCCTTCCTTCCTTCCTCCTCCCTTTCTTCTTTTCTTCCTTCCTCCCTTCCTTCCTTCTTTCCTTCCTTCCTTCCTTCCTTCCTTCCTTCCTTCCTTCCTTCCTTCCTTCCTTCCTTCCTTCCTCCCTCCCTCCCTCCCTTCCTTCCTTCATTCATTCATTCAATCCCGGAAGTCGAAATGCGTGGTGCTATGTTAATGGTGGGCATAAACGCTCGCATTCCCTGTTTTAATCTGCATCATTATAGTTGCACAGTTTTAATTTGCGATTTAAAAGTTGACGAGGTGACAGACTTCCTTCCTTCCTTCCTCCCTTCCTACATTCCTTCCTCCCTCCCTCCCTCCCTCCCTTCCTTCCTTCCTTCTTTTCCTTCCTTCCTTCCTTCCTTCCTCCCTCCCTCCCTCCCTCCCTCCCTTCCTCCCTCCCTTCCTTCCTTCCTTCCTTCCTTCCTTCCTTCCTCCTTCCTTCCTTCCTTCCTTCCTTTCCTTCCTCCCTTCTTTTCTTACATCCTTCCTTCTTTTCCTTCCTTCCTTCCTTTCCTTCCTCCCTCCCTTCCTCCCTCCCTCCCTCCCTTCCTTCCTTCCTCCCTTCGTTCCTTCCTCCCTCCTCCCTTCCTTCCTCCCTTCGTTCCTTCCTCCCTCCCTTCCTTCCTTCTTTCCTCCTTCCTTCCTTCCTCTCTTCCTTCCCTCTTTCCTCCCTTTCTTCCTTCTTTCCTTCCTTCCTTCCTTCCTTCCTCCCTCCCTCCCTCCCTCCCTTCCTTCCTTCCTCCCTCCCCCCTCCCTTCATTCAATCCTGAAAGTCGAAATGCGTGGTGCTATGGTAAAGGTGGGCATAAACGCTCGCATTCCCTGTTTTAATCTACATCATTATAGTTGCACAGTTTTAACTCTGAGATTTAAAAGTTGACGAGGTGACAGCCCTGATAATAAATGGCCTCTGTGGTCGGCGGGGCTATAAACAGGATTGGGTTGGACTCGAAACCTCACCATTGGCATCCCCCAGGAAAAAGACAAACATCAGTCATTTATTTTATTCAAGCACCTAATCTTTAATTTTTTTTATTTCTCTGTTCATTACTTCTTTTCTTCTAATTTCCGTGTTTATGTGTATCTTCTCATCTTTAATGATGTCTCGTTCTTTGTGCTCCCGCCCCCCCCCCCCCCCCCCTCTCTCTCCCTCTCTTCTGTTAATTTTGTTTCTTTGCTGTTCGGGTTGTTAATTTTCTGTCTCATTATTTAGTATTTGATTACTTTTTAAAAATCTTACTCGTTTTTTTTTTCTCTTGGTACCTTAGCTTTCTTGGTTTTCTTCTCGTCTCTTATTTTTTTAAAGAGTTTTCTATATCTTTCTGTCTTTTTTTATTTATTGGTCTGTATGTTTGTATGCCTGATTTGTGTCTTATTCATGTCTGTGTTGTGTCTGTATGTCAGTGGTGTAATCAGTTTGAAGCTTGTATGTTTTTGTCTCCCCTTTCTTGATTTTTTTAAAGCAAAGTTTCATTCGTTCTGTCTGTCTGTCTGTCTGCCTGCCTGTCTGTCTGTCTGTCTGTCTCATCTTCTTTCACTTTCCGCCAACTCTACCCTTTACTGTTTTTCATATTTCCACCTCATCCATTTCTTTGTCTTTTTTCCCCGTCCCCTTCTCTGTTTTAACAAACAATCGTATATCATGATATACAGAAATGTAGACATAATGAACTTGAACAATTTTAAAAATCTGTATTTGTATATAAAATTTTTTTTACTCTGTTATTTCGAGGATAATGGAATAAGCACTCGTGTGCTTCTTTTTTTGGCATACAGTCCCCGTGTGAATGCATTATTCTCGAAAATAAACAACTTAAAGAAATCATCAATTCGTCTAAATATTCCATTTAAAAATGTGTGTGTGTGTGTGTGTGTGTGTGT
>CM054153.1:29209165-29211665 GCA_028751875.1 Rapana venosa | reverse complement strand
GTCACGCACACGTGACTTAAAACCCGTTCCACCTGTCGGAAGAGTATGCCATTTTTTCGTGCCGGTATGAACGGATGGTAGATTAGAGAAAATGCTCATACTACACTAATGTCGTGTTTAGATTTCGACCCTGAAGTCGAAATACGGCTACCTTAATGGTGGGCAAAAAATTCCACACCCCAAAAAGTCGGATTGTATACACAAACTATATTTTTTATTTATATTTTATACCACTTTAAGTCACGAGATTTTTCTGCGTGAAATTCGGACTGCTCTCCCCGGAGAGAGCGCGTCGCCACCAGAGCAGCGCCACCTTTTAAAAAAAAATTAGGATTGGTGAACCTCAGAGCTCTACCCGAGGAACGAGCAACCCTCCCCCCAAAAAAAACAAACAACAACCGCAAAACAAAACAAACAACAACAACAAACCAAAAAAAAAAAAAACCCCAAAAGAAAACCCAAACAACAACAACAAAACCCAACAAAAACAACTCAACCCCCCCCCCCCCAAAACAAAAACAAACAAAAAACCAAACCAAAACAAAACAGAAAACAAACAAACCCCAAAGAAAACCAAATAACTATAAGGTCAAGTTGTCTTGGTTGCAGACATCCTCTTCCTCCTCCTCCTCCTCTTCTTAAATCTCTCTTTCCCTCTCCCCTCCACCTCTCTCTCTCTCTCCCATTCGTCCCTCTCTCTTTCCCTCCCACTCCCCCTCTCTCACTGTTTTCTTACGACTTTTTATTTTATTTTATTGTTAGAGCAAACTAAGGGATATCATCCATGATCAAGAGTGAACATTTTTGGGGGGGGCAGGGAGTGGTCTTCTCCTGCAAAAGTGATCAGCATGGTGCCTGATGGGAGCTGAACTGACGAAGCGGAAAGGCGCACTTCCTTTTATGGGGATCAGTGACCTTGAACCTGACGAAACAGGAAGTTGAAGGACGTGACGGACCGTTTTTGTCTTGAAGAGACTTGCTGACCTCCCACAACCCCCTTTCCCTGCCCTCTTTTTTGTTGTTGAGACCACCCTAAATTACCATAATGTCCATCCACGGTTTTGCTCGCACTGTCATGATGATCATTGTCTTCATCGTCATCATGATCATTAGCTGTAACAAGAACAACAACAACAACAAAAGAAGAACAAGAGGAAGAAGGAGGGGGAGAGGAAGTGCAAGGAGAAGAGGAAGAAGACGAAGTATAAGAAGAAGGAAAAGGAGGAGGAGGAGGAATAGAAGGAGGAGAAGAAGAAAAAGAAGAAATAAAAGGAGAGGCAGGAAGAGAACAAGAAGAAGGAGCAGAAGAAGAGGAAGAAGAAGAAGAGGGAGAAGAGAAAGAAGAAGGAGATGGAGAAGATGAGGAGGAGGAAAAAGAAGAGGAAGAAGAAAGAGAAGAGGAGGAGGAAGAAGAAGAAGCAGAGGAAGAGGAAGAAGAAAGGAGGAGGAGAAGAAGAGGAAGAAGAAGAAGCAGAAGAAGAGGGAGAAGAAGAAGACGAAGAAGAGGAAGAAGAAGAGGAGGAGGAAAAGGAAGAGGAGGAAGAAGAGGAGGAGGAAAGGAAGAGGAGGTTTAAGGAGAGGAGGAAGAAGGAGAAGAAGAAGAGGAGGAGGAAGCAGAAGAAAAAGGAGAAAGAAGAACAGGAAGAAGAAGAAAAGGAAGAAGAGAAAGATGAAGAAGAGGAAGAAGAAGTAGAGTGGGAAAAAGAAGAAGCAGAAGAAGAGAAAGAAGAGGTAGAGGAGGAAAAAGAAGAAGAAGAAGAAGCAGAATAAGAAGAAAAAGGAGAACAGGAAGAAGCAGAAGATGAAGAAGCAGAAGAAGAAACAGAAGCAAAAGAAGAAGAAGAAGTAAAAGAAGAGGAGGAAGAAGAAGAAGAAGAAGAAGAGGCAGAAGAAGAAGAGGGAGGAGGAGGAGAAAAAGAAGAAGGAGGAGAAGGAAGAGGAGAAGAAGAAGAAGAAGAAGAAGAAGAAGAAAATCGTTGCAGTTATAGGAGGACTTGGGTCATTTTAAGGGAAAGCCTGGGATTTCAAATTTTACGAGAGGTGACAACCCCCCGATATGGCCTCTGTGGTCGGCGGGGCTATAAACAACAGGATTGGGTTGGATTATATTGGATTGGTCAGTTTAAGAGGAGGAGAAAGAGGTTTAAAAAGATGTTTTTTTGTCACGATGACAGTTTAGTTAGTTAGCCATGTTTGTCAGTGCCTTGTGGGTGAAACCCATGTGCTGAGATGGGTAGGTATAGCTAGGGAAAGAGGAAGACAAGAGAAAAAGAGTGATGGAGGGAGAGAGAGGGGGAGGGAGGGAGAGAGAGAGAGAGGAAAGGGTGGGAGAGAGACAGAGAGAGAGACAGAGAAAAGAAGAAGGAGGGAGAGAGGGTGAGAGGGGAGGAACAGAGAGGGAAGAGAGGGAGAGAGAAGGAGGGAGGGAGGGGAGAGAGAGGGAGGGAGAGAGGGAGAGGGATAGAGAGGAAGAGGGGGAGAGAGGGAGGGCGAGAGAGAG
>CM054153.1:29199165-29204165 GCA_028751875.1 Rapana venosa | reverse complement strand
ATTGAGGGCGGCGCCCATCTCCTCTCCCTCGCTGCTTTACCTTCCCTGACCCTAAAGAGGGCAGGTACCCATTTACAGCTGGGTGAACTGGGGGAACTGTACTGAAGCCAAGGCGCGCAAACAGTCACCCATCCAACTGGTAACCACGCTCGACGCTGCTTAACTTGGCTGGGTGAAAGCGAGTGCTCCGACCACTGAGCTATCCCGTCCCCTTGCAGACAGAAGAATAATAAAAAAAGGGTGGCGCTGCTCTTGTGGCGACGCACGCGCTCTCCCCGGGGGGAAGTGCAGCCTGAATTTGGAGATACTGAGAACTGACCATTCTCCCCACGCCATCCTCACATACAAAAAAACCACAAGAAAGAAAGAAACAAGGAAACCATGAAAACAGGGCAAGAGACACTCAAAAGGAAACCAAGAAACAGGAAACAACAAGCATAATACAAACAGGGGCAGCACACACACACACACACACACACACACACACACACACACACACACACACACACACACACACACTTGAATACACACACACACACGCGCGCACACACACACACACGCACGCACGCACACACTTGAATCACACACACACACACACACACACACACACACACACACACACACACACACACACACACACACACACACACACACACACACACACACACACGCGCGCGCGCGCGCGCGCGCGCACACACTTGAACACACACACACACACACACACACACACACACGCGCGCGCGCTTTTCGTAAGAGTAGGTCATTGTGTGCGAGTGGGAACAGATGACAAAATGTACAAAACTGCATACACACGGGGAGTAGATGAAAAAAAGCACATGAGTGCTTATTCCAATATCCTCGATACAAAGGAATTTTGAAAAAACCCACACTTACACACACACACACTCACACACACTTGAACACACACATACACTTACCTGAACACACACACACTTACTTGAACACACGCACACTTACTTAAACACACACACACTCTCACACACACTTACTTTAACACACACATACACTTACCTGAACACACACACACACGTACTTGAACACACACACACTTACTTAAACACACACACAACTCACACACACTTATTTGAACACACACACACACACGCGCGCGCACACACACACACACACACACACACACACACACACACACACACACACACACACACACACACACACACCACACACGCAATCACACATACACACACCAACCCCCCCACCAACCCCCCTCAACCCACACACAGACACACACATACTACACCCCCCCCCCCCCCACACACACACACACACACACACACACACCAAGCAGGAAGTAAAATTTGAAAAAAAAAAGACACAACACAAAACGAACAAAATTGCGTAAAACATAACAAAACAACCCCCCTACCCCCCCTGCACCTCCGCCCCCCCCCCCCCCCCCCCCCCCCCCCCCCCCCCAAACCCCCATCTTGTATCAGAAAATGCAAATCAGTCACAAAATCCCTGTCCGGGCTGGCTACCAAGGATAGAAACTGTCTGTCTGTCTGTCTGTCTGACTGTCTGTCTGTCTGTCTGTGCCTAAGCCGAGAGCTTTAGATCAGGGTTCCCACTCTTCCTTCACTTTGCCTCTTAATATGTCTGCCTTGTTGTTGTTGACTTCAATTTTACGTCTGTTCTTTTCTAGTGATATTAGACGAGTGGAGTAGGGGGGGGGGGGGGGGACTCAAAAATGGAGGGGTGGGTGTTTTACTAAATTCAATGTTTTAAAAAAATCCCATATAGGAACTTGGCAATGCAACAGGAATTATACAAACATAAAAACAAGTCATTAACGTTAATGCCATTGTGTGCCGGTGGAAACAGATGACAAAATTTACAAAACCGCATACACACGGGGACTGAATGTAAAAAAGCACATGAGTGCTTATTCCATTATCCTCGATATCAAAGTATAAATATAAATATATGCAACTATAACAAATGTCCTACGGGACTGCGACAAAGACTTCACAATTTCAAATGCCAGTTTTTTAAATTATTGAATGTATATGCTGGTGACGGAGTTTTTAGAAGAAAACAAAAAGAGGCATGAAAGGTTTTACACGCTCTGGCAGTCAAAAAGTATATGAGGATTGGTGATGTGTGCCTTAATTATGATGATGTGCTTTTTTCTATGTGTCATTGTGCATGTGTTTCTGGCACCGTCACACATAAATCCCATTTTTCCCTTTAGCTCTGTGTTCTAAGATTTTGGTGGTGTTTTTTGTTGTTGTTTTTTTTTTTTGGGGGGGGGTGGGGGTGGAGGGGATGGTACTTATGTGGCACGCAATGATTGTCTTCGAAATAAAAATAAAATGATGATGTTAATGGTAATGATAATGATGAGGAAGTCGAGCGTGTGTGTGTGTGTGTGTGTGTGTGTGTGTGTTGTGTGTGTGTGTGTGTGTGTGTGTGTGTGTGTGTGTGTGTGTGTGTGTGTGCGTGTGTGTGTGCGTGTGTGTGTGTGTATGTGTGTGTGTGCGTGTGTGTGTGTGAGTGTGTATGTGAGTGTGTGGAGCCCGAAGGTAAACAAATAGCAACAACAAAAATAACAAACCCGACAAGGAAGCAGAGGCTTTGAAAACAAAAATACCGAGGACTTATAGAGAGAATCATCTCCTCCACCCAACCAATACCCCAACCCCCCCCAAAAAACCCACAACAAAAAAACCAAAAACAACAACAACAACAAACAAACAAAAAACCACCCAACACAACAACAACAACAAAACAACAAACCCCAAAGAAAAGCATAAACAGAAACAAAAATAGCCCCCCCCCCCACAAAAAATATAACTAAAGAACAACCCCAAACCCCAACAAAAAAACAACTCATCGTAGATATTTAAAATACACAGAAAAAACCCAGGAAGTTAAAGGTATAATTATGAAAACAAAATAACCAACAACTAAAAAGGGCACAGGTAGAGAAAGAAAGCTGAGAAAGAGAGATACACCCCCCACCTCTACATACACACACACAACACACTCACCGCACACGCACACACACACACACACACACACACACACAAACACAACACACACGCACACGCACACACACAAACACCACAACACACACACACATCCTGGGTTCATCATCATCATCAACCATTACACCCAGTGGTATGTAGGGCAGCAAACAAAGCCCTTCCACTCCTGCCTATCCTGGGCCAACCTAGTCACTGAACTCCGAGAGTGCTGCATGGCCTTCATCTCACTTTCTACAGTCCTCCTTCACGTTGCTTTTGGTCTTCCTTTCTTTCGCCTTCCTGGATTGAAACAAACAAAATATATCCGCAGGCAAAAATCGGACACAAAAACGTGCTATCCAGCAGGATGTCAAGCGAAACCGCTGTCTGTCTGTCTGTCATCTGATGCCCAAAGCTTTAGACTAGATTTTGATCAGGACTCCCAGATTTCCCCACTGTCTGTGATTAATGTCTGATGCAGATGTCCTCATATGATTCCTCACACCATCACCCCCCTCCCCCCTCAACACACACACACACACATACACACACACACGCACGCACACAGAGCAGGTGGACAAAAAACACGAACAATCTTTAGGTTCAATTCCACCCCAACGCATACTCTCTCTCTGTCTCTATCTCTCTCTCTTATATATCCCTAAGGGCGGGGACTGGATGTCAAAAAGCACGTGGGTGCTTATTTATTATCCTCGAAATAAAAGAATTTGTCATTGTCTCACACACACACACACACACACACACACACACACACACACACACACACACCACACACACACACCACACACACACACTTACACAGAGGATAGCCTGGTGGTTAGTGTGATGTATTCGTAATCTGCTAACCCCGGGTTCGAATCTCGTTCAAGAGGATTTTTTCCTCTGGAGTTAACATCAGTGCCGACTCCACTCTCCCCATAACGTCCTTCGGATGAGACTATAAACAGAGGTCCCGTGTACGAACGCACGTAGAACATCCTGCGCAACACGTTAAAACCCGTTTACGCTTTTCGGAAAAGTAGGCCATTGTGTGCCAGTGAGAACGGATGACAAAATTGACAAAACTGCATACACACGGGGACTGGTTAAAGACGAAAAGCACATGTCTTGAGTGCTTATTCCATTATCCTAGAAATAAAAGTATAAATAGAGAAAACATAAATAAAATAAAATAAATTTAAAAATCCCTTTTCTCCCAGCGCAGGATAGATCGGTGGCCTAGGGGTAACACGCTTGCCTCGAAAGCGAAAACTCCAGGTGGGAAGTACTTGTGCGGTGGTTCGATCCCCGTCTGGGCCCGAAACTTCTTACCCCCATCCATTATTAGACCATGAGTGGTGGTCTGGGTGCTAGTCTTTTGGATGAGACGATAACTCTCCCCCCCACCTCCCCTGTGTTACTCGTGTTTAACACATGTGAAAGAACCCACGGCAAAGAGTTGTCCCTGGCTAAAATTTTGTAGACCCCCCACCCCCCCCCCCTTCTGATAGGGAAAGAGATACAGTTGAAGACAGGAAAAGAAAAATAAAAAAAATGGGTGGCGCTGATCGCGTGGCGACCCGCTCTTCCCCGGGGGAGAGCAGCCTCGGATTTCACGCAGAAAAATCTGCCGTGACTTAAAAAAAGTGGTATGAAGAAAAGGATTTCCAGTCAACCCCCCTTTCCCCCCCCCCCCCCCCCCCCCCCCCCCCCCCCCCCCCCCCCCCCCCCCCCCCCCCCCCCCCCCCCCCCCCCCCCAACTATCTCTTCCCCAAGGCATGACGAGCTAAGTCTTTGATAGTCTTACTATCAGCCAAAACTTTTCTGACAACTGCATGGTCAGAGTTCTCTAGTAATAGTGCATCGAGATATGTGGTTGTATAGCCTGAGATTTGGTTGAAAGCTGACCCTTTCTTTTTTGTATCCCCAAGTGTGTGTGTGTGTGTGTGTGTGTGTGTGTGTGTGTGGAGAGAGAGAGAGGGTGGGGAGAGAGGG
>CM054153.1:29166665-29186665 GCA_028751875.1 Rapana venosa | reverse complement strand
AAGAAGACTACATCTGAAGATGTCAAGAAGCATAATCAGCACGTCTGCATCAGTCTAGTCTGGCTTCAGTGGGGGAGGGAGGGAGAAGGGAAAGGAGGGAAGGTGGACTGTCTCTGATTAGGAGCTTTCACTTTGGATACAGACCCTGCATGGTCTGGGCTTGATATCGGGGCTGACAGGGATCTGTGTCTGATTTGCATTCCCCCCCCCCCCCCCCCCTCCACCCCCCTGATCTGGGCTCTTGTCTCTGCCTTCTGAATAGTCTTTGTCTCTGTCTCCGTCTTCTGAATAGTCTTTGTCTCTGTCTCCGCCTTCTGATGGTCTTTGTCTCTGCCTCTGAATAGTCTTTGTATCTGTCTCTGCCTTCTGAATGGGTTTGGTCTCTGTCTCTGCCTTCTGAACGGTTTTGGTCTATGTCTCTACCTTCTGAATGGTCTCTGTCTCTGTCTTCTAAATGGTATCTGTCTCTATCTCTGTCTTCTGCATGGTCTCTGTCTGTCTCAACCTTCTGAATGGTCTCCGCCTGTCTCTACCTTCTGAATGGTCTATGTCTCTGTCTTCTGAATGGTCTCTGTCTTCTGAATGGTCCTTGTCTTCTGAATGGTCTCTGTCTTCTGAATGGTCTCTGTCTCTGCCTTCTGAATGGTCTCTGTCTCTGTCTTCTGAATGGTCTCTGTCTTCTGAATGGTCTCTGTCTCTACCTTCTGAATGGTCTCTGTCTTCTGAATGGTCTCCGTCTCTGCCTTCTGAATGGTCTCTGTCTCTGTCTTCTGAATGGTCTCTGTCTCTACCTTCTGAATGGTCTCTGTCTCTGTCTGTCTCTACCTTCTGAATGGTCTCTGTCTTCTGAATGGTCTCTGTCTCTGTCTTCTGAATGGTCTCTGTCTCTGTCTGTGTGTTCTGAATGGTCTCTGTCTCTGTGTTCTGAATTATCTCTGTCTGTCTCTACCTTCTGAATGGTCTCTGTCTGTCTCTACCTTCTGAATGGTCTATGTCTTCTGAGTGGTCCCTGTCTCTGCCTTCTGAGTGGTCTCTGTCTCTGTCTTCTGAGTGGTCTCTGTCTCTGTCTTCTGAGTGGTCTCTGTCTCTGCCTTCTGATGGTCTCTGTCTCTGTCTCAGCCTTTGGATGTCAGCCCTTTCCCATGGTGCCTGTGTTTTGTGGTGGCGGCCTCAGTTCTGATTGTGTCTTGTCTTGTCTGGTTGGGTGAGTGTCAGAGGTATCTTGTTTCCTCTGTCTTCAGTCTTCTTTCTGTTTGACCTTTTTGTGTGTTTGGGTGATTTTTTGTTCACAGACAGATGGACAATAACAGCAACAGACACAATGGGCACACACACACACACACACACACACACACACACACACACACACACACACACACACACACACACACACACACACACACACACATATGGAGTGCAGCTCAAGTAGTTTCTACTTCGAATTTAAAAAGAAAAAGGAAAGTCCAGCCCCTTGCTTTGCTTTAGTTCACTTAAAAGATGACGTCAACTTCGCCATCCTAACCACATTTGTAAGTGGATATGCCCACCCTGACTGTGGATACTAAGAACACAGTGTACAGCCTCGTTCTGTCGCCTGTTGCGTGCGTCACGTGATTAGCCCACCAATGGGCTTGTACCAGGAGCTCTGGAGGCCGGAAATGAAGAAGAGCACGCACAGGGAAAATTCAGTGTTATAAAATGGCGTGACTTGTGTCAACTTGATCAGAAGTTTGGAAGAGTTGTTTACTTGTGCCCTTTGTGACTCTGGCTTTCAGCCGGAGTCTTGTCCATCACATTCTTCGGATTTTATGGGTGCAAGAGTGAAGGGTTTTGGGTGTACAGTGTTGGTGTGCACGTTTTTTTTTTGGTGGTGTGATTGCAAACAGACATTGCCACTGCTGCAGACCTTGATCATGTTTATAACCATGATGTTGTCTCGTTGGTCTCAACGACCTAAATGATTTATTTAGAGATAACACAGCTAATAAGAAAGCAGTTTGATCCCCGTTTGCAACCGAAACTTTTATCCCCTATCCCGGACTGTGAGCGGTGGTCTGAGTGTTAGTCTTTTGGATGAGATGAGAAACCAAGGTTTTGTGTGGAACACATATGCAGCCCACATAAAAGAACCCATGGTAACAAGAGGGTTATACTCCGCAGATAAAAAGCCACACTGATAAGTAAACAAGTTCACTTGGAAACGTAACAGTTTATTTAGAAAAGAGGACAGTGAAGCTCTTCTGGCAATGCACTCTCCCGGTGGAGAGCAGACTAGATTTAACATGGAAAAATGTGCCCTGACTGAAAATGGTATTCATTTCAATTTAGATGAAAACTTTTTTTTAAAAGCATTACAAAGCAGATCTGAACTCTTCCCTTGCAAGCAGTTTCCAGGTTTCCAAGGTTAGATACACAAAGGGAACACAAATATCTGCAGTAAATGCTTCTTCTAAGAAATATTCTTTGCTGAATAAGCTAGAATCTATACTATGTTTGTAGCTTCAGACACAAAAATGGCAAGCTTACCTACACAATTTACGTGGGTGAATACTGTTATCACAGATAAGACATGAATCAGACCAGAAGAGATAAAAAAAGAAAGAAGACAGAAGAGAAAACAGTGGTAGATAAGACACCTACTGTCACTCTACCAGAGTCATGGTCAATCTGTGCCAGTGCAAATCCAGTCTATGATCTCCCCTCCTTGGCTTGATCACCCAAAACTGACCCCAGAGAGAGAGAGCGCTAGAGCGAGCGAGCGAGCGAGCAAGCAAGAGAGAGAGAGAGAGAGAGAAGAAGAGAGAGAGAGAGAGAGAGAGAGAGAGAGAGAGAGAGAGAGAGAGGAGAGAGAGAGAGAGAGAGAGGGAGGAAAAAAAGTGCAAATCAGGCTCTGTGTTTTGTTCCAGCTAATCAAGCCCTGACATCCGTAGGATCACATGGCCTTCATAACTCGATATTCCCCCCCTATCCAGCCTATCCAGCCTGTCTGATCTAGACAAACAACGTAGCGTGTGGCCCCGCTTTTTGGCGTGCGTCACGTGATTAGCAACCGACGCTGCCGCCGCCGCCAGAGGGCTCTGGAGACCGGAAATGAAGGGCAGAATGCGTGTCGGGAAGGCTGGTGTCCAAATGGTGCAGGCCTCCCGTTAACTGAGACTGAAGATCTTGAAGGGGGGGGGGGGGGGGGGGTATAAAGATACCCCCATTGCCTGCCTTGCCATCTGTGGATGAGCTGCAGACATCTGCATCCTCTCGAAGTTATGGGTTTGTGCTGTAATAGATGCTTTGCTTTTGGTTTGTGCCTGATAATAAAAGTGTCTGCAACATGTTGTATATGTCTGCAACATGTTATATGATTTCCCGACAGTTATGTGGATGGATGCTATAGCCGAGTTGTGGTCAAGACCGTTTGACTTCAAATCCAATAGGTCAGTGAAGTCGTGGGTTCGAATCTTGATGGCATCTGGTGAATTTAGGGTGGGGATTTTTTCTTTTACAAATCCTAGGTCAGCTTTAAGTGCAGACCTACCGGTGTGTTAATTCCGTTTGTGTATAAACACATGCAGAAGATCAAATATGCACATTAAAGATGTTATAACTCATGTCAGCGTTCAGTGGATTACGAAAACATGAACATTCCTAGCATGCATTCCCGAAGTTGGAATGCGGCAACCTTCATGGTGGGTAAAAACGGTCGCTTACGCAAAGGCTCATCATTATTGAACCTTGGAGCTGAGAGGTTTAACCTTGTAGCTGTAGCCAAGAAAGACAAAAACCCAACCCCAACCCCCCCCAACCCCACCCCCACAACAGTTATGCATTGCCAAAATGGCATGAAGGAGGTAGAAGATTATGACTCCTTTGTTGTTTGTTTTGATACAAGGAGTTTGTTGTTTAGCTTACAACTGTCAAAAGCGTCAAAAGTTATTGCATATGGTTAAGCTGCACAGGCGGGAAGTCTAGTTAGTTATAATGGATGGAAACAACACATTTATAACAAGGAAACAAACAGGAACATCTGCCAGTAATTTGAGTCTGTTAAGAATATAATAAAACAAGAAATTGCGTTAAACATCAGCTGATAGTGTACAAGTACTTATCCTTATAGTGTCAATACCCATGGATTTTTCAATGGTTGAAAGAAGAGATGGATACCACAGAAATGATCGATGTCTTTGAAAAGTTATAAGCGTTTTTTTTTCTAGTTGTTTCACAGCTATAAAATCTGCAACAATCCAAAAAGGTGTGATAATTATCAATGTCACTGTTTGCATCAAACTGTTAGTGGTATGGGGATTGTATTGCAGGAGAGGGGGAATATTGTGAGGTTTAGTGCAAACACATGAGTTCTTCTTTCGCCATTCTTGACATTGCCATCACCACCATCATCAGTATCTTGTTTCCCTATCCACCTGTCTCTTTGCCCCCCTTCACCCTCCTCTTTCTTTTTCTTTCTGCCCCTCCCCCACTCTCTCTCTCTCTCACTCTCTCTCACAAAGTAACACATACTAACACACACACACACTCACCACACCGAGTCTGCTGTTTGCAATGATTACCACATAGTATTTGGCATCAGAAACTGGCCATAAATAGTTAGGGGGAGAGAGAGGGACAGAGGCGAAAGAGAGATAGACATAGAGACAGAGATAGACAGACAGACAGAAGTAGTTCTAATAAGCAAGAAATAGTTTTACAAAGTGCTTTACCAAGAACATCATGAAAAACGGAAAGCAACCATGATCAAGTTTGCAGATGGCCTGACTATCAAGAGTTAAACCCAGACAACAAACACACACAAGGGTCAGACCATCAAAAGTAAGGGCTGAGACAGAAGGAGGGGTATAGACCAATGGATACAGCAAGAGCAGGAGAGGGGCAGAGGGCTGGAAGAAGGAGAGGGCTGAGCGTGGTGGGGTCAGGAAGCATAATGAGCACGTCTGTGCCTGGCTTCAGTGGGACTGAGGGGCGCTGGTCCTTTCTAATCACCAGCTTTCACTTTCAGCACAGACCATGTCTGCTTGGCCTGGGTATGGGTACCATGGCTGACAGGGATTTGTGTCGGATTTGCATTTTCTCCCTACCCCCTCCACCCTTTCCTTGATCCCTTAGCTAGCGCCCCTGTCTGTTGTCTCCACTTTCCTGATATCCATAGGACTGACTGTCTGCTTGTCCATTAGTCTCTGTGTCTTTGGTGAGCTGTTGTATTTACATATGGAAATGTCTGGCTGGCTGTCTGTTTTTCTGAGTTGCTCTGTTTGTTTTCCTGCAGGGACGGGATAGCTCAGTGGTCGGAGCACTCGATTTCCCCCAGCCAAGTTAAGCAGCGTCGAGCGTGGTTACCAGTTGGATGGGTGACCGTTTGCGTTTGCGCGCCTTGGCTTCAGTACAGTTCCCCCAGTTCACCCAGCTGTAAATGGGTACCTGTCCTCTTTAGGGTCAGGGAAGGTAAAGCAGCGAGGGAGAGGAGATGGGCGCCTCCCTCAATATGCTGGCCTAGAGAAGTGAGGTCTCTGACGCCTCGCTCCCCTACGACCTTATAGGTTATGGGACTCCTTTACCTTTTTTACCTCTTCCCTTTCCAGCTTTCCGCCTCCCCCCCTCCCCTCCCCCCCCCTGTTGTTGCTCCTGCTAATGTAACAGACAGAAACATATTCTTGATCATGGTAGGTAGCATTTCAATATTATTTGACATTACGTTCAACTTATTTATGGGCGATTTCATGCTTGTATCTCATTTCAATGTACATGCTTTGATTTGTTGCTTGACAAGATTCAGTGCTAACTAAATTGCATACATTAGCATTATTATCATATTACTGGATTGATATTTGGAGAATTGGTGGTGTACGGGTAAGTTCCCATCTCAAAAACAGAAGTTGTTGACTCAATCCCTATCTGAACTAGAATTTTTCACTCCATACTCTTGACCACAATTGGTGGTCTTGGTACTAGTTTTTCAGATGAGATGATAAACCAAAGTGACAGCTACTGTTTAGTACTCAAACAAGAAGACACAGCAACAAGAGAGCTGTTCCTGATAAAATGTTGAAGAAAATGCCACTCTCTTATTTGGAAATCAGTAGGTATTTTAAATTTTTTTTTTTTTTATTTCATTCTTTTATATCGAGGATAATGGGATAAGCACTTATGTGCTTTTTTTACATCCAGTCCCCGTGTGTATGCGGTTTTGTCAATCTTGTCATCTGTTCCCACCGGCACACAATGGCCTACTCTTACGAAAAGCGGAACAGGATTTAATGTGTGCATAAGATGTTCTGCGTGCGTTTGCACACGAGGCCTCGCTTTATAGTCTCATCCGAAGGACTGGTAGGTATGCAGACAGGAGCAACTTTTCTTTTTAAGAAAGAGAGTAGTATTGTTTCTTAGATGGAGTACACAAGGTAAGTCAGGTATAAGAGGGAGGGAGAGAGAGAAAGAAAGAAAGAGAGAGAGTAGCATAAAAAGAGAGATAGAGAGTAGATTTCCAAAGGTTTATATCAACACTATCCTAAAAACAAAAAACAACATTGAAGTATTTTGAGTATGCCTTGACTATCAAGAATTGAACCCAGACAACACACACAAGGGTCAGACCATCAAAAGTAAGGGCTGAGACAGAAGGAGGGGTATAGACCAATGAATACAGCAAGAGCAGGAGAGGGGCAGAGGGCTGGAAGAAGGAGAGGGCTGAGCGTGGTGGGGTCAGGAAGCATAATGAGCACGTCTGTGCCTGGCTTCAGTGGGACTGAGGGGCGCTGGTCCTTTCTAATCACCAGCTTTCACTTTCAGCACAGACCACGTCCGCTTGGCCTGGGTATGGGTATCATGTCTGACAGGGATTTGTGTCGGATTTGCATTTTCTCCCCTCCCCCCTCCACCCTTTCCTTGATCCCTTAGCTAGCGCCCCTGTCTGTTGTCTCCACTTTCCTGATATCCACAGGACTGACTGTCTGCTTGTCCATTAGTCTCTGTGTCTTTGGTGTGCTGCTGTATTTACATTATGGAAATGTCTGGCTGGCTGTGTGTCTTTCAGAGTTGCTCTGTTTGTTTGCTGAAGGCCTCTCCCCTTTCCAGCTTTCTGCCTCCTTCCCCCTCTGTTGTTGCTCTTTCTAATGTAACAGAAACATATTCTTGTTCATGGTAGGTAGCATTTCAATATAATTTGACATTACATTTATATTATTTATGGGCGATTTACATGCATGTATATCATTTCAATGTACATGCTTTGATTTGTTGCTTTACAAGGTTCAGCACTATATAAATTGCATACACTATTATTATTATCATCATGATATTACTGATTCATATTTAGAGAATTGGTGGTCTAAGGGTAACACCCCTATCCTAAAAATAGAAGTTGTGGGCTCAATCTCCATCTGAATTTGAATTTCTTTTGTTTACTCCACCCTGTAGACCATGATTGGTGGTCTAGATACTAATCTTTCAGATGAGATGATAAACAGAGGTTACAGGTACTTTAAAAAATTAGCACTAAAACAAGGACCCAACAGCAACAAGAGAATTGTGCTTGGTCAAATTGTGTACAAAATACCACTCTTATATGGAAAACCAATACATACATAGACAGGAAATACTTTTGTTAAGTGAATTGTAGTGTTTCTTAGAAGGAGTGCAGAAAGGCATTTTAGTACAACAGAGAGAGAGAGAGAGAGAGAGAGAGAGAGAGAGAGAGAGAGAGAGAGAGAGAGAGAGAGAGTGAGATAGAGAGGAGAGAGAGAGAGAGAGAGAGAGAGAGAGAGAGAGAGAGAGAGACAGACAGAAGAGCATAAGAAGAGAGAGAGTAGATTTCCAAAGCTTTATATCAACAATATCCTAAAAACAGAAAACAACATTGAAGTGTTTGGAGTATACCCTGACTATTAAGAAATGAACCCAGACAACACACACACACAAGGGTCAGACCATCAAAAGTAAGGGCGGAGACAGTAGGAAGGGTATAGACCAATGGATACAGCAAGAGAAGGAGAGGGGCAGAGGGATGGAAGATGGAGAGGGCTGAGCGTGGTGGGGTCAGGAAGCATAATGAGCACGTCTGTGCCTGGCTTCAGTGGGACTGAGGGGCGCTGGTCCTTTCTGATCACCAGCTTTCACTTTCAGCACAGACACCGTCTGCTTGGCCTGGGTATGGGTGCCATGGCTGACAGGGATTTGTGTCGGATTTGCATTTTCTCCCCTACCCCCTCCACCCTGCCTTGATCCTCTAGCTACCCCTCCCCCCTCCTGTTGTCTCCACTTTCCTGATATCCATAGGACTGACTGTCTGCTTGTCCAT
Organism: Rapana venosa; assembly: GCA_028751875.1. Classification (NCBI taxonomy): domain Eukaryota; kingdom Metazoa; phylum Mollusca; class Gastropoda; order Neogastropoda; family Muricidae; genus Rapana; species Rapana venosa. The sequence goes on along the minus strand of CM054153.1, from coordinate 29,178,366 downwards.
TAGTCTCTGTGTCTTTGGTGTGCTGCTGTATTTAAATTATGGAAATGTCTGGCTGTCTGTCTGTCTTTCAGAGTTGCTCTTCTGTCTCCCGTCTATCTCTTCCTTCTTTGTTTCCCTGTTGATACTTTCTCTTATTATAACAGGCAGAAATTTAGTCTTGTTCATGTTTAGATAATAATTCAGTAGTGCTGGATTGATAATTTGGTGAGCCAGTGGTCTGGATGTAACACTCCAATCTTGAAAGTCGAGGCTGTGGGCTTAATCCCCATCTGAATCCAAACTCATCTCCTATTTACATGACCTTAATTGATAATCTGGGTGCTTGTTCTTTGGGTGAAATTTAATCAGAAGTCCCTTATGCTATATGCATGTAGCACATGTCATAATACCCATGGCAACAAGAAAGTTGTTCCTTCTAAAATTGTATTGACACACTCATTGGGAAACACATACCTATGCAAACAGGGAAAAAGTGAGAAATGGGTTATGTTGCTCCTCAGAAGGAAGAAATACAAATAATCACAATAGAGAGAGAGGTTAAAATATTTACAAGAGGGGGTAATATTTGCACTCAAAAGTGATTTAGCACACACAAAGAAAAAGAATCTGCGTCACTATTTTACCTATTAACATGGTATTTTACCTTCCTTTACCTTTCCTGACCATTCAGCACTCATGGCCAGTGACATTATCACAAGCATGAGAAGAATTCTCCACAGGGTTGACGCAGAGGGTAACACAGCCGGCATTAAGTTAAAATTTTCTAAGGAGCAAAGAGATGCACACTAATGGTAAAGACACTCCTCAAAATATCAAAATCAGTGGAACAGATTGGGAATATGTTCAAAATTCCAAATATATAGTCTTCTATTAAAAAAAAAAAGAAAGAATCACACCCCATGCCTCGAAGATGTCATGGCAAGAACCAGCATGGCCAAGCAAAAGATGATTCAGTTAAACATTTGGAAAGACAGAGGCTTATCTAAAGGTCTCAAAATCAAAATTGCTCAAAACTCTAACCTGGTCTGGTCCTGCTGTATGGGTCAGAAGCCTGGACACTGACAATTGGAAAGAGAAAAAAATTAGTGCAGCCAAAATGTGGCTGTACAGGCGACTTCTACGAGTCAATGGTCAAACAAAAGAAGAAATCAAAGCAATTTTGATAAACTCTCTGTACAAAGACAAGTTTTGGCTGAAACTGGTAAGCACAGACTGAGATATATTGATCATGCAAACAGAAACACAAAAACAAATCTGAGAATACCAGTTCTCCAAGATAAGGTTGGGGGCAGAAGTGAAAGAGGCAGACTACCAACATCCTACATTGCCAACATCACAGAGGTCAGCAGTGGGGCTGGGGATACGACAGATCCTAGAACTCAGCAGAGATGAAGATGTCACACTCTCATGGCAATACCTAGAGCTTCTACCATCGATAGCAGTGACGGAAGCAAGATACAAGTGTCCATTCAATCTTTCTCTTTGTCGCTGACATTGCCCATTCATATTAAACAGAAACCTTCCTGAAACCATGTGTGTGTGTGTGTGTGTGTGTGTGTGTGTGTGTGTGTGTGTGTGTGTGTGTGTATTCTCTTTATTAACGTGCTTAGTTTCACCAACAATTGTGTATAGCAGATCCGCTCACTTTCGATAACACAGTGGAAGTTTTATGGCAAATTGGCTTGAGTAGGATGAGTCATATACCTGCATTGTCTCTCTCAAATGTCATGTCAGAGCACATTGATCGATTGTTGATGTTCACTATGTTCACGTGAAAGAGACAGAGACAGAGGTACACAGACATAAGAGAGAGAGAGAGAGAGAGAGAGAGAGAGAGAGAGGGAGGAGAGACAGACAGACAGACACAAACACAGAGACACAAAGACACAAAGACCTAACAGAGACACACTCTCATCTCTCAAAAGCTTATAAACAGCGAAAATGATGAACAATGTGCTGATGAAAATTGGCAGGACAAAACACTCTAATGACTAGCCGGGCCGGAAATTCCCGAGTCATAATGGGATCTCATAGATAGCGTCCTTACTATACCAGGCCTATACCTCCCTAGCTGTATGGATCAGTACACCCCTGCCTCCTGCCTTACTGTACAGCCCGTCATCATCATCTTTTCTATCCCCTGGGACAGAGGGCAAGTTATGTCTCCCTCTCTCCGTGGTCTGTGTGTCTCTCTCTGTCTCTGTCTCTCTGTCTTTCTCTCTCTGCTCTCTCTCTGTTGGTTGTTTATTCCCTGGAAGAGGGGCGATGGTACCTTTTGGCCATCAGATAATTTATATTGTCGTGTTGGCATACACCATGTGTTTACTGTTCTCGTAGAGGGGGGAGAGAGAGAGACAGAGAGAGGGAGGGAGAGAGAGAGAGAGAGAGAGAGAGGGAGAAAGAGAGACAGAGACACAGAAAGTTAGACAGAGACACAAACACAAGGACATAAAGACCTAAGAGACACTCTAATCTCTCAAAAGCTTGTAAACATCGAAAATGATGAACAATGTGCTGATGAAAATTGGCAGGACAAAACACTCTAATGACTAGCCAGGCCGGAAATTCCCTAAGAGTCATAATGGGATCTCATAGATAGCGTCCTTACTATACTAGACTATACCTCTCTGGCTGTCTGGATCAGTACACCCCTGCCTCCTGCCTTACTGTACAGCCCATCATCATCATCTTTTCTATCCCCTGGGACAGAGGGCAAGTTATGTCTCCCTCTCTGTCTTTCTCTCTGTCTCTCTGTCTGTCTCTGTCTCTGTCTGTCTGTCTCTCTCCTCTCTCTCCCTCTTTGTTGTCTATTCCCTGGAAGAGGGGCGATGGTACCTTTTGGTCATTAGATAATTTATTATTGTCGTGTTGGCATACAGCATGTGTTGACTGTTCTGGTTGAGGGGGAGAGAGAGGGAGGGGATAGAGAAAGACAGAGACACAGAAAGTTAGACAGAGACACAAACACAAAGACACAAAGACCTAAGAGACACTCTAAACTCTCGAAAACTTGTAAACAGCGAAAATGATGAACAATGTGCCTTAGATGAAAATTGGCAGGACGAAACCCTCTAATGACTAGCCAGGCCCGGAAATTCCGAGTCATAATGGGATCTCATAGTGTCCTTACTATACTAGGGCTATACCTCTCTGGCTGTCTGGATCAGTACACCCCTGCCTCCTGCCTTACTGTACAGCCCTTCATCATCATCTTGTCTATCCCCTGGGATAGAGGGAAAGTTATGTCTCCCTCTCTCTGTCTTTCTCTCTGTCTGTCTGTCTGTCTCTCTTTGTCTGTCTCTCTCTTCTCTCTCTCTTTGTTGTCTATTGCCTGGAAGAGGGGCGATGGTACCTTCTGGCCATCAGATAATTTATTATTGTTGTGTTGGCATACACCATGTGTTTACTGTTCTGCTTGAGAAGAGAGAGAGACAGAGAGAGAGAGAGGGAGGGAGAGAGAGAGGGAGAGACAGAGACAGAGACACAGACAGACAGAGATACAAACACAAAGACACAAAGACCTAAGAGACACTCTTATCTCTCAAAAGCTTGTAAACAGCAAAAATGATGAACAATGTGCTGATGAAAATTGGCAGGACAAAACACTCTAATGACTAGCCGGGCTGGAAATTCCCGAGTCATAATGGGATCTCATAGATAGTGTCCTTACTATACCAGGCCTATACCTCTCCGGCTGTCTGGATCAGTACACCCCTGCCTCCTGCTTTACTGCACAGGCCGTCATCATCTGTTCTATCCCCTGGGACATAGGGCAAGTTATGTTTCCCTCTCTCTCTGTCTCTGTCTCTCTGTGTGTCTCTCTGTAGCTCTCTCTGTCTCTCTCTGTTTCTGTCTGTCTCTCTGTAGCTCTCTTTTGTCTCTCTCTGTCTCTGTCTGTCTGTCTGTCTCTCTGTCTGTCTCTGTCTGTCGGTCTGTCTCTCTCTCTCTCCCCCTCCCCTCTCTCTCTGTTGTCTATTCGTGGAAGAGGGGGTATGGTGCCTTTCGGCCATCAGAATAATGATATTATTGTGTGGCCATACACCATGTGTTTACTGTTCTCCTTAAGGGTGCTGAGAGAGGAGGGGAAGAGGGAGAGGGAGAGAGAGAGAGAGGGGGGGGGATATTGTGTGTAGAGAGAGAGAGAGAGAGAGAGAGAGAGAGAGAGTGAGTTAGAGAGAGAGAGAGAGGGAGAGGGAAGGTGAGAGAGAGAGAGAGAGAGAGCGAGAGAGCGTGTTGTGTGTGTAAAAGAGAGAGAGGGAGAGGGAAGGTGAGAGAAAGAGAGAGAGTGTGTGTGTATGTGTGTGTGTGTGTGTGTGCATGCGTGCGTGTGTGTGTACATGGCCATACACGTGCGCATGTGTGTGTGTGTGTGTGTGTGTGTGTGGTTGTGTGTATATGTGTGTGTGCGCGTGCACACGGGCTCGGTTATTGTGACTACGTGCGTGTGTTTAGAGAGGGGAGCGGGTTAGGGGGAAAACAGTTTAAGTAACGGGTGGGAGAGGGATGGGGGTGGAGGGATGAGGAAAAGGATGGGGGGTGGGGAGGGATCGGAAATGATGTGACGGGGATAGGATCAGTGCCGCGAATCCAAGTGATCAGGGTGTCTGCCTGTCTGTCTGTCTGCCTGCATGCTTGCTGGTCTCTGGGTGTGGTTCTAGCCTATCTTGTCTTTATATTGTCTCTGATCTGGAAATGAGGTTGGGGATTGGCTTGGCTTACATGTGGAACGATACCACTGTTTGTATTGGCCGGATTGACTAAGAACAAATTATGTTGGTTTTTTAAAAATCTCTGTATGTGTGTGTGTGTCTGACTCTGTGTGTGTGTATCTATCTATCTATCTATCTATCTATCTATCTATCTATCTATCTATCTATCTATCTATCTATTATCTATCTATCTATCTATCTATCTATCTATCTGTCTGTCTGTCTGTCTGTTTGTCTTTCTTATCTATCTATCTATCTATCTATCTATCTATCTATCTATCTGTCTATCTGTCTATCTATCTATCTGTCTTATCTATCTATCTATCCATCTATCTATCTATCTATCTATCTATCTGTCTATCTGTCTTATCTATCTATCATCTATCTGTCTTATCTATCTATCTATCATCTATCTATCTATCTATCTATCTATCTATCTATCTATCTATCTATCTATCTATCTATCTATCTATCTATCTATCTATCTATCTCTATCTCTGTCTGTCTGTCTGTCGTTTTCTTTCTTTTGTTTTTCTCTTCTTCATGTTGCATTCCACACCCTTTGTAAGATGCAGAACTGATGTATAGAGAAGGTCGAACTACATAGAATGATTTTCCCCTTGCAACCAACCAGTATACGTTTCTTTGGATTTGTCAGCAAATGTAATAAACTATGAACCCGTGATTGCTTGTGTGACACACCCTTCTTCCCCCCCCCCCCCCACCAACCTATCCCCCCCCCCCCACCTCCCAGGTATCTTTCCTTCTTTAGTTCTCTCTCTCTGTCTCTCTCTCCCCTCTATCACCCCCCTCTCTCTCTTCTCATCCTGTCTCTGTCTTTGCTCCTCTCTCTCCCTCCCTCTCTCTCTCCCCTTCTCTCTCCCCCCCCCTTTCTCTCTTCTCTCTCTCTCTCTCTCTCTCTCTCTCTCTCTCTCTCTCTCTCTCTCCCTCCCTTTATCCATGTGATTAGTTTCACTGACGTTTGTTTTGTAACAGGTTAGCTGACTTTCGAGATTACGAGTGGAAGTTTTATGGCAAATTGGCTTTAGTAAGATGAGTCAACTACCTGCATTGTCTCTCTCTCTCTCTCTCTCTCTCTCTCTCTCTCTCTCTCTCTCTCTCTCTCCTCTTTCTTTCTCTCCTCTTTCTCTCTCTCTCTCAAATATTATGCCAGTGCCACATTGATCGATTTTTTGGGGATGTTCTCATGAAAGCTATTTATCGTGCATTATGTTCACATCAAACTGAAGTAGTATCGTTGATGTAGTTGATTTTTTCCACACATTGTTATAAAACATTGGGGAATTTAAAAGTCTTGATTTGTCCGCTGTTTATCAGTCAAATATGAACTCACGTTGCGTTTTACTGGGGGGAAGATGCTAAGTAATTATTTATAATACAGACACGAGTCATGTAATCTTAGAAGCTTTCTGTGTAATCTTGGGACAGGATAGTGGGGTGGTTAGAGTGTTGCGCGTTGCGCTCGCGTTCTGAAGCCCCAGGTTCGAGCCCAGGGTTCGCGCCACCACTGAGACCCTCGTTCAAGGGGATTTTCCCTCTGGAGTTAACGTCAGTGCCGACTCCTCTCTCTCAAAAGTCCTTCGGATGGGACTATAAACCGAGGTCCAGTGTGCAAAGCGCACGCAGAATATCTTGCGCATAGGTTAAATCCTGTGCGAAAGAGTAGGTCATCTGTATCTCTCTCCCTTTGTGTCTCTCTGTCTCTCTCTCATGTATTCGTTTGTTAAGTTTTCGTTGTATCAAGGGTATGCGAGCAAGAGCACATACATACACACATGCATACACGCAGGCATGAGAATATGTCTAACATACGCCTTCTAAAACGCAAAAAAAGAGGAAAATGAGGGAGACAAGGATGGGGAAACGAAGACCAGAACATTCAGTGGAAGCAGCTTCAGAGACTTTCAGAGCATTACTCCATTGAGTTAGCCGTGTGGAAACAACACACACACACACACACACACACGCACGCGCGCGCTCGCACGCACGCTCACACACACGCACGCTCACATGCCATTAGGCCATCTCCCCCCACCCCCAACCACCAAAACGAACATGCAAAATATTTGACAAGGTAACCAGACTAGCAGGAATAGAACCTTGTCATATCAATGCAGCCTCTATTTGTTCAGAGACAGACTTGCAGGGGGAGTGAGGAGGGATTCTGGGAGCAGGGGGTAGGGGAGGGTGTGTCCTGTGAAAAGGGATTGAAAGTCAAGGGGAGTTAATTAGTTGTTAGCAGGCGTCGGAGGCTTTGAGCAGAATTTGAGAGAGCTTGCTGCAGGAAACTGGGGAGGGAGGGTGGGTGGGTGGGGGGGGGGTGGGGGGTGGGGGGCAAAGTGGGGTAGGAAGGGGAAAGAGGGGACTTGAAGTGATGATGAGAGCTGCACAGGTTTTATTTTTATTTGCTTTGGAGTTTGGGGGGTGGGGGTGGGGGGTGGGCAGCTGTAATCATTTCATTAAAGCAATTCATTTTCAGAGCTTCTTTTTGGGTTCCTAAGATCACTTCTTTTTATTCCCTTTTATCCTTCCCACTTACTCTCTTTCTTGGCTTCTGTCTTTGGTGTGAAGTGCATGTTGTAATTTTCCCAGCGTCTGTCTTGTCTTGTCTGTATGTCACTTTTACATAACCCACACTCTCTATCCTTTTGCCAGGTTTCATAAAAAAGATATTTTGGGTTCGAATCCTTCCATACAAAACAAAACAAAACAACAACATCAGAAATGACAGTGGACAAGATTTATTGATGTCAAAATTCTCAAAAGCTTGTTTGCTGGTACAGGAGACTAAACATCGGTACTGATGCTAACTGCAAGGAAGAAACAATCCCCTCGAACAGCTGCTTTGACGGTGGCTCAAACCCAAGCTGTCAGATCATCGAGCACAACACTCTGACCACAAGGCAACATCCCCTCCCAGGGGAACCTTCTTCACCACAAACAACAGCAGCAACACAACACTCTAACCACTGGCTATCCTGTTCCACCCCACCCCACCCCCACCCCCTGCAAGGAACACGCAAAATATGTGACAGGGTAACCAGACTAGCAGGAATAGCACCCTGTCATGTCAATGCAGCCGCTCGTTTGTTCACAGACAGGACTTGCAGGCATTACATAGCAGGGGGAGCGAGGAGGGATTCTGAGAGCAGAGAATGCCGGGATGGGGGGGGGGGGGGGGGGGGGGGGGAGGGGGGTGTCCTGGCAAAGGGATTGAAAGTCAAGGGGAGTTAATTAGTTGTTAGCAGGCATTGGAGGCTTTGAGCAGAATTTGAGAGAGCTTGCTGCAGGAAACTGGGGAGGGAAGGGGGGGGGGTGGGGGGTAGGGGTTGGTGGTGGGAAAAGTGATGGGGGAGGGAGGCAAAGGGGGGGGGGAGGGAGGGTCTTGAAAGTGATGACTGGGAGATGCACAGGGCATTTTATTTGTTTTTTGGGTGGGTGGGGGGAATGGGGCTGTAATCATTTTGGCTAACTTCGTTATAGCAATTCATTTTCAGAGCTTCTTGTTGGGTTCCTTAGATCACACTTCTTTTCATTTTCCCATTTTCCCCATGCACTCTCTTTGGTTGGTTCCCTTCTTTATCCTGCTGTGCATGTTGTAATTTTTTCCCGTTTCTGTCTCTCTGGTTGGTGTGTCTGTCAATCTCTCTCTGTCTCAATTCTCTCTCTGTCTTACTGTCTCTCTCTATCTCACTGTGTCTCTCTCTGTCTCACTGTGTCTCTCTCTGTCTCACTGTGTCTCTCTCTGTCTCACTGTGTCTCTTGTCCTTTTGTTTTTCCCCCATCACTGTCATTGTCTGTTTCCCTCTCTCTCAGTTTGTCCATCTCTCTCTGTGCATGTATGTGTGTGTGTGTGTTGCCAGCTTTTATGTGTGTATGATGCCTGCTCACATGATGCACATGTGCATGCTTATTTTCTTAAAATATTTATTTATTCTTTTATTTGGAAAGCAATGGGGCATGTAGTCGAGCTTATTTCTAACATTCAGTCTCCATGTGTAAATTTTGTCATCCATTCCTATCAGCAAAATATGACCTACTCTCCCAAAAGCCAAACAGATTGTGTGCCCTATGTTCTGCATGCGTTTATATATGGGACCTTGGTTTATACTGTTATCTGGAGGACTTTCAAGGCAGTATAGTTGGTAGAAGCATTAACAATAGCAAAAAATTCCTTGGAACAGGTGCTTTGGTGGGGGCTCAAACTGAAGCCATCAGATCACCAGCCCAACACAACTAGGCTATGGGGTTCCACCCCACCCCCTGCAACAAACATGCAAACTATGTGACAGGGTAACCAGACTAGCAGCAATAGCACCCTGTCATGTCAATGCAGCCGCTCATTTGTTCACAGACAGACTTGCAGGCATTACATAGCAGGGGGAGTGAGGAGGGATTCTGAGAGCAGGGGATCGGGGTAGGGGGGTGTCCTGGGAAAAGGGATTGAAAGTCAAGGGGAGTTAATTAGTTGTTCGCAGGCGTCCAAGGCTTTGAGCAGAATTTGGAGACCTTGCTGCAGGAAACTGGGGAGGAGGAGGTGGGGTAGGGGGTGGTGGTGGGAAAAGTGATGGGGGAGGGAGGCAAAGGGTGGGGGAGAGAGGGGACTTGAAGGTGATGACTGGGAGCTGCACAGGGTATTTTATTTGTTCTTTTGAGTGGGTGGGGTGGGGGGTGGGATGGGACTGTAATCATTTTGGCTAACTTCATTATAGCAATTCATTTTCAGAGCTTCTTGTTGGGTTCCTTAGATCGCACTTCTTTTCATTCCCCCTGCACTCTCTTTCGTTGGTTCCCTTCTTGATCCTGCTGTGCATGTTGTAATTTTTTCCCGTTTCTGTCTCTCTGGTTGGTGTGTCTGTCAATCTCTCTCTATCTCATTGTCTCTTTCTGTCTCACTGTGACTCTTGTTCTCTCCCCCCCCCCCCCATCACTGTCTTTGTCTGTTTCCCTGTCTCTTAAACTATTTGTCTCTCTTTGCATGTGTGTGTGTGTGTGTGTGTTTGCAAGCTTTCATGTGTGTTTGCTTGCCTGCTTACATGATGCGCATGTGCATGCTTGTTTTCTTAAGTTATATATTCATTCTTTTATTTGGAGAACAATTGTGTATACACTCAAGCTTTTTTTTTTACATCCAGTCTCCATGTGTACATTTTGTCACCCATTCCTACCAGCACAATATGGCCTACTCTCTCAAAAGGCATGACGGGCTGCATGCCAGATGTTCTGCATGCATTTACTTGCTTTATACTCTTATCCGAAGGACTTTATTTATTTTATTTAGTTATATTTTATTCTTATTGAGGATAATGGAATAAGCGCTTATGTGCTTTTTTCCATTCCCGTGTGTATGCAGTTTTATAAACTGTCATCTGTTCCCACCAGCACACAATGGCCTACTCTTACGAAAAGCGGAACAGGATTTTATGTGTGCGCAAGATTTTCTGCTTGCGTTCACACACGGGGCCTGGGTTTATAGTCTCATCTGAAGGACTTTAGGGGAGAGTGGAGTCTGCACTAATGTTTACTCCAGGGGAAAATATCTCATTCAATGGGAATCGAACCCGGGTCGTCAGATTGTGAGCGCAATGTTCTAACCACTAGGCTATCCCGTCCACAAGTGTCTTTCAAGGGAGTAGAGTTGGTAGAAGCATAAACAATAGCAAAAAATTCCCTGGGAAAGGTGCTTTGGTGAGGGCTCAAACTGAAGCCATCAGATCACCAGCCCAACACATCTAGGCTATCCTCTTCCCACCCCCCCCCCTCCCCCTGCAAGGAACATGCTAAATATGTAACAGGGTAACCAGACTAGCAGGAACAGCACCCTGCCATGTCAATGCAGCCGCTCATTTGTTCACAGACAGACTTGCAGGCATTACATAGCAGGGGGATTCTGAGAGCAGGGGGGAGGGGAGTGTTCTGGGAAAAGGGATTGAAAGTCAAGGGGAGTTAATTAGTTGTTAGCAGGCGTTGGAGGCTTTGAGCAGAATTTGAGAGAGCTTGCTGCAGGAAACTAGGGAGGGTGATGGAAGGGGCAAAGTAGGGGGAGGGGGGAGAGGAGAGGGGATACTTGAAGGTGATGATTGAGAGCTGCACAGGTTTTACTTTTATTTGCTTTGGAGGGGGGTGGGGGGTGGGGCTGTAATCATTTTGGCTAACTTCATTATAGCAATTCATTTTCAGAGCTTCTTGTTGGGTTCCTTAGATCACACTTCTTTTCATTCCACCTTTTTCCCCTCTGCACTCTCTTTCCTTGGTTCCCTTCTTTATCCTGATGTGCATGTTGTCATTTTGTCCGTTTCTGTCTGTCTGTCTGTCTTGTCTGTATGTCGGTTGGTTTCTTTCTGTTTCTCTAGAATGTCTCTGACTCTGTGTTCCTCTCACTAACTCCCTATTTTCCTCTATCTGTCTGTGTCTGTTTGTGTGTATCTGTCTTTTTGTCTCCCTCTCTTTCTGTCTGTCTGTCTGTCTCTGTGTCTTATTTCTCTCTCACTCTTTCTCTCTATGTATCTCTATCTCTCTGTCTGTCTCTCTCTCTATATATATCTATCTGTCAGTCTGTCTGTCTGTCTATCTGGGTATGTTTGTGTCTGTCTGTCTGTTTCTGTCTGTCTGTCTCTCACTCCCTCTATTTCTCTCTCTCTCTCTTCTCTCTCTCTCTCTCTTACTCTCCTCTCTCTTCTCTCTCTCTCTTCCTCTCTCTCTCTCTCTCTCTCTCTCTCTCTCTCTCTCTCTGTGACTGTGTTATCTTTGTTTGCATCTGTCTGTTTCTTTCTCCTATTGGGGGCAAGGACCCTAAAAAGAAAGTATGTCAATACTTATGTCACCCTTGGAAACAAAGATTATCAATCAATCAACCAATTGATGAATCATCAATCAATCAATCAATCAATTATCCATCAATCAACCAATCAATCATCAATCAATAAAACATCAATCAATCAATCAGTCAACTGCTCAATCAATCAATCAAT
>CM054153.1:29161665-29164165 GCA_028751875.1 Rapana venosa | reverse complement strand
GTGAAAACATTCCAAAATGACTTCAAATAAAAATGTCACGAACACACACACACACACAAACACACGCACACACATGCGCACACACACATACATGCACACACACCAGTTGTGAACACAATGTTTAAAAAACCCAAACCATTGGCTAGAAGACATACAAAGTTGTTACTTACGCACGCACACATGCAACATATACACACGCACGTGTGTCATGAGTTCTTTTGAATATAATATATAAATTCCATACATAAATATTATTATTATTATTATTATTATTATTATTTTGACTCGCACAAGTCCATAAGCTGCACTGATCCTTCCAGTTTAGTGTCCCTTCCCAAAGACTCGACATTCAGTTTGATTTTCCTGTCAAACTAGGAAGAAAGCTGGTAAGGCTCGGGAATCGAACCCAGAACCTCATGGTTTTTTTCTTGCTAGGCAGGTGATAATCTAAACCGTCCTGCCACCTTCCTTCTTGTAATAAATCGCAATAATTAACTATTCAAGCGTTATCAGAGTGGGGTGGTGGGGGGGGGGGGGGGGGGGGGGGTCAAGTCCTGAAGAAGCTGGACATTTCCAACTCAAGGTCTTGCATTGCTAATTCACAACGAGTTAAAACCGAACAAATTCGGACTCTTCCTTCCTTCTATGCAGAGTTGGGAATTGGGAGATGGAAAGTGTCTGTGTGTTGGGCAGGGGTGGGGTGGGGGGTGGGTGGAGGTGGGGTATTGAGGGGGGGGGGGAGGGCAGGGCACTACTGCTGCTCCTAGGAATCAGGTCTAAGAGGGGAGAGTGGAGTGGAGGGCCTCAGGGGGGACTGCAGGCAAGGCCAAGGCAATTGAAGGTGATGACAGCCGGCCTTGCGCTGAGTTGCCCAGGAACGTCTTTTTTTATTTAGACACATTCTGCTCTTTTGGGGGAGAAGCTGTTTATTCTGTGTGTGCCTGTTTGTTTGCCTGTCTGCATGCCTGTTTGTTAGGGAGAGGAGATGGGCGCCGCCCTCAATATGCTGGCCCTAGAGAAGTGAGGTCTCTGACACCTCGCTCCCCTACGACCTTATAGGTTATGGGACTCCTTTACCTTTTTTTATGCCTATTTGTTTCTTTCGTCTGTGTGTGTGTGTGAGAGAGAGATATATATAATGAGAGAGAGAGAGAGGGAGAGAGAGAGAGAGAGGGAGAGGGGAGAGAGATGGGGTAGAGATATATGAGAGAGAGAAAGTGTATGTGTGTGTTTGAGAGAGAGAGAGGGACACACACACACACACACACACACACACACACACACACAACACACACACACACACACACACACACGCACGCACGCACGCACGCACGCACGCACGCACGCACGCACACACACACACACACACACACACACACACACACACACCAGACAGACGCACACAAACGCACACACCAGACAGACACAGACAATGACAAATTCTTTTATTTTGAGGATAATGAATAAGCACCCATGTGCTTTTTTTACATCCAGTCTCCGCCCTTAGGGATATATAAGAGAGACAGAGTGTGTGTGTGTGTGTGTGTGTGTGTGTGTGTGTGTGTGTGTGTGTGTGTGTGTTGGGGTGGAATTGAACCTAAGACTGTTCGAGATTTTTGTCCACCTGCTGGACAGACAGACAGACACAAACAGTGAGACAGTCAATGACAAATGATTTAGTCAGTGCTAGGCCTTGATCCCAATAAACAAAATGGTACATTGAGGGTGAGGAACGGTAAAAAAAAACAACCAAAAAACCCCACCAATCCCGAAAATCACAAGAAAAAATAAGGTCAATTCGATGTTCATGGAACCTGGCTATTGGCAAATCTGATCACGGTAACGTTCATAACGCTTGTTATGTAGCAACTGTCATACTGATTATTCAAGCCATAAGTCAAGTCTGTTCACAGTTTGTCTCTGAGAGAGAGATAGAGAGAGGAGAGGGAGGGAGAGAGAGAAGGAGGAGAAAGAGAATTGTTTATTCAAAAAGCCTTGGACACATTTGATAGGGGAAAAACACAAAGCACACACTATCATGCAAGTAATGCTTATATCAAAATAAATTCACAAAACAGATTTGCAAGCAAGACAATACATCAAGAATTAATAAGAGTGCTCCACAGTTAAAAATTAATGCTTTATACAGGAAGAGCTAACTGTTTTGTAGTAAATTCATTTCCAGACGTAATGAGCATGATTAACCTATGGAGACATGGTTGACGTAAGAACTTTGGAGGTATAAACTGCTCTGTTAATTCTGTTAAGTTTTGAACAAGTGAATAGAAACTGTGTTTTGTCTTCATCAGAAATATCACAAAGAGGAAAAATCAGATCGAGAGAGAGAGAGAGAGAGAGACAGACAGACACTGACACAGAGACAGAGACAGAAATAGACAGACAGACACTAGACACTGAGATAAAAAAAGATAAGGGTGATTCCCGAGGAATTATGCCTTATTTCATATTTCATATTTTCATGTCATACCACTTTAATAAG
>CM054153.1:29154165-29156665 GCA_028751875.1 Rapana venosa | reverse complement strand
CTTTCTGTCTATTCTGTCTCTGTCTTCTCTCCTTCTCTGTGTTCTGCCTGTCTGTCTCTGTCTATCTCTGTCTCTGATTCTTTCTCTTCTCTGTGTCTCTTATCTCTCAGTTGTCTCTGTTTTGTCTGCATCTCTGTCTCTCCCATCTCTCTCTCTCTCTCTCCTCTCTTCTCCTCTCCCTCTCTCTCCCCCCCCCTCTCATCCTCTGACTCTCTCTCTCTCTCTCTGTCTCTCTATCTCTCTCCCCCTCTACTCTTTTCCTCTCTCTTCTTGCCTCTCTCTCTCTCTCTCTCTCTCTCTCTCTCTCTCTCTCTCTCTCTCTCCTCTCTCTCTCTCTTTGTCTCACTTTGTCTATCTCCCCCTTCCTCTCTCTCCCTCTCCCCCCTCCCTTCCCCCTCCCTCCCCTTCCCCAACTATCTTAACTGTGCCAAAAAAAACACACCATCCCTGACCATCAAAGAGAGAAGGGCAGGCAGGCAGGCAGGCAGGCAGGCAGCATGAAGCCCGGGCCCAATACTAAAACAAAAGAGATTAAAGGTGGCAGCAAACCAGGCAAGCAGTGACAGCCGCCAAAAGGTTGCCAGCGCATTGCTTGACGCGTGGACGCCCAGCTAACAACAACAACAACAACAACAACAACAACAACACAACAGGCAAGACTCAGGAAGAAGGAGGAAGGCGAGAGGGAGGGAGGGGGGGGGGGGTCAAACGGAGATGTGAGGCGTCTAGGGTTAGTTAAGCGAAGCAACTACTGAAAGGGCTTGATGGTGAAGAAACCGCACTCCACTTATTTATTTATTTATTTATTTATTTATTTATACCACTTTAAGTCACGGCAGATTTCTCTGAGTGAAATTCGGGCTGCTCTCCCCGGGGAGAGTACGTCGCCACAAGAGCAGCGCCACTTTTTAAAATTTTTTATTCTTTCCTGTCTGCAAATGTATTTGTTTCGCTATCAGAGTGACTTTTTTCTACAGAATTTTGCCAGGGACAACTCTCTTGTTGCCGTGGGTTCTTTTACGTGCGCTAAATAATTATGTGCAACACACGGACCTCGGTTTATCGTCTCATCTGAAAGACTAGCGCCCAGACCACCACTCATGATCTAATGGATGGGGGGAAAGTTTCGGGTCCAAACGGGACCCATAGAAACATTCCCTGAAACGCCATTTGGAAACATTCGTTGAAATGACAAGTGAATAACCGAAAGAGAACAAAAGGACACCGTTAGAAAAATACGTTGAAATAATAAGTGAATAACCGATAGTGGACAAACCACATGACTAGACACATTCATTGACGTGATAATTGAATAGCCACTAAAGCTTGTTCTTCTTCGTCGAACGCTCAGATAGCAACAATTATTGTCTAGTTTTATGAGCGAAAATGAATCACACTGCCATTAAGCGCCTGACAAGTCAGGCCCAGCGCATACGACTTCGGCATAAGAGATGATTATTGTTATTTTTAAAGTCTATTTTTTGAGAAAAAAAAACAGCAGGAGAATGGGCCAACCAAGAAGGAAGAAAATAAAACGAGGAGGAGGTGACAGGAAGGAAAGGAAGAAGGCAAAAACAAAGAGAGGGATAGAAAAGAGGAAACTTCTGGCACAGAATTTCCAGTGTTATTTATACTGACAGGTTCCTCGGCATCTCTACGGGGGAATCCACTAAAACGACTGATAGTAGAGACACTACACCTGCGTTGAAATGTTAAGTGAATGACCACTAAAATGACACGGGGATGCTGGGTGTGTGTGTGTGTGTGTGTGTGTGTGTAGCCACAATACAACCGACTGCTGAAAAACCCCGCGCGCGGGAATGAATGCTTGCAATCAGAATGTTTGCACTCACACACACGTCTGCTGAAAACTGTCCAGATTGCTATGAAAACATGGCAGTCGAAAAGACAAATCCATATCAGGGGGTGTGTACGGAAATCCCCGCCTGAGCAAACTATTAATTATCCTTCACCGGGTCAGCGTCAATGGCCACCTTTCTTCTTTTTCTTCTTCTTCTTCTTGTCCTCTTTCTCTCCCTCTCCTCCTTTTCTTATCTTCTTCTCTCCTTCTCTTCTTCTTCTTCCTTCCTCTTCCTTCTCTTCTTCCTCTTCTCTCTTCTTCTCTCCTTCTTCTCCTCTTCCTCTCCTCTCTCCTTCTTCCTCTCCTCTCTCCTTCTTCCTCTCCTCCTTCTTCTCTCTTCTTCCTCTCCTCCTTCTTCCTCTCCTCCTCCTCTTTCTTCTTCTCCTTCTTCTTCCTCTCCTCCTCCTCCTGCTTCTCCTTCTTCCTCTCCTCCTCCTTCTTTTTCTTCTTCCTTCTCCTCCTTCTTTTTCTTCTTTCTCTCCTCCTTTTCCTCCTTCTCCTTCTTCCTCTCTCTCCTCCTTCTTTTTCTTCTCCTCTTCCTCCTCCTCCTTCTTCTCCTTTTCCTCTCCTCGTCCTCCTTTTTCTTCTTCCTCTCCTCCTCCTTCTTCTTCTTCTTCTTCTTCTCTCTCCTTTTCCTCT
>CM054153.1:29136665-29144165 GCA_028751875.1 Rapana venosa | reverse complement strand
AGAAAGAGAGACAGCAGACAGAACAGACAGACAGAGAATATAGGAGGGGAGAGAGGAGGAGAGAAAGAAGAGAGAGAGAGGAGAGAGGAGATTGAGGGAGGGGAGGAGAGAGAGAGAGAGGAGAGGAGAGAGAGAGAGAGGAGGGACAAGGGCGACGCCGCGCGAGAGAGAGAGAGACTTTTGAACTCGAAATTTGAAATGGTTTATTATTATTATTATTTTTTAATCTAAGAAATTATACTATACTAAATATACTATATTATCTATACTTTTTATAAAGGACATGATAACACTCTAGTCTCTTTAATCAAGTGATGCGGATGGAATGGAACTTTAGGCCTACGTAGCCAAATGGGAAAGGGTGCAGAGAGAGAACAGAGAGAAGGCAGAGAACGGAGACGTGAGAGAGAGAGGGGAGAAGGGGGAAGGAGAGGAGGAGAAGAGAGGAGAGAGAGGAGAGTAGAGGAAAAGGAGACAGGACGGGAGAGGAGAGAGAGAGAGAGAGAGAAAGAGAGAGGAGAGAAGAGGAAAGAGACGACAGTAGACACAAACGACAGAAGAAAAGAAGACATAAATAGAAACAGAAAAAAAAACGAAGGACAGAAAAAAGAGAGAGAGAGAGGAGAGAGAGAGAGGAGAGAGAGAGAGAGAGAGGAGAGAGAGAGAGCACAGTTGATTTCTTCTTGAAAAGCCAAAAGTTTCACAGTTACTGAGGCAGAAGTGACATACACAGGACAACAGAGGAAAGGGGGGAATACATCAGTATATTTTGACACCTGTGTTTTCCCATAGGAAATAACAGCTTTTTCTGTTTTGAAGGCTAGCATTGTGTGAAATGATAGTGTTGAGCAGGAAAAAAGAATGATACATAGCGTGAAACAAAGCGTGAGATTTTTTCCCCCCATGAAACCATTTTCCCCCCCAGCAGTTTCTATCAGCAAGGTTGTTTGAAGGAATCTAGTTTGAATTTTATCTCATTTTTATGTGTGGTTGATGTGTTTTTTTCCCCACAACGAGGTGCCCGTCCTGGGTTGACCCTTATGGTTGACCAGGGTGGTTGATACAAGGAACGACAGTAGAGTTGGGTTTATACCCTGTTTTAATCTGTACATAGTTTCACAGTTTTAATCTGGGATTTAAAATTTTAGAAGGTGAGAGCTTTGTGGTCCATGCGGTGCTAAAAACAACAGGATTGGATTGGAATGGTTTTACTGTGTTGGTTGGTAAGTGTGTGTGTGTGTTTGTGTTTTTGTGTGTGTGTTTGTGTGGCGGTGTGCGTTTCGTGTGTGTATATCTATCTTTTTATTCATCTTTTATTTTGAGGCTAATGGAACAAGCGCTCGTGTGGTCTTTTACTTACAATCCCCCTGTGTATGCGTTTTGTAATTTTTTATTTTATTTGAGAAAATCTATTCCCACCTGCACACAAATGCCTACTCTTCCGAATAGCGGAACTGGTTTTTATGTGTGCGCAAGATGTTCTGTGTGTGTGTTCTCAGACGAGACCATGGTTTATAGTATCATCCAAAGGACTTTTTAGGGGGGGGGGGGGGGAGGAAGGCTTTATGAATGAACGTTTCATTTCTCTCTGTCTCTCTCAGACTGTGTCTCCCTCCCTCTCTCCCATCTTCTTCCAATCCCAGCACTATCTCTCTTTCTCTTTATTTTCTTTCCCCATCTTTCTCTCTCCCTCTCTTTCCCTCCAGCTCCCCCTCCTCTCTCCATTCTCTCTCTTTTCTCTCTCTCTCTCTCTCTCTGCTTGAGTTCATTTAAAAAGAACTCCAGCTCAATTTCCGAATGAGCACACCATCTTCAATCTGGCACACACACAGTCAGCTCTAAATGCCCTCCATACCCCCCTCCCATCACCCTGTACTGTATTATACTGTAAAAAGGTAAAGGTAAAGGAGTCCCATAACCTATAAGGTCGTAGGGGAGCGAGGCGTCAGAGACCTCACTTCTCTAGGGCCAGCATATTGAGGGCGGCGCCCATCTCCTCTCACTCGCTGCTTTACCTTCCCTGACCCTAAAGAGGGCAGGTACCCATTTACAGTGGGTGAACTGGGGGAACTGTATGAAGCCAAGGCACGCAAACGGTCACCCATCCAACTTTGGTAACCACGCTCGACGTGCTTAACTTGGCTGGGGGGAAAGCGAGTGCTCCGACCCCTGAGCTATCCCGCCCCCCTTTGTATTATACGGTATTTAAATCCAAACCCCTTTGCAAAAACATCCCCTTTTTTGTTTGTGCCCTACTTTTCTCTTTTTTCTCTCCCCCTCTCCCTCTCCCCTTCTCTCTCTCCCCTCCTCGTTTCCTCTTCCCCTCCCCTCTCTCCCCTCCTCCCCCCTCTCTTCTCCTCTTTTTCTCTCTCTCCTCTCTCTCCTCTCTCTCTTCTCTCTTTTTCCCTCTCTTCTTTTTTTCCCTCATCTCTCTCTCTCTCTCTCCCCTTCCTCTCCTCTCTGGGTCTCTCTCCTCCCCGTCTCTCTCTCTCTCTCTCCTCTCCCAAAACCACATTTTTGTTCACGTGGGGTGTTTGGGTTTCCCTGGGGAAAAAGAATGGAAAAAGGGAAAGGAAAAGGTTTGAACCAAATTTAGAAGAAAAAATTTGCGGGGAAAAAGGGGGGGAAAAAGGGGGAGGGAAAATTGAAAAAACGTTTTTTTTCGAGGATAATGAAAAAGAAACCCATGTGCTTTTTTTACACCCAGTCCCCCCCTTGGGGGATATATATGATTTTAAATAAAAAATATAAAGCCCATGCCAATACACTCCCCACAGTATAGGGGGAAAAAAAAAACATTTTACACCCTCCCCCCCCCCCCCCCCCTACAAAAAATCACAAAACAAAAAGAGAAGAGAAAAAGCAACAAGTAATAAAGATAGCAAAACGGGAAAAACAAAAGCGAGGGGAAGAGAGAGAAAGAGGGGAGAGAGAGGGGGGGGGGGGAGAGAGTCGAGCAGAGAGACAGACAGAGAAAAGAGAAAAAGGGAAAGAGAGGGGAGAGAAAAGGGGAGAAGTAAAAAAGGGAGAGAGTGGTGAGAGACAACAGAAAATTGAACAAAGGCAGAGAGAGAGAGAGAGAGGGGGGAGGGGACAGAGGCAGATAAAGGGAAAAAAAAGGAACGGGAGAAAATTAGAGAGAGTTTGTGGGGGGGGGGAGGGGATGAAGTGGAGAGAGAGAAAAGAGAGAGAAGAAAAGGGGGAGAGAGAGATGAGAGGGAGAGAGGCGAATGAGAGAGAGAAAAGGTAAAGACAGACAGACAAAGAGACGCCCGGAAAAACAGAAACGGGAGAGAGAGAGAAAGAGACCCATGGGTTTGTTTTCTTTTTTAAAAAAGCCAAAAGTTTAAAAGTTTGTTTGGGAGGCGGGGGGGGGAATTTTTTAAAAACCATAACACAAGGGCAACGGGAGGAAAGGGGGGAAATTTACTTCAGTATTTTTTGACCCCTGCGTTTTTCCCATAAAAAAATAACATTTTTTTGGTTTAAAAGGCGGGGGAAATTGTGTGAGGGGAAAAGTGGGGGGCAGTGCGGGGGAAAAAAAGAAGAAAATCACGATGAAAAAAAAAGCAAGAGTTTAATTTTTTTTCACATCGTTTTACCTTTCAGGGAAATTTCTACATTTTACTTGCCGTTTTTTTCTTTGTTTGGGAAAAGGGTTTTTTTGGGGTGTGTGTGTGTGTTTTGTGTTTTGTGTTGTGTGGGGGTGTGTGTTTGTGGTGGGTTGTGTGTGTGTGTGTGTGGTTTTGGTGTGGGTTGTTTTTGTGTGTGTTTTGGGGGGGGGGTGTGTGGAGGTTTTGGTGAGAGTTGAGTGTTTGGGGTGTGTGTTATTTCGTGGTTTTGGCGTGGGGGTGCGTGCGTGGCGTGCGCGTTTGTGTATTTTTGTGTGAAATCCCCTCTTCCCCTCTTTGCTATCTATCTGCTGCCCGTCTGTCTCTCTGTGTGCGTGTGGGGTGTTTTATTTATTATTTTTTTTTAATATTTTTTTTATGGCCCGGGTAATGGAATAAGAATCTTTTCCTTTTTTTTTTTCCCCAGTCCCCCCTGTATGCAGTTTTGAAAATTTTTGGTTTTTGTTTCCCCCCAATGATACAAAGGCCCCACTCTTTCGAAAAGGGGAAAGGTTTTTAAAAGTTTTGCGCAAGATGTTCTGGTGCGTTCGCACACGATGTTCGCCACTGTGGTTTTTGTGAGTGTGTTTTGTGTTTGTGGGGAGTGAGAGAGAGGGAGAGGGGGAGGAGAGAGAGAGAAGAAGGAGAGAGGGAGAGAAAACTTTGGGGGAAATGTTTTTTTTTCTCGAAAATTCTTTTTTGTTTTTATTCATCTTTTTTTTTTAAGTTTAATTAAAGGGGAATTTATTGCGATTGTTTTTTTTTTTTCCTTTTTTTTCTTCCATTTAATTTTTTATGGTTTGGGGGGCGGACTTTTTTTAGAGGGGGGAGGAGAGAGGAAGAGAGGGAAAAGGGGGGAGAAAAAAAAGGGGGAAAAAGGGTGGAAAGGGGGTTGGAAAAAATGAAGATAGGGGAGGGAGGGGAAAAAGGATTTTTGGGGGAAAGGGGGTTTTGAGTTTTAAAGGGGGGGAAAGGGGGCGGGAGGAAAGGAAGGAAAGGAGGGGTTTTGGCCCTTTTTGGGGAGGAAGGAAGAGCCGTAGGGAGTTTAAAAAAGGGGAGGAGGAGAAAAAAAAGAAAAGGGAAAAGGGGGAGAGAGAAGAGAGAGAGGGGAGAGAGAAAATGAAAAAAAAGGGAAGCGGGAAAAGAAAAGGGAAAGAACGAATTAAAACGAAAGGGACGTTGAAAAATTTTTGACTTTTTTCCTTTTTTTTCCCCTTTTCTTCCTTTGAGTAGGACCCCGAAACTTTTAAAGAGGCAAAAAGTGGGGCAAGGGGAATTTTTTAAAAGGAAAAAAAGCAAAAAGAATTTTTTGGGGGTTTTTTTTTTGGGGAAAAGAAAAAAAGAAAAAAGAATTAAAAAAAGGGGGAAAAAAGTAAAAAAAAAAAATTGGGGGGAATTTTTTCGGGGGGAAAAGAAAAGGGGGTTTTTCCAAAAAAAAAAAAAAAAAATTAAAAAAAAAAATTTAAAAAAAAAAAAAAAAAAACGGTTAAATTTTTTGGGGAAACCCCAAAGGCCTCCCTTTTTTTTTTTAAAGGAAAATTTAAAAAAACAAAAAAAAAAAAAAAAAACACCAAACAAACCCTTTTTTAAGAGAAAAGCCCCTTTAAAAACTGACAGTCATCAACATTGGAGCAATGGAAAAAGTTGGCTTAGGTTTAGTGGTTATTATTGTTCTTTCGGAGGGAAAAAAACAAAAATTAACAGATTTTTTGGGGGTTTGAAATTTGCATCCCCTTTTAAGCAGAAATTCCCGGGAGTTTTGTCAAATGCTTGAAAAAAATAAAGGGAAAGCCTTTTTTGTTTTTCAGTAAGTGAAAGTGACATCTGTTTTACAATTTCTATGAAGCAAAATGTTTATTGCTGAAGGGTTTTGGGGAAATGCTTTAAAAACTGTATTTCATTTTAAAAAAAAAATTTTTGTCAAACAAAAATCAGGGATTAAAAATTTTCAAGTGTTTTTTGGGTTTTTTTTGGGGCATAATGCTTTTGGGTTGGCCCAAAATTTTTTTTTAAACAGATACGAAATTTTGAATCGATTTAAAATGTGTAGGGGTAAGTCTTATTTCAAAGTCTTTTTTTATGAAAGGAATTTTTACAATTTTTGGAAAAGAGAGAGAGGGAAAGAGATAGACAATGATAGATAATAGATAGATAAGAGAGGAGGGATGGATGGATAGATAGATTTAAAAAGAAGTTAGATAGTTTAAAAAAGATAAAATTTTAAAGAAAAAATAGTTTCGTAATTATAGGGTAAAGAAGGGGGATGAGGGTGAGGAGGAGAAAAGAAAAAAGACGAAGAAAGGGAAAAAAAGGGGAGAGAGAAAAGAGAGAAAAGAGAGGAGAGAGAGAAAAGGGGAAAAGGGAGGGAGAGTGAAAAGAGAGAGAGGGGGAGAAGAGAAAAGAGAAAAGAGAAGAGAGAGAGGAGAGAGAGAGAGAAGGGGAGAGAAAGGAGGGGAAAGGGGGAGTGAGAAAGAGAGGAGAGAGAGAGGAAGAAAAGGAAAGGGAGAGGGGAGAGAGGGGAAAAGGGAGAGAGAGAGAGAGAGAGAAAGGAGAGAGGGGGGACAGACAGGGCCCCACAGGGCCCCAAAGGGGGCCCGACACACACACCGGGCAGCACCCAAACAAAGACCAACAGACACAGACACAGAGGCGGAGAAGGAAGTAAAATGAAAGAAACAAAAATGAGCCATAAAGAAGAAAGAAATGCTGCAAAGATATCCAAAGAAAAATCACGACCTCTGGGACAAAACTGCTATGGGCCATTAATAATTGCAGGGAAAAAAAATATAACAGATAGCATAGCATGGAGAAAATCATGAATTTTTTTAGAGATAAAGAAATGTCACCATGACATGGACAGTTTCAGATGGGGCTGTGGGTGGAGAGGGAGCAGACATTTAACAGAACATTTTATTGTGCGAACATTTCGTTATCAGAATATTTTATTGTGCAAACATTTCATTATCGGAATATTTTATCATCGGAACATTTCATTATCAAAATATTTTATTATTAGAATATTTTATTATCAGAATATTTCATTCTCAGAACATTTCATTTTGAGAATATTTCATTATCAGAATAATTTATTATCGGAACATTCCATTATCGGAACATTTCTTATCAGAATGGTTTATTATCAGAACATTTCATTATCAGAATATGTTCTTATCAGAACATTTTACTACTGGAACATTCATTTTATACCTCTATCAAGGCCACACTGCAATCACAAGAGATGGAGAAAATGAGAGGGGAACGTTTTGAAGATTGTACCCGACATTTGTGTTTGTGTGTAGGGGGAAGGCATGTGGGTACACACCCGACAGACACATACACACATGCGCGCTCACACACACACACACACAAGAGCACGCTCACACACAAACACACACACGACGCACACACGACACGCACACACACACACACACTCTCTCTCTTTCTTCTCTCCTCTCTCTTTCTCGCTCTCACCCTCTCTTCTTCCTCTCCCCCCTCTCTCTCCCCCTATCTTATTGTTTCCTGTAACAAGTATGTGTAACATTTTACAATGTGTAGGTGTTCATTTTTATGACTTTATAAGTTTGGCTTTTTTTCTTTCTCTTTTGTTTTTTGGTTTGTTTATGTTTGTTTGTTTGTTTGTCTTTTTTTTTTTTGGGGGGGGGGGGGGGGTTGGTTTTTGTTTTGTTGTTGGTTTGGGTGGGTTTTTTTGGGGGGGGATGCTTTGGGGGTTTTGTTTGTTTGCTTTTTAAGGTTTTTTGACCCTTTTGTTTCTACTTTGTGAGAGTATGAATATTGGGTTTATTATCAAGATGTATCCCTATGGGCAGGGGACTAGATGTAAAGCAAAGCACATGAGTAGCTTATTCATTAACTTCGAAATAAAAGAATT
>CM054153.1:29121665-29129165 GCA_028751875.1 Rapana venosa | reverse complement strand
CGTTGCCCCCGGCTTGTGAAGCCTTTTCCAGGCAGTGTGTGAAGCCCACTCCTCCCCTTCCTTCTATTCCCTGTAAGTACTCATTCTGAAAATTAGCTTGAACTTTTCAAGAGAGAGGTTGTGGCATGGAGAGGCGAGAAAAAAAAGAAAAGAAAAGAAAAGGAGTTTGTTTGAGTGAGGATCCGGGGGGGAAAGAGAAAGAGAGATGGAGAAAGAGAGAAGGAAGGAAGGAAGGAAGGAAATGGATTGGAGAAGGGAAAGAAGAATGAATGGGTGAAGGAAAGAAAGAATGTGTGTGTGCGTGCGTGCGTGTGTGTGTGTGTATGTGTGTGAAGGAGAAAGAGTGATTAACACACACACACACACACACACACACAGAAAGTAACACAGAGAGAGACAGAGAGATACAGAGACAGAGAGACAGAATCTGTGAATGAGTGACACAGAGAAAGAGAGAGAAAGAGAGAGACAAAGAAAGACAAAGAAAGACGGAGAGAGACACAGAAAGAGAGACAGGGAGAGAGACAGACAGACAGACATAGGTAGAGACAGACAGATGAAAAGACTGAGTGACATAGAGAGAGAGAGAGAGAGAGAGAGGAGAGAAGAGAGAGAGAGAGAGAGAGAGAGAACCCTGCTCCATAACTAAAATGGCCTGTTATGGTCGGTTGAGACTTGTTTCGTTTGCTTTTTCTTTCTTTTCTTTTTATTTTATTTTAACTCTCCCCCTCCTCCCCCCCCCCCCAAAAAAAAAAAAAAGAGAAGCGTTTTCAGAGCAGAGAGATTGAAGACAACCCTCCCTCCTCTGAAGATGTCCCTTGATGTTAGCAGTTGTCTTGTCTTGTCTTGGCTTGTCCATCCATCCAGCCAGCCAGCCAGTCTGTCTCTCAGTCTCTCTGTCTATCGGCTAATAACGGCCCATTCCAGTAAAGCCTCCTCTGTCTAGATTGGGTGGTTTTACAGGAGAAGGAAAAGGGCAAGCGTACAGCAGAACAGGAATATTTTGTGTGAGGTGGGTGTTAAAAGAATGAAATGATAACACCAGGTAGAGAAAGAAAGCATCAAGAATAGATTTGAAATTTTAAAAAAGATGAGATGGGACAATGCAGAACGTGGAAAAGGAGGAGGAAGAAGAGGAAGAAGAGAAACAAAAGGATACAGATAGAAGACCAATACATGGGAAGAAGGAGAGGAAGAAGTAGAAGGAGGAGGAGAAGAAGAAGAGGAAGGGGGGTGGAGGAGGAGAGGACGAAGACGAAGAAGAAGAAGAAGGACGAGGAGGAGAAGAAGACGAAGACGAAGAAGAATACGAACAAGAAGACAAAGAAGACGGAGGAGGAGGAGAAGAAGGAGGAGGAGGAAGAAGAAGAGAAGGAAGAGAAGAAGAACAGGAGAAGGAAGAAGAAGAAACAGAAAGAAGAGAAGGCAGAAAAGGGAAGAAAAGATGAGGAACAAGACTGGGACAGTGAAGAAGATAAAAGACGCAGAAGAAGAAAATTATGAAGAAGGAGGAGGAGGAGGAGGAGGAGAAAAAGAAGAAAACGACGGCAAAGAAGTAAAGAAGAAGCAGAACGTGAGAAAAGGATGGAAAAAAAGGAAGAAAAAGAAAAAAGAAAAGAAGACAGAAAAAGGAAGAGAATTTGAGGAAAAAGAGGAGGGAGGAAAAAAAAGAAGATAAACAACAACAACAACAAAAAGAAAGAAGAACAAGAAGAAGAACAAGGAGGAGTAAGAGGAGTATAGGAAAGAAGAAAGGAAGCTGAGAAAAAAAGAAAATAAAGAAGAAAAAAAGAAGAAGAAAGAAAAACAAAACACAAAGAAGCAATAATAAATAAAGAAGATGGAAGAAAAAGAGGAAGAAAAATAAGTACAAGAATTAAAAAAAAACCAAACAAACAAGCAAGACAAAATAGACAACGGCAAAGAACAAGAAAAAACAGAGGAGGAAAAAGAAGAAGAAGAAAAAGAAGAATAAGAAACAAAAAACCATCAAAAAGAAGGAAAACTAGTTTACATCTCTTAAACTCGAGCACACTCCAGAAAATCTGTGATGAATGTCACGTCCATAGCTATGCTACAAGAGGGGGAATGTATCGTCATTTCTTTTTTCAACAGCAATTACACAAAAAAAACCTGGTAATAGCGTGTGCGAGCAAACAGTTTGTGATGTATAACACCCCCTCCCTCTCCCCACCCCCCCTCTCCTATGAACAGCATGGGATTCTTCCGTTCAATCAGACATGCTGCTGCTAATTTTTTTTTTAAATAATGAGATACGTTTTGTAAGTGTTCACCCTCCCCCCCCCCCCCCCCCCCCCCCCCCCCCCCCCCCCCCCCCCCCCGCCAAAAAAAGAAAGAAAAAGAATTAGCTTGAGCTATGGATGGGAGAGGGGTGAGGTAAGGAAGGAAGGCAGGAGGGAGGGAAAGAAGGATGGACGGAGGAAGGGAAGAGAGATAATGATAACGATAACGAAATTTTATTGCCGTTAAGCTGATAAGCTCATACAGCAGCGAAGCGTCGCAGCGCGACTACGCAATTGCATGACATGGAAACCACGGCATTGATCTTCATAATGTGTATACAGCCAATCACGAAAACTCTACACTGTCCAGACTTGTTACGACATTCCGAGCCTTTGCTTGTGCCAAGTCTCTCGCACACACACACACACACACACACACACACACACACACACATTGTCAGCCAAGGTAAAAAAACCCAAAAAAACTGCAGAAGATCGAGAGAGAGAGAGAGAGAGACAGAGAGAGAGACAGAGAGAGACAGAGAGAGAGAGAGAGAGAGAGGAGAGAGAGAGAGAGAGAGAGAGAGAGAGAGAGAGAGAGAGAGAGAGAGAGTTAAAAAAAAGGGGGGCAGTGCAGACGATTACTTTGAAAGTATTGTAACATTTTCAACTCACCTCCTTCCCCCGTCTGCTTCCACCCCCCCCCCCCCCCCCCCAATAAAAAAAAAACCCACAAACAGATACAAAAACACAGACACACAGGAACCATATCCTTACACACACACACACACACACACACACACACACACACACACACACACACACACACACACACACACACACACACTACCATGTTAGGGGCAAACCAAACAAAAACAAATAAATAAAGCACACACGAACAAAAGATAAGTTTTCAGCGAACTTTAAAGCTTATGTTCTGTATATAACATTTTGTCTTTCTCTTTTTTTCCATTTCCCAATTTTTTTCTTTGATAAAAGAATGTGAGAATGGATGCTTTAAGTATATATATGTATGTGTGTGTGTTTTTGTGTGCGTGTGTGTTTTGTGTGTGTGTGTGTGTGTGTGTGTGTGTGTGCGTGTGTGTGTATACGTGCGTGCGTGCGCGCGCGCGCGTGTATATGTGAGAGAGAGTGTGTGCTGTTTTATTTCATAATTCAGCGTTTGAAGATGTGCATGTTCTGTATTTTAAACATTCAGATTTTTGTGTGTGTGTGCGTGCGTGCGTGCTTGCGCGCGTGCGTGTGTATGTGTATTGTGTGTGTCTGTGTCCGTGTGTTTGTGTGTCTGCGTTGCAGAGAGAGTCTGTTAAGTTTTATTTAATAAGTCAGTGCTTGAAGAAGTACATGCTTTGTATTTTCCAGAATAACGTGTTATAAACATTCAGATTTGTGTGTGTGTGTGCGTGCGTGCGTGCGTTGTTTTATGTGTGTGCGTGCGTATGTGTGTCTGTGTTTGTGCTCGTGGCCGTGTATCTGTGTCGCAGAGAAAGTATGTTAAGTTTTATGTAATAATTCAGTGTTTCAAGAAGTGCACGCTATGTATTTTGCGGAAAACGGTGTAATAAACATTCAGATGTGTGTGTGTGTGTGTGTGTGTGTGTGTGTGTGCGTGCGTGCGTGCGTACGTGCGTGCGTGTGTGTGTGTGTGTGTGTGTGTGTGTGTGCGTGCGTGCGTGCGTGTGTGTGTATGTATGTGTGTGTGCGTGTGTGTGTATGTATGTGTGTGTGTGCGTGCGTGTGCGTGTGTATGTGTATGGTGCGTGTGTGTATGTGTGTGTGTGCGTGCGTGCGTGTGTGTGTGTATGTGTGTGTGTGTGCGTGCGTGCGCGTGCGCGTGTGTGTATGTGTGTGTGTGTGTGCGTGCGTGTGTGTGTGTTCGCTTGTCTGTGTTGCAGAGTCTGTTAAGTTTTTTGTTTTTTTTCTTTTATTCTTTTATACTTTTATATCGAGGATAATGGAATAAGCACTCGTGTGCTTTTTTACATCAGTCCCTGTGTGTATGCGGTTTTGTAAATTTTGTCTTCTGTTTCCACCGGCACACAATGGCTTACTTTTCCGAAAAGCGGAACAGGATTTAACGTGTGCGCAAGATGTTCTGCATGTGTTCGCACACGGGACCTCGGTTTATAGTCTCATCCGAAGTGTTTGAAGAAGTACATGCTCTGTATTTTCCAGAATAACGTGTTAACATTCAGAGGTGTGTTGTGTGTGTTTTGTGTGTGTGCGTGCGTGTGTGTGTGTGTGTGTGTGTGTGTGTGTGTGTGTGTATGTGTGTGTGTGTGTGTGTAGTGCAGAGACAGTCTGGTAAGATTTTCTCTCTTTGAAGATGCCTCCTCTCTGTCTGTAGCGCTTGTCTTGTCTTGTCTTGTCTTGTCTTGCATGCCAGGCTAGACTTTTTGTCGCTCATAACAACACCGCTTTCCCTAAGTAAATCCAACCTCTCTAACCGAAAGAAAAGAAAAGAAAAGAAAAGAAAGAAAGAAAGGGAATAAAGAGTTTGTGATATACAATGAAACCAAAAGAAGATTGGGAGAGTGAATAGAAACACGAGTTGGATGTAGAAGAAGAAGAAGAAGAAGAAGAAAAGAAGAAGAAGAAGAAGAAGAAGAAGAAGAAGAAGAAGAAGAAAAGCAGCAGCAAAAATAAATAAGTGGTTGCTAAAGCGGATAAATAAAACAAAACAACCAAAAAAAGGAAGAGGAGGGCAGAAGAAGAAAAGAAAAGAAGAGGAAGAATGTAGAGGAAGAGGAGGACGAGGAGGAGAGGAGGGAGTGGATGATGAGGATGAGGAGGTGGAAGAGGAGGAGGTGGAAGAGGAGGAGGTGGAGGAGAAGAAGAAGAAGAAGCAAAGGTAATCAAGGCTTCGTTATATTTTCATTTATGCACACACACACACACTCGAACACGCACACACACACACGAACACACACACACACAAACACACACACACACACACACACACACACACACACCACACACACACACAACACACACACACACACACACACACACACACACACACACACACACACACTCGAACACAAACACACACACACACCCCGTTTGAACCTATCGAAATCCTAAGCCCCCCTCCCCCCTCCCCCATCCTACCCCCCAACCCCCACCCTAGATCAATCGCATCTCTACGTCCCTTACTTCATCTTCTCTCATGTTATTTTCCCCCAAAAAAAACAACAAAAAAAACACACACACACAGAACAACCAACAACACACACAACAAAAAAACCACCACCAAAAAAACAAGGAGAAAAGAACCATGTTTTATAGGGACCGTTAGATTAAGATTTGTGCAATTTGTTTTTCGTTAGTAGGGTTTTTTCCTCCTCTCTCTTTCCAGCACCCCACTCCTCCCCCCCTCTCCCCCCCCCTCCCCCCTCTCTCTCTCACTCTCTCTCTCTCTCTCATTCATTATCCACGAAATAAAAGAATTTAATTTGATTTTCTTTGCTCTCTCTCTCTCTTTCTCCCTCCCCCCCCCCCCCTCCCCCCTCCCCTCTCTCTCTCTCTCTCTCTTTCTCATTCATTATCCTCGAAATAAAAGAATTGAATTTTGATTTTGATTTGATCTTCTTTGCGCTCTCTCTCTCTCTCTCTCCTCTCCTCCTCTCTCTCTCCTCTCTCTCTCTCTCTCTCTCTCTCTCTCTCTCTCTCTCTCTCTCTCTCTCTCTCTCTCTCTCTCTCTCTCTCTCTCCTCTCTCTCTCTCACTCTCTCTCTCTCTCTCTCTCTCTCACTCTGTTTCTCTCTCATTCCCTCTCACTCTTTCACTCTTTCTCTGTCTCTGTCTCTCTCTCTGTCTCTATCTCTCTCCCCACTCTCTTTTCCCCCCCTCTCTCTCCTCTCTCCCCTCCCTCCCTCCTTCTCTCTCTCTCCATCTCTCTCTCCTCTCCCTCTCCCTCCCCCCTCACTCTCTCTACCTCTCTCCTCTCCCTCCCTCTCTTCCCCCTCCCTCTCTCCCCCCTCTCTCTCTCCCACCCCCTCTCTCTCCCCCCCCTTCCCTTCCTCCCTCCCTCCCATATCTCCCTCCCTCTCCCCCCTCACTCTTTCTTCTTTTACGCCCTCCTACCCCGACATCTTTTTATTTCTTTTTTAGTGCAGTGCAACAAGTCTGGAAAGGTTTCCTTTGAAGCTGCCTCACACTGCAGCGGTTTGTCTTGCCCACCCAGACTTTTTGTCTGTCGCTGATTAACACCACCCCAACTGCAGGGTCAAGCACTGCTCTCACTGACTGGCCAGTTAACCAAATAGTGTACTTGGGGGACAGGATAGCTCAGTGGTCAGAGCACTCGCTTTCCCCCCCAGCCAAGATTTTAAAAAAACAGCGTCGAGCGTGGTTACAAGTTGGATGGATGAGTGCTTGCGCACCTTGGTGTCAAGTTTAGTCCCTGAGTTCATAAATGGGTACCTGCCCTATTTTAGGGTCAGGGAAGGTAAAGCAGTGAGGGAGAGGAGATGGGCGCTACCGCCCTCAATATGCTGGCCCTAGAGAAGTTGAGGTCTCTGATGCCTCGCTCCACTACGACCACATAGGTTATGGGATACGTTATTTTGGGAAAAAGCCAGTGCAACAGAAACGATGAGAGGAGACAGAGAGTAGGTGGACAAACGGGAAGAAGAAGAGTAAGAAGAGGATGGTAGGAGGGTGGGGAAAGGGTGGAGAGGGGGGGGAGAGTGGAGAAGGATGAGTATGAGAAAAGAAAGGAGGAGGAAGGAAAGAGGAAGATTGAGGAGGAGGAAAAGGAAGAGGAGAAGAAAAATAAGGGAGGGGGGAAAAGAAGGAGAGAAAGAGGGATGGATAAGGAGAAGGATGAACAAAAGGACACAAAGAAGAAGAAGAAGAAGAAGTAGAAGAAGAAAAAGAAGAAGAAGAAGAAGAAGAAGAAGAAGAAGAAGAAGAAGAAGAAGAAGAAGAAGAAGAAGAAGAAGAAGAAGAAGAAGAAGAAGAGGAGGAGGAGGAGGAGGAGGAGAAGGAAGAAGAAGAAGAAGAAGAAGAAGAGAGCAAGGCAAAAAAACAACCCAAAGACACTGTTTAACCACCCCTATCTCCACCTGAACACTGTGCACAACCAGTCCTTTGATCATGGTCACAATTTAATGAAATCCAGCCGCATTAAAAAAAAAGAATTGCGTTTGTTTTCTGTTTCTTCAACTAGAGCTTGGAGATTTACCAATGGTGGGAATTTTTCATTTACGAACGTCTCTGTCCCCTTTTAGGGT
>CM054153.1:29106665-29116665 GCA_028751875.1 Rapana venosa | reverse complement strand
AAAGACACACGAAAAAGGAAGGGGCGAAAAAAAAAAGAGAAGATGAATAAGACTAGGAGGAACAAACGCAACAACATCAACAACAGCAACAATAACGACGACAACAAAATAACAACAGCAGCAGCAACAACAACAGAAGAATGTGAACTCACTTTGTTTTCATCATTCCACTCTTTCCATAAGCTGGCATAAGCTTTCTGACATTGCTTTAAACAACAACAAAACGTTGATGTGCACTTGCCTAAAAGCTTCTAAAAATGTTTTGTTTTCAAGAGTAATGTCTGTTGTTTCTCTAATCTGCGTAAGGGTATGATGAAATAGCGTTTCATTTTATGAATCAGAGGTTGAAAAAGTATACGCTCCGTATTTTTACAGAATAGGATGTCATAAACATTCATATGTTTGTTTGTTTCTTTGAGAGAGAGAGAGAGAGAGAGAGAGAGAGAGAGAGAGAGAGAGAGAGAGAGAGAGAGAGAGAGAGAGAAAACAGACAGACAGATAGACAGATTGTCAGACGGTAGACAGACACACACACACACACAAACACATAGACACGCAGACACGCATATACACAGACACACAGACAGACAGGCAAACAGGCACGCACACACGCACACACACACACGCACACAACACACACACAAACACACACGCGCGCGCACACACACACACACACACACACACACACACACACACACACACACACACACACACAACACACACACCACACACACACACACACACACACAGAGAGAGATAAACATACAGAACAGAAAAGAAGAAGAAGAAATTAACGTAATCACATTCAAACCCACCCCCCACCCCCACCCCCACCAAATCCAACACTTTTCCTCACGCCAATCCCCAACCATCACCACCATTATTCGTAAACAACCCTTTAATTTTATTTTTATTTAATTTTTTGTTTGGGGTGAAAGATCACTACCGTGGTAGCCTATTTCTCTGCGAGGAGGGTGGGTACAGCTGCACAGTTTTCTGTGAAGTGCTCTAACCTGCCACAAGCGAGCGCGGCTGTAGTGGCCTGGTCAGCTCATTGCAACCACCACCACCTCGACCACCCGACCAAGGCGGGCCCGGCTTCAGCGCCAGACTTTCAAAAAGAACTTGGAACGCTGGCATGGATCCGTGAGCGCTGAGGAACGTGCGAGACAGAGAGAGAAACAAGAGAGAGGTAGATTGGGGGTGGGGCGGGGGGGGGGGGGGTGGGTGAGGAGGGGGAGGGGGCTGGGGGGGGGGGGGGAGGAGAGTGAGAGAGAGGGAGGGAGGGAGGGAGACAGAAAGACAGACAGATGCAGAGAGATAGAGAGGGGGAGGGAGGGAGAGAGAAACAGACAGAAGAGAGAGAGAGAGAGAGAGAGAGAGAGAAGACAAGACAGACAGACAGACAGACAGAGCTAAAGAGGGGGAGGGAGAGAGAGAGAGAAACAGAAAGAGACAGAGAAGAGAGAGACAAAGATAGAGACAGATAGAGAGAAGGGAGAGAGAGAGAAGAGAGAGAGAGAGTGAGAGAGAGAGAAGAGAGAGAGAGAAGAGAGAGAGAGAGAGAGAGAGAGAGAACAAAAGTAGTATCATTTGTGTGTGCAAAAAACGGAATAACGAATGAAAGAGAAAAACTACCCCACCACCCCCACCCCCCAATAAAAAAGAACAGAAAAGAAAAGGACGGGATGGAGGGAGGGAGAGATAGAGGGGTAGGCAGCGATAAAATGAACTAGAGAGGGAGAGAGAAAGAGAGAGAGATAGAAAGAGAGAGAGGTAGAGAGAGAGAACTAAAGTAGTTTAATTTGTGTGTGCGAAAACGGAATAACAAAAGCAAGATTTAAAAAAATCTAAATTAAAAAAACAAACGAACAAACGAAAAGAACCCCCCCCCCAAAAAAAAAAAAAGAAGCCCCCCCCCCTCTCCCCTTACCAAAACAAAAAATAAACCCACCACAGTCCTTTCACACACACAAAAAGAGAGAAATTAGCCCTATGCGTATAAAGACTCCCCAGTTCATTTTGTTTGAGGAAAAGAAAACCTCGATTATTTTTCCACGAGCTACAAATATAACCCCAACAGAAAAGAAGATCAGGCTGAAAAATAAACTAATGACTCTCCTGTTTTAGGTACAAAGACTTGAGGCAGGGGGGGGGGGGATGGGGGAGGGGGGGCGGGGATGGGAAGGATCGGTGTCTTGAGGTAACGCACCTGCCTAGAAAGCGAAAAGTCCGGGTCGGAAGTGTGTGGTGGTTCGATCCCCGTTTGGGCCCGAAACTCGCCCCTCTCCTCCCCCCTCCCCCCCCCCCACCCCACCCCCACATCCACTACACCGTGAGTGGTGGTCTGGATGCTAGTCTTTCAGATGAGACACTAACACCGAGGTCCCGTGTTCCGCACGGCATGCAACAAGAGAGTTGTCCCTGGCCAACATTCTCTGTAGAATAGAAGCCACTCTGGTAGGGAAACAAATACAGTTATAGACAGGAAAAGAAAAGACACACAATAATGGGTGGCGCTGCTCTTGTGGCGACGCACTCTTCCCCGGGGAAGAAGAGCCCCGAATTTCACGCAGAGAAATCTGCCGTGACTTAAAGTGGTATGATATAACATATAATATAAAGTGGGGATGGTGGGAGAGTTATAGTCTAACCCTCTCCTCAGAGTGGCAATATGGTGATAAACATTGTATAAACAAAACACCAAAAAAAAGAAATAAAACTCTTCAATTTAAAGGGTTTAACTTTTCACTTGCTGGTTTTGTCCCTGGCTTCTGTCCCCCTAGCTCCCTTTAGATATTAATAAAAAGAAAAAAAGGTTAAGATGTCCCTTAACCATATAAGGTCGTAGGGGAGCGAGGCGTCATCAGAGACCTCACTTCTCTAGGGGGCCAGGCATATTGAGGGCGGCGCCCATCTCCTTTCCCTCGCTGCTTTACCTTTCCTAACCCTAAAGAGGGCAGGTACCCATTTACAGTTGGGTAAATTGGGGGACTGTACTGAAGCCAAGGCGCGCAAACGGTCACCCATCCAAGTGGTGGCCACGCTCGATGCTGCTTAACCTTAGCTGGGGAAAAGCGAGTTCTGTCCATCAAAAACGTAAACACAGCAAAAAACATAATATTCATTTATTTATCATTTATTGGTATTATTTATATTTCTCTAAGTCACGGCAGATTTCTCTGCGTGAAATTTGGGCTGCTCTCGGTGGAAGGGGGGAGTTTGTCACCACAAGAACAGCGCCACCCATAACTCACCAAAAACGATAAATCAACGAAAATGAGTACTCAAAGAAGGCAATACTAGAAGAGTTGACCACCACCACCACCAACCACGACGACGACGACTACCACCACCAACAACAAGAACAAACCAACAACAACAAACCAACCTCAAAGCGTATAGGAGCAGGACAACACAAACGAACCACCACCACCTCCACTACCATCACCACCACCAACCCCACCCCCTTCACTACACACCACCACCACCATCACCACCACCACTACCACTACAACAACAACAACAAACCAACAACAACAAACCAACAACAACAAACCAACCCCTATAAGAGCACGACAACACAAAGGAAACAAAAAAAATCATTCTTTCCCAGCTGTGCCACCAGACAGACAGCCAGACAGACAGCCAGCCAGCATTGGGAACTGGGGAAGAAGCACATCACATCAGTTAGGGGGTGGGTGGGAAGGTAGGATGGATACTGGACAGAAGAGGGACGGCACCAAGTGAGACACAGGGAGATTGGAAAAGGAGACTGCTAGAGTGGTGAGATATGGAAGCTACTCTCGCTTAACCCTTTCCAGCAGAGGATTGATGTCCTGAATTTGGCTCTGTCTGTCTGTCTGTGTCTGTCAGTGTGTCTGTCTGTCTGTGGGTCTCTCTCTCTGTCTTTCTCTCTTGCTCTCTCTCTGCCTTTCTCTCTTGCTCTCTCTCTCTTGCTCTCTCTCTCTCTCTCTCTCTCTCTCTCTCTCTCTCTCTTCTCTTCTCTCTCCTCTCTCTCTCTCTCTCTCTATCTATCTCCAGTGGATGGGTGGTCTAGAGGTAACGCGCCTGTCTAGGTAAGTGAACTTGTCGACTTCCTTGATGGTTTCTTGGTGTAGTCGCACTGGGTCATGTCTTCTGTTGTTCACCCTCACGACCTCCGTCTTCCCGATGTTAACTTGGAGGCCGGTCTCTTAAGCTTCTTCTGCAACACGACATAGCTTCTCTTGTGCATCTTGCTTCCTGTGGGAGAGAAGGCTGATGTCGTCTGCAAAGTCCAGGTCTTCCAGCTGCTTCATGAGGGTCCACTGTATGCCGGTTCTCCTGCCTGCTGTGGCCTGCCGCATTATCCAGTCAACCACCAACAGGAAGATGGTTGGCGACAACAGACAGCTCTGACGAACACCGGTCTGTACGGAGAAGGCTTCCGTCAGTTTCCCTTTATGGATGACTTGACAGGTGGCATCTTCATACAGCTGTTGGATGATGGTGATGAACTTATGTCATCTCTTGTACTTTTCCAAAATTTTCTGTATTGTATAGTGGCTTAGGAACGAACTATGACTGAACCATTTCTGAGTTGTTTTTGTCTCTCTCTCTCTGTCTCTGTATATCTCTTTTCGCTGTCTCTATCTCTCTCTGTCTCTCTATCTGTCACTCTCTCTCTCTCTCTCTCTCTCTCTCTCTCGCTCTCTCTCTCTGTGTGTAGAACGCATGCTGAACATCTTGGGCACATGTTAAAAACCCGTTCCGCTTTTCGGAAGAGTAGGTTGTTGTGTGCTAATAGGCTATCCCGTATGCCGAAAGAAGAGACAGGCAGATAGACTGTGGCCGTTTTCTCTTCGCCACAGATGGGGATGGACTCAAAGCCAGGGTTTTATGATCATTGGCTTTCAGGCGCCTGTCTTATCTCAGTGGATGATCCTGGGGCTATTAGAGTCCTGCTGGACTGGGCTTTTGGAGGAGGGAGAGAGGAGGATGAAGAGGAGGAGGAGGAGAGACAGACAGACAGACAGAGACAGAGCAATGCATCAACGGTTGATAGAAGGAGACACAGAGAGAGAAATGCATCCATCTATTTTGTGAGGAGAGAGAGAGTGGGAGAGAGAGAGAAAAAGAGAGAGTGGGAGAGAGAAAGAAAAACAGAAACAGAGATACAGACAGACAGACACAGACACACAGAGATTAGTATTTGAAATTATTGGCCAACACTGGTCATTGACCTAAGATTGGGTCAGACTGTAAGGAATTGCAGATGACATTCATTCCAGAAAAAATCTGATGAACAGACCATGGATGGGGCATCAGCATGCAAAACTGTAATGTAGGTGACCTGGGAACAATCACACTCACACACAGGGGCAGAGGAACCATCCTTTCACACACAAAGATTTCCATACAAGATTGGGATCATCATGTCGTGTAAGTGTAGGCCAGGAAGGAACTTGGAGGTTTTACATGCAGCAGACACTAGTAAATATTATCTGTCTCTGTAAGCCTCTCCTTTTCCTTACACATGGCATTTCTGATTGCTGCTGCTGCTGCTGCTGCTGTTGTGTGTGTGTGGGGGGGGGGGCGAGGTATTTATTTATTTGTCTATTTATTTATTTTGAGAATAATGGAATAAGCACTCGTGCTTTTTTGTGTAGATCCAGTTCCTGTGTGTATGCGGTTTTGTAAATTTTGTCATCTATTCACACTGGCACACAAAGGCCTGGTCTTATGAAAACGGAACAGGTTTTAATGTGTGTGCAAGATGTTCTGCGTGCGTTCACACATGGGATCTCGGTTTATAGTTTATGTTAACTTCAGAGAGAGAGAGAGAGACTTCAGAGAGAGAGAGAGAGAGAGAGAGAGAGAGAGAGAGAGAGAGAGTGCATGTGTATGGGCGCATCTCGGTTATAGTTTATGTTAACTTCAGAGAGAGAGAGAGAGAGAGAGAGAGAGAGAGAAGAGAGAGAGAGAGAGAGAGAGAGAGAGAGAGTGCATGTGTATGGGCGCACACATGTGTGTGTGTGTGTGTGTGTCCATAATTATGTGTGGACACTGGCGTGCAAGGGCATGAAACTCCACACCTTCCAACCTACTTCCAGAAGCTCATTTAAAAAACAAAACCCAAACAAGGTAGATATGATACAAAATACCCCCAACATGAGCTTTACATCTTACTCGAATCATTACAACGTGTCCTGACACTACAAAGTAAAACCTATAACAACAACACACAATCCAACCGAAAAATTAAACAGAAATCGTCAAGAGTGTGTAATATCCATGAAGTCTCCACAAAAACAACCCAGGCCTAAAAAAGTCCAACGAAACAACAACAAAAAGAAGCTTCATTCTGCCCGTACCAGCATTGCCACCAGACAGACAGACAGACAGACAACAGCAGTGGGAACTGGGGAAGAAGCACATCACATCAGTTAGGGGGGGGGGGGGTAGGATGGATACTGGACAGAAGAGGGATGGCACCAAGTGAGACACAGGGAGATTGGAAAAGAGACTGCTAGAGTGGTGAGATATGGAAGCTACTCTCGCTTAACCCTTTCCAGAAGAGGATTGATGTCCTGAATTTGGCTCTGTGTGTGTGTGTGTGTGTGTGTGTGTGTGTGGGGTGTGTGTGACTGTCTGTCTCTCTGTCTTTGTATCTCTCTGTCTTTGTCTCTGTCTCTCTCTGTCTCTGTCTCTACTACTACTACTACTACTATACTGCTGCTGCTGCTGCTGCTGCTGCTGCTGCTGCTGCTGCTGCTGCTACTACTACTACTACTACTACTGCTACTGCTACTACTACAACAACAACTACTACTACTACTACTACTACTGCTACTGCTACTACTACAACAGCAACTACTACTACTACTACTACTACTACTACTACTACTACTACTACTACTACTACTACTACTACTACTACTACTATTACAACATTGGCGTCGACGATAGTGACGACATTACTACCTTCTAGTTCTTGATCTATTTGTATATTCTTGGTGGATTTTCTCTTTTGTCGTTTCCTTTACTCTGTCCTTCCATTTTTTTCCTTTCAAACATATCTTTTGCTTTGACTACTTGTTGATACTTTACTTATTACTCTTATATATAGCTATGAAACTACACAACTATTGTACTTATCTATGACCCTGCTTATACCTTCTTCTTATCTTTAATTTCTCACTCTCTCTTACTCTCTCTCTACCTCCTTTCTTCTCCTCTTCAACTCTCCTCTACTCTTTTCCCTCTCTCTTCTATCTACACAATCACTTTACTCACTACTCTCTCTCTTATCTTCTCTCTAACTCTCTCTCATCTTTCTCACTCTCTCTCTTCTCTCTCTCTCCTCTCTCCTCTCTCTCCTCTCTCTCTCCCTCTCTCTCTCCTCTTCCCTCTTTCTCTTCTCCTCTCTTCCTCCTCTCTTTCTCTCTCTCCTCTCTCTCTCCTCTCTCTCTCCTCTCTCTCTCCTCTCCTCTCTCCTCTCTCTCTCTTCTCTCTCTTCTCTCTCTCTCTCTCTCTCCTCCTTCTCTCTCTCTCCTCTCTCTCCTCCTCCTCTCTCTCTCTCTCCTCCTCTCTCCTCTCTCTCTCTCTCCCATCTCTCTCTCTCTCTCTCTTCTCTCTCTCTCCTTCTCTCTCTCTCTCCTCTCTCTCTCTCTCTCCTCTCTTCTCCTCTCTCTCTCCTCTCTCTCTCTTCTCTGGAGACGGGAAGATAGCCTAGTCTTTAGAGTGATGCACTCGTGATCTGCTGACCCGGGTTCGAATCTCGTTCAAGAGGATTTTTCCTCTGGAGTTAACATCAGTGCCGACTCCACTTTCCCTAACAGTCCTTTGGATGAGACTATAAACCGAGGTTCCATGTGCGAATGCACGCAGAACATCTTGCACACATGTTACGCTTTTCACAAGAGTAGGCTATTGTGTACCCGTGGGAACGGATGACAAAATGTTTACAAAACTGCATACACACGGGGACTGGATGTGAAAAAGCACACGAGTGCTTGTTCCATTATCCTCGAAATAAAAGAATCTCTCTCTCTCTCTCTCTCTCTCTCTCTCTCTCTCTCTCTCTCTCTCTCTCTCTCTCTCTCTCTCTCTCTCTCTCTCTCTCTCTCTCTCTCTCTCCCCTCCCTCCCTCACTCTCTCTCTCTGTGTCTCTCCCTCCCTCTCTCCCTTCTCTCTCACTCATGAAGCCAAGTTTGTACTCTATCCCACTCCCCCACACCCCTTCCACCTTCCCCATGCTTTTTTCTCATGTGCAATTTTCTTCCGGTTTTTTTTTGGGGGGGGAGGCGGGGAGGGGGGTGTATTTTTGTTTAAAAGCATTGTTCATCACATTTAATGATGTTAATTTATAGAGAGTAAAAAGGAAAAGAAAGGAGATAAAAAAACGCAAAAAAACTGTACGCTTTTGGAATGTTTTGAACTTAGATGGGGTTTTTTTTGTTTTTTGTTTTTGGGGGGGTTCATTTATTTTGTTTGGATTTTTTTAAAAGAAAAAGCTGGAATCAAACACTTTTGTGACTAGTTATATTACGAGGTTTATTGCCTGAACTCATCAGTATCGGAGCCTTTTTTGGGATTTAATCTCTTTTTTCTCTCTTTAAATGTCTCTGTTTCTTTCTATGTCTTGCTGTCTTTCTCACTCGCTCTTTATTTCTCTCCATCTATTTATCTATCTGTCTGTCTATCTAATCTATCTATCTATCTATCTATCTATCTATCTATCTATCTATCTATCTATCTATCTATCTATCTATCTATCTATCTATCTATCTATCTATCTATCTATCTATCTATCTATGTGTCGTTCTGTCTGTGTCTGTCTAGCTAGCTAGCTAGCTGTCTTTCTATCTATCTGTCTGTCTGTCTGTTTATCTATCTATCTATCTATCTATCTATCTATCTATCTATCTATCTATCTATCTATCTATCTATCTGTGCATCTGTCTGCCTGTATTTCTGTCTGTCTTCTTTCACACACACAAACACATACGCACATACCACACGCACACACACACAAACACACACACTCACACACACACACGTGCATTTATGCTACATGAGAGCTGATATATGTGAGTGCGCGGTTGTCACCACAACTTTGTTCTCTCTAGAAGAAAAAGACAATTTTATTGTCAAACTCTGATCGTAAAATATTCTTTAAGAATGTGTTTTGCAGGGAG
The DNA here is from genome assembly GCA_028751875.1 of Rapana venosa. Lineage (NCBI taxonomy): Eukaryota > Metazoa > Mollusca > Gastropoda > Neogastropoda > Muricidae > Rapana > Rapana venosa. Next base: position 29,107,483 of record CM054153.1, on the reverse strand, counting down.
TGTGTCTGTAGAAATGGTGCTGACCAATGTTTTATTCCTTCTAAAAGCAGACTATGAACAAGGAGAAATAATGGAATGCAATACACATATGAGTTCACAACGGATTACACAAACACAGACAGAGATAAAGACAACAGAAACACACACTCACAGATACGCGCACATAAACACACACAGACATACACTCGGGTTCAATTCCCGTTCAAGGGGATATTTTCCCCTGGAGTTAGCATCAGTGCAGACTCCACTCTCCCCAAAAGTTCTTCGGTTGAGACTATAAACCGAGGCCCCGTGTGCGAATGCACGCAGAACATCTTGCGTACACGTTAAATCCTGTTCCACTTTTTGTAAGAGTAGGCCATTGTGTGCCGGTGGGAACAGATGACATAATTTACAAAACCGCATACACACGGGGACTGGATGTAAAAAAGCAAATAAGTGCTTATTCCATTATCCTCGATATAAAATATATAAATAAATAAAATAAAATAAAATAAAATAAACACTCATACTCACTCTCTCTCTCTTCTCTTTCTGTCTGTCATTCACTCACTCACTCAATCACCCACCCACCCACCCACCCACCCACTCACTTACTCACCCACCCAAAGGATACTGTGAATGTTCAGTCCTCCAGAATTCGGGGGCCAGTGTGACATCACTGGTGATATATCCACAATTATATATATTTACAGGAGAAAAATAATCTTTGTCTACATTTTTTCTCTTTCACAAAAAGAAAACCTTACATTGTACATCATCAACTTTTGTACATTTGTACATATTAAGCAGAGCAGTAGTTAGCCTTTTCTGCAAAC
>CM054153.1:29099165-29101665 GCA_028751875.1 Rapana venosa | reverse complement strand
CTTCTGTTTCTGCTCCCCCCCCCCCCCCCTACCGCCTGCCCTTTAATCGTTAGGGAGGAGTGGAGTGGAGAAGGGATGGGGAGGGGGAGAGGAGGAGGAGGAGAAGAAGATCTTGATTTTTGTTTTATTTGTGTTATGTGGAGTGGGCTGGCGGGGTTTTTGTGTGTGTGTTTCTTTGGTTTGGGTTTTGGATGTTTGGTTTTGTTGGGGTTCTCTCTGTGTCTTTCTATGTCTGTCTCTGTCTCTCTGTCTGTCTGTATGACTGTCTCTGCTCTGTCTGTCTGTCTGTCTCTGTCTGTCTCTGTGACTGTCTCTGTCTGTCTCTCTGACTGTCTCTGTCTGGTCTGTCTCTGTCTGTCTCTGTCTGTGTGTGTGTGTGTGTCTGTGTCTGTGTCTGTGTCTGTGTGTAGTCTTTTTGGAAAGGAGGCTGCTTGCTTCATGCAGTTGAATTTGTCCTTTTAAAAAAAAATTCGGCTCGTGCTGGGTTAAAAAAAGGAAGAATGGGTGGAGAGATTTGTGTGTTTTACTCTATCTATCTATCTATCTATCTATCTATCTATCTATCTATCTATCTATCTATCTATCTATCTATCTATATATCTATCTATCTATCTATCTATCTATCTATCTGTCTGTCTGTCTGTCTGTCTGTCTGTCTGTCTGTCTAACTATATGTATGTATGTATGTATGATGTATGTATGTATGTATGTATGTATGTATGTATGTATGTATGTATGTATGTATGTATGTATGTATGTGTGATGTATGTATGTATGTATCTGTCCATCTATCTGTCTGTCTGTCTGTCTATATGTGTGTGTGTATGTATGTAAGTATGTATGTATCTATATGTCTGTCTGTCTGTCTATATGTATGTATGTATCTATCTATCTATGTATTTATGTATGTATGTATATATCTATCTCTATCTCTCTATCTCTCTCGCTATCTATCTATCTATCTATCTATCTATCTATCTATCTATCTATCTATCTATCTGTCTGTCTGTATGTATGTCTGTATGTTTCCCTTTGCATGCCGCCTGCTCAAACCCCCGGGCGTGTTAGGCATGCAAAAATCCAAAGGATTGGTTTTTTAACTGAAATGCCGGAACGATTTTTCCAAACTCCCCTTTCCCTTTAAGGTCTTTTTAAAGTGGGTGGGGTCTGTTTGGCCGGTTGAAATGTTGAGGTTTGTTTGTTTTCCTAAACGGAACCTCCTACCTTTTGGGGTCTTTTTTTGGGGGGGTTTGGTTGTTTTTTTTTTTGTTTTGTTTTTTTTTGTTTGGTTTTTTAATTGTTTGTAGGTTTGTTGTTGTCGGTTTTTCGTTGTGTGGGGGTAGGGTGGGGTGGGTGGGGGTGGAGGGGTGGTGGTGGGGGTGGTGTGTGTGTGTGTGTGTGTGGGGGGGGGATGGGAGGGGGTGTATGTGTGGGTGCAAGAGTGTATGTGTGAGTGTGTGTGTGTGTGGTGTGTGCGTGTGTGTATGTGGTGCATGTGTGTGTACCTTGTCTCAATCTCTGTTTCGCAACTCTGTTTCTATCACTGTGTCTCTGTCTCTCTCTGTCTCTGTCTCTGTCTCTCTCTGTCTCTCTCTCTCTCTCTGTCTCTCTCTCTTGCATTCTCTCTGTCTCTCCTTTTCTGTTTGTCTCTCTGTCTGTCTTTCTCTGTATCTCTTTCTGTGTCTTTGTTCTATGTTCGTCCGTCTGTCTCTCTTTCTCTGTCTCTCTCCCTTTCTCTCACACGCGTGCACACCCACCCCCCCCCCCAACCCCACACACCCTACACACAGCGCTTTAATACTACCCCCCTCCCCCCCTGTCCATATTTCGTTCCATTTCCATTTTTTGATCCTACACTCATTATACTGTTTCCATCAGAGCAGTGCCCAATAGCCTAGCCTGCCTCTTTCTGTGTCCCCCTTAACCCCCCCCCCCCCCCCCCCCCTCTCCCCCAACCAAGCCAGACCCTCTAGCTCCCTCCCTCCCCTCCCTTCCCGCCCTGCCCACCCTTCCCCCTATCCCTCCCCCCCTCACCCCCCCCCCCCCAAAGCCCTTCTGCACAGCAATCTGGGGACAGCCAGATCATCAACTGGTGTAAAGAGACCCCCAGAAGCTGATCATAACAAGCTCGCTCTCTCCCCTCTCTCTCTCTCTTTTCTCTCTCTCTCTCTCTCTCTCTCTCCTCTCTCTCTCTCTGTCTCTCTCTCTCTGTCTGTCTGTCTGTCTGTCTCCTCTCTCTCTCTCTCCTCTCTCTCTCTCTTCTCTCTCCCTCCCTCCCTCACCCCCCCCTCTGTCTCTCCCTCCATCCCTCCAAACCACCCATATTGGGCTGTACCGTCCCATCCCGTCCCGTCCGTCGGGGCTTTACATCACATCACACACAACAACACACACATCACACACACATCACATCACACACAACACACAACACATCACACACCCCAAATACACACACACATCACACACACACAGACACACACATATACACCACACACACATT
>CM054153.1:29094165-29096665 GCA_028751875.1 Rapana venosa | reverse complement strand
ACTAGGCTATCCCATCCCCAATACACACTGAATAAAGGCACTGGCAGGTCTGCACTGAGAAATCGTAAAAAATCCCCATCCTTACTTTGTTCAACAGACGCTGCCGCCAAGATTCGAACCCACGACTTCGTGGAGTGAAGGGATGGAAGTTAAAACGGTTTTAACCATTCGGCTGTGGCGTCGGTCATTTGTCACTTTGTTCTGCCCGTGAAACGCTATCGCTAGAAAGATCAAGACGTGCTGGAGTGAATGAATGTGGGCAGTTTTACGGGGGCTCGTGTGTGTTTATTGAAGAACTCGGTTGCAATAATGGAGAGGCAATTTCTAGCCACAAAAATTCTTGAGGGCTTTTTGATATGATATATCACTTAAGAGATCATCGTCGTCATCATCCCTGTCATTAATATTAACAAGAATTCCACCATCATCTTCATTATTAGCAGCAGCAGTAGTAATAGCAGCAGCAAAAGTAGCAATAGCAGTAGCAGTAGTAATAGCAGCAATAGCAACAGCAACGATAACAGTAACAATAGCAGCAGCAGCAGCAACAACAGTAGCAATAGCAACAGCAGCAACAGTAGCAATAGCAGGAGCAGCAACAGCATCAATAACAGTAGCAATAGCAGCAGCAATAGTAGCAGCAGCAGCAGCAATAGCAACAGCAGTAGAAGCGGCAGCAATGGTAGCAATGGCAGTGACAGCGACAAGAGCATCTTCGCTTCCTGTTCTTTCTTCTTTTTAAAAAAAATTCTCTTCTTCCTTCTCCTCCTCTCCTTTTTGATTGTTTTAAAAAGATAAAGATCTCTCTCGACACATGCCAAACATCTCTATGAATATTGATCGAGCTCGGGTTAGTTCAGTAACAAGTTGCTCAGTCACCTTGGCAGCTAACGTTAGTGCCGTCAAGTTATCTCGTCACCTTTGCAACATAGGGGGTCAGCCTCTTCACCCTTCTCCCCTCACCTATCCCGTAGTCTCGTAAACGGTCTGGGCCTCTGAAGATTTTGGAACCAGCTTCCTCCGCACCCGTCAACGCTTCTGTTTGCACTTGTCAGGAGCTCTTCGTGTGGCTGGATGGCGTTTTCCACACAGCCAAGGTTAAGCAGCCTCGAGCGTGGTTACCACTTGGATGGGTGACCGTTTGAGCTGCCTTGGCTTCAGTACAGTCCCCCAGTTCACCCAGCTGTAAATGGGTACTTGTCTCTTTTAGGGTCAGGGAAGGTAAAGCAGCGAGGAAGCAGAGATGGGCCCTCAATATGCTGGCCCCTGGAGAAGTTGAGGTCTCTGATGCCTCACTCCCCTATGACCTTATAGGTTTTGGGACACCTTTATCTTTTTAATATGTGATTTAGGTCATTCAAACAGTTTTTACTCGTACACCCGTGAGTTAAATTTGAGATTTAAACCTGAGACATCACAGACCGTTTGGCAGCGTGTCTCAAGTCCTTAACCACTTATGCATGCTGCCTCATCTGACAGAATTGTTCTGGAGGGTCTGTTCGGAATTCATCCAATTGATATGCAAACTCCAACAGTTCCATCGCTGCTTTCGTAATTGCATCACTTTTGAAAATTGATGTTGTCAATCTCCTGAATTGAAAAGATTTTCACACGTTAGGTTTGTTTTTTTTGGAGGGGGGTTGTTGATGATGTATTGCCTTTGTCATTCGCACTTTAGCGTTTTGCTTTGTGTGTGTGTGCGCGTGCGTGTGCGTGAGAGAGAGAGAGAGAGGAGGGGGAGAAAATGGCGAAATTTTTGACAGACTTGTCAGAATGCGCACAAATTGGCACGTGCTTCACAACAGTTTGGAGTGACTGCTGGTTTGGAACGTGATTTGTATAAATCTGAAAGCATTCTTGTGGAGTAGAACAAACAAAACAAACAAACAAGCAAGCAAGAAAGCAAACAAACAAACAGACAAACAAACAAACACCATAGAAGATAGCAAGAAAATTGGAATCCAAGAATATTAAAAAGAAAAGACCAAAAGTATGAAGCAAAACTAAAGAAATAACAAATAATGTAGGTCATACGATTATCCCTTGTCTTTAACAGGGCTGTGAATCTGATTTTCTCTCGAAACTTTAGACAACCTCGTCAGTTTGACTTTTAGTTTTTAAACAATTCTTTAAGTTTTTTCAAACAAACAAATAAATAATACCACCCAAAACAACAACGACGACAACGACAACAACAACAACAACAACAAAACCCCAACCAAAAGAAATCGTATAAGCCCAGTCAATTCATGACATTGTTGTTTTTCTTGTTACCAGCAAGCACGTTTACAGAGTTGGGTGGATATCACAGCCTTTGATTAGATAAACAACTAATTATCTTGAAGCAAAAGTTCAGGGTTTCAATGTCAGAGAGTATGATAGGGGAAAGACTTTTCATATTAATTTTATGAACACTAGGTCAACAATCGTTCAAATTATAATCGACGTGTACATAATTATACACATCAATGTTGAAACTCGTACAAAATGATAACCCAAA
>CM054153.1:29081665-29084165 GCA_028751875.1 Rapana venosa | reverse complement strand
TGTTGTGGTGTGTGTGTGTGTTGTGTGTATTTGTGTGCGTGCGTATTTGTATGTGTGTGTGTGTGTGTGTGTGCGTGCGTGTGTGTGTGTAATGGTGATGACGTGGCGATGATGACTGATCCTGCTTGATTGAAGATGGAAGATTAGGGATGGGGTTTTGGGGGTGGGGGGGGGGGGGGGTGATTTGGATACGCGCTGGCAAATAAAGATGCATGTGCGCACACATAAACGCATGCATGCAGGCACACGCGGTTGCACATACACATATTATGTATTGGGGGACGGGATGGCCTGGTTGGTTACCGCGTTGCGCATTGCGCTCGTGATCTGCTGACCCGGGTTCGAATCCCGTTCAAGGGCATATTTTCCGCTGGAGTTAACATCAGTGCCGACTCCACTCCCCCCTACCCCCTTCCCGAAAAGTCCTTCGGAGGAGAGACTATAAACCGAGGCCCCGTGTGCGAACGCTCGCAGAATATCTTGTGCACACGTTAAAACCTGTTGCGCTTTTTCCGAGGAGTAGGCCAATATGTGCTGGTTGGAACGGATGACAAAATTTACCAAACTGCATACACGTATCTCTGATACGCAAGGTATGCGAGAGAGAGACAGACAGACAGACAGAGAGCCAGACAGACAGACAGAAACAGAGACAGAAGAGACAGAGAGAGAGGGAAGAAACAAATGAATAAGGCAATAAATGAATACATGAATGAATGAGTTAATGAAAGACAAAATGATCTTGAATACACAAGGTTTGAGATAAAAGGAGGTAGACAGAAACAAAGAGGCAGAGAGAGAGAGAGGAGAGAGAGAGAGAGAGAGAGAGAGAGAGAGAGAGAGAGAGAGAGAGAGAGAGAGAGAGTGAGAGAGAGAGTGAGAGAGAGAGAGAGACAGACAGACGGAGAGACCGACCGACCGACCGACAGAGAGACCCAGACACACACAGACAGACAGACAGACCGACAGACCGACAGAAAAAGTTATTTCTTCCCCTCTATCGATCCTCTGTGACTCACAAACGGACAAGCAATCCCACAACGGACATTATCTGTAGTGAACCGAAGCTGGCAAAAAAAGAGAGAAGGGGAATAGAGACGATGAACAGAGAGAGAGAGGGGGAGAGGGAGGGAGAGAGAGAGGGGGGAGAGAGGGTAAGAGAGAGAGAGAGGGGGGAGAGAGAAGAGGGAGGGAGATAGAGAGGGACAAGGGGGAGGGAGGGAAGAAGAGATAGAGAGAGAGGGGGGAGGGAGAGAGAGATGAAGGGAGAGAGGGGGAGAGAGAGGGGGAGAGGGAGAGAGAGGTGGAGAGGGAGTGAGAGAAGGGGGGGAGAGCGAGAGAGAGGTGGAGAGGGAGAGAGAGCGAAGAAGGAGTGAGAGAAGGGGGGGAGAGCGAGAGAGAGGTGGAGAGGGAGAGAGAGGGAGGGAGAGAGAGGGGGGAATGGAGAGAAAGAGAGAGAGGGGGGGGAGGGATGGAGAGAGAGAGGGAGGAAGAGGTGGAGAGGAGAGAGAGAGAGGGGGGAATGGAGAGAAGAGGGGAGGGAGAGAGAGAGAGAGGAGAGAGAAAAAAGAGAGGGAGAGAGAAAAAGGTGAAGAAGGAGTGAGATAAGGGGAGAGAGAGAGAGAGAGAGAGAGAGAGAGAGAGAAGAGGAGAGAGAGGAGAGAGAGAGGGAGAGAGAGAGAGAGGGAGAGAGAAAGAGAGGGAGAGAGAGAGAGAGGTGGAGAGGGAGAGCGAGAAGGGGGGAGATAGAGAGAGAGAGAGTATATATTATCTGAGAAAGAGAGAGACACACACACTCACACACACAGACATGCACACGTGCGCGCACGAAGGCACGCAGGCACGCACACAGGAAAAGAGGATGGAGGGAAAAGTACAGAAGGTAGGATGGATTCGGGATGAACATCAATATTAGGAACAGCTAAAGAGAGAGAGAGAGAGAGGGAGAGAGAGAGAGAGGGACACAGAGAGAGAGGGGGACAGAGAGAGAGAGAGTGAGACAGGGAGACAGAGAGAGAGAGAGGGACAGAGAGAGAGAGAGAGACAGGGAGAGAGAGAGAGAGAGAGGGACAGAGAGAGAGAGGGGGACACAGATAGAGAGAGAATGAGACAGGGAGACAGAGAGAGAAAGAGAGGGATAGAGAGAGAGAGAGAGAGAGAGAGAGAGAGACAGGGAGAGAGAGAGAGAAAGAGAGAGAGAGAGAGAGAGAGAGAGACGGACAGAGAGAGAGAAAGAGAGAGAGAGAGAGAGAGACGGACAGAGAGAGAGAGACGGACGGAAGGACGGATAGACAAAGAAAAGTGGGGGGGGGGGGGGAGAACGGATATCAATATTAGGCAGAACTAAATAGATAGATAGATAGACAGACAGACAGACCGACAGATACAGAGAGACAGAAAGATACAGACAGACAGAGAAGGAAGGGGGGGGGGGGGGGGAGAACATCAGAACGGACATCATATTAGTCAGAACTAGATAGATTGATAGATAGATAAATAG
>CM054153.1:29064165-29076665 GCA_028751875.1 Rapana venosa | reverse complement strand
TGTTGTTGTAGTAATAGTAGTTGAAGTAGAAGTAGTAGTAGTTGCAGTAGAAGTAGTAGTTGCAGTAGTAGTAGTAGTAGTAATAATAGTAGTTGTAGTAGTAGTAGTAGTAGTAGTACCAGTAGCAGTATTGGTAGTAGTAGTAGTAGTAGTAGTAGTAACAGTAGTAGTAACAACAGCAGTAGCCATAGAACTAACTGCAGCCGAAGCATCGATCATGAATCGATCTACACACAGTAAGGGGGAAAAAGTACTGCACTGTTTATACAGAAGATGAAGCAAAGGTGGTGGGTGTGGTAGATTGTTCTGTTTGTTCTTGCTGAAGAGGATGTACATATACATGGAACAGCCGAGTTTCCTTCTCTGTGTGTGTGTGTGTAGTGTATGTGTGTGTGTAGTGTGTGTGTAGTGTGTATGTGTGTGTGTGTGCCTGTGTGAGTGAGTGTGTGTGTGTGAGTGAGTGTGAGTGTGTGTGTGTGTGCACGCGCGGACGCATGCAATTGAAGAAAGTCGGAACTGGCAAACTTTGTGTTTACTTACTACAAGATGTAGACGACGAAGGCTTTATGCTTATATAGCTAACGACTGAGAGGGACGGAATAGCCTGGTGGTGAGAGTGTCGCGCTTGTGATCTGACGGCCCGGGTTCGATCCCCCAGTGAGACGAAATGCCCACTGAAGGGGAATTTTTTCCCTCTGGAGTTAATATCAGTGCCGACTCCATCCCCCCCCCCTCCCCCTCCCACTCCCCCGAAAGTTCTTTGGATGAGACTACGGACCGAGGTTCCTTGTGTGAACGCACGGCAGAACTCTTTGCGCATACGTTTAATCCCGTTCCGGGTTTTGGAGTGGTGTTGGTGGGAATGGATGACGAAATTGACCAAACCGCGTGCATACGGGGATTGGATGTTAAAGAAAGCACTTATTCCATTGTCCTCGAAGTAAAAGAATTTTTTTAACCCACCATTTTGTTTGGTTATGGCGTTGAACAAAGTGTAGTATACTAGGACTTTTTGGGGAGTTATACTGCTTCAGACTTCAAATATCGTGCGCACACATTACTAGCTACCTGTTCCGGTTTTCAGAAGAGTAGGCCAAAACTGCATACACATGGGGACTAGTTGTTTTTAAAAAAATAAAGCACATGAGTGCTTATTCCATTATCCTCGATATAAAAGTTTTTTTTTTAAACTCACAAACATTGTGTTCAGTCTATTGTCATCTTTTTATACACTATAAAAGACGTGTTGGTATTTATATATTAAGAAAATAAAATTTGACCTGAAGGAGGAGAGGTTCAGTTAACGTCTCACATAACTGTCAAGAAGCAGTTGGGGCAGCCTCTCTTTCTTTCACTTTAGATAATAAGCTTTTCTACGCCTGTGGCAAAGAAAACCAGACCAGGCCAGCACAACATCCTTCAGAGGTACACGCTATTCAACGACCTGAGGAAGAAGATTGTGTGTGGCCGACAGGGATAACCCTGCAAACCAAGCTGTACGGCCCACGAGAGGAGCTGGAAAGGACTTGCCACTATTTTTTCCCCAAAAGAACATCTGACGGTGTAAAAAAAAAAAAGCGAACGAGAGATGAAGACTTTGATTTGTTTACTTTACAAGATTCAGCGCTATATAGATTCCATATATTATTATTATTATTATTATTATTATTATTATTATAATAAGATAAGCCACACCTACTATTGCCTCCTGGGCTCTCTGTGTATCAGTTCAGAAGTTGTCCCTTTTTTATGCATAAGCATCTGTATCATGGTTTGATTTTTAAAAATTTAACATAATGATTGAAAGATGATTGAAAAGTATTCGTTTACTTTGGTTTAATTTACTTAGCGTTTCTCAGAAGTTGGTACAACTTTTATGCATAAGCATCTGTATCATGGTTTGATATTTTTAACATAATGATTGAAAGAGGACTGAAAAGTATTCGTTTCTTTTGGTTTAATTGACTTAGCGTTTCTCAGAAGTTGTCCCTTTTATTCAAGATTCAAGATTTTATTTCAAGAAAAAAACCCAAGTGGTACACGAAATTTAACAAAACCACAACTTGCGGATTTGGGCGTGTGAAAAATACTCGCAACACAAATTCGCTCCAAAATGAAGATCACAAATTATGGACATGAAAAGTGAAAGATGCTTATGCATAAGCATCTGTATCATGTTTTTTCGTTGTTTTTTTTTGGTGGGTTTTTTTTTGGGCAGAATGATTGAAAGATGACTGTGTTCGTTTATTTTTGGCTGAATTTACATAGTGTTTGATTGGTGGATTGGTCCTTGATTGACTGACTGGTTGATTGAATGATCGATTCTTTCATTTCACTGCAGGTTCTGTGAAGATCTTGCTCCGTGATGATCATTCCTCCGGATATTTCTGCTAAGTCCTGAAGAGCATCAAGCGCATTGCGTCTGAAAGGAGCATTCCGTTAACATTATCGTCTTTTAGATCCAGCGGGATAATAATAAAAACCATATTTCATCTGATATTATCTTCACTTTCTAGTCTTTTAGCGTTCAATCACGGGTTTTTATTTTTATTTTTATATTAGACCGCCATTGGTTTGATTATTTCACAACGTGGTGTCTCACTCTGATAATTACGGCCGTCGCATTTGGCTGGGAGGTCGAACAAGAATGAAAGATGGGTTTTAATATTGATACTGTCCTCTTTTCTATCACTCTCTTTGTTTCTGATTTGCTCCTTTTTCTTCCTGTCACCTCCTTCTTCTTGTCTAGTTTTCTGCCTTCTTGGTCCATTCTCCTAACTTTTTTTCCCCAGAAAGACTTATTCTTCTTCTTCTTATTCCTTATAGCTCCTAGCGGAGCATAGGGCCTCAACAGCGTCCCTCCACCTTCTCCTGTCTCTGGCAAGAGTCTTGGCCTCTTCCCATGTCAGGCTGGAGTCTCTCAGCTCACTATGCAGGCTTCTTCTCCAGGTCTGTTTGGGGCGCCCTCTCTTCCTTTTCCCCTGCGGGTTCCACTCGAGCGCTTCTGTAGGGTGTGGCCGACCCAACGCCACTTTCGCGCCTTACTTGGACTTCTATAGGCTGTTGGTTCGCCCTCATCCACAGGTCGGTACTTGGCACTCTGTCGAACCATCTGAGATGAAGGAGCAATTCTCTCTTGTGCCAAAGTTGGATGGTACTGGGCCTGATTGTCAGGAGCTTAACGGCAGCGTGAGCACTTTCGCTCATATAACAGACAACGACAGTTGCTGTCTGAGCGTTCGACGACGTCGAATAATAATAATATTGATATAAGAAGGAAGGGGACAGGACGGTTAAAACGTTCATCTGCCTAACAAGTCAACCTTGAGGGTCTGGGTTCGATTCCCAACCTTGCCTCTCTCTCTCTTCCCAGTTTGACGATAAAATCGAACGGAATGTCAAAATTCTTCGGATGAGACTGTAAACCGAGACCCTGTGTGCGAGTGCAGGTATAACATCTTGCGCACACCTTATTAACCTGTTCCGCCTTTCCGAAGAGTAGCTCATTCTGTGCTGGTAGGGGCAGATGATTTTAAAAAACAACAAACCCGCTTGCAAACAGGTATCGTGTTTAGGCATTATCTCTGAAGTCGGAATATGGCTAACTAAAGGATGGCCCCCCGGAGGGGGAGGGGGGGGGGAGAGATGGTCGTATAATTATTTAAAAATATCACCATTGGTGGACCTCGGACCTCTAATCTAAGGAATAATAATAAGAACAACAACAACAACAACAACAACAACACTACTACTACTACTACTGCTGCTGCTGCTGCTGCTGCTGCTGCTGCTGCTGCTGCTGCTGCTACTACTACTACTCCTGCTGCTGCTGCTGCTGCTGCTGCTGCTACTACTACTACTCCTGCTGCTGCTGCTGCTGCTACTGCTGCTGCTGCTGCTGCTGCTGCTGCTGCTGCTGCTACTGCTACTACTTCTACTACTACTACTACTACTACTACTACTTCTACTACTACTACTACTACTACTACTACTACTACTTCTACTACTACTACTACTACTACTATTACTACTACTACTACTACTACTACTACTACTACTACATACTACTACTACTACTACTACTACTACTTCTACTACTACTACTACTATGCTACTACTATCTACTACTCCTACTCCTACTACTACTACTACCTACTACTACTACTACTACTACCTACTACTACTACTACTACTACCTACTACTACTACTACTACTACTACTACTACTACTACTACTACTACTACTAATAATAATAATAATAATAATAAACCCAAAGAAATAAAAGAATAGTCAAGCATATGCAGAATCTTCCGTTTCACAGTCATAGCATTCAAACACTTGAAATTGAAAAAATAAAAAGCCAACTTATGAATGAATACTGCATTTATCAGGGTATTAGTACACGAATTTGCATTTACATGTGTGTGAGTGAGTGAGTGAGTGTGTGTGTGTGTGTGTGTGTGTGTGCGCGTGCGTACATGCGTGCGTGCGTGTGTGCGTGTGTGTGTTCCATTAAAAACTGATTTTAGACAGGACATGAGGAGGAGGGGGAGATAATAGGAAGAAATGTATTATAAAGTGTGTGTGTTTGTTTAAGTTGAATGAATGATACAAAGGAAAAACAACACCCCCAGATGTAGCCACGAGAAACTCACTGAACTATGTATAATATACAATAGAACAAAGGAAGCAAAGATAAACGTGAGTAAGCGAGCGTGCGCGCACGCGTATGTGTACATGTGTGTGCGTGCATGCGTGTGCATGCATGCATGTGTGCGTGCATGGGTGCGTGCGTGCGAGCTTAGGGTAATTCCTGTTCCTCCTGGCTTTATTTTACACTGTATCTGCCTTTCTCTCATAATCCCCCCCACCCCGTGGTGATTTAGAGACTCGATTCTCTGTAGAATATTTATTTCTTTACGCATTGGTATGCATGTGTCTTCCTCAGCCACTCCATTTGTCTGTCTGTCTGTCCAAGTCCGATATCTGTCCCTGTCCGACATCTGTCCCTGTCCGATATCTGTCCCTGTCCGACATCTGTCCCTGTCCGATATCTGTCTCTGTCCGATATCTGTCCCTGTCCGACATCTGTCCCTGTCCGATATCTGTCCCTGTCCGACATCTGTCCCTGTCCGACATCTGTCCCTGTCCGATATCTGTCCCTGTCCGACATCTGTCCCTGTCCGATATCTGTCCCTGTCCGACATCTGTCTCTGTCCGATATCTGTCCCTGTCCGACATCTGTCCCTGTCCGATATATGTCCCTCTCTGATATGTCTCTGTCCGATATCTGTCCCTCTCTGATATGTCCCTGTCCGATATCTGGCCCTGTCCGATATCTGGCCCTGTCCGATATCTGGCCCTGTCCGATATCTGTCCCTCTCCGATATCTGTCCCTCTCCGATATGTCTGTGTCTCTGTCCGATATCTGGCCCTGTCCGATATATCTGGCCCTGTCCGACATCTGTCTCTGTCCAATATCTGGCCCTGTTCGATATGTCTCTGTCCGATACCTGTCTCTATCTGATATCTGTCTCCTTCTGATATCTGTCTCTCTCTGATATCTGTCCCTGTCCGACATCTGTCCCCTGTCCCGTGGAGAGTGACCAATAAAGAGAAGGGGGGGGGGGTGTAAAACAATATAAACCACCCCTGGTTCAATCAACCTTTCTCATAAAGGTTGATTGAAGCGGATTGTTTATGCTGGGCAGTAATCCATTGCTGTTTTCATAATGGCCATCGGCTCTTCTCTTTCTGCCTAACTAATCCACTTCTTTATTGCTGGGCCTGTTTCTCCGTTTTCATCTCTCAGTCAGTGTGTGTGTGTGTGTGTGTGTGTGTGTGTGTGTGTGTGTGTGTGTGTGGAGTGTGTGTGTGTGTGTGACTCTCTGTCTCTCTGTATCTGTCTCTGTCTCTGTCTCTATCTCTCTATCTCTCTCTCTCTCTCTCTCTCTCTCTCGCTCTCTCCCTCTCCTCCCCTTTCTTACTCACTCTATCTCCCTAATCTCTCCTCTCTCTCCTAATCTCTCCTCTCTCTCGCTATAGCTCCCTCTCCCTCTCTCCCACTCTCTCCCTCTCTCCCTCTCCCATGCTCTCTCTCTACCTCTATCTTGATCCTTCTCTCTCTCCCGCATTCTCTCCTCTCTCCATCTCCCCCTTGTTTTCCCTCTTTCTCCCCCCCCTCTCCCTCTCTCTGTGTATATGTGTGTATGTGTAGGGGGGAGGGGGGTGCGTGCATGCGTGCGCGCGTGCATATGCATGTGTGCGTCCTTCCTCTGCGTCCTGGCTTTATCTTACACTGTATCTTCCTTTCTCTCATAAGCCCCTATGGTGATTTAAGACTCAATTCTCTGTAGGATATTTATTTCTGTACGCATCGGTATGCTTGTGTCTGTTTCAGCCCACTCTATTTGTCTGTCTGTTCCATCCCCCCCCTTCCCATATCTGTCCCCTGTCCCGTGCAGAGTGACCAATAAAGAGAAGGGGGTGTGTGGGTGGAAAACAATATAAACCAGCCCCAGTTCAATTAACCTTTCTCATAAATGTTAATTGAAGCGGATTGTTTATGCTGGGCAGTAATCCATTGCTGTTTTCATAATGGCCATTGGCTCTTCTTCTCTTCCTGCAAAACTAATCCATATCTTTATTGCTGGGCCTGTTTCTCCGTTTTCCTCTCTCAGTCAGTGTGTGTGTGTATGTATGTGATTAAATTGAATGTGTGTGTCGCTGGCCCTCTCTGTCTGTTTGTGTCTGTCTCTGTTTCTGTCTCCCCACCTCTCTCTTTTCCCCCTCTCTCTCACACTCCCTGTCTCCTGCTCTCTCTCTCCCTCTTTCTCTTTCTCCCTCCATCTCCCAATTCCCTCCCCCCCTCTTTCGCTCCTTCTCCCATTCTCTCTCCCACTCTCTCTCCCTCTCTCCCTCTCTCACCCTCTCTCTCTCTATCCCTCTCTCTCTAACCCTCTCTCTACCTCTTCCACTCTCTCTCTCTCTCTCTCTCTCTCTCTCTCTCTCTCTCTCTCTCTCTCTCTCTCTTTGCATGGAAAGTCCATCATCAAAGTAGATATTTTTTTCTTTCTTTGTATCATTATTGATGCTATACATTGCACGTTAATTACTTTTGTTTTTTTTTTGCTTTTCTTTTTTTCCCCACAGAGAGCTGAATGTAAAAAAGCTATTGTTATGCTTATTCTATAACCCTCTATAAATAAAATTTGTTCATTGTTCATTGTTGTTCCGCTCGCTCTCCCTGTCTCTCTTTCTCCCCCTCGCTCTCCCTCTCTTTTCCTACTCTCTCCCTCTATCTGTACCTTTAGGTGGTGTGTATGTGTGTATGTGTGTGTACGCATGCGTGCACGCGTGCATATGCATGTGTGCGTCCTTCCTCTGCGTCCTGGCTTTATTTTACACTATATCTCACTTTCTCTCATAAGCCCCCAATGGTGATTTAAGAGAATCAAATCTCTGCAGGATATTTATTTCTTTACGCATCGGTATGCTTGTGTCTGTTTCAGCCCACTCTATTTGTCTGTCTGCCCCCCCCCCCCTCCCCTGATATCTGTCCCCTGTCCCGTGGAGAGTGACCAATAAAGAGAAGGGGGTGGGTGGGTGGGTGGAAAATAATATAAACCAGCCCCGGTTCAATTGCCCTTTCTCATAAAGGTTAATTGAAGCGGATTGTTTATGTAGGGCAGTAATCCATTGGTGTTTTCATAATGGCCATCGACTCTTCTCTTTCTGCAAAACTAATCTTTATTGCTGGGCCTGTTTCTTCGTTTTCCTCTGTCGCTCTCTCTCTCTCTCTCTCTCTCTCTCTCTGTCTGTCTGTCTGTCTGTCTGTCTCTCTCTCTCTCTCTCTCTCTCTCGCTCTCTCTCTTTCTCTGTCTCTGTCTCTGTTTCTTGAACTCGCTCACTATCTCTCTCTCCCTTTTTCTCTCTTTGTCTCTCTCCTTCCCTCTGTCCCTCTATATATATATATCTCTCTCCCCTCTCTATCCACCCTCTCTCTCTCTTCATCTTTCTGTCCCTCTCCCTTTCTGTCTCTGTCTCTCTCCCTTTCTTTTTCTCTCTCCTCTCTCACTCTTTCTCCCCCCCCCTCTCTCTCCATCCTCGTCTTTCTCTCTCCCTGGCTTTTCTCTCTCTCTCTCCCTCACTCTCTTTCTCTTTCTCTATCTTTCTCTCCCTCTCCCATTTCTCTCTCTTCCCGTTCTCTCTCTCTCCCTCTTCTCCCCCTTTCTCTCCGTCGGTTTAGTCTCATCCGAAGGACTTTTGGGGAGAGTGGAGTCTGCACTGATGTTAACTCCAGGGGAAAACATCCCCCTTGAACGGGAATCGAACCCGGGTCGGAGAAGAAGAAGAAGGAGGAGGAGGAGGAGGTAGAAGGAGGAGGAGGAGGAGCGGAGAAGAAGAAACAAAGCAGAAACAAAGATAGGGATAGAATGGGGATAACTCTTTTAAGTTTAAATTCTGCGGGGGGGGGGGGGGCTAGAAAATAGACCAAAGAGTTGGAAGGTTAGCATAATCATAAATAGCAAAGTAAGGATCCACTTTGCGTCTAGAGCATCCCAGATCCCCACCCCCCACCCCCCACCACCACCATAACCACCCACCACCACCACCCCCTATCATCACCACCACCCCTATCACCACCACCACCCCCTCCAAAAAAAGAAGCAAAATAAAGATTACCAGCGTGAGTGTGATTTGGAGTGTTGGTAAGAGGGCGAGCAAAAGAGACCATTTATTTCCACACGGGTGGAGTCTTTGTGACTCACAAACGGACAGAGCCATCTTTTGTCGACGGACATGGATGTTCAGTTCAAGCAGAGATGAGGGGGTAGGGGGTGGTAGGGGGGAGGAAGGAAGGAGGGATGGAGTGTAGAAGACATGAGGGATGAAGGAGACAAAGAGGCAGAGAGGGGGGAGAGAGGGAGGGGGAGAGAGGGTGGGGGGAGAGAGGGGGAGAGGGAGGGGAGAGAGGGAGAGAGAGAGTGGAAGGGAGGGAGAGAGACCGAGACATAGACATACAGACAGAGACATAGGCATTCAGACAAACAGACAGAGAGACAGAGAGAGAGAGAGACAGAGAGAGAGAGAGAGAGAGAAAGGGGAAGAGAGAGAGAGAGAGAGAGAGGGGGGGGGAATGAGAGAAAGAGAGAAAGGAAAGGCGGACAGACAGTCAGAAAGGAGAGACAGACAGACAGACACACATACACACATAGACACGCACAGAGAGAGAGAGAGAGAGAGAGAGAGAGAGAGAGAGAGAGAGAGAGAGAGAGAGGCACAGACAGTCAGACGTACAGAGACAGACAGAAAGACATACACACGGGGACTGGATGTAAAGAAAAAAGCACCTAAAAAAAGTCATCTGAGCGCTTTGATTTGTTGCTTCACAAGATTCAGCGATATATAAATTCCATACATTATTATTTTTATAAAAGCGGAACAAGATTTAACGTGTGTGCAAGATGTTCTGCGTGCGTTCGCACACGGGGCCTCGGTTTATAGTCTCATCCGAAGGACTTTGGGGGAGAGTGGAGTCTGCACTGAGGAAAATATCCCCCTTGAACGGGAATCGAACCCGGGTCGTCAGCTTGCGAGCGCAATGTTCTGACCACTAGGCTATCCCGTCCCCCATGTATGTGTGAGTGAGTGAGAGCGAGAGAAATAGTGTATGTGGGCGTGTGAGCATTCTCTCTCTGTGTCTCTGTCTCTCTCTCTCTGTCTCTCTCTCTCTCTCTCTCCTTTTCCTCCCACCCCCAACTCTCTCTCTCTTTCTCTCTCTCTCTCTCTCTCTCTCTCTCTCTCTCTCTCTCTCTCTCTCTCTCTCTCTCCTCTACTCCCTCTCTCTTTCCCTATTTCCCCCTCTTTCTTTCTTTCTTTCCCTCTCTCTCTCTCTTTCCCTCCCCCTCTCTCTCTTCCCATCCCTCTCTCCACCCACCCTCTCTCCTCTTTTCTCTCTTCCCTCCCCCCCCCCTCCCCCCCCCCCCCCCCCCCCCCTGTATCTGTCTCTTCACCCCTGTCTCTCTCTCTTCCCCTCTCTCCACCCTGTCTCTCTTTCTCTCTTCCCTTCCTCCCACCCCCTCCTATGTCTGTCTCTCTCCCCCCCCCCTCTCTCACCCATCTCTCTCTCTTCCTCCTCCCCCTCTCTCCCCCCTTCTCTCCCGCCTCTCTCTCTCTCCCCCTCCTCCCTCTCTCTGTTTCTTCTTTCTCTCTCTTTTTTATGTTTATTAATCGGTGCCTCCTTTGCCAGCTAGATGCAAAATGGTTTTCGCTTCATCCCAGGCGCTTGATTTTATGAGCGCAGTTGAGGAATAGCAATGTCCCTTGGCTGCATCCCTTGATGGCTTGGCTTCGTGTGTGGTGTGTGGGGGGGGGGGGGGGTGGGGGGGTGGTGGGGGCAGGTGGTGGGGGGGGGGGGGGGTTGGGGAGAGTATGTGGGTGTGTGAGTGAGGGTATGTGGGTGGGTGGGTGTGGGTGGTGGGGAGTTAGGGGGTTGGGGGAGTATGTGTTTGTGTGTGTGTGTGTGTGTGTTGAGTGAGGGGTATGTGTGTGTGTGGGTGGGTGTGGGTGGGGGGGGGTTAGGGGGTTGGGGAGGAGTATGTGTTTGTGTGTGTGTGTGTGTGAGTGAGGGTATGTGTGTGTGTGTGGGTGGTGGGTGGGTGGATGGGGGTGGTGGGGGTGGGGGGCGGGTGGGGTGGTGGGGGATTGGCGGGTTGGGGAGGAGAAATGTGTGATGTGTGTGTGGTGGGTGGGTGGGGTGGTGGGGGTATATGTGTGTTGGGGGAGGCTGGAGGGAGGTTGCGGGTTGGGGAGGAGTTATGTGCGTGTGTGTGAGTGAGGGGTATGTGTGTTGGGGGGGGCGGGGTGGGGGTGTGGGGGATATGTGTGTGTTGGGGTGGTGATATGTGTGCGTGTGTTTGTTGTGTGTGTGTGTGTGTGTGTGTGTGTGTGTGTGTGTGTGTGTGTGCGTGTGCTCTCCTTCCTTCCCTTCCCTCCCTCACAGCCGTTCTTATGAGAGCTAAGTGCCTCTCTCTCTGTTTGTTTGTGTGTCTGTCCCTCTGTGTGTGTGTGTTGGGGGTTATGTGTGTGAAGGGTATGTGTGTATGTGTGTGTGTGTGCACGTGCGCGTGCATAAATTTGAAATATATTATTAGTAAGTAAGAAGTCAGGAGCTCTTCATATAGTTCTATGGCGTTTTTGAATCTGGTTTTCACTTCCTCGTTAGTGATGTGATCCCTGTATGAGATACCAAGGAGTAAGCACCTCATCTCCATTACCTGTATCCTTTTTTTCGATGTCTGCTGCTACGGTCCACGTTTCACACGCGTACAAAAAATATGGACATGACCAGGGAACGCATCGGTCTGATCTTGAAACTGATGGCGATGTTCTTGTCGTTCCAGAGGACTTTCCAGTTTGGTCATTGCAGCTGTGGTCTGGGGGTGGGGTGATGGGGGGCTTTGATGGTAACGCTTAAAGAGGTCAGGAACAACAACAAAAGGCAAACGCCAAATTCTAGAAAACACAGAAGGGCCGAAGAGAGAGAGAGAGAGAGAGAGAGAGAGAGAGAGGAGAGAGAGAGAGAGAGAGAGACAGACAGACAGACAGACAGACAGACAGACAGAGACAGACAGAGACAGACAGAGACAGATTCATTCATTTATGCTTTTTTATATCGAGGATAATGGAATAATCACTTGTGTGCATTTTTTTTTTACATCCAGACCTCCGTGTGTATGCGGTTTTGTTAATTTTGTCATCTGTTCCCACCGGCACACAATGGCCTACTCTTACGAAAAGTGGAACAGGATTTTAACGTGTGCGCAAGATGTTCTGCGTGCGTTCGGACACGGGACCTCGGTTTACAGTCTCATTCGAAGGACTTTTGGGGAGAGCGGAGTCTGCACTGATGTTAACTCCAGGGGAAAATATCCCCTTTGAACGGGAATCGAACCCGGGTCGTCAGATTGCGAACCCAATGTTCTAACCACTATGCTATCCCGCCCCCCCGGACCCCTCTGACCCTAGTGACAGAGAGACAAATGACAAATGACAAAAATTTAATGTGTTAGGTTTTTCAACCCCTTCACAAATGGGTAATTGGGGGAGGGGATCGAAATCGAGAAATACAACAACAAAATAGAACACTGTACAATATCAACGATTCTTCGCGAGCGGTCACCAGAACGCGGTATTGTTTATACATAATTGAACATGTGTGCAAATGTCACTGTAAAAGGTAGCGGATATCGGATATCGCAGTAGGATGGAGGAACTGTCACACACAGAGCGGCATTAGCGGTGTGGCTGTACTGCTGGCTGGTCACTGGGCGTGTCCGGAAGATTCCCGTCTTTGGCTGCTTTCTTTATGGACTCGAAGCCCCTGTCCATTGTGTTTTTAAGTTTTTGCATTTGTGCCATCAACATCTGGCAATCCTCGGGGGAGAAAGTGGTGGTGCTTCCGGATTCACTGATTGCATTGGCACTTTCTGCATTT
>CM054153.1:29031665-29049165 GCA_028751875.1 Rapana venosa | reverse complement strand
GCTCAAGCTCCGAGATTTCCAATGGTGACATTTTTTCGATTGCGACCGTTTTTCTTCACCATTAAGGTAGCTGCATTCCGACTTGGGAGGCGATATGTAAACACAACACCACTGTGCGTGCATTTTTAAAAATATATTTTTGTCATCCGTTCTTACCAGTGCGAATGGCCTACTTCTTCGTCCGAAAAGGTAGAACGGGTTTTAACGTGTGCGCAAGATGTTCCGCGTGCGTTCGCACACGAGGTCTCGGTTTATAAGTCTTATCTCCAAAAAAATCTTTCGCGAGGGTGGAGTTGGTACTGATGGTTAACTCCAGGGGGAGAAATCTCCTTGAACGGGCTCGAACCCCGGCCTTGAAATAGCGAGCGCAATGCTCTAACCACTAAGGCTATTCCGCCCCCTCCCCCTTCCCTTATATTTTGGTTTAAAGCATGTTTGACGCACGGTATTTTATACATACAGTGGAGAGGGGGGAAAAGTCAGCTAAATGAATCATGGTCATTCACAGGCATGTTTGATTATAGATCTAATAACGGAACGCGACGCTAATAGAGTGAAGACTTGTTTATTTTTTAAACCCTTCTAAACATTGGCTTGGATTGGGACTTTTTGTTTGTTTTGGTTGGGTTTTTTCCCCTCCCTTTTACAGCAGAGAGAGAGAAAAGAAAAAAACAACCCAACAAATAAACCCCCTAGAATACATTCGTTGCTTTCCAGAAATGATTCCAGAAAACATGTCCAAGCTAATTTGTTTCGCGTGCCTCTGTAATTGGAAATTTCGGAAGCGTCCCTGACAAATTTCGTCTTTGGCGTCTCATTCACTTTGTCTGGGCCAATCAGATTTATTGGTTTCTGTCAAGGAAGGTTAAGCTTTTAACTCATGTGCAGGGCGCATGGCGCATGGCGCCCGCGGGCATGATGTTGTTTAATGTCGCTAAAACAAAACAAAACAAAAGAGAAATGAGAGGGAGGGAGGGAGTGATGACGGGAAGGGTCTTATCTTATCAGTATCTTATGAGGTGTTTTTTGTTTTGTGTTTTGTTTTGTTTTGGTTTAAATGAATGTAAGTCAAAAGATGTCATTCAAACTGAATTGAATGAAATACCACTTTCAGTCTCGACAGATTTCTCCCAAGTAAAATTCTGGCTGTCTCCCAACCCCCCCTCACCACCTCCCCCCACAACCTCCCACCTCCTCCTCCCCCCACCCTCCTCCCCCCAACCTCCCCCCCAACCCCCCCTTCCCCCCCCTCCCCCCCCCCCCCACCCCCAGAGCAAAACGTGTTTTTGACAACAAGGGAGCGCCAGCCATCTGTTAGTTTTCTTTTCCTAAGTTGTGTATTTTTTTTTTTTTGGTTTTCCTTATCAGTGGTGGCTTTTTAATACAGAATCTTGCTATAAGGATAACGCTCTTTGTTGCCGTGGATTCTTTTACGTGTGTTGAGAGAATGTTGTACGTGCAACGGGACATCGGTTTGTCATCCCTTCCGAAAGAAAAGCATCCAGACCATTACTCCTCATGGTCGAGTGGATTTAGGGGGGGGGGCAGCGAAGGGGATGGGGAGGGGGGGGGGGGGGGGGGGTTGGGGGGGGGGGTGTAGTGTTTCAGGCACGAAAGGGAACCCGGGGTTTTTGTTTTCTAGGTAGGAACTTCACCTCTAGACTACCAATCCAGCCCTCGAATTGATACCCCCCCATTCTTTTTTTGTTTTTTTCTGAAGAAGAGGGCGGGGTGACTGGAGGGTTGATGGGTGTAGGGTTCTTTCTTAATAGTAATAATAATAATAATAATAATGTATGGAATTTATATAGCGCTGAATCTTGCAGAGCAACAAATCAAAGCGCTCAGATTATTTGTTTTTTTAAATATCGAGGATAATGGAATAAGCACTCATGTGCTTTTTTACATCCAGTCCCCGTGTATATGCGGTTTTGTAAATTTTGTCACCTGTTCCCACCGGCACACAATAGCCTACTCTTTCGAAAAGCGGAACAGGATTTAACGTGTGCGCAAGATGTTCTGCATGCG
Organism: Rapana venosa; assembly: GCA_028751875.1. Taxonomy (NCBI): domain Eukaryota; kingdom Metazoa; phylum Mollusca; class Gastropoda; order Neogastropoda; family Muricidae; genus Rapana; species Rapana venosa. Next base: position 29,047,137 of record CM054153.1, on the reverse strand, counting down.
TTCGCACACGGGGCCTCGGTTCATAGTCTCATCCGAAGGACTTTGACATTCAGTTCGATTTTTTGGGTGAAACTGGGAAGAAAGGGCGAGGCTGGGGATCGGAACCCAGAACCTCACGGTTTACTTGTTGGCAGGCGAACGTCTTAACCATGCTGCCACCTTCCTTCTCAGTGTTCCCTTACTGGCTGGGGTGTTACGTGAGCGACAGCCCCAACATGGCCCCTGTGGTGGGCGGGGCTATAAACAAGAAGGTTGGGTTGGATAGGGGCCCGTAGTGCTTCGTCTTCTCATGTGTGCTTGTCATTTTGCTGGAGACTTTCCCCCGCTGGCCTCAGCCGCCAACATGTTCCGACTTCAGAGTCCGCTCATTTCACCTACAGGCGGCTTATGCTGGCTTATGGGGGAGGGACGGGATAGCCTAGTGGTTAGAACAGTGCGCTCGCAATCTGACGATCCGGGTTTGATTCCCGTTCAAGGGGGATATTTTCCCCCCTGGAGTTCACATCAGTGCTGACTCCACTCTCCCCAAAAGTCTTTCGGATGAGACTATAAACCGAGGAGGCCCCGTGTGCGAACGCACGCAGAACATCTTGCGCACGCGTTAATTCCTGTTCCGCTTTTCGTAAGAGTAGGCCATTGTGTGCCGGTGGCAACAGGTGACAGAATTTACAAAACCGCATATACACGAGGACTGGATGTAAAAAAGCACATAAGTGCTTATTCCATTATCCTTGATATAAAAGATTAAAATATAATAAAAATTGAAAAAAATGAATAAACACACACACACAACACACACACACACACACATACAGCACACAACAAACACACAACACAACACACACACACACGACCCAGATGAGACTATAAACCGAGGCCCCGTGTTCAAACGCATGCAGAACATCTTTGGCACACGTTAAATCCTGTTCCGCTGTTCGAAAGAGTAGACCATTGTGTGCCGGTGGAAACAGATGACAAAATTTACAAAACCGCATAGACACGGGGACTGGATGTAAAAAAGCACATAAGTGCTTATTCCATTATCCTCGATATAAAAGAATAAAATAAATAAACCTGTGGAGACTCTCACTGTGTAGATACCTAACTGCAGGAGCTTTTTTGTGTATGTCTGTGTCACTGTTGCCGCCTGTGTGTGTGTGTGTGTGTGTGTGAATCTAATAGATAGAAATGTGATTCCCTAACTGCAAGCACGAATGACGTAGTCAGAAGGAAATCAAAGGAGGTAAAATATGTCAGAGCACGCACACGAGGCAGTGATTTTATGTATCTTTTTTTGTTGTTGAGAAAATGGCCGCGGTAAAGGGAAGGAACACAGATCGGTTTCTGTCAGCGTGTTGTGTTCATTTTGAATCTTCCGGTTGATATGGATGGGACCTGGTACGGTTGGGTCGATGCTGCTTTATGTGTGTGTCTCGTGCTGCTAATGGGTTTGTCTGTGTGTCGGTGTGTTTTTGGCTGTGTGTTTTTTTAAAGTGTCTTTCCTGGTCTGTGTGCTTGCGTGTGAGGTCGTTTGTTTTCGTTGTTTCCTTCATCATGTCTGCTTTGTTAAAGCTTCTTATTCCATTGTGGTGTTTGCAGTTGTCTAACTAAAAGTTCCCTGATCATGTCCATATTTTTTGTACGCATGTGAAACATGCACTTAAACCGAAGACATTGAAAGAAATGGATACGGGGCAATGGAGATGAGATGCTTTCGCAAACTCCTCGATATCTCATGTATGTTTGGCCGTCGTGTTCGACGATGACCTCCAAAACAGCAGAGGAGGCAGCTGCTGTTTCGGAAATTGGGCAGAAATTTGATTATAGTGGAGTTGTCTTGCCCACAGTACATCCCCACTCTCTCGGCCATGTGGGCATAAGGACAGTCAGCGTTGGAAATGTTCTCCAAAGGCCAACTAGCCCCCAGGGCTGCAGCACATAAGGACTGTGCGAGTCAAGCCTCCTAGTCAGAGAGTCATAGTCGATCACTAAAGACTAATCTGTAAAGTGGAATTCCATGAATGGTAAAGCCGCTGGTCATACAGCCTCTCACTTTGCTGTTGCCCCCAGCGTCAATGGTTTAATCAAGAACTGTGATAAACCCCAGGTGCTGACGGCATATACAGAAATCACATCACTCATGAGTAAGTGAAAAACAGAGTTTAAAACGCCACGAGACCATATGAAGAGCTTCTCACTTTAGTGGAAAAAACAAAACAAACTAAAGTGGTACGGACACGTCACACGAACATCTGGGCTCGCCAAGACTGTCCTACAGTGAACAGTACAAGGAGGGAGACGAAGAGGCAGACAGAGAAAACGATGGGAAGACATCAGAGAGTGGACTGGACTTCAGTGGAACGATTTGCTACGGAAAGCAGAGGACTGCGGGGAGTGGAGGAAGTTGGTTGCAAAATCTTCATTCAAAGGAAAGGAGCTTGTTGAACATGCTTGAAACCATGTATTTGGTCAGGTTGGCTTTTATTGTTTCATCCTCACCTTCGCCTACTCTTGTAGAACGTTGGAGAACCACTGAAGATTTTGTAACCAGCTTCCTCCACTCCACACAGTCTTCAGCTTTCCGTAGCAAGTCGTTCCACTCGAGGCCCCCAGTCCACTCACTGATGATGTCTTCCCATCGTTTTCTCTGTCTGCCTCTTCGTTCGTCTCCTTCCTTGTACTGTTTGTTGCCTGTAGGGCGACAGCCTTGGCCAGTCCACATGTTCGTGTGACGTGCCCGTTTACACTTTCCGTTGTGTCTGCTGTTTATTGTTTATGTACTGCTTTTTGTTTTCTTTCCTTTGATATTCTGCCTAGGGAAAAATGACAACACGGTGGTTAGAGCCTTGTGCATTGCGCTCGCGATCTAACGGCCTGGGTTCGAACCTCGTACACGGGGATCACGTACCCCCCCCCCCTCCCCCTCCCCACCTTCCCCTGAAGTTAACATCAGTACCGACTCCACTCCCACACCGAAAGCCCTTCAGATGAGGCTATAAACCAAGGTCCAGTGTACGAACATAGTTTGCGTAAGTTAAAACCCGTCCCACTTTCGGAAAAGTAGGCCATCACGCGCCAGTAAGACCATACGACATTTTTGTGTATGAAAAAAACCCTTGCATGCACAGTGGTGTCGTGTTTAGATAATTATCATCCCTGAAGTTGGAATGCGGCTACCTCAATGGTTGGTTAAAACAATCCAAACAAACGGTGGCATAAATCATTATGTAAAATCTCACCTTTGATGAACCTGGAGGCTCTTGCCGAAGAACGAAAAAAGTACCTCCAACCCCCACCCCCCTCCCCGACCCCACCCCACCCCAAACAACCGAACCACAAAACACCCCCACCCCACCCACCCCCCAAAAGGGTAAAAAAACCACCCTGCCTTTTATACAGAAAGACTTAAAAGATCACAATTCTCTCTTATGCCGAAGTCGGATGCGCTGGGCCTGACTTGTCAGGCGCTTAACGGCAGCGTGACGCATTTTCGCTCTATATAACAGACATCACTAGTTGCTGTCTGAGTGTTCGACGACTAAGAAGAAGAAACACTAGAATGTCGTAACAAAGTGTATGAACAACAGCAGAGGCCTGTTTACATTTGATTTCCATGAAAGGAACACACAGCATCTTCCCCACACAGACAGTGTCAGATCACAGTTAAATTAAAGAAGGTCAAAACATTAGGGTATTTTTCTGCAAGCAACGCTTTGACCTGAATATGTGCCTGCAAATGCTAAAAAAAAAAGTTTTAAGACACAATTTTAAGACAAGTTTTACAAAACTACACACTCATGTACACACACACACACACACACACACAGGGAAGTGGATGTTAAAAAAACACCCCAAAAAACTCCACGCGAGTGCTATATATTGCATGGTCCTCGAAATAAAAGAATAAAAAGACGATAAAATAAAAATCAAATAAAAATAAAGACATGTCGTGCAAAGACGACATGAGAGGCAGGAAAGTTGTAAACATCTCAATGTATTTATTGTGTGTACGAGTTTGACCCTGAATGCACGTATTGTCTGTTAACAAAATGACAAATACTTCTTTCTTTAGCTGAGTACATGCATGCCGCGTCTGGTTTTATAAGGAGAGAGAGAGCGACAACAATCTGAAGTAGAACATTATTGAGCAAGAGTTACGAAGTACATGGGCGTCTTTGACATCTTGTGTGCTCGCACGCACGCAGTCGCACGCCCACACGCACTCACGCGCACGCACACTCGCACACATGTATACTTTTCTGAAAAGAAAATCGTTGGATAAGACATTTTTTTAAATTTTGATTTGGCGTTTCGATAACGACATCTTTGATGAACAGTCCTATATGACATTTCTAATGTACTTATTTGTTGTTATCGTTGTTTAGCCCTTTTCTGTGTGCTGACTACGTTATTTAGCAATAGATATCGATTTTTTTTACTGCACACTTCCATCAACTTTAGTTCCCCCTCCCTCTCTCCCTCCCCTTCCCTTCCCAATATCTAACATCATTTCAGTGAAAAGAGGTAAAATCGAAGCAATAACAACTCTCTCTCTCTCTCTCTCTCTCCTCCCCTCTCTCTCTCTCTCTCTCTCTCTCTCTCTCTATATATATATATATATATATATAATTATATATATATATATATAATATATATATATATATATATATATATATAATATATATAATGTGTGTGTGCTTGATTGAGAATGTGTAAAATTAAAAATCTGTTGAACTTATGTGAACGGTGGCATGCGCGTGAATGATTCGATTGCAAACGCTCTGATTAGTTTATTTTACAAGATTCAGCGTTATATGAAAACTCCATATCTTAGTATTAGTGCTATTACTACCATTGTGTTTATCATTGTAAATGCTTTTGTTATCATTTTTTTTAATGTATTTGCCAAGTGATTGGAGATACAGTAAAAAAAAAAAATCCTCCATTTACAGGTGACTGGCACTAATTATAAGCAGAATCCTCCAGTCTTAATTCACCATTTTTTTTTTCTGCCGAGATTCGAACCCTCAACTTCATGGGCCTACAACAGGATGGAAGTCAATCCCTCAACACTCAACAAATCAAACGGTATTCCAGTTCCCCCATGTCAATGCAATCTTGTTGATATAGCTAGCCCTGTTGATCACGGGAGCTGTATCTGAGCTGTCGTCTATGTAAAGGTCTAGAGGTAACGCGCCAGCCTTAGACAGCGGAAAGTCCGGGTCGGAAGTGAGCGGTGGCTTGATTCCACGTTTGGGCCCCGAAACTTTCTCCTTCCCCATCCCATGTTGCATTTTCACTTAAGTGTAAATATCTTTTAAGAATTGAGGAAAGTTTCTGGGTGTGGTTGTAGCGCGCGTGCGTGCGTGCGCGCGTGTGTGTGTGTGTATGTGTGTGTGTGTGTGAAGTGTGTGTGTGTGTGTGTTTTTGTTATGTTTCGTTTCGTTTCGTTCCTCGGATCAAGCTCCGAGGTTACTAATGGTGACATTTTTGCGAATGCGACCGTTTTTCTTCACCATTAAGGTAGCTGCATTCCGACTTCGGGGATGATATGTATACGCAACACTACTATGCGTGCATTTTTTTTATATGTTTGTTATCCTTTCTTACCGGCACGAGTGGCCTACTTCTTCGTCCAAAAAGGTAGAACAGGTTTTAACGCAAGCGGAAGATGTTCTGCGTGCGTTCGCACACGAGGTCTCGGTTTATAAGTCTTATCTCCAAAAAAATCTTTCGCGAGGGTGGAGTTGGTACTGATGGTTAACTCCAGGGGGGGGAATCTTGAATGGGCGTCTTGGTGGTGGCTCGAACCCGGGCCGCGAAATAGCCAGCGCAACGCTCTAACCACTAAGGCTATGCCGCCCCCCATCCACTCTTATTTTTTGGTTTCAAGCATGTTTGAAGCACAGTATTTTATACATACAGGGGAGAGGGGAAAAAGTCAGATAAATAAATCATGGTCATTCACAGGCATGTTTGATTATAAATCTAATAACGGAACGCCAGGCTAATAGAGTGAAGACTTGTTTGTTTTTTTTGTTTGCTTTAAAACCCCTTCTAAACATTGGCTTGGGCTGGGACTATTTGTATGTTTTGGGTTTTTCTCTCCCCTTTTACAGCAGAGAGAGAAAAGAAAAAAACAACGACAAATAAACCCCCTAGAATACATTCGTTGCTTTCCAGAAATGATTCCAGAAAACATGTCCAAGCTAATTTGTTTCGCGTGCCTCTGTAATTGGAAATTTCGGAAGCGTCCCTGACAAATTTCGTCTTTGGCGTCTCATTCACTTTGTCTGGGCCAATCAGATTTATTGGTTTCTGTCAAGGGAGGTTAATCTTTTAACTCATGTGCAGGGCGCATGGCGCATGACGCCCGTGGGCATGATGTTGTTTAATGTCGCTAAAACAAAACAAAACAAAAAGAAATGAGAGGGAGGGAGGGAGTGATGACGTGAAGGGTCTTATCTTATCAGCACCTTATGAGGTGGGTTTTGTTGTTGTTTTGGTTTTGTTTTGGTTTAAATTGATGTAAGTCATAAGATGTAACTCAAACTGAATTGAATGGAATACCACTTTCAGTCTCGGCAGATTTCTCCCAAGTAAAATTCGGGCTGCTCCCCCCCCCCCTCACCACCTCCCCCACAACCCCCCACCTCCCCCCACCCTCCCCCCCACCTCCCCCCCTCCAACCCCCCCCCCCCCCCCCCCCAGCCCCCACCTCCACAGAGCAGAACGTGTTTTGACAACAAGAGCAATGCCAGCCATCCTTAGTTTTCTTTTCCTAAGTTGTGTTTTTTTGTTTTGTTTTCCTTATCAGTGGTGGCTTTTTAATACAGAATCTTGCTATAAGGATAACGCTCTTTATTGCCGTGGATTCTTTTACGTGTGTTGAGAGAGTGTTGCACGTGCAACAGGACATCGGTTTGTCGTCTCTTCCGAAAGAATAGCATCCAGACCATTACTCCTCATGGTCGAGTGGATATTGGCGGGGGGGGGGGGGGGCGAAGGGGATGGGGGGTGGGAGAAGGGGGGGGGTTAGGGGGGGGGGGTTAGGGGGGGGGGGTTGGGTTTTTTTCTTTTCTATAGGTAGGAACTTCACCTCTAGACTACCAATCCAGCCGTCGAATTGATACCCCCCATTCTTGTTTTGTTGTTTTTTTCTGAAGAAGACGGCTGGGTGACTGGAGGGTTGGTGGGTGTAGGGTTCTTTCTTAATAATAATAATAATAATAATAATGTATGGAATTTATATAGCGCTGAACCTTGTAGAGCAACAAATCAAAGCGCTCAGATTAAAAAAAAAAATATATCGAGGATAATGGAATAAGCACTCATGTGCTTTTTTACATCCAGTCCCCGTGTGTATGCGGTTTTGTAAATTTTGATATCTGTTCCCACCGGCTCACAATGGCCTACTCTTTCGAAAAGCGGAACAGGATTTAACGTGTGCGCAAGATGTTCTGCATGCGTTCGCACACGGGGCCTCGGTTTATAGTCTCATCCGAAGGACTTTGACATTCAGTTCAATTTTTTGGGGTCAAACTGGGAAGAAAGGGTGAGGCTGGGAATCGAACCCAGAGCCTCACGGTTTACTTGTTGGCAGGCGAACGTCTTAACCATCCTGCCACCTTCCTTCTCAGCGTTCCCTTACTGGCTGGGGTGTTAAGTGATCGACAGCCCCAACATGGCCCCTGTGGTGGGCGGGGCTATAAACAAGAAAATTGGATTGGATAGGGGCCCATAGTGCTTCGTCTTCTCCTGTGTGCTTGTTATTTTGCTGGAGACTTTCCCCTGCTGGCCTCAGCCGACACGTTCCGACTTCAGAGACACGTTCTGACTTCAGTGTCCGCTCATTTCACCGTACAGGCTGCTTATGCTGGCTTATGGGGGAGGGACGGGATAGCCTAGTGGTTAGAACAGTGCGCTCGCAATCTGACGACACGGGTTTGATTCCCGTTCAAGGGGGATAATTTATATTATTTTCCCCCCTGGAGTTAAACATCAGTGCAGACTCCACTCTCCCCAAAAGTCCTTAGGATGAGACTATAAACCGAGGCCCCGTGTGTGCGAACGCACGCAGAACATCTTGCGCGCACGTTAAAATCCTGTTCCGCTTTTCGTAAGAGTAGGCCATTGTGTGCCAGTGGGAAGAGATGACAGAATTTATAAAACCGCATACACACGGGGACTGGATGTACTAAAGCACATAAGTGCTTATTCCATTATCCTTGATAAAAAAGATTAAAATATAATAAAAATTGAAAAAAATGAATAAACACACACACACAACACACACACATACAGCACACAACAAACACACAACAAACACACAACACAACACACACACACACACACACACACACACACACGACCCGGATGAGACTATAAACCGAGGCCCCGTGTTCGAACGCATGCAGAACATCTTTGGCACACGTTAAATCCTGTTCCGCTGTTCGAAAGAGTAGGCCATTGTGTGCCGGTGGAAACAGATGACAAAATTTACAAAACCGCATACACACGGGGACTGGATGTAAAAAAGCACATAAGTGCTTATTCCATTATCCTCGATATAAAAGAATAAAATAAATAAACCTGTGGAGACTCTCACTGTGTAGATAATTAACTGCAGGAGCTTTTTTGTGTATGTCTGTGTCAATGTTGCCGTGTGTGTGTGTGTGTGTGTGTGTGAATCTAATAGATAGAAATGTGATTCCCTAACTGCAAGCACGAATGACGTAGTCAGGAGGAAATCAAAGGAGGTAAAATATGTCAGAGCACGCACACGAGGCAGTGATTTTATGTATCTTTTTTTGTTGTTGTTGAGAAAATGGCCGCGGTAAAGGGAAGGAACTCAGATCGGTTTCTGTCAGCGTGTTGTGTTCATTTTGAATCTTCCGGCTGATATGGATGGGACCTGGTAGGGTTTGGGTCGATGCTGCTTTATGTGTGCTCTCGTCTGCTAAGGGGTTTGTCGGGTTTTCCCGTGTGTTTTTGGTTTGTTTTTTTTAAAAAGTGTCTTTCCTGTCGTGTCTTGGTGTGGGGTGTTGTTTTCGGTTTTTTTTTTCCTTTTTTTTAAATTTTTCCTTTTGGGGTGTTTGCATTTGTTTTACTAAAATTCCTGATCACCTTTTTTTTGGTAGGCAGGAAACAGCACTTAAACCGAAGACATTGAAAAAAGGAAACGGGCAAGGGAGAGAGTGCTTTCGCAAACTCCTCGATATCTCATTAGTTTGTCCGCGGCTCGCGATGCCCTCCAAAACGCAAGGGGGCAGCTCTTTTTTCGGAAATTGGGCAGAAATTTTTTATAGGAAGGCCTTGCCCCGTAACCCCCCTCTGGGCAATGGGCAAAGGAAAGTCACGTTGGGTTTTTCTAAAAAGGGAAAATACCCCCCAGGCTGCACACAAAGGACTGGCAAGAAAGCCTCCAGCAGAGATCATATCATCACTAAAGCAACTGTAAATGAATTCCATGATGGGAAAGCCCTGGTCATCAGCCCCCATTTTTGCTTTGCCCCACGTCAATGTTAATCAAGAACTGTGAAAAACCCCCAGGGCTGACGGCATAATAAGATCAATCCTCATATCAAAAAACAGAGTTAAAAACCCACAACCATATGAAGGGGTTTCTGATTTCAGGGGAAAAAACAAAAAAACCAAAAGGGCGGCACGCCACAAACACTGACGGGCCAAAGACGTCCCAGGGGAACAGTACAAGGGGGGAAAAAAAGGCAACAGAAAAAACGAGGGGAAGACAAATCAAGGTGACTGGACTTGAGAAAAACGATTTGCTACGAAAAAAGGGACCGGGGGAGTGAGGAATTTTTTGAAAAATCTTCATTCAAAGAAAGGAGCTTTTTGAAAATACTGAAACCATTATTTGGTCAGGTTGGTTTTTATTGTTTCATCCTCACCTTCGCTACCTTGTAAACTTTGGGAAAACCACTAAAGTTTTTGTAACCAGCTTCCTTCACCCACACAGTTTCAGCTTTCGTACAAGTCGTTCCACTCAGGCCCCCCCGTCCCTCCTGATGTTTTTCCCCATCGTTTTCTCGCTGCCCCTTCGTCGTCCCTCCTTTTCTGTTTTTGCCTGTAGGCACACCTTGGGCCCTCCCCAGTCGTGGACGTGCCCTTTTCACTTCTGTTGGTCTGCTGTTTATTTTTTATTCTCTTTTTTTTTTCTTTCCCTTTTATATTCTCCCTAGGGGAAAAAGACAACACGTGGTTAAGCCTTTGCATGCGCTCCGATCTAAAGGGCCCCGTTTGAACCTCGTACCGGGGTCAGACCCCCCCCCCCCCTCCCCCCCCCACCTTCCCCCCAAGTTAACATCTACCGACCCCTCCCCCACCGAAACCCTCAAAGGGTATAAACCAAGTCCATGCAACATAGTTTCGTAATTAAAACCCGCCCCCTTTTTGAAAAAAAGGCCATCACGGCCTAAACCAACGACATTTTTGGTTGAAAAAAACCCTGCATCACAGTGGTGCGTGTTTAGATAATTTTCATCCTGAAGTTGGAAGCGGCTACCCTAATGTTTTGGGAAAACAATCCAAACAAACGGGGGGCAAAATCATTATGTAAAATCTCACCTTTGAGAACCTGGAGGGTCTTTCCGAGAACGAAAAAATCCCCAACCCCAACCCCCCCCCCACCCCACCCCCCCCCCAAACAACCAACCAAAAAAAAAACCCCCCCCACCTCCCCCTTCACCCCCCAAAAAGAAAAAATCCAACCCTGCCTTTTTTACAGAAAACTTAAACGATAAAATCCCCCTTTTGCCGAAGTCGGATGCGCGGGGGCCCGACTTTTTCAGGGCTTAACGGCAAACGTGAACGCTTTTTCGCTCTATATAACATACATCAACATTCTGTCTAGTGTTCGACGACAAAGAAGAAAAAGAAAAACACAGAATGTCAAACAAAGGTACGAACAACAGCAAGGCCCTTTTTTCAATTTGATTCCGTAAATAAACACACAAAAAGTCACACATCTTCCCCACACAGACAGTGCCCGATCGCATTAAATTAAAAAAGGTCAAAACTTACAGCATTTTTCTCAAGCAACCCTTTTACCTGAATAGTGCCCCCCGAAAAAAAAACTAAAAAAAAAAAATTTTGACACAATTTAAGACAATTTTAAAAAAAAACCCACACACCACAAACACACAACAAAAAACCCCCCCACACACACCAAAAAAAAAAAAAAACACAAAAAAAAAACCCACGGGATGGATTTTATTTTTGGTTTTTCCCCAAATAAAAGAAAAAAAAACATAAAAAACAAATAAAATAAAAACATGTCGTGCAAAGACCGTGAGGGGCAGGAAATTTGTAAACATCTCAATGTATTTTTTGTGTGTACGAGTTTGACCCAAAATGCACGATTGTCTTTAACAAAATGACAAATACTCTTTCTTTACTATACAACATGCCGCGTCTGGTTTTATAAGGAAAAGGAGAGCGACAAAAATGGAATAGAACATTAACAAATTTTACAAGTACAGGGGCGTCTTTGCATCTGTCCCGCTCGCACGCACGCAGTCGCACCCCCCCAAACGCCCTCCGCGCACGCCATCGCACACTGAAAACTTTTCGAAAAGAAAATCTTTGGGATAAACATTTTAAAAACTTTGATTTGGCTTTTCGGTACGAAATCTTTGATAAACACCCCAATGATTTTCTAAATTTATTTGTTTTACGTTTTTGGGGCCCCTTTTCTGTGTGCTGTCTAATTAAAATTTACAATAAATCGATTTTACTGCACATTCCTAAACTTTATTCCCCCCCCTCCCTTTCCTCTTCCCAGAACAAAACATCTCTTTCATGAAGAGAAGTAAAACGAAGCAAGAACAACCCACAAAAAATATATAAAAATTTTATTTAATTAATTTATTTTAAATTCTTTTATATCGAGGTAATGGAAAAAGCACCAAGCTTTATTACACCATCCCCGTGTGTATGGGGCTTTGTAAATTTTGTCAATCTGTATATTGGTGTGTTGTGTGTGGTGGTTTTTGTTGCTTCTTGAGAATGTATAAAAAAAAAAATCGTTAAACTTATTAACGGGGGGCATGCGCTGAATGATTCTTTTAAAAACGCTCTGTTTAAATTTTTTTATTTTTACAAGTTCAGCGTTATATAAACCCATTTCAGTTTTAAAGGCATTACCCCAATTGTATTATAAAGTAAAGGCCTCTGTTATCTTTTTTTCTGGTATTTCCAAACTCAAAAATTTTGAAATTTTTTTTCTTTCTTTTGTTTTTGGCGCGGGGGGGGGGGGGGGGGGGGGGGGGGGGGAGGAACCCCCTTGCTTTTGCGGGTTATATTTTCATAAAGCATAACACCCTTTTGAAATTTACAAAAAAAATATGTCATGCTAAATTGTAATTTTAGTACACATACCAATATCAAATTTTTTGCAGGAGTTTTCTAACAGCAAAAAAAAAGGAGTAAAAAAAATACTTTTTATTTTGAGGTCTTCATCTTACAAGAACAAAGGAACAGAATAGCAATAACAACAACAAAAGCCAGTTTATGAGGGAAATTTTAAGAGATATAGTTGCAAAAGATAGAGAACAAAGCATCAAAGAAAGATGTATTCGCGAAGTATAATAAAATGTGTACAGCCACTTTGGCTTTTAAAATGTTTCCCCCTCCACCCCCACACCCTCCCCCCCCCCCCCCCCCCTCAACCAACCATTTTTTATTATCTTTACATTACTCACAAAAAGGTATAATCCATCCTCTGAACTGTTCCCTACATCATAGCCCGAGATTAATTATTTGTCATCAACGCGGACGCACCCCGCAATCCATATTTCTTACAAGATATTCAAAAAGGGCCCCATACGTGATCTTTTAACAAAAAGCTGGTCTGGGTGCTTTTTTTTTCGAAAACTTGAAAACCCCGAAACGAAGTAAAAAGGGAAAAAAGGGAACGGGGTCCCATAACCAAAAGGGCGTAGGGGAGCGAGGGTCGAGACCCCACTTCCTGGGCCAGCATATTGAGGGCGGCGCCCATCTCCTCCCCCTCGCGCTTTGCTTTCCCCGACCTAAAAAAAGGGCCCGGTATCCCTTTACAGCTGGGGGAAAATGGGGGGAACGTACGAAGCCAAGGCCGCAAAAGGTCACCCATCCAAATGGGGAAACCACGCCGAAAGCTGCTTAACTTGGCTGGGGGGGAAAAAGAGTGCCCGACCACGAGCACCCATCCCCAAAAACAAGTAAAAGGGGTTTTAAAAAAGGTCGCACCATCCTCCACCATTGGGGAACCTCGGAGCTCTAGCCAAGAATGAAACAACGAAACAAAAAAACCCGAAAACAGAGTGGACCACGTGAGAAAACAAACACAACTGCATATTTTGACAACATTGTTTTTTTGATTCAAACGCTTTGACTTGCCCCAATTTTTTTTGTTTATATTCAAAAGTTTTATAATCAAAAAGGTAAGTAACCCCACAAAAAGTATTACAAGTAAAACGCCCAACGACACCTTAAAAATAATGAAGAGTACAATCAGAGATTTTTTTTTTAAGATTTGTGTTTTTTTTCGTCGAAGTGTAAATCATAGAATTTTTCCACCTTTTCCCTGCAAAGGTAAGCACAATGGGGTTTAAACCCTGGGGATGCAGGGGCCCGTCATATAAAAGACCCCCACCTTTTTCTAGAATTCCCTCTTTTCTATCACTCTCTTCGCCTCGCCTTTTCCTTTTTTTTCCCGCACCTCCTTTTGGTCTATTTTCTTTCCTCTTGGTCCATTCTCCGCCTTTTTTTCCCCCAGAAAAACTTAAAAGAAACCGAAATCTGATCGCTAAACCTGACTTGGCAGGCGCTTGTAAACGGTATGCAACAAAATTTCGCTCACAATAAATAACAAACAACAAAGTTTTTTGTCTGAGCGTTTGACACATGAGACGACGACGAAGAAAAAAAAGCTGACTAGTCAAACATAACTTTGTTGTTTTCTATTACTGGGTACTAAGTAAGACAATTCCCCCCCGAATCGTTCCGAACAAATGGCTTGTCTGTCGGGCGCTGAAAAACAATTGGTCCCACGCCGTGAGATTTATCGCCCTCCATCAGAAGAGCTCTGAGAGCTCTCTCCCTTTGAATGGCAGCGGCCGAAACCTTGCATCATGTTACGGAAATGAGAGGCTTGGACCGTGAGTCAGAGCCCTAGCGCCTTGGAGATCTGTTCTGGGCCTAGCTCTCCACATTCTTCTTTTTTTCTTTCTTCGTTTCTTTCTCTCTTGCTTGGTTCGTTGGTTAGCTTTTTTTTTCTTCTTCATACCATCCAGAAGGTGGGGGAGTAGCCTAGTGGTTAGATCGTTGAGCTCGTGATCTGACGGTCCCGAGTTCGTAGCCACCACCCGTGAGGCTCTTAAAATAATCTGGAAACAGATGACAGAATTTACAAAACCGCATACACACGGGGACTGGATGTAAAAAACCCCCCACATGAGTGCTTATTCCATTATCCTCGATATACAAGAATAAATAAATAAAATAAATGTAGCTTGATGCCTTTTCGCTTGCTGTATGCTGTCTGGCTTATGATGTGTGTGTGTGTGTGTGTGTGAAAATATATTGAATAAACAGGGTTTCAACCAAAGAGAGTTTTTCACTAGAGCTACCATCAGTAGGGGGTACAGGACAGCTCAGTGGTCAGAGCACTCACTTTTCCCCCAGCTAAGGTTAAAGCAGCCTCGAGCGTGGTTACCAGTTGGATGGGTGACCGTTTCCGCGCCTTGGCTTCAGTACAGTCCCCCCCCCCTCCCTCCAGTTCACCCAGCTGTAAATGGGTACCTGCCCTCTTTAGGGTCAGGGAAGGTAAAGCAGTGAGGGAGAGGAGATGGGCGCCGCCCTCAATATGCTGGCCCCTAGAGAAGTTGAGGTCTCTGAAACCTCGCTCCCCTGCGACCACATAGGTTATGGGACACCTTTACCTTACCATAAATACTGACTCCACTCCACTCCCCCAAAAGTCCTTCGAGCGAGACTTTAAACCGAGTTTTCCTGTGGGAACGCACGCATGACGACTTTTGCTAACTCGTTAAAAAAAACAACCCCTTCCGCTTTTAGAAAGAGTGGGTCATTGCATTGCGTACTGGTAGAAACGGATACCGCACACAATAAAATTTTTATTAAAACTCCGCATGCACACTGGTGTCGTGTTTAGACACAATCCCCGAAGCTGGAATGTGGGTATCGTAATAACGGGCAAGAAACGGTCGCATACGTAAAATTCATTGGTTGAAGCTCAGAGCTCTAGCCGAGGAACGAAAAAAGATACCATCCCTTTGTGTGGACTCTCCAGTCTGGACTTCTCTCTCTCTCTCTCTCTCTCTCTCTCGCTCTCTCTCTCCCTCTCTCCTCTCTCTCCCACTCTCTCTCTCTCTCTCCTCTCTCTCCTCTCTCTCTCTCTCTCCTCTCTCTCTCTCTCTCTCCTCTCTCTCTCGCTCTCGCTCTCTCTCTC
>CM054153.1:28999165-29024165 GCA_028751875.1 Rapana venosa | reverse complement strand
CCCCCCCCCCCCGAGTGTGTGTGGTGTGTTTG
This sequence comes from Rapana venosa, assembly GCA_028751875.1. Taxonomy (NCBI): domain Eukaryota; kingdom Metazoa; phylum Mollusca; class Gastropoda; order Neogastropoda; family Muricidae; genus Rapana; species Rapana venosa. The sequence continues at coordinate 29,024,133 of CM054153.1, read as the reverse complement.
GAGAGAGAGAGAGAGAGAGAGAGAGTGAGAGAGAGTGTGTGTGTGTTTAAATAACAGATATTTAAAGCAGCATCCTAAAATCCCATCACCCTGCCGGAGTGTACAACCTTTGTGTATGTGTGTATGTGTGTTCGTGCATGCGTGCGTGCGTGCGTGCGTGCGTGCGTGCGTGTGTGTGAATTTGAATTTGTCGAAACTCTTAATTGTAACTGCGTGCATGCGAAAGAGTAGGATGAATGAAAGCGCTTTGATTTGTTGTTTTTTGTTGTTGTTGCGAGATATAGCGCTGATAAATTCCATGCATTATTATAATCATCATTATTATAATAATACTTCTTATTATTATTATAATTAATTTTTTTAATTAATGTTTATTATTATTAGTTATTGGCAAACATTTGAATGACGTTAGTGAATACAAGAGATGCGAATTTCTGTTAAAGGCTTTAGTTTCTGATTTTTTTAAAGTGTTGGCAGATTGTATTATGAATTACACAGCTTTCTCACATGGGGATGTCCAGGGGCCTTTCAGTATATATAGCATCCACACCTTCTGAAAATACTGTGGTAGGAATTCCCTCTTTTCTATCCCTCTCTTTCGTGTCTGCCTTGTTCCTTTTTCTTCCTGTCACCTCCTTCTTGTCTATTTTCTGTCTTCTTGGTCAAGTCTTCTGCCTTTTTGTTCCATAAAGACTTGAAAGATAACAGCAGAGAAAGAATAAGGAAGACAGAATGAGGGAAAGAGAAAATGAGAGAGTGTGAATGAGTGAATGAGAGAGGGGGGAGAGAGAGGGAGAAAGAGAGACACAGAAAGAGAGAGTGTTTATTTATTTATTTTGTTACTTATTCTTTTATTTCGAAGATAATGGAATAAGCACTCGCGTGCTTTTTTACATCCAATCCCCGTGTGTATGCAGTTTTGGAAATGTTGTCATCCGTTCTTACCGGCACACAATGGCCTACTCTTCCAAAAAGCGGAACAGGTTTCAATGTGCGCGCAAGATGTACTCTGTGAGAGAGAAAGAGAGTGAGAGAGAGAGAGAACGAGAGAGAGAGCAAGCACACATTATGTATCTGTACAAATAAACACATACACACACACACCACACACTCACACACACACACACACACACACTCACACACACACATAATTTATGCGTATGATAAGTAACACGGTAGAACAGACAGCACCTGTTACGCGCAAGCTTTTTTTTGTGTTGGTTTTGTCTGATTCGTCTCCACAAAGATTTCGCTAAAAGATACTTCAGCACACACTGACCGCACAACACTTTTACATTATCATTGTCTATGTCGTCTGATCTTCTCTACCCGTTCTTCGACTCTGTCTTGCCACCTTCATCACACACACACACAAACACACACACACACACACACACACACACACACACACACACACACACACACACACACACACACACACACACACACAGGGACAGACACACACACAACACACACACACACACACACACACACACACACACACACATATCTAATAGACGATCACAGGCAGTACACTGGAAGCAATGGGATTCCACTGACTGAACCCGCGCTGCCTCTCTTATGTATTTTTTTCCATTTTATTCTTTTTATATCGAGGATAACGGAATAAGCACTTATGTGCTTTTTTTTTTACATCCAGTATCGCGTGTGTATGCGGTTTTTGTAAATTCTGTCATCTGTTTCCACCGGCACACAATGGCCTACTCTTACGAAAAGCGGAACAGGATTTAACGTGTGCGCAAGATGCGTTCTGCCTGCGTTCGCACACGGGGCCTCGGTTTATAGTCTCATCGGAAGAACCACTTGGGGGCTAAAATTAGCATTGAGTGGACTTAGCGGGAAGGGAGTTCTTCGTTCCTCTCAATGTGAACGGAATATTTTTCTATGAGGAGACGTGTGAACAGACGCAGAGATATAGAAAGGGAAGGGGGTGGTCATTTTTGTGGTCTGCAGCCTTTGTACGTAACAGAAAGATCTGCTGACCCGAGTTCGAATTTCGTTCAAGAGGATTTTTTTCCTCAGGAGTTAACATCAGCGCTGACTCCACTCTCCTTCGGATGAGACTATCTAGACCGAGGTCCTGTGTGCGAACGAACGCACGCGGAACATCTCGCGCACGCGTTAAAACCCGTTCCACTTTTCGAACGAGTAGGCCATTGTGTGCCGGAGGGAACGGATGACAAAAGTTTGCAAAACTACATACACACGGGGACTGGATGTGTAAGAGCGAATGACTAACCTCTTCAACGTAACTTAAGGTGGAGCCACGTTTTCTCAGAAGTGAGATCTCATTTCGCAAGGGATAGGTCAAGACTCTTTGTCTGTCTGTCTCTGTCTCTTCCTAACTCTCACACACACACACATTTTTTCTCATTTTCTGTCTTTGTCTCTCTTTGTCTGTATTTCTGTCTCTGTCTCTGTCTGTCTGTCTGTCTGTCTCTCTCTCTCTATCTCTCTCTCTCTCTCTCCCCTCTCTCCCCCCTCCCTACCTGTGTCTGTCTGTCTGTCTGTCTGTCTCTCTCCCCTCTCTATCCCCCTCTCTCTCTTTCTACCTCTCTCTCCCCGCCCCCCTCCCCTCTCTCTCTCCTCTCTCACCGCCCCCCCCCCCCCCTCTCTCTCTCTTTTCAGCACAACACCATAGGTGAAGGAACCTCAGAACTCTACCTAAGGAACGAAAAAAAACAAAAACAAATCACAATGCATGGTGCCTCTACTTCCAAACTCCCTTCAAAAATAACAAAAGGACCCCCCTGCACCCCCCAAATAACCCATAAAAGTTCTCTCTCTCTCTCTCTCTCTCTCTCTCTCTCTCTCTCTCTCTCTCTCTCTCCCTCGCTTCACAAAAATACGTTTCCTTCTAGTCTCGCTGTCGCTGTAACCCTAGCCTCACTTGGGACAGGCCTAACAGGGCCTATTTGCATTCAACCCCTTTCCGGGTCCCTAGCTTAAAAATGCACTCTCCTGATCTCTTGTATTGTAGTCAGTCAGTAATGGGCTGTGATCAATACTGTTTGGCTGTGAGCTGTGACCACTGTGGCTGCAGAAATTATCCCCCTGAAAAGCACAGTGACAGGCCGTGTCTCGCTGAGATCCGACACCTCTTTACAGAGTGGTGATTGGCATTTTATTGGAAGTGTGTCCTGGATTTTTTTTTCATGTTTCCTGGGAGTAGTGTATTAGCTTTGCGTCCGCTATGGTTTTTTTGTTTGTATGTTTGTTTGATTTTTATTCTTTGGCTTACAGCTCCAAGGTCCACCAACAGTGAGATTTGTTTGTGGTATGCGACCGTATTTATCCGCGAAAAAGTTAGCTGCATTTTGGCTTTGGGGACATTTGCTAGGTTATGTGTGAAGGTTTGAGAGGAGCTACTTTAAAAAAAAGTTTTCTTTGGCATTTTTTCTTTGCTAGTGTTATTGAAATAGACTATTTCTAGAGCCATCAGAAGAGAGCTGGTTTTTCTTTGTTTTGGGTACTTTTGCCTTTGCTTTTTTTAAATATAATATTCCAAACAGAAAGCTGTTTGATGTATTGATGCTGTTGGATTTTGTTTTTAAAGGGGTAAATGGAAAGGGAGGAATGGCTGACTGACTTGAAATTGTCCCACATGCATGTGTGATCTTTTTCTTTGATTTTTGAAAAAGCAGCAGTGGATCAATGAAGAAGTATTGAAGGATGTGTCTAAGTGCAGTAGTTTGTGTAAATAAATATTTGTAATAGTATTATACTCGAGAAAAACTGGTATGCTACCACACGAATAATCGATATTGTACCATAACCATAAGGAATGGTATGATACCATAGACATGATAGATATATGCAACAGAATAATAGTCTTAAAGGAAACTGTTGTAATTATTTCAACCAGAATTTGCATGAGGAATATTCTTAACGAATTTTAGAGGGTAAGAACGTGAACAGTAGAGATTTCTCATTTCATCCAGTAATGAAGGGCTTCAGTGGGTTAGGACTGGTAAGCAGACATGGTTTTGCACCTCACAGATTTTGATTTTGATGATAAAATAGGTTTAAAATACACATATTGTTTCATACATTGTTCCCATAAAACGTTGAAGATATTCACAGATTCACAACACTGACAAAAACAACTACAAAAAACCTCAAAACTTCAGAGCTCTTTGCATCAACTTCCTTTTCCTTGTTTTATTTGGGGGGGGGGGGGGGGGGCTGTGGCGGGGTTAACGGTTACCCTGTTTTTGTTATTCTTCTCTGTAATGATAAAAGGAATAACTGCATTGCCTATGAAACCATGATGTTCATTTCGCATATGATACATTTCTCCCATTGTTGCCATCTCAGAAATTCGGGGGGATTTACTTGGGACAGGTCTATTTGCATTTATTCCTTCTCCCAACTATTTCGGCTTCCACTTCACTGTCCCTTATATCTTTAACTGGTAAGGGTGGGATCAATATTTCTGGCTATGTGAACTGGGACCGCTAAAGCCACAATACTGCAAAAGGACGACGGAGAACCTCTAAATCCAAGTGGTTACTACCGTTTTGACTTGAACCTTGTTTTGGGTCCGTAAAGTCATGGTTCAAATCTCAACCCACAGTAGCAGTTAGTGACATAGGTGGGGGATTTTTATGATCTCCCAGGTCAACTTCAAGTGCAGACCTGCCAGTACCTTAATTACCTTTGTGTATATATACACACACACGCGTAGAAGATCAAATATGTACGATAATGATCCCATACTTTATATGTAATTTATATATACACTCTATATATTTTATATGCACGTTAATGATTCCACACTTATATATCGGGTTAGCCAGCCACAGCCAACCCTGTACCAGAATTAACACCTAGAGCACGATGCCACAGTCTTCTGAGACTGATGGCTGCCAAGAAGACTTTATATTGGCATTTGGCCAGTTATGGAAACACAAACACACCAACTCGGCGTGTGATCTTTACGAAAACGTCAGCAGCTCTGAAGTTGGCATGTATTGGCTGAGGCCAGCAGGCAGACGTGCAGATTTACAAGCACAGAAGAAAACCCACACAATAGGGAACATACAGAGAGAGAGAGAGAACACTAAACACTGAAAGTAGTTTATTGCCATTAACAATACAGTCTTTTTGGCAAGGAGCACAGTATGAACACAATTAAACCAATATGCTGTTTGGAACAAGAAAATAATGAAAACCGAAAGAGGAAAAGGAATATCCAATAACTAGATTCAACCGAATGCATTAGTTGTTATCATACATTAATTGTTATCACAAGCTTGCAGGCTCCCCCCCCCCCCCCCCCCACACACACACACCCACCAGTGTCATGTTCCCCGCAAATCAGCAACAGTGTGGGACAATTGAGAGAGAGAGAGTGTACTTATTTCCAATGGTGATAGATAAGCATTAACTTACTGTTTTCATTCTGCCCTTGCTGTGAATAGGGGATTATCATTAACAAAGAGATCAATAAGAGAGCAAAACACACACAGAAGAAAAGGGACAATGGTTTGGGTATCCAGGGGTGAAGAACACTATAACATAACATCCAAAATAATTCATGTCCTCCTTTCTGTTTTCCCCTCTTGTTGATGATATTGATTTCTAGCATCACTTCTCCTGTCTTTTCTTGTAATGACCATAAGCGCATCGCTGCGTGCCAGCCTCCCCACACAGTTTCTCTCTTGCAGAATACGTTGTCTTCCCATTCTGGCTGTCTCAGTCAGTAACCACAGTCTCGCTTGGGACAGGCCTATTTGCATTCATCCCAGGCCCTTTCCTTCGCTTAAAGGTTCTTCAGCCCCCCCCGCCCCCCCCCACGATCTCTTATCTCTGTAGTCAGTGGCGGTGTAATCAATACTGTTGGCTGTGAACTGCGACCACTGTGGCTGCAGACTCCCAGAAGGACTGTGACTGGCCGGCTGTGTGCTGAGATCCGACACCTCAAAGATCAGGAGGGATTGGGGTTCTTCATTTGCAAGTGTAGTGGTGGTTCGTCTCTGAAAGATCGTATATTAGCATAGTATCTGCCAGATAGAGCATGTATTTTTTGGATAGATTTTTTGTTTGTTTGTCTGCTAGTCTTAATTGAAATAGGTGTTGTGCTGGTGTTGTTGAAAATCAGTTTGGTGGTTTGGTTGGTTTGGTTTGGTTACATTCCCAGCAGAGTTATCCAATGTAGGGACAGTACCATCAACGGCAACTGATGGATCATTGGTCAGAGCACTTCTTCTCCCCACGCTAAAGTTAAGGAATGTTTTTCTGGTTACCTCTTGGATGGGTGACTGTTTGTGCACTTGAGTTCCAGTAGAGTCCACCAGTTCACCCAGCTATAAATGGGTACTTACTTTCTCTAAGGACGGAAGGGGTAAGGCAGTGAGGGAAAAGAGATGGATGCCACCTTAGAGATGCTGAGGTCTTTGACAGCTTGCTCCTCAATGACTGTATAGTTTATGGGACCATCTTTTTTTAATTGATTGCGTATCATAGAACAGGATGATGAAAGATGCAGAGGAGATAGTCTGCAGGGACACTACTTTACAGCTTCAGCACCAAGAAGAATAGTTGAATAAATTGCATGAATCATTGGAAATGAATATGAACTGGAGGGAGGGGAGTAACCTAGTGGTTATAAGGTTGCACTTATGATCTGACAGCCTGGGTTTGAGCCTCCACAAAGGTACCCATTCAAGAAGATTTTTCTCCCTGTAGTTAACATCAGTACAGACTCCACTCCCTTAATTTTTTTTCAGGTCAGACTATAAAATGAGGTCCCATATGCATACACATGGAGAACATCTTGCATATACATTAAAATCCATTCTGCCCTTTGGGAGAGTAGGTCATTGCACACTGGTAGAAACCGATGACCATTTTTTTTTTAAAATGTGTGCAGGTGGGTGTATTTAGATATCATCCCAAAGTCGGAATGCAGCTTCATTCATGGTGGGCAAAACCAATCACATAGGCAAACTCTCACTGCTAGTGAGATTCAGGGCTCTAAACATGGAGTGGGAAAAATAGTGGAGAAACTTTGGATGAAAATAACATAGTCAGTGGGTCATGAAGGTTCAAATGGGCCAATAATGGTGGAACAGTGTTCACTTGTCAGTTTACACTATACTGTTAACAGATAAGGACTTTTTCCTCTTTTGCCTGTGAAAGCTCAAGGACACCCACAAGTGCAGAACATATGTAGCACAAAACCTGTTCATTACTAATATCACTTTGGGTGAAGTGACGTTTAAATTTCAGAAAGAACCATGCCTCTTTGATACCTTCTTTCTATTGTTCCATTTTTAGCTAAATTTCTTCCCTTTCGTCTCTTTTCTTTCTTGTAATAATAACAATACTGTATGCCTCTCTCTCTCTCTCTCTCTCTCTCTCTCTCTCGGAGTACGTTTCTTTTCCATTCTTACTGTCTCAGTAGCCACAGTCTCACTTGGGACAGGGCTGTTTTTGCATTCATTCCCTTTCTCCCAAGCTTAAAGGTTCAGTCTCCGATCTCTTATCTCTGTATTCAGTAGCGCTGTAATCAATACTGTTGGCTGTGCGCTGCAACCACTGTGGCTGCAGAATCCTAGAGGGACAGTGTGTCGAGATCTGACACCACCTTGCAAATTTATGATTGGGGTTCTTCATTTGCAAGTGTATCGTTTTTCAGTCTTAGAGGGAATATCTGTCATACAGTTAGGTTCCCCCTTGGGGATGCTGAGGGAGCAGGGTGCTCTATCTGGAAATTCTGTGTTGGTAATTCCCTCTTCTCTGTCTCTCTCTTTGTATCTGCGTTGCTTCTTTCTTCCTGTCACCTCATTCTTTTGTCTATTTTCTGCCTTCTTGGTTTATTTTCCTTCCTCCTTTTTTCCCAGAAAGACTTAAAAGATAACGAATCCCTTCCATACTGAAGTCAGAAGTGCCGGGCCTGACTTGTCAGGCTTTTAACGGCAGTGCGTCACTTTTTCGCTCATATGACACACAGAAATGTTTGCTGTCTAAGCATTCTGCGATGATGGTGGGCAAAAACTGTAGCATACAAAGAAACCTCACCACTGGTTAAAATCTCAGAGCTCTAGCCAAGGAACAAAACACAAAAACCATCTTCACCTTTCTTCATTTTCTCCCCTTTATTTTTCTACTAAGGATAACGCAGCCATTGCATGCCAAGAAACCTTCATAAGTTTCTCCTACTTGGAATACCCTTTTCCCCATTTCTGGCTATCTCTTTTAAACTACAGTCTCACCCTGCTTGGGACAATTTGCATACATACATCCTCTCTTGACTTATTATACCCAGTCCTCTTATCTCTTATCACTGTAGTCAGTAAAAGTGGGGTGTAATCAATACCGCTGGCTGTGAACTGCGACCACAGTGGCTGCAGAATCCCCTAGGGAAAGCGACTGGCCGGCTGTGTTGTGAGATCCGACACCTCCTTTACGAGGGGGTGTTGATTGGGGTTCTACATTTGCAAGCCTATTGGTTTTCTATCTGCGAAGGATCGCCTGCCGACGCAGTGTCTGCTAACATTAACTGTGTAAACAACGTAGGTTTTTCTTTTTCCACTGATGTTTCTTACACCTCACAATTTGTTGGCTCATACACATAGTGCAGGGTCTTTGTTTAGAAAAAAAACACACCTGGAATGAAGGGAAGGGGACGGGATAGCTTAGTGGTTAGAGGGTTGCGCTTGTGCTTCAATGATCCAGGATGGATCCCAGGTTCGAGCCACCCACACCCCAGACATCTATTCAAGGGAGTGTTTCCCCTGGAGTTACCATCGGAGCTGATTCCACTTCCCAGAAAGTCCTTCAGATGAGACTTAAAGCTAAAAGTCTTTTGAGCGAACACATGCAGAACATCTTGCCCACATGTTAAAACCTGTTCCCCCTTTTTGGAACAGTATGCCAATACGTGCTATTAAGAATGGATGACAATTTTTAAAAAATGCATGCACATAGGTGTATGAACCATAAGTAAATGAGGTTAACAAACATTTGTGAACAATGAGAATAAAAGACGTAATAAATAAAACATGAGATGATTGTTCCAAGAGAAGGAAGCCTGGCTTTTGCCAGTTCGTTTTACGTCCAGACATTTCTGAAAACATGACGATTTTTTCGTATTCCAGTAGATATTTAGCAATACTGTATTGTAAGGGACTGACGAGGTCACAACCGTAAAACAGAGTCCTGATAAAAAGATATCCAAAAACCTGTTTAAAAGACTATTTCTATGTGATTCTATATCTATCAACGAAACATTTACTAACGATTTCTATTTGATTCTATCTTTTTGAAACAAACATTTACAAACCATTCCTATTTGATTCTATGTTTATCCAAGAACATTTACAAACCATTTCTATTTTATTCTATATTTTCATTATCAGATATAGAAACAAACAACAACAAGCCTAAGATTTTAGTTGTCAGTTTTTTTCTTTTTTCAATTAAAAAAAATCTTTCTTCATGAAGTAAAAAAACACATCTCATTATACAATAGTATACAGTAATGATCTCTCCAGTTCGACGTTTCGGGTCCAGGATTCCTCTTCCTCGTTAGAAGTAACTTGTACTCGGTGTGTGTGTGTGTGTGTGGCTCTAATGGGAAATTTCTCTTTCGTCCGGGGCAAATTTCGTTGTCTGGCGACCTAAACAATTTGTCCCAGTCGGTGAGATTTATTAGGTTCTATCAGTAGAGATTGGGCAGCCATGATTTGAATGGCGTTAGCTGGGTCTGGGCAGCAGCGGGTACAGAAAGGAATCGCATTTGAGTAGGTTGGCTTGTCGTTGTCTTGTTGTTGTTTTGTTTTTTGTGATTTTTGTGTTTGGTCATCAGGAAAGTGTATGGACAAATTTACACCAATGTTGTTTTTGTCGTACAGTTTTACGAGGTGAAGTATATTAAAGTGTACATCCACACTGTATTTTGCGTTTACAATTGTACAAGGGGCAGTACTTTACAATGCATATCAACATTGTTTTTGCCTTACAATTCTACAAGGTGCGCTACATTACAATGCATATCAACATTGTCTTTGTGTTGCAATTGTACATTGATGCATTACATTATGATGCACATCAACATTGTCTTTGTGTTACAATTTTGAAATATGTAGTTAACCTTCTATATGTGCTCTGTGTCCATAAACACACACACGCACACACACACACACACACACACACACACACACACACACACACACACACACACACCTCTCAATACTTAATCGATATTTCTTTTCTTCTTCTCCTCTGCATACTGCTAATAAAATGTTCAACTTGCAGGAAATGGATAGACTGTAGTTTTACGTTGTTAATCCTACAGTTTCCTTTTGCGCAAGTAAGGCTAGACGCTATCTTGTTATATCCTTGTAATTCACATTCCGTTTTCAATTTGGAGACTTAACGTCCACGATAATAGGCACGAGCAATTAACTGCAGACTCCCTAAAGATCCCTTTTTTCGCGATGTTCCACCGAACAACACTTTCAACATCCCAGGAGAATTGGGCATTTTCTGGTTGATTTTTTTAATAATAATAATAATAATAATAATAATGTATGGAATTTATATAGCGCTGAATCTTGTAAAGCAACAAATCAAAGCGCTCAGATGACTTTTTTTATATCGAGGATAATGGAATAAGCACTCATGTGCTTTTTTTTTTTACATCCATTCCCCCTGTGTATGTGGTTTTGTAAATTTTGAGTTATAAGGTGCTATAGTTGGTCACGATGTACAAGGTTGGTTTTTAAAGAAATACGACTTTGGTTTTATTTCGGTTTTATGTGTCGTTGATGTGGGTTTATTCCCCCACAACGTGTTGACCGTCCTGGGTTGACCCTTATGGTTGACCAGGGCATTGATACGAGTAATGCATGCTAGAAGAGTTGGTTTCAAACCCTGTATAATAGTTGCAAAGTTTCAATTTGAGATGTAGACGGTAGAGTTGGTTTTAAACCCTATGTATGGATGCAAAGTTTTAATCTGTGATTCAAAACTGTTATGAGGTGACAGCCCCAAAATGGCCTCTGTGGTCGGCGGGGCTATAAAAAAAGAAGATTGAATTGGATTGGTCGTGGCTTTTGTAGCGAAACTTTTAAAATACAGAGTTGAATGGGAAATGGTAGTTGTTCCTGGATATCAGTAAGAAGTTGCAAACTGGAGAAATATGATCCACTAGTCTAGTATTATTTGCATTTTCATGGCAGCTTGATTGTGCACATTGCAAAGGTGATATTTTGCGACATTAGAGCAAACCCAGGTTATCTCCTTCTTTGGGCGCCCTGGAGATAACCTGTTTTGGCTCTAATGTAGCGATTTAGGTTTTTTCTTTATATCTTTGTTTTTGGGGTGCATGATGGTGAAGAAACACATTGCATCTGGATCTTTTTTTTTTCAATATTGCACAAATGAAATGGACTTTTCCACAAGAAAAAACACAAACTTACATGTGTGCAAGAAAGACGCGCAAGCACAAACGTGCGCGTGCGTGCACCTCACGCCTAACCTGTTTTACTCCCTCTCCTTACACACACACACACACACACACGCACGCACGCACGCACACACACACACACACACACAAACACACATACACAAACAACACACACACACACACACACACACTCTCGTATCACCCGATTATTTGTAGAGCAAATTATGTATGTGAAGTAGAATCTTTAGAATGCCGTACAGGTATATGTTTACTGAGGTCAAACAGATTACCTTTAAATGGAATTTCACGTTATGGCAAACCGATTACTGATCCATTCTGCTCTCAGTGTGATGGCCAACAAATTGAAGATGTTTGTCACTTTTTACTTGTATGTCCAAAATATGCTGTATTGCGAAGAAAATGTATTCCTTTGTATTATTATAGATTTCCATCGAATCTGAAAATGCAGCTTCTTTGTATGAACACTAAACCTAGTTTGATGTTTAAAGTTGGATCATTTCTTACTAAATGTTTAGATATCAGAAGTAAGGATGTTCACCTTTCATGAAAGTATATGATTAACTGTTGTTCCTATGGGCCATATGGCCTGCAAAAACTGAATTAAAATTATTGTTATTGTTATTGTTACACACTCGCACACATGGGATAGCCTAGTGGTTTCCAATGGGATAGCCTAGTGGTTAGAACATTGCGCTCGCAATCTGACGGCCCGGGTTCGATTCCCGTTCAAGGGGATATTTTTCCCTGGAGTTAACATCAGTGTCGACTCCACTCTCCCCAAAAGTCCTTCGGATGAGACTATAAACCGAGGCTCCGTGTGCCAACGCACGCAGAACATCTTTCGCACACGTTAAATCCTGTTCCGCTTTTCGTAAGAGTAGGTCATTGTGTGCCGGTGGGAAGAAATGACAAAATTTACAAAACCGCATACTACACACGGGGACTAGGATGTTAAAAAAGCTCATAAGTGCTTATTCCATTATCCTCGATATAAAAGAATAAAATGAATAAAAATAAAAATAAACACACACACACACACACACACACACACACACACACACACACACACACACACACACACACGACACTACCACCACTCTAGCACCATCGCCAAGACACTTAACCATCGCAACAACCCCTGCCACACCACTCAAGAAAATGGCCACAGTGGCAGCCTGGTGTGTGGTGTAATGCTGACGTCTTTAAAGAAGAAGGCGGTTTAGTTAGTTAGGTCTTCTTCAGTTTTCAACCTTTCGCGCGTGTGGCATGTTGTTAGTCTGGAAGTAAAATTGTGCCAGGGATATCTCCAACTGAAGGTGTCTTGTGTTGAGTATCTGTGTCTAGTCTGTGTTCTGTTTGTCATGTCTTGTCTGTATCTGTCTGTCTGTCTTTCTATCTCTCTCTCGCTCTCTCAACTTTGGTCCCAATTGTAATTTGAGCTGTGTTTTGTTCTGAAACTTTGAGCCCCGATGTGTTTGAGTTGTTGGTCTAGGTCAGCAATTTATTCATGATTTTGGAGTAATGCATTTTTTGGAACATACATTTTCGAGTACATGTCAAGGTGTATAGTTATGGCAGGTTCTTATCAAAGATTACGTGAAGGTATGTTTCATTCTCGACATGTTTTTTCCCTCCCTTCCCTTTGTATTGTATTGCAGCCAAAGACCGATGTATAATAGTTCATTTCAGAGTTCAACGAGTTCAGAGTTTGCTTTCTCTCTCTCTCTCTCTGCCTCACTCTCTCCCTCCCTCCCTCCCTCTCTCTCTCTCCTCCTCTCCCTCCTCTCCCTCCTCTCCCTCTCTCTCTCTCCCCCCTCTCTCTCTCCCCCCCTCTCTCTCCCTCCCTCTCCTCTCTCTCTCTCTCCCCTCCCTCTCTCTCTCCCTCCCTCTCTCCCTCCCTCTCTCTGTCTCTCTCCATCTCCCTCCCTCTCTCTCACTCCCTCCCTCCCCTCTCTCTCCCTCCCTCCCCCTCTCTCTCCTTCCCTCCCTCCCTCTATCCTTCCCTCTCCCTCCCTCTCTTTCTCTCTCTTTGCCTAGCGTTCATCGATATATATAGGTCCAGCCCCATCCCCTTGGACATACACAACACAACACAACACAACACAACAGTGTTTATGGAGACTAGTCAAAGCGAGACACCTCAGTCTCCCCTAAGGGAAGACTTTGTCTTTACGTGACAGCAACAACAATGAGAGATGACACCTGTGATGATGATGATGATGATGATTGATGATGATGGAGAAGACGGTTATTACGCCGTCAGCAGCATCCTTTGCAGTGAACTGACCAGATGGTCTTCGCTAGTTCATTGAAACCCCTACCTCGCTCCCAGAGTGGTGAGGCGAGGGTAATGGGCTGTTAAGAAAGTGAGAAACTTTCAGGGAAGCTGATGGTCTGGACTGGACTCTACGTGTGCTCTTGTGTGTGTGTAAGTGTGTGTGTGTGTGTGTGTGTGTGTGTGTGTGTGTCTGGGTTTAAAGTAGTGGTGCTATCAATGATGCCATGATGTCTGCGGGACTCTCAGAACGCGTGCCATTTGCATGCACATTCTCCTGTGTGTCTGCCTATTAACTTTTTTTTATATATATCTCTTAAGTGAACAGGCTTTTTAAAAAATAAAAACTGAATATTTTTTACCTTTTGAAAGTGATTGAAGTCTGCTGCCTGGAAAGGAAAGACATTGAATTTTTTGTGAAGTTCGGGACACTCAGCCAGAAGGCTGCTTATTCAGAGAGGAAGAAAAGTGAAAATGTCCCATGTCACGCACGAATTGTGTACCAACTGTACAAGAAAGTGTATAAGCGATGAATTTCAGTTATGCTTTCAAACGCCTGTGTTTCTGTGAAAGGAGATACCCGAGGTATTGTCAAAAGTATAATATTGAAAAGTCGAAGGTAAAAAACAATTGTTATACATTATTCAGTGTAAAGAATAAACGGATACTTGAAAATATATTCCGTTTTTTCTTTTAAAAACTATTCTGAGTTTTGAAGTTCTCTTATGTTATTTATGTTTTGTAAGTACATTGATATTGAGTGTGCCTGTGTGATTCAGTTTTCTGATGCAATTTTCATCAAATGCCAATCACAGTCATTACTCCAAGGTTGTTTTTTTTTACCTCTAAAAAGGAAAAACAAATATGCTTGGAACGAAAGTGGATTGGCCTGGTAAAATCTCAGAAGAATTCATTAATTTGAAAGTTGATAACCTCGCAAAAAAAACCCCACCCGTGTAATATAGCAGAAATTTTGCATGATTGAACATGGTTCGATCTTTTTGTGTTTAACTGTGATTCTAAAACTGTAATATAGTTAAAATCTGTGTTCATAACAGGATTTTTGTTAATTTTATATATTCGTTCCTCGGCTAGAGCTCCGAGGTTCACCCATGGTGAGATTATGCGTGCGCGACCGATTTTTAACCATCACTAAGGTAGCCACATTCCGACTTTGGGGATGATGGGTGTCTAAAATACTGATCTTTAAATCTGGAGAACAACGTTATTATCTTGGCATTTCGTTTTTTGCTTTACATGCAGAGTTTTTGGAAAGGTCGTTTCTCTCTCCTTCACTTCATCTCTATGAGGATTGAACAGGGATATGCGCTTTCATGCTATGATTTGGACCAGTCGTATATAACATAGTCTATTCCTAACCCAAGGTGCAGATTGTATATAGGTAGGCATCCGTCAGTCTCGGAAGACTGCGGAGTTGCGCTCTAAGGTTTTAATTCTGGTACAGCGTCGGGTTGTGGCTGGCCAGTCCCACACGGGAATGACAGACAGTGCCTATGGCAGAGGGCACAGATGAAATCTGACCACCAAGAAGCATAAGCGACCTACCGTTCCGAAAAAAAAAGTGACTGGTTCTTCAAGTGTACACAGAAAGTTGTCTGATTTAATTAATTAATTAATTAATTTTATTCTTTTATATCGAGTATAATGGAATAAGCGCTTATGTGCTTTTTTATACCCAGTGCCCGTGTGTATGCGGTTTTGTCAATTCTGTCATCCGTCCCCACCGGCACACAATGGCCTACTCTTACGAAAAGCGGAACAGGATTTAACGTGTGCGCAAGATGTTCTGCGTGCGTTCGCACACGGGGCCTCGGTTTATAGTCTCATCCGAAGGACTTTGGGGGAGAGTGGAATCTGCACTGATGTTAACTCCAGGGGAAAATATCCCCTTGAACGGGAATCGAACCCGGGCCGTCAGACCGCGAGCGCAATGCTCTAACCACCAGGCCATCCCGTCTCCCCAGTTCGACCCACCACCAAGACGCCCTTTCAAATTTCCTCTGGAGTTAGTATCAGTATTGACTTCACTCCTCCGAAAGTCCTTCGGATGAGACTATAAACTGAGACCCCGTGTGTGCGAACGCACGCAGACCTTGCGCACACGTTATTTAATTTCATTTCATACCACTTTAAGTCACGGCAGATTTCTCTGCGTGAAATTCGGGCTGCTCTCTCTGTCTCGGGGAGAGCACATCGCCACCACAAGAGCAGCGCCACCCATTACTTTTTAAAAAAAATATTCCTGTTTGCAACTGCAGTTGTTTCTCTATCAGAGTGGCTTTTTTCTGCAGAATTTTGCCAGGGACAACTCTCTTGTTGCCATGGGTTCTTTTACGTGCCCTAAATAATGTTATGCAACACACGGGATGTCGGTTTATCGTCTCGTCCGAAAGACTAGCACCCAGACCACCACTCATGATCGAATGGATGGGGGGGGGGGGGGGGGGTATGGCCCAAACGGGAATCAAACCACCGCACAACTTCCAACCCGGACTTTTTTCTTTGTAGGTAAGGGCGTTACCTCTAGACCACCGATCCACCATTACAACCCGTTCTGTCTTTTGGAAGAGTAGGCTTTTTATACCGGTAAGAACGGTTGACAAAAAGATAAAATTCTCTAAAAACAACCCAAAAAAACCTGTACGCACACTTGTGTCGTTTTTAGACAGCCATCATCCCCGATGACGGAATACAGGTACCCTTTAACGGTGAGCAAAATCGGTTGCGTATATACATACAAAAAACAACAACCCCTCACCATTGGTGTACCTTGGACCTCTAAGCTGAGGAACTAACAAACAAACAAAAATGCCCAAACACATTCTCTGCAAATCAATAGTGTAGACACGGACTCCGAACGTGCTGTAGAATCTGCGGTCCCAGTGGCAAAGAACAAGCAATGGTTGTTGCTTGCTTTGGAGTTTCACGTCTGTCTACACATCGGATTTTTTGTGTGTGTTTTTTTTTGTTAGAGAGAGAGAGAGATGTTGGAAGAGGTACTGAAGATGTATAGCGTTTTTCATGTTACGCGGTTTGCCATTTCAGGTGGAAGACAGGCTGTGTGGACTTAGAAAGTGGTTTTTGCTAGATGTACATGTACTCTGTCTCTGTCTCTCTCTCCTTATCTCTTCCCCTCCCCCCCCCCCTCTCTCTCTCTCTCTGTGTCTCTCTCGCACGCAAGCAGCATCATATGCACGCATGCAGGCAAAGTTGTGTGTGTGTGTGAGAGAGAGAGAAGAGAGAGAGAGAGAGAGAGAGAAGAGAGAGAGAGTGTGTGTGTGTATGAGAGAGAGTGTGTGTGTGTGAGAGAGTGTGTGTGTGTGAGAGAGAGTATGTGTGTGTGTGTTAATGTGTGTGTGTGAGAGAGAGTATGTGTGTGTGTGTGTGTGTGTGTGTGTGTTAATGTGTGTGTGTGTATGCGTGTGTGTGTACGCGCGTGCGCCATGTGCATGCGTGAAATAATTGGTGATTCTATTCTTGTACTTTTGATTATTTTCCCCTCTCGTCTAAAGGGCTATAATGCTATAGACAATAATATATTGTCATCGTCATTCTCTACTACTACTACTACTACTACTACTACTACTACTACTATACTACTACTACTACTACATTGGCGACGACGATAGCGATGATATTACTACCTTCTTGTTCTTGATGTATTTGTTTATTCTTGGTGTATTTTCTCTTTTATCGTTTCCTTTACTCTTTTCCTTTCCATTTGTTTTCTACCAGACATATTGTTTGTGCTTTGATGTTAAAACTGTTCCCACCTTTTTTGAGGGCTGGATGAAAAAAATACATTGTACTTAACCTAATACCTTCTTTAAATAAAATGTCGTATTTCGTAATTTCGTTTTCTCTCTCTCTCTCTCTCTCTCTCTCTCTCTCTCTCTCTCTCTCTCTCTCTCTCTCTCTCTCTCTCCTCTCTCTCTCTCTCTCTCTCTCTCTCTCTCTCCCCCCCCTCTCTCTCTCTCTCTTCTCCTCTCCTCCCCTCTCTCTCTCCCTCTTCTCTCCCTCTCCTCCCCCCTCTCTCTCTCTCCTCTTCCTCCCTCTCCTTTCTCTCCTCTCTCTCTCTCTCTCTCTCCTCTCTCTCTCTCCTCTCTCTCTCTCTCTCTCTCTCTCTCTCTCTCTCTCTTTTTTCTGTGTGTATGTGTGTATACGTGTGTGTGTGTGCGTGTATGTTCTTGTTTTTCGTTTTTGAGTGGTAATGTTTTGATAAAAGGGGGAAAGGGGTGGGGGGGCCCCCTGAAGTTGCGTGTTATTTTGGCTGCTGGGAATCTTCAAAGATATTCTCGCACTAATGGAAAAAGACATTTCATGCCGAAGAGGTTTCGGAAAGCTGTTTGCATCTACCTCTCTGTCTTTGTGTCTCTGCATGTCCATGTCTCTGTGTCGGTCTGTCTCTAAGTCTCTGTCTCTCTCTCTGTCTGTGTGTCTGTTTCTGTCTGTCGACATGGCTGTGTGTCTCTTTCTCTCTCTATTAGGGAGCAAGCGATATATATATATATATATATATATATATATATATATATAGAGTCATATATTATATCACTCCCTCCCTCCCCTCCTCCTCCTCCTCCTTCTTCTTTTTCTTCTTCTGTTTCCCCTCCTCCTCCTTCTCGTTCTTCTTCTGCTCGTCCTCCTCCTCCTCCTCTTCTTCTTCTTCTTGTCTTGAACAAAGAAAATGGGACTTGTCATGTATTCAACGTTTTGTGCTGCATAAACTTCAGATGGCCATTACAGTTTTGACGGGTATGCATGCTTGTCCCTGATGATTAACATTTGTTAGCGTTTGTGGCTCTGTGTGTGTGCGTGCCTGCCTGCCTGTCTGCGTGCGTGTGTGTGTGTGTGTGAGGGAGAGAGAGCTCTGGACTCTGAAACCGTTTTAATGCACAACAATGCATTATGAGAGAGGGAGGGAGGGAGAGAGAAAGAGCTCTGAACTTTGAGAAACAGTGTTGATGCACAACAATGCATTTTCAGGGAGAGAGAGAGAGAGAGAGAGAGAGAGAGAGAGAGAGAGATCTCTGAACTCTAAAATAGTTTTAATGCACAACAATGCATTTTGAGAGATAGAGCTCTGAAACGGTTTTAATGACTCAATGCATTTTGAGCGAAACAGACAGACAGAGACAGACAGACATACAGAGAGAGCGAGCAGGCATATATACATAGTTATATGCATGCCCGTCTTCCTGTCCTTCTCTGTCCTCAAGTCTTTTGTCTATCTATCTCTGCTGCTCTGTCACAACAATCTTTTCCTATGCTATATTACACGAAGCAGTCACTCACGCTGTGGGGCACGTTTCTCCACGTGCCTCGGGGGGGGGAACAGCCTACACAACAGCAAGACACTTTGGGGCGGTGGCCACATGAGGAAGCTGTTATGTCATATCACCACTTCTCTTCCAGTCCATCTCTGTCAGCACTAACGAAATCAGCAGTCACAAATCGTACACTGGGGGGAGGGGCAGTGCAGTAGACTTCCTTCCACTCTGTGAACTCCTCTCTGCTGCCTCTTCTAGTATAGTACTGGTAATTTTTTTCTTCTTTCTTGAAGCTGAATTGGATAAACTGTTGCTAAAGATTGGGTATTTCGTCATTGTTGTCACTGTCGAACGCTTAGACAGCAAGTACTGTTGTCTTGTCACATGAGCGAAAATGCGTTGCACTGCCGTTAAGCGCCTGACAAATCAGGCCCCATGCATCTGACTTCAGTGTGGGAGAGAAATGTTATTTTATCAGTCTTTCTGGGTAAAAAAAAAAAAAAAGGCAGGGGAATGGACTGAGAAGGCAGAAAATAGACAAAAGAGGTGACAAAGAAGAAAAGGAACAAGGCAGGGATTTAAAAAAAAAGAGCGGGATAGAAAAGAGAAATTGTAGCACAGAATTCCCAGAAGGTGGGAATGCTATTTAGGGAAGGGTATTAAAGTATATGTCTCTCTAATAATAATAATGATAATATAATAATAATAATAATAAATGGAACTTATATAGCGCTATATCTTGCAAAGACAAATCAAAGTGCGTGATTTTGATAAAATCTCTCATGTCTGTCTGTCTGTCTCTTTCTTCCTCCATCTCTCTCTCTCTTCTCTCTCTCTCTCTCTCCCTCTTCCCTCTCCTCCCCCTGTCCCCCGCCCCCAACCCAGTCAGCCCTAAAAACAATCCATACCTTGCCCTCCCCCACTGTACACCTCTCCACACACTGTGCTAATGGTGCGGGTCAAAGGAGTGACATCACAGTTTCCCTGGGGAAGGCAGTCTTACAGCACAGCTAGACAAGCCAATTGGCAACATCACCCCTGACTATTGACCACCACCCCCTTCTCCCCCCCTCCCCCCCCCCCCCCCCCCCCCTACCCTCCCTGCTCAATAAATGCCCTCCACATTGTAAGGTGATTGTGGTGGTTTAAAAAATGTGTAGACTGTGTCAGATATATTGTTTCTACTTGTCAGTTTTAGTGTGTAACCCATTCTTTCCTTCAATTTAACCTATCCCGTAGTCTTGTAGACCGTTTGGGGGCACCACTGATAATTTTCCAACCAGCTTCCTCCACTCCCTGAGGTCCTTAGTTTTCTGTAGGAAATCGTTCCACTGAAAGGCCAGTCCACTCTCTAATGTTTTCTGTCTGCCTCTTCGTCTCCACTCGCTGTACTATTTGTTCCCTGTAGGACGGTCTTGGCCAGTCTAGATGTTCATGTGATGTTTCTGTGTAACTCATTACCCTTAGCTATCTCCATCACCACCAACCCTACCTAAGCGCGTTCGCGCGCACATGTGTGCGTGTGCGTGCGTGCGTGTGTGTGCGTGTATGTATGTGTGTGTGTGTGTACATACGCGCATAAATTTGACATTCATCAATCCTAATGTTTGTGGAATGTTGCATGCGTGTAGTTGATTTGAGTGCAAACGCTTTGATTTGTTCGCTTTTCAAGATTTAGTGCTATATAAATGCTATATATTTTGATCACTATTACTATTATTATTACCATCATATCATCATCATCATCATCATCATCATCATCATCATCATAACTATTATTAACATTATTATTATTAGCTTAAAAACAGGATCACAGTGTTACAAGAGTTAAGCAAGGCAAGGTACTGCCCTTGATTCTACACTGTGTTGTTTATGTTTCACTTGACTCTTACGTGGATTTCCCACAACGCCGTGAGCATCCTAGATTGACCCTTAGGGTTGGCCAGGGCGTTGATGCAGGGAACGTCAGTAGCGTTGGTTTAAAACCCTGTTTTAATCTAGTGCATATATAGTTCCATAGTTTTAGTTTGAAACTTATCAAAGTTACAAGCTGACAGCCCTGATAATATGGCCTCTGTAATATGCGGGGCTGTAAACTAGAGGATTGGATTGGAGCATTTGATTTAGACACGTCTATTCTTTAAAAACTGATAGACAAATGCTTCTTACAGAGCATTCCAGTTCCAGAGGGAATGAAATGATTCAGATATATTGTCACTTAAGGGTTTTCCTTTTAGATGGGTGGTGTTAGATAGTTGAAGGTATTAGGGGGTGTTGGTTTTTAATCTTGAAGTGAAAATTACTGGAGCCACTGACACTGAATGAGGTGACAGCCCTGATATGGCTGTCGTGTCTGTAGGGCTGTAAACAACAAGGAATGGAATGTTGTATATATTTTGAAACTTTGTGGTCAGCTAGGACATCATAGGCTGGATGTAGAGTTGACTCCGTCACGTTTGTTCATTGGTCAGGTTGGCATGAAAGTTCTGGCCAGCAGCACTACAGGATACTCATTTCTGTTTAAAAAAATGTATGGGGTTTTGTCAGCCAACAAATCATTGTGTATAAGTGTCATTCCTTTTGGCAAAGGTATCTGGCCAAGCTATGTAAACTGTTCTGACACCTGAGAGCACTGGCACCTACTTTCTAAAGTTTCTTTCGCTCAAGTCATTACTGCGTAGACCTCTTCCCCCCCCCCCCTTTTTTTTCTTTACTTGGACTTTTTGAAAAAAAAATATAACCATTTATTTTCCTTGAGCCACAACCAGGGCAGGCCACCTGTTTGAGAGGATTTGACACCTCAAGTTTAAATCAGTACCACATCCACTCCTTCCAAAATCCTTAGGATGAGACTAGAAACCAAGGTCCTGTGTGCAAACTTAAACAGACAATCTTGTGCACACGTTTAAACCCGTTCACACGTTTGGAAAATAGGCCATTACATGCTGGTAGGAATGAATAAGAACTTTAAAAGAAAAGCGTACGCACACTGGTGTTGTATTTAGACATCATCCCTGAAATCAGAATGCAGCAACTTTAACTATGGAAAAAAATAAACGGTTGCATACACAAAAATCCCGTTATTGGTGAACCTCAGAGCTCTAGCTAAAGAACATTTTTTAAAAAATCTACCCCTGCTCTTTTACAGTAATGACAGCAATTGTATATCATTCAACTCTGAGAATGTTCTCTTTTCCTGAAATACGATCCTCTCTGTGCTGTCTTCTGTTACCACAGAAGCTCAATTGGGACACCCTGTCCATTACTTTGCTCGTGGCTCCTGTCCTGATTCCACCGATTCCCCTTTCCTCGTTATCTCCCGTACACCACCCTGATGTTGCAATCAGTGGTGTGGCTGTGAACTCGGCTCTCTAGGGGCTTCCGAATCCCCAAGAGGGCAGAAGCTGGTTTGTGAGATCTGACGCTCTCTGAGGAGAGATGGTGTGATTAAGGCTTGTTCATTTACCAGTGTATTGGTTTTCTATCTCTAAGGGATCGTCTGTTGACTCGATGTCTGATGGGGGAGAGATGTATGGCGTGTTCTCTCCCTTTTCTTTTTTCTGTGATACAAATGCTGCTGTATTGATTTGTAGAAAGGTCTGTATCTGATCTGGTGCCTTTCTTTTAAAGAAAATATGTCACATATGTTGGTTGGATAGTTACACATGCATACACATGAATAGACGTGTGCGTGCGCGCACGTGTGTGTGCATGTGTGCTCTCATCTCCTTTTCTCACTTGTACATGTGTTCGATGCGCTATGGCCAGCCTGAGGTGGCATTACAAAGAAAACCTTTTAGCTTACCTACTGTAGCTTGCACAGTTCTCCTTGCATCACTTTCCTGTGAGATTTTTTTTTGTTAATGACTTGGTTATCTGTTGAAGCAAGAGATCTATTTGTCTGTGTTCGGAAAGGTGACTGTAAGTTAGTTTTCTGATGATACAGTTTGGCTAGCAACAACACTCATGAGTGTACAGTCATAGACCAGTGTGTGTGTGTGTGTGTGTGGCACGCGCATGCGTGTGTGTGTGTGTGCCTGTGCATGTGGATATGTGCGTGCAATCTTTCAGCCTAAATAATGTGTGATGAAATATGATGGAGTGGTTATGCAGTGCACACTGATGCGTCAACTGCAAGAGGCAGGAGAGAGAGAGGGCCAGGGCAGCAGATGTGATTTAGTGTGGCCAGAGAGATGGGGTGTCGAGGAACTTGCTTGCAGCCCACTGGCCCAGGCATAAGTCTGTTACCTCTTCCTTTGGCTTCTCTTTGTCTCCTAGATTATTCTGTTTTCGTTTTCTTGCCTGACGGACTAAACGGCTATAAATTCTATCTGTGAGAGCAGCAACTGTTACGTTGTTTTCTCTGTTTTCTAGATCTTCTACGTGTTATCTAATGGCAATATTTTATTTTGGTCACTTTACCTTGTTGAGAACTGTGTACTTTTTTGCAGGGAGTATTTAGAACTATGCCTTTAGTTCAAGAACTTTTAACTGCATGAAAAATAATTTGGGGAGGATAGGAGAGCACAGTAATCAGAGCTCTTGCTCTCCTCAGCGTAAGGTTAAGCAGCATTGAGCGTGGTTATCAAGTGGATGGGTGACCATTTGCGCGCCTTGGCTTAGTACAGTCCCCTAGTTCACCCAGCTGTAAATAGGTACATGTTCTCTTTAGGGTCAGGGAAGGTTTGGAGAGGAGACGGGTGCCGCCCTAAAAATGCTGGCCCCTAGAGAAGCTGAGGTCTCTGACACCCTGATACGCAATGACAGCATTGGTTATTAGAATACCTTGTGCCTGAATTATATTGACAATAATGACAGTTTGTCTGTTTAGGGTTCTTAGCCAATGTCAGAAACCATGAGCATTTACTCCAAAACATATTTTTAGGGATTAAAAGATGCCATTTGTGCCCAAAAAATCCTGCATTCCGTTTTAAGCTTTTGAGGGATGTTGTTGTTCTTGTACAGAAGTAAACTCCTGCTATTATAAGATGCTGCTGTTGGTTTTATAGTCATCTTTGTAACGTAACTGTCTGTCGCTGTTTTCATTAAGGCTAATAGAATTTCATTGCCCTGATATTTGATTGCTAAAGCAAAAATGTCATCAGGATGTAAAGAAGATTGTTTAGGTGAAATATAAGAAGAATGTCCACGTTTGAAAATTAATAAATATCAATTTTTAAAAATTCTAATATAGCCGAAAATTTGCGTCAGTGAACATGGTTTGATCTTTTGTGATTTAAAAAAAACCCACTTTAATGTGGAATCTGTGTTCATAACGGTTTAACAAAATGAAGGGCAAAATCACTTTGGCATCTACTTTTTGCTTCATATGGAAGGCTTTTGAAATGACACATGGCTGTCCTTCCCTTCAACTAAGCAAGACGTGAATGGAGCGCCATACTTGTTTTGGCAAATTGTATCTGGTAGAACCCACCCTGACCCAGATAGCAAATTGTTTACCGAGTATACCACCACAGGCCAGACCTACCCTTTAAAGAAAGTGGATGCGGTCTATGAAGAAGAAGAAGAAGAAGAAGAGAAAGAAGAAGAAGAAAGTGGATGAATTGTTAATGTGGGTACTAGAAGTTGTACAAGTATTAACACACAAGATTCCTGTTTACCTGAAGGGCTTACAGAGGAACAGTACTGGAGGCCAATTCAATTCCAGTGGAAAATCCCCTCAGGTAAGAGGGATTGTGGCACACTTGACCTAGAGCTGTATTAGATAGCCAGTGTAACGTTCTAAGCTGTGAGCCAATCTGCAAAAAAGTTTCAGTAAAAATCTTTCAGCTTAAGTCCATTCAATGGAAAGTGAATATAATTATTTAACCACAAGTCAGCTTGATATTGTTTCAGTGTTTTCTTGATCATGGGAGTCTACCTTGCTATTCTACTGCTGTATAAAAAGTTTCAATTCATTAAACAATAAAATAGATATCTAATC
>CM054153.1:28986665-28996665 GCA_028751875.1 Rapana venosa | reverse complement strand
CAGAACATTTGTGTGTGTTTATAGTAGTAAAGTATGTATAGAATATTTACCTAGTTTCCCCTTGTGAGGATGCCAGGGGGCATGTCAGTTATAATAACATTATGGATCGGTGGATCAGTGGTCTAGAGGTAATGCGCCTGTCTAGAAAGCGAAAAAGTCCTGGTTGGAAGTGTGCGGTGGTTCGAATCCCGTTTGGGCCCGAAACTTTTCCCCCCATCCATAAGACCTTGAGTGGTGGTCTGGGTGCTAGTCTTTTGGATGAGATGATAAACCGAGGTCCCGTGTGTTACACAAAATTATTCCGTGCACGTAAGAGAACCCACGGCAAAAAGAGAGTTGTCCCTGGCAAAATTCTTAGAAAAAAACACTACTCTGATAGGGAAACAAATGCAGTTGCAGACACAAAAAGGGGGTGGGGTGGCGCTGCTGTTGTGGCGACGCGCTCTCCCCAGGGAGATCAGCCCGAATTTCACGTAGAGAAATCTCGTGACTTAAAGTGGTATAAATAAATAAATAAAATAAAATGCCCACCTTCTGGAAATTCTTTGCTAGAAATTCCTTTACGGTTGGCCAGGGCGTTGCTACCAGGAACGACAGCAGAGTTGGTTTTATACCCTGTTTTAATCTCTTTAAAAAAATACATATTTCGAGGATAATGGAATAAGCTTTCATGTGCTCTTTTCATCCAGTCCCCGTGTGTATGCAACTTTGTCAATCTTGTCAGCCGTTCTCTGTATATAGCTGCGAAATTTTAACCTGAGATTTAAAAGTTGACAAGGTGACAGCCCCTGATATGGCCTCTGTGGTCGGCGGGGCTTTATATAAACAACACGATTGGATTGGAGGAATTCCCTTCTTTCTATTATCCCTCTCTTTGTTTCTGCCTTGTTCCTTTTCATCCTGCCAACCTCTTTCTTGTCTATTTTCTGCCGCCTTTTCCCATTCTCCTGCTATTAATTCCAGAAAGACTTAAAAAGTAACTGTTCTCTCCCATGCCAAAGTCGGATGTGCTGGGCCTGACTTGTCGGGCGCTTAATGGCACTGCAACGCATTTTCGCTCAAAATTATGACAGACAACACTAGTTGCTGTCTGTGCGTTTGAGGATGAAGAAGAACGTTACCTATTTTCCTGTGAAAAGTAAGGACTTCTGTCTTCCACCCTTCCCACCCTTCTGTCTCTGGCACTCTGTCTCTGTCTTTCTCTCTCTCTCTCTTTCATCCTGTTGCATTTATTTATGTATTTATTTATTCTTTTATATCATGTGCTTTTTTACATCCAGTCCCCGTGTGTATGCGGTTTTGTAAAGTTTGTCATCTGTTCCCACCGGCACACAATGGCCTACTCTTTCGAAAAGTGGAACAGGATTTGACGCTAGCACAAGATGTTCTGCATGCGTTCGCACACAGGGCCTCGGTTTATAGTCTCATCCGAAGGACTTTGACATTCAGCTCGATTTTTTTGTCAAACTGGGAAGAAAGGGCGAGGCTGGGAATCGAACCCACAACCTCGCGGTTCACTTGTTGGCAGGCAAACGTCTTAACCATCCTGCCACCTTCCTTCTTGCTGTATCTCTCTCTGTCTCTGTCTCTTTCTGTCTCTGTTTCTCTGTCTCTCTCTGTCTTTATCTGTCTCTCTCTCTCCATCTCTGCTGCGTCTCTCTTTCATTCTGTTCTCTCTCTCCCTTCTAATACCCTTACATCTCTCTCTCTCTCCCTCCCTCCTTCCCTCCATCTCTCTCTCTCTCTCTCTCTCTCTCTCTCTCTCTCTCTCTCTCGCCCTCCTTCCCTCCATCTCTCTCTTTCTCCCCTCATTCCCCCCTCCCTCTCCCATATCTCTCTCTCTCTCTCAAAACAATCCACACACACACACACACACATACATACATACATACATACATACACCTCTCTCTCAAAACAATCCACACACACACACATACACCTCTCTCTCTCTCAAAACAATCCACACACACACACACACACACACACACACACACTTCTCTCTCTCAAAACAATCCACACACACACACACACACACACACCTCTCTCTCAAAACAATCCACCACACACACACACACTCTCTCTCTCTCTCAAAACAATCCACACACACACACACACACACACACACACACACACACATACACCTCTCTCTCTCAAAACAATCCACCCACACATACACCTCTCTCTCTCTCAAAACAATCCACACACACACACACACACACACACATACATACATACATACATACATACACCTCTCTCTCAAAACAATCCACACACACACACATACACCTCTCTCTCTCTCAAAACAATCCACACACACACACACACACACACACACACCTCTCTCTCAAAACAATCCACACACACACACACACCTCTCTCTCTCTCAAAACAATCCACCCACACATACACCTCTCTCTCTCTCAAAACAATCCACACACACACACACACACCTCTCTCTCAAAACAATCGACACACACACACACATACACCTCTCTCTCAAAACAATCGACACACACACACACACACACACACACACACACACACACACACACACACACACACACACACACACACACACACACCTCAAAACAATCGACACACACACACACACACACAACACACACCTCAAAACAATCGACACACACACACACACATACACCTCTCTCTCTCTCAAAACAATCGACACACACACATACACCTCTCTCTCTCTCAAAACAATCGACACACACACACATACACCTCTCTCTCAAAACAATCCACACACACACACACACACACACACACGCACACACACACACACACACACACACACACACGCACACTGCCCTCACTCACACCTATGCACAGCTTCCCAGCCTGTGGCTGACACTGCGCTAATGGTCCAGGGTCAAAGCAGTGACGTCACAGTTTCCCCTGGGAAGTACAGTCTTACAGCGCAGCCAGACAAGGCATGCAATTGGCAACGTCATGCCATCGACCATCGACCCTCTGTTAACATACAGTTCGATAGATACAGAGAACTGTTCAATAGATAGACTAGATTTTGTTTTGGGTGTAGGCTAATAGCGGTCGTTATCAAGAAAGAAAAAAAAGAAAGATGTAGAATGTTTCAGATAATACTGTGTGTGTGTGTGTGTGTGTGTGTGTGTGTGTGTTGTGTGTGTGTGTGTGTGTGTGTGTGTGTTGTTTGTGTGGTGGTGTTGCTGTTGTTGCTTCGATTTTACGTCTGCTCACACAAAGTGATATTAGACAAGTGTGTGTGTGTGTTGAGGGGGGTGGGGGTGGCTAAGGATGTCCTAGTGGTTAAAGCGTTGCACTTGCAATGTAATGGCCTGGGATTGAGCCTGGGTTTAAGCCATTACTGTGATTCCCGTTCAAGGGCTTAATTTTTTTTTTTACCTCTGGAGTTAACATCAGTACTGATTCCACTCCCCTGAAAGTTCTTTGTGGCGAGACTATAAACTGAGGCCCCACATGCAAATGATTGCAGAAAAATACTGTGCCCAAGTTAAAACCCATTCCGCCTTTGGGAAGAGGATGCCATTTGCCACATATCACCCACATACACAACACATTGGTGAGATGTGTAGACAGTCATCATCCCTGAGGTTGGAATGTGGCTACCTTAATGGTGGGAAGAAACAGTGACATTTGCTGAAATATCGCCATTGGTGAACTTCAAAACTCTAACCAAGGAATAGGAACAAGATGCAATGTTCTTGTCGCTGTTTTATTTATTTATTTATTTATATCACTTTCAGTCACGTCAAATTTCTCTGCGTGAAATTCGGGCTGCTCTCCCCGGGGAGAGCGCGTCGCCACAGAGCAGCGCCACCCATTTTTTTCCCTGTCTACAACTGCATCTGTTTCCCTATCAGAGTGGCTTTTTTCTACAGAATTGTGCCAGGGACAACTCTCTTGTTGCCGTGGGTTCTTTTACGTGCGCTAAATAAGTTTTGTGTAACACACGGGACCTCGGTTTATCGTCTCATCCGAAAGACTAGCGCCCAGACCACCACTCAAGGTCTAGTGGATGGGGAACAATTTTCGGGTCCAAACGGGATTTGAACCACCGCCCACTTCCGACCCGGACTTTTCACTGTCTAGACAGGCGCGTTACCTCTAGACCACCGATCCACCTCTGTTTTAGCATGTACCTCACTACCCCTAGCTTACAATCTTTACCAGAGTGCGCCCATAAAACCTCTATAGAGTTTAAATCAAAGGACTAGAATAGAACTAGAGCTGTTGTCGTTGGTTGTATGTCCTCTTTCTATTTCTTCAAGCCTCTTTCTTACTCTCGACCAGTTAGTGTAAATGTGCACCTTCATTTCTTGGAATGAACAATAAAACCAAGAGTCTATCATAGAGTTTTCGTTTCTTGTGGAACAGTCTCTCTAGTCTGCTTCAGCAATTGCTTCCATCTCACTAATGAAAGTGTTTTCGGTACTCACTAAAACTTGCCATAGACTCTGTGAAAGATCGGAAACCAAAAAAAAAGCTGTACTCTACATGGTGCAGCCATCTCCACTTTGTTCTTATAGCTCTGAAGTCATAGGAATATTAAATGTTTAACTCTTATTCGAATATTCGTTGTTTTTCCCAAAGGTGCTTTCCCAGTTGTATTCGTAAACTTTGTATGAAGCTGTTTCATATATCTGAAAGCAGTGAAGTTTGCCGAGAGCTAAAAAGTCTCGATTGATTTTTTGGGGCTTCATAACTCTGAAACGCTGTTGTGTACAGTGAGAAATGTGGTCTTGTCCCCTAAGGGCCTGCAGAAGGGATGCATGTTGTTCATTCATATATTCAGTGGTCAGAGAGGCATGAACGTTTTGGCAGTTCACTTCACAGGATGCCTAGTTCTAACAAGTGGCTTTTTTTTGGAGAGCAGACAAATCGTCGTTCATGGGTACCATTCCCTTGTGTACAAATGTTGGGTGGAGCGTGGTAAAACATTTGGACGTGAGAGAGCATGAGAGGGATGCTTTTTTGTTGTGGTAGAAATGTAGGACAGTATCGACTTTCTAATGCCTGTGTTGCTCATGTTGACTGTGTGAGCTCTTACATGTTTTTTTCTTACCGTTTTTATTTTGATTTTGTGTCTTTCCACCTTTTTCTTTTTCCTGCGCTTTTACAGTAATGAAACCAAGACTGCTGGTATCACTTTAAGTGGAAAGACGTTAAAATTGAAGACTTACTTACGTTCACCAAGACTGTATGCTTTTTATGTTTCTTTGTTCCTGGGCTAGAGCTCCAAGGTTCATCATTGGTGGGATTTTGCGTTTTGCGACTTGTAAACTTTTTGCCCAACATGTAGGTATCCGCATTCTGACTTCAGGGTCGATGTCTGAGCGTGCCTCCAATTTACATGCATTAAAAATCTTTTGTTATAATATCCCTAATAGCATGTAATGGCCTACTCTTCAGAGAGGCAGAAGGGGTTGTAAAGTGTGTGTGCAAGAGGTTCGGTATACGTTGTTGCACACGGGACCTTAGTTTACGATTTTATTCAAAATAATTTCTGGAGAATGGATTCAGTACTGATGTCAAAACTCCAGGGGGGGAGAGTACCCTGAAAGGGGGTGCCTCGGTGGTAGCTCAAACCCATCCCATCAGATGATGAGATCAGCATTCTAACCGCTAAGCTACGCCTGCTCCCGGTGTATGTATGCTGTTTGCTCCTCATATTATTCAAGTTTCTTCTACCCTTTTGTGAAACGTGATCTCTGCTCGCTGTCTGTGGCTTTGTAAACGAGGAAGCTCGCTGGGGGACGAGTCCATTTTGCTTGTAGCTGATGTCCCGACTTCCATTGCTTCCCCTTTGCTCGTTATCTCCCTACACCGTGATGTTGCAATCAGTGGTGTGGCTGTGAACTCAGCTCTCTAGGGGCTTCGGAATCCCCAAGAGGGCAGAAGCTGGTTTGTGAGATCTGACGCTCTCTGAGGAGAGATGGTGTGATGAAGGCTTGTTCATTTACCAGTGTATTGGTTTTCTATCTCTAAGGGATCATCTGTTGACTGGCTGTCTGATGGGGGAGAGATGTATGGCGTGTTCTCTCCCTTTTTTTAAAAAATAGTTTTTCTGTGATACAAATGCTGCATTTTTTCCTTCTCTGAGGAACATGTTCTCTTTCTGACAAATGTTGTTGCTTTTTTTTTTGGGGGGGGGGGGGGGGGGAAATAAGGGGGGGGGGGGAAAAAGGGGGGAAAAGGGGGGGGGAGGTTAGCTTCTTGGCTGGTTACTTCTTTACCTTATTCATCCTCCCTTTTAATCAGACACATGAATGAGACTGATTTATCTAAGTGCTAAGTTATTGAAACAGGTTACTTTTTTTTTATTGTTCTAAGGCTAGAGCTCTAAGGGTTACTAATGGTGAGATTTTTGCGTATGCCACCCTTTTTGTCTACCATTTAGGTAGCCGTATTTCAACTTCAGGGGTGATGTCTAAACACGATTATATATATATATATATATATATATATATATATATATATATATATATATATTATTTGTCATTCGTTCTTACTGGCACAAATGACCTACTCTCACTAAAGGCAGAGCAGATTTTGATATGTGAGCAAGATGTTTTGCAAGCGTTTGCACACGATCCTTTGGTTCATAGTCTCACCTGAAGGACTTTAAGGGGAGTGGAATCTAGCAGTATTGTTAACTCCTGGGGGGGAAAATCCACTTGAATGGGTGTCTCGGAGGTGGGTCAAACCTGTTTGACCCTGAAATTTTTTCCCCATCCTTCAGATCATGAGTGGTGGTCTGGGCGCTAGTCTTTCGGATGAGACGATAAACCGAGGTCCCGTGTATTACGCGTAATTATTAGCGCACGTAATAGAACCCTCGGCAACAAGAGAGTTGTCCCTGGCAAAATTCTGTAGAAAAAAAGCCACTCTGATAGGGAAACAAATACAGCTGCAGACAGGAAAAAGAAAAAAAATTGTGGCGCTTCTCTTGTGGCGACGTGCGCTCTCCCCAGGGAGAGCAGCCCGAATTTCACGCAGAGAAATCTGCGTGACTTAAAGTGGTATCAGTAAAATAAATAAATAAATAAATAAACCGGGGCTCGATCCCATACCATCAAATTTCAAGCACAACGCTCTAACCACTAGGCTATCCCTGTCCCCCATAGTCATATGACTCATTTGTGTATTCGTCATATTTGGAGGAAATGAATAACAACGTATCATTAAAAATGATTATGTAAAATGTTAAGATTACGTTTTCCTATTATTTGAATTTATTATGTTCGTTACACTTTTTTTTAAGGTGAACCTATCTTCAGCGCAAATAGAAGAAAATATTCTTATTTAATTAATTTCCAATCAAAAAATTTATAAGTTACAAGCCACACATAAAAACAGTAAACATGTAAACATATTATCACGGGGGGGGAAAACCCACCACAGCACAGTATCCGAACATCATCAGCTCGCACCCATCACAATATAAAAAGCACCCACAAATCAGCAATACCTAGCCAGTATAAAATCACCCAAGTAAAATCACAAACCACTCAAGTATGCCCCACAACATACACACACACCTACACCACACACGCACCACATCACAACCACACACAACCCCGCACACACACTACACACACACAACCCACACACACCATACCACAACACACACACCACACACATACCACACACACACACCAAAAACCATACCACACACACACACCACACCACACAACCACACCATACCACACCACACACACACCAACACACACACACACACACACTAACACACACACTACAACACTAACACACACCAATACCACACACACCAATAAACACTCGCAACCCCAACACAAACACATTTTTTGACACACAACCAATTGTTCCATAACGCAGTTGTATGACAAAACCAATTGTATAACATTATGATAAGACAATTAAATTCAAAAAAATACTCTATTCTATTAAAGTATTGAAAACTTGTCTAAAACAGTAACAGGAGCACGCATTTTTATCATATGTATTTATTTATATGTATAATATCATTTATTTTATTAACTCTGTAAAACACACATGAAAAATGCCCGTGTGTCTATACATCACAAAATCTTATATTGCTTACACAAGAGTACTAAACTACATTTTTTTTAAAGCGAAAATCACACCGCTTTCTTTTCTGTCATTGAAAGCAAAACTGATCTTTTACAAACTTAAGCGGTATTTATGGCGTGTCATTTTTATTATATTTGTTTTATATACACAAAATAAAAGGAAACAAAACAATCAATATTCAATCACACTTTTAGGAACAAATGCAAGTTGTGTGTGTATGTGTTTGTGTGTGCTTGCGTGCTTGTGTGCGAGCGTGGTGTGTATGTGTGTGTGTGTGTGTGTGTGTGTGTGTGTTGTGTGTGTGTAGTGTGGTGTGTGTGTGTGTGTGTGTGTGTGTTGTGTGTGTGTGTGTGTGTGGGTGTGCATGCCTGTGATTTCCAGGCTTTAGCTGTCTTCGACTTTCTAAAGCAGAAAATTGACACTAATTCTAATATTTCAACAAGTTTTAAGAGAAGGCTCCGCGATTCTGTATTTAATTATTTATTTGTGTCTTTTTCTTTGTGTTTTGTTGCATTGATGTCTAGAGGATTTTTTTGTTTGTTTGTTTAGATTTTAAGGGGATGAGGAGAGGGGGGGAGGAGGGTGCCTTACAACAAAAGTTTGAGTTCTCATAATTTTATGATGATTTCATTTCAGAAGAGAGAGAGAGAGAGAGAGAGAGAGAGAGACAGGAGAGACGGAGAGAGCAGAAAAACAGAGAGAGAGACAGGAGAGGGCGACAGAGAGAGACCAGAGAGAGACAGAGAGAGACAGAGAGAGAGACAGAGAGAGGCGCATCAAAAAAATCAAATCGTTAAATATTTCACCAAAAACTGCATTCTAAGAGAAGAGAAGAGAAAAGGAAAGCAGAGGAAAGAGGGCATGTAAGAAGAGAAGAAAGAAGAGGATGAAAGAGAAAAAAAAGAAAAAGAGAACAAAACTTGAATTGCAGACCAAAGAAACTTTTGAAGACAGGTGAAAATTGAATTGATCATTGAAGTCAAAGATGCATGCTGATCGAGGATTATGACATAGCGTCAGAATGAGTTGAGACATACTTTTGAATGCTGCAACCGCACACAGAAACTGTCCTTGAAGTCATGGTGAATCTTCCTGATTGCTTTCATTAAAATTGAGAGTCTCGAGATACGAGTTGACTCCTGCTCTCTGTCTGTCTTTTTCTGCTTCTGCTCTGTTCTGTCTCTTCTTGCTCTGGCTTGCAGCTGTCTGTCGCTCTGTTCTGTCTGTCTGTCTGTCTCTCTCTTTCTCTCCTCTCTCTGCATTCTCTCCTGTGGATGCTCTCTCTCTCTTGTTTCTCTCCTCCCTCCCTACCCTTCTCTCCCACTTCTGATTTCGTCTCTGTTGCCTCCGTCGACACTTCTCTCTCCTCTTCCTCTTCTTCTGCTCTCTCTCTCATCTCTCTCCTCTCTCTCTCTCTCTCTCTCTCTCTCTCTCTCATCCCACCTCTTCTCTGTCTCCCTTTCCTTCTCTTGTCCCCTTCTCTTCCTCTCCTCTGTCTGTCTGTCTGTCCCTTCCTCCTTCTCTCTTCTCTCCTCTCTCTCTCCTCTCTCTCTCTCTCTCTCTCCTCTCTCTCTCTCTCTCTCTCTCCTCTCTCTCTCTCTCTCTCATCTCTCCTCTCTTCTCTGTCCCTTCTCTTCCTGCTCCCTCTCGTCTGTTGTCTGTCCCTTCCTCCTTTTCCCCTCTCTTCTCTCTCTCTGTCTCTCCTTCTTCTCTCTCTCCTCTCTCTCTCTCTCCCTCCTCTCCTCTTCTCTCTCTCTCTCTCCTCCTCTCTCTCTCCCTTCTTCTCCTCTCCTCTCCTCTCCTCCTCTCTCTCTCTCCTCCTCTCCTCTCTCTCTCCCTCCCCCCCCCCCCCCTTCTTCTTCTCTTCCTCTCTCTTCCCCCCCTTTCTCTCTTTCTTTTCTGCATTTTCTGG
>CM054153.1:28951665-28981665 GCA_028751875.1 Rapana venosa | reverse complement strand
AATGATTTATTTAGGCAGTAATTCTGTTAGCCAGTCGGTTCGTTGATTGATTGATTGATTGCTGAATTGGTTCACTGATTGATTCATTCACTTTCATTCATCATTTATTCATTCAGTGTTTCTTCTTTCTCATCTGCCTTTCTTTCTTTCTTTCCTTCCTTCCTTCCTTTTTCTTTCTTTCTTTCTTTCTTTTTTCTTCTTTCTTCCTTCCTTTCCTTCCTTCCTTCTTTCTTTCTTTCTTTTCTTCCTTCCTTCTGTCCTCCTTCCGCCATTTCTCCCTCCCTCTCTCCCTTCTTTCTTTCTTTTTCTTCCTTCCTTCCTTTCTTTCTATCTATCTTTCTTTCCTTTCTGTCATTGATTCATTTAACTATCAGTCAAAATCTTAAATCTATTTTGCTCTCCTGCCACCGGCTTTGTCTCAAAGGTTTCTTAAGCCAAATTAAATCATACAGCGAAGCACAGAGACCAGTTTCTAAGCTTTGAAAACTGGCTTAAGATATTTGTAGTTGTTTTCTCGCGTTCTTTGTTTTATTATTTTATGGCACAGCTAAACCAAACATAATTTTGTACAGTCTGCATGTAGGAGTCAGAATAAGTATCTTCTCTGCCAGTATTTCAGCCAAGATCATAACTCTCTTCATCTTTCTACTTGCCTCTAGTCTCCCTGATGTGGCCAGTAAAGCATCGCTTTTAAACGTTTTATGCAGGAGGGTATCTTGCTCTCCCCAGGGGAGAGCGCGTCGCCACAAGAGCGGCGCCACCCGTAATTTTTTTGTTTTTTTTTCTGTCTGCAACTGTATTTGTTTTCCCTATCAGAGTGGTTTGTTTCTACATAACTTTTCTGGGGACAACTCTCTTGTTGACGAAGGTTTTTAAAAAAAATTTTTACGGGCGCTTAATAATTATGTGTAACACACGGGACCTCGGTTTATCGTCTCATCTGACCACCACTCTTGGTCTAGTGGATGGGGGGAAAGTTTTGGGTCCAAACGGGATTCGAACCACCGGACTTTTCGCTTTTTAGGTGGGTTGCGTTACCTCTAGACCACCGAGCTATGACCGCTCCACTATTCTGTACCATTTAAAGCATACCTAAAAACTTGCAAACCGAAGATCGAAACTTGTACCAAGCAACAACAACAACAAAAAACCTCCCTAAAAAATATCTGCAAACCCCCAACCTATCCAAAATGTGAATGAGGTCTGTGTTGGGCCAAAATGTATGAGGGACCATGATAAAAATTCATAGCATTCCTAAAAAAAAAAATAAGGCAAGTTCCATTTTTTTGGTCTCGCATTTGTTTGGCTCTGATTTGTCAATCAAGGAGAAAAAGGTTCATCTTTACAGCAGCATTTCCACAAGGTTTTATTCTACCCGCGCGTGCGCGCGCGCGCGCGCGTGTTTGTGTGTGCGTGTGTGTTTTTATTTTTATTTTTATTTTATTCTTTTATATTATTTTTTAAATTTTATTCTTTTATATCGAGGATAATGGAATAAGCACTTATGTGCTTTTTTGCACCCAATCCCCGTGTGTATGCGGTTTTGTAAGGTTTTGTCATCTGTCCCCACTGGCACACAATGGCCTACTCTTCCGAAACGTGGAACAGGTTTTAACGTGTGCGCAAGATGTTCTGCGTGTGTTCGCACACGTGACCTCGGTTTATAGTCTCATCCGAAGTGTGTGTGCGTGCATATGCATGTGCGTGCGCGTGTGTGTGCATGTGTGTGTAACCACATGTCTCACTCCACAATGAAAAAACAAACCGGAGTGTCACTTGGGACAGACATTGTGTGTACATAACTCGCCCTTGTATGCTACACACACTGCTCTTTTAAGCATGCTGAATATGCCCTCTCTGCTCTGCGCTGTCACAGTCAATATTGGCATTGCAATTGTGCTTTTTCTTTTTTCTTTTTTTATAAAGGCTGCTTCTTCTTGTCACGCTGATTTTTTTTTCGGGAGGGGGTGGGTGTGGGGGGAAGGGGAAGGGGTGTGTAGCTGGATTTTTTTTTTTTTTTGCTTCCGAGAAAGAATACGTGGCCATAGAATGAAACTGTTCGGGGGGGTTGGTATCTGTTCTTTGACGCTTTGTCTCTCTGTCTGTCTGTGTCTGTATCTGTCTCTGTCTGTCTTTCTGTCTCGGGATATGATATTATGTGTTTTGTGCCCCCCCTCCCCCCGACCCTCTCTCACTGTCCGCTTGTGAATGGGAATCTTGCTTATCACAATAAACCATTGTCATTGTCATTGTCATTTGCTTCCAAGAAAGAGTACTTTGCCAGGGAATGATGCTGTACATTTTCGGTTGTTGTTTTTTTCAGTCTGGTCTGTCTGTCTGTCTGTAGCTCTGTCTGTATCTCTGTCTATGTCTCTGTGTATCACCCTCTTTCTGTCTCTGTCTTTCTTCTCTCTCTCTCTCTCTTCTCTCCTTGTCTCTGTCTCTCTGTTTCTCTCTGTCTGTCTCTCTGTTTCTCTCTGTTGTCTGTCTGTTTGTCTGTCTCTGTCTCTCTGTCTCTGTCTCTCTTTCCTTCTTTCTCTTCCTCTCTCTCCTCTCTGTCTCTCTGTCTTCTCTCCCTCTCTGTCTCTCTCTCTCTCTCTCGACACATGCTATTTAAAAATAGTTGAATGATTCCAAAACAAAGGTATGCAACTTCAGCCCTGCGATGTATATGACACTGGGTTTGGGCGGGGAGGTGGGGATTAGCATACAGGGATATCAAACGCGTTGATAAAATAAAAACATGGTATTCAGAAAAAAAGGAAAAAAAGTAGCATTTTGGGCCAGTGGCACCATATTAAAGACCCCCTAGTTTCTTCATCCTTTCATGATTGAATCATCATCCTAACATCCACATGAAAAAGCAAAGCTACTTCAAACAGTGTCGAGATTCAATCAATAATGGTAGTTCTTCTTGTCAACCTTTTTCCTCTACAGGGACGGGGTAGCTCAGTGGTCAGAGCACTCACTCGCTTTCCCCCAAGCTAAAGTTAAACCAGCATCGAGCGTGGTTACCACTTGGATGGGTGACCGTTTGCGCACCTTGGCTTCAAAACAGTCTCCCCAGTTCACCCAGCTGTAAATGGGTACCTGCCCTCTTTTAGGGTCAGGGAAGGTAAAGAAAGCAGCGAGGGAGAGGAGATGGGCGCCGCCTCTCAATATGCTGGCCCCTTAGAGAAGCTGAGGTCTCTGACGCCTCGCTCCCCTACGACCACAAAGGTTATGGGACACCTTTACCTTTTACCTGTTACGTTCCTAGCAACTTCACACAACAGATATCGTCACCACCACCACCACTACCACAACCACTGTGACCAACAACAAAAAAGTTCAAACTTGAGAAATAAAGTAATCATTGGTATTCTGATCTCGGCTGGTCCCAAGGCAGTGAGTGAGTGAGTGAGTGAGTAGGTCAATCTCAAGGCCTCCACACCCCCCTCCCACACCCCTCTCACCCCACACCCTCCCACCCCCACACCCCTCCCACCCCACAACCCACCCACAATCCTCCCACCCCACACCCACACCACACACCTCCCCTCCCACCCCACACCCTCCCACCCACACCCACACCCCTCCCACCCCACACCCAACCCACACCCTCACCCTCCCACCCACCCACCCCACACCCTCCCACCCCACACCCACCACACCCACACCCCACCCCTCCCACCCCACACCCACACCCTCACCACCCCACCCACACCCCTCCCACACCCTCCCACACCCACACCCCTCCCACACCACACCCACACCCCCACCCCACACCCCTCCCACTCCACCCACACCCTTGTGCTCTGCAACTAAAAACCAGTTTCCTACTGTCTCATCCTCTGACGGTGGCCCCGATGATGATGATGATGATGATGATGATGACGACGACGACGACGACGACGATGATGATGATGATGATGACGACGACGACGATGATGATGATGATGATGATGATGATGATGATGACGGCTCGTGGAACTGCTGCTGTTGCTGTGTTGTCTTGCCTGAGTTTTGGAGACTTAGGGCCCAAGGAAGGAAGGAAGGAAGGAAGGAAGATAGTAGTGAGTGGTTGGCTCATTTGCAAGTATATTGCCTCGTGCTGTGCTGCTGCTGCTGCTGGTGGTGGTGGTGATGGTGGTGGTGGTGGTGGTGGTGGTGGCGGGATTGGGACTGTCAGGCCGATCTGTTTATATTGGGGGGGGGGGGGGATCCTTGCTGGTTGGTGTCTGTGTCAGTGTTGGTGGTGGTGGTTGTGGTGGTGGTTGTGATGGTGGTTGTGGTTGTGGTGGTGGTGGTGGTGGTTGGTGGTGATTGTGGTGATGGTTGTGGTGATGGTGTTGGTGGTGGTGAGTTGGGTTGGGGTCTGTCTTTGTTTTGGAGGTGGGGGGTGGGGGGAATGGGGTCTTTGAAGGTTGTGTGTGATTGAGGAAATAACATTTGTAAAGGTGGTGTTTGTTTCTTGAAGTTGTGTGTGGGGATTGAGGAAGAATAAAAGTTTGATTTTTTTTTGGGGGGGGTTCTTTTTAGAGGGTTTTGTTGGGGTTTTTTGGGGGGTGAGGGGGGAGGGGTTGGAGTCTTTTTGTTTGTTTGTTTCCTTCTGTTTTGTTTTTTTCTTTCTTTTTTACGTTTAATTCTTTGTTGTTGTTTTTTCTTTTTTGTTGCATTTTATTCTTTGTTTTTTTTATTTTTAGTTACTTTTCTTCGTTTTTTTTCTTCTTCCTGGTCTTTATTTTTCTTTCCAACTTTAAAAAAAAGTTCTTTTATCTTTCTTTTCTCTTGTTCTTTCTTTTTTCTAACTTTCTATTGGTTATATTTCTTTTCTGGAGTTTTTCTTCTTTCCTTTATGCTTTTTATATTTGTTTGTTACTCTAGTCTTTTAGTTTCCGTGAACATGTGCACATACACATGCACGCACGCACGCACACACACACACACACACGTGCGCACGCGCACACGCACGTGCACACAGGAAAAGGAAGAGAGTGAGAGAGATAGGGTAAGAGCGAGAGACAGACAGAAACACACACACACTCACATTCTCTCTCTCTCTCCCTCCTTTACACACACACACACTCTCTCTCTTTCAAACATACACACACTCTCTCTCTTTCAAACATATACTCTCTCTCTCACACACACACACGCACTCTCTCTCTCTCACACAGTGAAAAGGAACCCAAAATGTCTGGCTTTAATTAAGAGTCGTGCCCCTAACCTGTGCTACGTGTGTGTGTGTGTGTGTGTGCAAGCATGTTTGTGGTCGTGCATTCATGCGTACGTATCTGTGTGTCCCTACCTTTAGGTGACGCCATGAAATCACCCTAAAGACAAAAAATGACATAAGTGAAAGATACCAGGTTATGTCACGAAAATTATTGACATAAAAAATAAATAAACAAACTGAACGAAACCTTAACGTAAAATCGACAAGCAAAATTAGATACAGTATGGCACCAGTCATAATAATAATAATAACAATTATAACCGGGGAACAGTCTAAATCCGCGATATAATTTTTTTCATCCCTTTCTTTTATAATTATAATCAAATTATTGCTTCCGCTTTCAAAAGCATCCGTCGCTCAGAACTAGTGTTTAGTCATGTCTTCTTCTGACTCGAACAATATTTAGCTTCTCCAAAAAAACAAAAACAAATATTCAAACAAACAAACACACAAACAAATAGAAACAAAAAAGAAATAAGCCAACTAGCAAAAGAAAAACCAACACATAATTTTTGTCATGCATCAGCTTTGGTCGAGCGAAAGCAATTGAAGAAACGGAACGAAATTATGGATAAAAATAAAAAAGGAGAACTTGATTGAGTTATGAATTTATTGGGAAAGAACAAGGGGGGTAATAGGTGGAGAGCTTTGCGCGTCAGATTATGTATTTGCATCCAACGATGTCTGTCTGTGTGCTTGTTTGTTTAATGTGGTGGTTGTTGTTTGTTTTGGTGGTGTTGGTTTTTAAAAATTGTGATATGGTTAAATTGTATTATTTGTTTCCTTGTTTGTGTTTTTTTAGTATTGATTCTGCAGGAACTATGTATAATGTTGTAATTGTCTGTGTGTGTGTGTGTGTGTGTGTGTGTGTGTTCTTTACTTTTTGCTTCTTCTTTTATCTTGAGCTGAATGGAATAAGCAATTGAGTTCTCTTTTCTTTTACATGCAGTCCCCGCGTGTATGCAGTTTTGTCAATTTTGTCATCCATTCCCACCGGCGCACAATGGCCTACTCTTTCGGAAAGCGAAACAGGATTTAACGCGTGCACAAGATGTCCTGCGTGCGTTCGCACATAGGACCTCGGTTAATAGTCTCCTCCGAAGAATGTGTGTGCGCGTGCATGTGTGTGTGTGTGTATGTGTATTTGTGTGTCTGTCTGTCTGTCTGTCTGTCTCTCTCTCTCTCTCTCTCTCTCTCTCTCTCTCTCTCTCTCTCTCTCTTTCTCTCTATCTCCCCTCCCCCCCCCCCCCTCCTTTAAACAAAGATGTTAGATTTTTTTTGGTTTCGAAATAGATATTTTGTATGTTTCGAACTTTGCACAGAGACTCCTGTGGGACGTGCACTTTTCACTCCAGCTTTCCTATATATACATACAGAGATACACGCACAATCTCATACTCTGTCTGCCAGTCTGTTTGCCAGTTTGCCACCCCCTCCCCCACCCCCCCACCCCACCCTCCCC
Source organism: Rapana venosa (assembly GCA_028751875.1). Lineage (NCBI taxonomy): Eukaryota > Metazoa > Mollusca > Gastropoda > Neogastropoda > Muricidae > Rapana > Rapana venosa. The sequence goes on along the minus strand of CM054153.1, from coordinate 28,974,985 downwards.
CCCCACCCCCCCCCCCCACACACACCCCTCCCCCGTCTCTCTCTCTCTTTCTTTCTCTCTCTCTCTCTCTCTCTCTCTCTCTCTCTCTCCCCTCTCTCTCTCTCTCTCTCTCTCTTCTCTAACCCTCACTCTCTTTTCTCTTTCTCTGTTTTTGTCACTCTGTTTCTCGGTGGCTATCTGTCTGTCTGTCTGTCTGTCTCTTTCTGCATGTCTCTGTTTCTCTCTCTCTCTCTCCCTCCCTCCCTTTCCCTCCCTCCCTTTCCAACTTTTCCCTGTCCGTTTTTCCTCCTCCTTATATATACCTCTCTCTGTCTGCTTCTCTTTTCTGTCTCTTTTGTCTTTTTGTCTCTCTGTGTGTATGTGTCTCTCTCTCTGTCTGCTGTCTGTCTGTCTGCCTCTTTCCCTGTCTGTCTGTCTCTGTCTCTGTCTGTCTGTCTCTCTGTCTCTGTCTCTCTCTCTCTTACCCCCACTCCCTGCGTGCCTGTTTGTGTGTGTGTGTGTGTGTGTGTGTGTGTGTGTGTGTGTGTGTGGTGTGTGTGTGTGTGTGTGTGCGCGCGCGCGCGCTGCGTGTGCGTGCATAGGCAGGTGTATATGTGCATGTGTTTGCGCATGCCTGCTCGGGCATACGCACGCGTGTATGCGAGCGAGCCTGTGGATCCGTCCCTGCGTGCACGTATAATTCTTCCCTTTGATGATAAATTATATTACAGTTACGCGTTTGCTATTTTAAAAAAAAAAAATGCTAGTAAGAGTTGCAAAATCTTCATTAGTGCCCCCACGGTCCAAGGGACAACAGGATAGGTGAAGGTAGTTCATACCCCAAACTGAACCATCTCTCACCCACACTACTCCTCTCCCCCCCCCCCCCCCCCCCCTCCACACCCAAACCACTGCGCTCGCAATCTGACAACCCGGGTTCGATTCCCGTTCAAGGGGATATTTTTTCCCCTGGAGTTAAACTCAGTGCAGACTCCACTCTCCCCAAAAGTCCTTCGGATGAGACTTTAAACCGAGGCCCCATGTGCGAAAGCACGCACATCTTGCGCGTAGGTTAAAATCCTGTTCCGCTGTTCGTAAGAGTAGGCCATTGTGTGCCGGTGGGAAGAGATGACAGAATTTACAAAACCGCATACACACGGGGACTGGATGTAAAAAAAAAGCACATAAGTGCTTATTCCGTTATCATCGATATAAAAGAATCCTTCGGATGAGACTATAAACCGAGGCCCCGTGTGCGAACGCACGCACAACATCTTGCGCACACGTTAAAATCCTGTTCCGCTTTTCGTAAGAGTAGGCCATTGTGTGCCGGTGGGAACAGATGACAGAATTTACAAAACCGCATACACACGGGGGATTGGATGTAAAAAAAAAAGCACATAAGTGCTGATTCCATTATCCTCGATATAAAAGAATAAAATAAATAAATAGAAAATCCACCACCAACCCACCAACCCACCCATTCCCCCCCCCCCCCCCCCCCCCCTACACCCCCCCCCCCCCCCTCACCCATCCCTGCTTTATACTCTATCCTGGAAGAAAGGGAGTTCTGATAGGGGGGGGGGGGGGGGGGGGGGGGGGGGGTCATCTGTTTCTGTGATGGCACCTGTGTTGAAAGCTGATGCCCCTAGCCTGGCACACAGAGGAGATCGGATTCCTTTATTTACAAGTACGTGGGTGTTTTTATGGCGTCAGGATAGCTCAGTGGTCAGAGCAGCTAGCTTTCCCCCCAGCCAATGTTAAGCAGCGTCCATCCAGTGTGGTTACCAACTTGGATGGCTGACCGTTTCGCGCGCCTTTGGCTTCAGTACAGTCCCCCCTAGTTCACCCAGCTGTGAATGCGTACCTGCCTGCCCTCTTTAAGGGTCAGGGAAGGTATAAAGCAGCGAAGGAGAGAGAGGAGATGGGCGCCGCTGCCTTCAATATGCTGGCCCCTTGGAGAAGCTGAGGTCTCTGATGCCTCGCGCCCTTACGACCACATAGGTTATGGGACACCTTTACCTTTATGCCTTTGTTTAAAAAATGCTATTTATTTATTTATTTATTTGTTCTTTTATATCGAGGATAATGGAATAAGCACTCATGTGCTTTTTTTTTTACATCCAGTCCCCGTGTGTATGCGGTTTTGTAAATGTTGTGATCTGTGTTTCCACCGGCACACAATGGCCTACTCTTTCGAAAAGCGGAACAGGATTGAACGTGTGCGCAAGATGTTCTTCCTGCGTTCGCACACGGGGCCTCGGTTTATAGTCTCATCCGAAGTGTTCGCTGTAGTTTATGCCAGAATCTTAACGTCTCTCTTCGACACTACTCCCCTCCCCCAACACCTCCCCAAATCACCACCCACCACCCACCCATTCCCTACACCCTACCCCACCCCCACCCCAACCCGTACTTATACTCTGCCCTGGAAGAAAGGGAGTATTGATAGGGGGGGGTCATTTGTTTCTGGGATGGCACAAGTGTTGAAAGCCGATGCCCTTAGTGTGGCACAAAGCGAAGATCGGATTCCTTTATTTACAAGTACGTAGGTGTCCTCATAATAATTATAGAGAACAATATATATATATATATAATCAGTATCTTCGGAAAGCTTTGATGAAGTTTGTGTGTGTTGGGGGGAGATTTTTGGTTTTGTTTTTATTTTTGTGGTTTTTGTTGTTGTTTTGTGTTGCTGGGTGGGGTTTTTTTTGGGGGGTGTTTATTTGAAGGTTGTTGTTTGGGATTTTTTTTTTTTTGGGGGGGGGGGGGGGGGTTGGGGGGGGGGTGTCTTTTTGGGGTTGTTTGCTTTTGTTGCTTTTTTCTTTGTTGAGGGAGATTGGGGGTGGGGGGGAGATGGGGTTGGAGGTAGAGAAAGGGGTGGGGGTGGGTGGAGATGGGGGTGGGGTGGAGATGGGAGTAATTGAGAGTCTTGTGTACGGATGAAGACTTTACATGTTGTGTTTTCTATAGACATTTTTTCATTATATTTTCGTTCCTCGACTAGACCTCAGAGGTGCACAAATATTGATGATTTTTTTTGGCCGTTAATTGCGACCGTTTTTTGTCCACCATTAAGGTAGCCGCATTCCCACTTCAGGGATGATATTAAAACACAAAATTGGGCATGTGAGGGTTCATTTTTTGTCGTCCGAAACTACCAGCACATAATGGCCTACTCTTCCAAACGGCGGAACGGGTTTTAATGTGGGCGCGGGATGTTCTGCATGCGTTCGCACACCCGGACTTCAGTTGATAGTCTCAGCCGAAAGACTTTCGTGGGAGTTGTATCGGTAAAAGGTAAAGGTGTCCCATAACCTACAAGGTCGTAGAGGAGCGAGGCGTCATAGACCTCAACTTCTCTAAGGGGCCAGCATATTGAGGGCGGCGCCCATCTCCTCTCCCTCGCTGCTTTAGCTTCCCTGACCCTAAAGAGGGCAGGTACCCATTTACAGCTGGGTGAACTGAGGGAACTATACTGAAGCCAAGGCGCGCAAACGGTCACCCATCCAACTGGTAACCACGCTCGATGCTGCTTAACTTGGCTGAGGGGAAAGCGAGTGCGCTGACCACTAAGCTATCAAGTCCCCAGTGGTATGGATACTGATGTTTTAAAAATTGCCTCGAATGGGTTGTGGTGGTGGTTCGAACCCGGGCTGTCAGATCACGAGCTCTATGCCCTGACCACTAGGCCACCCCGTCTTTTCTGTAGCTGATTCAGGTGTCATAATAACCCTTACACACACACATATACGCACGCGCGCGCACGCACACAAACACACCCCAAACTCCCAACACATTAAGATTGGTGCGTGTTTGATGATGTGGTAGACTCTTTCTCCTATAGTCCTTCGGATGAGACTATAAACCGAGGTCCCGTGTGCGAACGCAGGCAGAACATCTTGCGCACACGTTAAAACCCGTTCCGCTCTTCGGAAGAGTAGGCCATTGTGTGCCGGTGGGAACGGATGACAAAATTGACAAAACTTCATACACACGGGCACTGGAATTTTTTTTTAAACACATTATCCTCGAAATTCTTTCTATCTTTCTTCATTTCTCTATTCATTCATTCCTTCATTTGTCTGGTCGCTTCTATCTTTGTGTGTTTGCTCATTCTTTTGTTCATTTATGCATTATTCTTGTCTTCCATTCTCTTTTGTCTCCTTTTTATTTTATTTTATTTTACAAAACTGATTTTCCAGTCCTTTGCATTTACGACTAATGGCCAGCCTTTGGGGATGTGTTTAGATGAAAATGCAGCAACAACAATATTAGCCAAATCAACAAAGCAAGCAAAAAGGGTGAAAGAATGAAATAAATTAAGAAAAACAAAACAAAAAAACAAACGAACAATTTTTACGTTCATAAAGAATTGGAAGACTTTGGGGTATTCCCTTGAATGTATGTTTATTATTCATGTACATTACGCTATTGAAAATCTGCTTTTACCCCTGTAGACGCACACACCGCCGCGTGCATACTGAACTCTCGTGCATATAGGCACGTGCGCGCGCATGCACACACACACACACACACACATGAACACTGTGCATGCATGAAAGAACATGGTGATGGCCTGCACGCATGAACACGCGCGCATGCAAGCTTTCATACACTCACTCACCCATGAATGCATGCAGGCACGCACGCACGCGCGTGCACACACACACACACACAGTATCTCCCTCTACATCCCCCCCACCCCCCACATACACACACTGAGGACGGGATAGCCTGGTGGTTAGAACATTGCGCTCGCAATCTGACGACCCGGGTTCAATTCCCGTTCAAGGGGATATTTTCCCCTGGAGTTAACGTCAGTGCCGACTCCACTCTCCCCCAAAGTCCTTCGGATGAGACTATAAACCGAGGCCCCGTGTGCGAACGTAGAGGCAGAACATCTTGCGCACACGTTAAATCCTGTTCCGCTTTTCGTAAGGGTAGGCCATTGTGTACTGGTGGGAACAAATGAAAGAATTAAGAAAACCCCATACACACGGGGACTGGATGTTAGAAAAAAGCACATAAGTGCTTATTCCATTATCGTCGATATAAAAAAATAATAATAAACTTGCACACTCACACATATGCACACACACACACACACCACACACACACACACTACGCACAAACACACACACAACACACACACATACACACACACATATTAGATAGATTTTAGAAACACAAGACTTTGACTCTCCCAGAAAAGCACAGCTGCCCACAGCTAAGACAAAGACCTACCTACACAACTCACCAGGAAACCCTCAAAACTTACAGGTGACAACTGGATCCCTTAGGAGGCAGAAAGCAATATGCATGTAAATTAGGATCCTCTGTCTTCTCTCCATAAGTCGCCCCCTCCCTTCCCTCTTCCCCTTTCCCCCCTTCCCACCCTTCCCCACTCCCTCCCTCTCCATCAGAGGTATACAATTTCACATGTCAACACTGACTCTGGGATATGGCCCTTGTGAATTGACAGCAAGGGGCATGCATAGAAGCAGATTGGAGCAGTGTGTTCTTTTTTTGTTTTCTTTCTTTTTGGGCTAAAAGGTCAGATTCATGTTTATTTTTCTGGGGAGCTAATCTAAATGCTGCTGCGCGCTATAGTTTTGGCCCCAAAAAGAATGATGAATGTTGTTTCAAGCTTGTGTCACTGAGAAATACTTTGAGCACGCACATGCACGTATGCATGTATGCACTGACAGACACACAGACACACACACACACACACACACACGCACATGCACACATCCTTCGGATGAGACTATAAACCGAGGCCCTGTGTGCGAACGCACGCAGAACATCTTGCGCACACGTTAAATCCTGTTCCGCTTTTCGTAAGCGTAGGTCATTGTGTGCCTGTGGGAACGGATGACATAATTTACAAAACCGCATACACACGGGGACTGGATGTAAAAAAGTACATGAGTGCTTATTCCATTATCCTCGATATAAAAGAATAAAATAAAATAATAAAAACATCTCAAGGCCCAAACCCCACCCCAAGACATAAATATACATCTCAAACTTACACACACACACCACACAACACACACACACACATGTGTGCAATATTCCTTTTACCACACACACACACACCACACACACACACACACACACACACACACACACACACACACACACAACACTTTGGAACTAGAGTCTATCAGACTTTGAAGCCTGTGGTGTGTGTGTGTGTGTGTGTGTGTGGCGTGTGTGGTAAGAGGAATATTGCACACACGCGGGTGTGTGAGTGTGTGTTGTGTGTGTGTGTGTGTGTGTGTGTGTGTGTGTGTGTGTGTGTGTGTGTGTGTATCAAAGTCAAAGTCAAAATCAAACTTTTATTTTCAGATAAAAGTTTGACTTTGACTTTGACTTTGACACACACACACACACACACACACACACAACACACGAACCACACACACACACACACCAACCATATGCTTCAAAGTCTGATAGACTCTAGTTTCCAAAGGCATAAGTTGCCTAAAGACAAGAGACCTGCACAACTCGCCAGGGTCTCTCCAAACTTACATGTGACAGCAGCGGAATCCCAGTGAGGCAGAAAGCAATATGCATGTAAATTAGCATCCTCTGCCTTCAGCTCTAAGTTTTCCCAGCAGAGGTATACAATTCCGCATGCTCTGGGTTGGGAGCCTGGCGGATTGATGGCAAAGGTGTAGAGGCAGATTGAAGCATGCAGTGTGCTCTTGTGGGTTTTTTTTGGCGCAAAGGTCAGATTCATGTTTATTTTTGTGGAAAAGCTAACGCTCCTCCCCTTAAAAGTATGCTTAAGTTTGGATGGGGATGGTACTCATAGTTTCAGTCTGTGTATGTGAGAGAACTAGTTACACGCACACACACACAGACATGCACATGCAAACTCTTGCGCACATTTGCATACACACATACAAACACACATATACACCAACAGACACACATACACATGAACATACGCATGCACGCATGCACACACACATTTACACACAATCTCACCAACCCCACCTTCACACACACGCAGACAACACACACACACACACACACACACATTCTCTCTCTCCTCTCTGCTCTTCTCTCTACTCTCTCTCTCTCTCCTCTTCTCTCTCTCTCTCGAGTTCGAGTTCGAGTTCTCTCTCTCTCTCGTCTCCCGGGGGGCGCTGAACTGTTTTCATCAGTGATAGACGTGTTTAAATTAGCTCTGATAATTTTGCCAAATTAGTAACCATAGTGACTGTGTACTAATCTGTGTGTTGGTACATAGATTCATGAAGAATCATGCCGTCATCTCAACTCGATTTTCGAGTGAGATGTGGATGCTTTGTGCCAGTATTTCTTAATTTCATGGCGAAGCGGGTGAAAAAATGTGTCGCCATGCGCTGAAAGACATTACACCTCAGAAGCATGACAGGCGGTGTCATGGTAGGTTGCCTTCTCACCTATTTGTTCTGGGGGGCGTTTTTACTGCAATGTGGAGATGTCGAGCAAAACCCAGGGCCGACACGCAAGGACAGCACGCGCCAGACCTTGATGAGTGACAGCCGAAGAGTCAGCACTGACAAGACGCCAGCCACTACACCGACAGCCTCCAAGCCTGCTGCAGAACCCTCTCTTCAGGATGTCATCTCCATGCGCAAGAGCTGAAGAAGGACGTGGCAGAAGTGAAAGGAGACATCAGGGAGATCCGGATTGCTGTACTGCTCTGCGGGAGGAGATTCAGTCACTGAAGGAGGAAGTGGCTGACCTACGTCGGGAAAATGAGGAGCTGAAGAAGAGAATGCAGGACATCGAGCGTAAAACAGACGACCTTGAAGGGCGCTCAAAACGGAACAACCTGATTTTTTACGGACTTCCTCGCAGAGAAAATGAAACGCCAGCAGATTGTGCAGGGATCATCAATGACCTCATCGTGGATACTCTGGAGCTGACTGGTGGGTTCCAGTTCGACAGAGTCCACCGCCTGAACAAGAAGTCCAACACACCAATCATCGCCTGCTGCACCTTCTTCAAGGACAAGGAGAAAATCTTGAAGGCACGACACAAACTGAAGGGCAGTGACGTGTTCCTGGGGGAGGACTTTTCCTTACGTGTCAGGGACATCCGGAAGAAGCTGTCCCCTCACCTGAAGAAGGCCAGGAGTGAAGGGAAACACGCCACCATGATCCACGACCATCTCCTCATCGATGGAACCAAGTTCTATCTAGTTGAGGGGGATATCCTGACGGACACTTATAGGGGGGTGGCCTGCCCAGTATTACACCGGTAGCACGGCAAAGGTGTGCACGAAAAAACGTGGTAAAAAGATGAACAGGACAGGACTAGTGACGGCACACTGTGAGTAGCGCAGCATCACTGAATTAAACACGGGTTTTCGCGGTGGCTCGGGGGTGGGGAGAACATGTAAACAAACGGGGGTTACATTTTTGTAACACTGTTTCAAATGTTATTCATTGCGATTGCGGTGGGTGTACTGATGATTGTACAAATTTTGTAAATGGAAACACTAACATTTTAGGAGAAGAAACAAATGATTGTGATGTTAACCATGTAGCAATGGATGAATCAGGAGTTGCTGGAGATGTGATGAATATGGTTGGGGGGTTGGCTCAAAACGAAAACTGTATTTTGGCCCACGTGGATTATGTTTACAATGCTATGTTTAACGGACAGGAAGAAAATGAGAGCCAGGGGTGTGAGAATGATAACTTGAAAAATAACTTTAGGGGGTCGTCTCAAAAAGAGAATTGTGTTTTGAACCAGAAGAAGAGTGTCTGTGTTGCTGTGTTTGATGGACAGGAAGAAAACACGAGACAGAGGATTGAAAGGGACAACTCTGGTGTGAATGACAGGATGCATGGAAATGATTGTGATGGTTGTGATGAGACTAAGGTTTGCTTGGCGTTTCTTCATTGGAACATCAATGGTCTTTTCTCCAAAATGAATGACAAGGAATGCATGTCTTATTTATCTAAATTCGATTTTCTTTGTATTGTAGAAACTTTCGTGGCAGATTTGACTTGCTATACTTTTTCCGGCTACTCTGTTTTCTATAAACCAGCCATAAAGTTTACATTACAAGAAGGTTTTTTCAGTGGCAAAATGTTCTCATTAGAAATAAGTTTATTTCTTATGTTAAAGAAATTAAAATGAACACTCGCAATATTCTTATGTTTTTGATTGATTAGAGTCTGCTTGGCTTAAAACAAGATATCATATATGTGTGTGCATATGTGCCACCTGAGGGCTCTCCATATTATGCTCATTTTGATGTAGAAAATGGTATTAGTGAACTTGAAGACTGTCTTTTTGATTGTATGCTTGAGTCGAATGAGGCATATGTGATTTTGTCTGGTGATCTAAATGGCAGAATTTCTGGTATATCTCCAGATATTTGTGTTGATGATAATATGCTTGAACACCATATAAACCAGCCTGTTATACCCCTGAACAGAAATTCAGTAGATACAGTGCTTAATCACTATGGCAAATGTTTGCTTAATATGTGTACAGCTTTTGATCTGTGTGTTCTGAATGGCATGTGTAGAGGAGATACTGTTGGTCATTATACATACATTTCGGAAACAGGCAATAGTGTAAAAGATTATTTTTTGTGTCCTATGGTTGTTCAACATTTTGTCTTCATCATGCCGCTAATAGTTCAGAAAGATTGGAATCTGATCATTTACCTGTAGAATTTTATTTGAATTGTAACACAAAGAGTCAGACAGGGGACGTTCACGACACTTCCAATGAAAATGTATTTATTGAAAAGATCATTTGGAATGCAGACTTAGTAAACACCTATGTTCAGGCAGTCAGCTCTGATGAATCAGTAAGGCTGCTTGAGCAGGCTATGAGTTTAGTTGACCACAATTGCAATGACGCTCTTACTGTTTTTTTAAAGAGTGCCTCAGAAAGCAGGCTGACTGTATGAAAAGAAAATTAACCTGACCAAAGGAACAATAATTAGTGACTGGTATGACAGAGAGTGCAAATTAAGCAAGGGAAACGCTAAAAGACTTCTTAGAAAATTTAGACCCAAACAAAGAATAAGAAGACAGCCATGCCTATTGTATTGCCAGAAGAGAGTATAAAAATTTGATCAAAAGAAAAGAAAAAGAACATAATGACGCCTTGTTAGAAAAAACTTGTGTCCTCTGTAAATAATCAAAGAGAATTTTGGGAAACAGTACACAAAATATCCTTTAAAAGAAAATCTCCTCGTAGTGATTTTAACCATCGATGATTGGTTCAAACATTTTCATATGTTGCTTGAGGTAGGGACAACAACAGAGACACACACTGAGTGGGACAATAACACAGATAATGACTATACTGACAATGATGACACTGAGTTTAGTCCAATGAATCGTCCAATATCAAAAGAAGAGGTACTATTTGCGTTAAGAAAGATAAAGAATGGAAAAGCTGCTGGACCAGATAATATCATTGGGGAAATGTTGAAGTATTCTGGAAATCAAGTTGTTGACTTTCTTGTAAAGTTTTTTTAATACATTATTTGACAAGGGCATATTTCCAGATAACTGGACATATTCTATTGTGATTCCATTATTTAAAAAGGTGACATAAATAACCCAGGTAACTATAGCGTTATAGCCCTAAGTGATGCAAGCAGTAAGATATATAGTACAATAATCAACAGTAGACTTCAAGAATGGTAAAAGAACATAATTTAACAGTGAATACCAAGCAGATTTAAAAAAGCTATTCCACAGTTGACCACATGTTTGTTTGTTGGCTTTGATACAAAAACAGTTATGCTGAATCGTAACTATATTAGCTTATATTGACTTCGAAAAAGCCTTTGACAATGTGGAAAGAAATTTATTGTGGCCCATTCTTAAGAAAAATGGCATAAAAGGTAAGCTTTTTCAGTCTGTTCATAGTATGTATGTAAATTTAGAGCTAGAGTTAGATCCGGGCAGATTTGACAGATTTCATTAACTGTACTAGGGTGTGAAACAAGGAGACGTTACCATCCAATTTGTTTTCTCTCTTTTCATAAATGAGTTTGCATTAGATGTTAATAGAAGAGGAAGACACGGGGCTATTCTTACATATGATTTCTTTGAATTATTCATGCGTTGCTTGCTGATGACGTGGCTTTAATATCTGAAACACCAATGTTTGCAAACACAGCTCAATAGTTTACAACAAGCAGCTTCTTCATTACATTTAAAAGTAAACATGAATAAAAGTAACATTGTTGATTTAGAAAAGGGGGTATTTAGCTGCAAGGAAAGTTGGGTTTACAATGATCTGTCATGCCAGTTGTCAATGCATACAAATACTTGGGAATTTATTTTTCAACAAGGCTAAGTTTTGCTTCTGCATGTTGTGATCTGAATAGTAGAGCAAAACGTGCACTGATGGCATTATACAAAAATTGTATAGTTTTAAAAAGTAACTCATTGAAGACTTTCTTAAAATTATTGATTCTCAAATTCAACCTATTGTTCAGTACGGTCAGAGTTGTGGGGTTTGATAATACTGCATTTCAATTGTGAAAAAATACATTTATTTGCATTGAAAAAAATACTTGGGGTAGAAATGCGCACACCTAATGATCTAGTGTTGAGAAACAAGTAATATCCCATTTATATAAATTCAGCTGTAAAGTGTATCAAATATTGGTTAAAGTTGACAAAATTCAGGGATTTAGATTACCAATAAGCATATAGAACACTACTAGATTTGGATGCTCGAGGTAAAGTTAACTGGTTACAAATATTCGTTGTAAATTGTATATGTATGGATTTGGCTGTGTGTGTTGAACAGGAGTGGACGGGGTGAATGAGTTTCTTTCAGCCTTCAAGAGAGAATGGTTTTGTGTAGATGCAAGAGTGGAACTCTCATCTCAATGATAGTGAGAGATTTGATATTTATAGAACTTTTTGTACTTTGCCTGACAAAAAACTTATCTATTATTGAACATTGATAGACATTTCAAGCATGTAATGGCACGGTTTAGAATGGGCATATCTGAAATTACAAATACATATTACAGAACAAACGACACATTGAAGCTGATCTCATATACCCAATATGTAAACAGGAGATTGAAAACGAAGTTCATTTTGTCATGCGCTGCCCAATTTTCAAAGAACTGAGAGAACATTACATACCACTTAAGTTTTATAAATTCCCAAGTCAGTTTCGATTTGCATTACTCATGGGCCCCAAAGCATGAACAAACAGTTAGAAATTTGTCAATTTACTTATACAAGGCATTTAAACTGCGTTCAATATTGTTGTCTTGAATTTTCAATTATTTCTATTGTTTTGTGATTGTTTTCATATGTAACTTTAATGCTCTTGTGTGTTTGTTGTATACCCCCTATCATGAGGGGCAATGGCCTATACATGATTAAATTATCCGAATCCGAATCCGAATCTCTCTCTCTCCCTCGCATACACACAATCACACAAACACACACACACACCCATGCACACACAAAGATGCATCTCACCCACCCACACACCCACCCACTCACCCCTCGTACACATACAGACACACACACACACCACACGACACACACACCACACACACACACACCACACACACACACACACACCACACACACACACACACACACACACACACACACACACAACACGCACGCACGACGCCCACGCGCGCCGCACACACACACACACACACACACACACAGCCACACACACATACCTGCCAGAAAGACAAACTTTCTTTAGCTCAGAAGCTCAGTTTCCAAAAACAAAAACCCACACCAGTCACCTCTGACTCTGAAACTGACATCTGACTCCTGCATTCCTGGGAGGTAGGAGGCAATATGCTTGCAAATTAGCAACCTCTATCTTCCCTCTAAGTCCCACTCCCACGCCACCCCCAACCCCCACCCCCACCCCAAACCGAAATCCCCCATTGCCCCATCCCCCCAGCAGAGGTATACACTTCTGCATGGCATCACTGCTCTGGGTTATGGCCTTCCCTCCTGAACTGACAGCAGAGGTACAGAGGCAGATTGGCGTGACTGACTGTTCTTTCAGCTAAGGTCAGATTGATGTTTATTTTTTCGGGGAATCTTCAAGTCTGCTAGTGTAGTATCATTTTGGATAGGGATGATGAATGTAGTTTGAAGCTTTTTTGTTTTTTTAGTTTGAAACTTTTGTCACTGTAGCATAGGTGATGTACACACACACAGACACGCACGCACGCACCCACACATACATGCACACACACACACACACACACACACACACACACACACACACACATACAGATCTGAAAAACATCTGTCTTACCAGTTTGTAGCTTACAGCAAGTCCTAAAAGACATTCCAATAATGAAAGAAATTGTAGTGTCATTATTTTCAGACTCCTTTTTTAATATAAGAATAGCTTCAAGTTATAATGATATTGGAAAGTTAGTATTTTAGCTGTTTGATGTTGTTGTTGGGTGTTTGTGTTTTTTTTGGGGGGGGTTCTTCTCAGAATTCTTGTTTATGCTTTTTTCATAATAGTTGTTTATTGCGATTGATTAGTTATGTGCAAACCCCTCCCCCCTCCACACACACACACACACACACACACACACCACACACACACACACACACACACACACACACACACACACACACACACTTCCCCATCTGATATCACTATTTTATGGAAGGGCGTTAAACTGAAGAACTACTATGCACATAAACACAAACACATGCAATGCACGGACCACATAATTATGCACACATGCACACACACATACACACACATGCACACACATATCGCCCACCCACTCACCCTTCCTTCATCCACACACACACACACACAACACACACACACACACACACACACACACACACACACACACACACACACACACACACATGTGCAGAAAGACAAACTTCCCTTTGGCACACACACCCACCCACACACCCACACCCACACACTCTGTCTCTACACACACAATACACAAAACACAACAGACACACCACCCCTACACACAAAAGCCACACACACATACCTGCCAGAAAGAAAAAACTTTTTTTTACTCAGAACTCATTTCCAAAAATAAAAACCCCCCGTCACCCTGACCTGAAACTGACATCGACTCCTCATTTCTGGGGGGCAGGAGGCAATATCTTGAATTAGCAACCTCTATCTTCCCTAAAAGTCCCACTCCCACGCCAGCCCCCCCCCCCCCCCCCCCCTCACTCCCCAAACCGAATTCCCCCCCCCCCCCCAGCAGGGGAAATACCTTCTGCCGGCATCACTGCCGGGGTTTTAGGGCCCTTTCCCCCGTGAACGACAGCAGAGGTACAGACAGATTGCGTGAGGGACTGTTCTTTCAGCTGGTCAATTGATGTTTTTTTTTCGGGGAATCCTAGAGCCCCTGAAGGGAACAAGGGTATCAGGCAGTGGTCAGAGCCTCACTTTTCCCCCAAGCTAAGGTTTTAAGCAGGGGTTTAGGGTTTAGCGTGGGGGATGGGTACCATTAACGCACCTTGGCTTCATACATTATGTCCCCCAGTTTACCCAGAGAAATGGGCACCTGCCCTCGTTTTTGGTCAGGAAGGTAAGCACGAGGGAGAAAGAGGGCGCCGCCCCCAAATGCTGCTGGCCCCTAAAGAAGTATTTTTTCTGATGCCCCTTTCCTCCTACGTCCCTCTACTTTTTAAAGGGAACACCCTTTAAACCCTTTTTTCTTATAAAACCTTTATGGGGACGGGGTACTCAGTGGGCGGAGCACGTGTTCCAGTTGGATGGGGACCGTTTGCGCGCCCTTTGGGCCTTACAGTCCAGTCCCCCAGTTCCCCCAGCTGTAAATGGGTACCTACTCTCGTTTAGGGTCAGGGGAGGTAAAACAGCGAGGAAGGAGAGGAGATGGGCGCCGTCCTCAATATGCTGGCCCTAGAGAAGTGAGGTCTCTGACGCCTCGCTCCCCTACGACCTTATAGGTTATGGAACTCCTTTACCTTTTATCTTATAAGTCATCTAGTATAGTATCAATTTTTGATTTGGGGTGACAAACGTGCCTCCAAGTTGTTGCTGAGGCAAAGTTGATGCACAGAAAACACAGAGAATGATGTGAGAAATTTCACTGTCGGTTTAATTTCGACAAATTCTCATTATTGGTAATTTGCAAGCTTGGTTAGTGTGAAATGTTGAAACTCTTTCATTTCTTTTTTTCTTTCTGTCTTTCTTTCTGTCTTTCTTTCTGTCTGTCTGTTTTTTTCTTTCTGTCTGTCTTTCTTTCTTTTCGTCTAGCTTTTCTTTTCCTTCTGTCTTCCTTTCTTTCCTACATCTTGTCTGTCTTTCTTCCTTCATTTTTGTTCTTTTCTGTCTTTCTTCTTATCTCTTTTTCTTTTCTCTTTCTTTTCTGTTTTGTCCTTTTGTCCCTCTTTTCTTTCCATTTTTCCTCGTTCTGTCTTTAATTTGTTTTTTTCCCGTATTTTTTCGTATTTTTTCCCTTTCCTCCTTTTTTCCCTTTTTTAAATATCTTTCTTTTTTTCCTTCTGTTTTCTTTCTCTTTATATATTTCTATTCTTTCTTTTTATATATGTCTTTTCCTCATTTTTTTTCTTCCTTTCTTATCTTTCTTTTTTTTCTTCCCTGTCTTTTTGCCCTTTTCTTTCATTCATTCTTTCTTTTCTTTCATTCTTTTTTACTCTTCACGTTTTTGTAAAAATTTGATTCTTTCGATTTCTTTCTTTTCTGTAATATTTGTCCTTGTAAATTCTTTGCATTATTCCTTATTCTTTCTCTCTCTCCCTCCCCCCCCCCCCCCTCCCCCCCCCCCCCCCCCCCCCCCCCCCCCATCCCTCTCTCTCTCTCTCTTTCGTAAATCTTTTTTTTATTTTAACCACTGAGGGAAAGAAACAGCGTAGCGTAACTTGATTCTGTATTGGAGACATTTGGCACTTGGCACTTTATACAAGATTCCACGACATTAACAGGGTTGGGAGTTTTGGGTGGGGTGTTGTTTTTTTTTGAGTGCTGCATAACCCGTTCAAGTTTTTGACTTGAACAGTTGCATCAGCAAACAAAATATATACACACTGGAAGAAGAATAGCGTGTAATAGACGGGCCCTGTGTTGCTTTTCGTCTGGAATATATGTACCACATATATATATATATATAATATAATATATATATATATATATATATAATATATATATATATAAATTATATATAATATATAAAGGTTTTTTTGTGGTGAAGTGCAGTTTAGTTTAGTTTGAAATCGTTGTATGAAGAAAGAGGAAGGGAAAGGGGAGAGGGAGGGAGGGAGAGAGAGAGACAGACAGAGGGGGGGTGGGGGGCAGACAAGCAGAAATATTTACATAGATCCAAAGGACACACTCTCTCTCTCTCCATCTCTGTCTCTACCTATCTGTGTGTCTCTGTATCTCTCTTTCTCTTGCTGTCTCTCTCTGTCTCTGTCTGTCTGTCTGTCTGTCTCTCGCTTCTCTCTCTCTCTCTCTCTCTCTCCGCTCATCTCTTCTCCTCTCTCTCTCTCTCTCTCTCTCTCTCTCTCCTGCCTCTATTCCTTCTCTCACTCTCACACACACACACACACTCGCACATACACATACACACTCAAACGCAACAGCATGCACTGAATGAGTACACACTTACAATTTCACACACATTCTCTCTCCTCTCTCTCATCCATCTCTCCTCCTCTCACACCTCCTCTCCTCTCTACGCTCGTCTCTCTCTCTCTCACACACACACACAACGCACAACGCACACACACACGTACGTCTGATATCACTATTCAGCGGAGGGACGTTGAACTGAAGAACTAACACACAGAGGCAGGCAGACAATACAGACAATACAGACAGACTGACAGTACAGACACTGACACAAACAGGCCGGTTTTTTCTCAAAAGCGATGAACAGCCCTACTACTAGGGCAAATTTACTAACTTTTCTCGTGCAAATACGCAGTAAGTCTTAGCTTTAAAAAAAAACCGACAGCAAACCACACTACAGTCAAGCACTTTGTTTTCTTTCTTTTCTTTTTGGAAATGGCAGAATTGATCTGCTAAATGTACTCATCTGACCTCTAGTGCGTTACAACTTAACTTTATAAAGAAGAAAAAGGAACCCACCGAAAGAAACGGAGAACCCCTAAACCAACGACGGTAAACTAGAAGGAAGGTGACAGGGCGGTTAGGACGTTCACCTGCCCAATAATAAGTAGATCGTGAGGTTCTGGGTTCGATTCCCGTTCTTTCCAGTTCGACGGGAAAGTTAAACTGAACGTCACAAGTCTTTTCTGAGGACACTCTAAACCAGTTGGACACGTGTGGGTTTAATTAATTAATTAATTTTATTTATTTATTCTTTGATATCGAGGATAATGGAATAAGCGCTTGTGTGCTTTTTTTTTACATCCAGTCCCCGTGTGTATGCGGTTTTGTAAATTTTGTCATCCGTTCCCACCGGCACACAATGGCCTACTCTTACGAAAAAGCGGAACAGGATTTAACGTGTGCGCAAGATGTTCTGCGTGCGTTCGCACACGGGACCTCGGTTTATAGTCTCATCAGAAGGACTTTTGGGGGGAATGGAGTCTGCGCTGATGTTAACTCCAGGGGAAAATATCCCCCGTCAGATTGCGAGCGCAATGTTCTAACCACTAGGCTATCCCGTCCCCCGTTTACGGACTTGTGCATGTCAGAAGAATCCACATCAGTTAAAAATCGCGAAGAGCGTGAAGGTACCTCCCCCTTCCCCCACCGACAGTCATGGCAAAATTGGTAGGTTCAGTTTCTAAAGTTCTCTATTCTCGACGTCGATATGCAGCTACCTTAATGGTAAGGGGTGGGTGGGTGGGGGAACTGTAAGGTGGTAAAGGAGTCCCATAACCTATAAGGTCGTAGAGGAGCGAGGCGTCAGAGACCTCACTTCTCTAGAGGCCATCATATTGAGGGTGGCGCCAATCTCCTCTCCCTCGCTGCTTTATACCTTCCCCTGACCCTAAAAGAGGGCAGGTAGGTACCCACTTACAGCTGGGTGAACTGGGTGAAATATACTTGAAGCCAAGGCGCGCAAACGGTCACCCATCCAAGTGGTAACCACGCTCGATGCTGCTTAACATTGGCTGGGGGGGATAGAGACCGAGTGCTCTGACCACTGAGCTATCCCGCCCCCTTGGGAAAAAAACAGTAGCGTAGGCAATAATTTCACCAATGGTGAACTTAGGAACTCTTAGCCGAGAAGCGGAAAGAAGAAGAAAAAAAAGAAAAAGAGGAGAAAAACAAAAAGGAAAATAAGTGTACTTGTTCACGTGCTTCGAAATTGAGAATACGCTTTTGTATTACGGTGACCTTTATTTAAAGATTTACGATGGTGTACGCGTATTTTCTGTCTGGTTTGGTTTTCTTCTTCTTCTTCTTCTTCTTCTTCTTCTTCTTCTTCTTCTTTTACACTGTAGATTGCTTTTTGCACAACAAGTCTTGAGGCAAAGTTGTGTTTACTTTTCTTTTGCAAGAATGTAAATAAACAATGTTTTTTTTTCAAAAACATATTGGATAACGTGAACGTATTAAAATCATAATATAGATTTGCGCCCGCATTCGTGCATGTTGTACACATATCAAACAGTGATTTTAAAATTAGCGCACGTACAAAGTATATACAAAACCCAGGAATACATCAAACTAAACTCAGTACCGTTTTCAAACTTAGTATTAAGTCAACAAAGTGTCCGATATTTTCAACTGTTAAATTCCTTTTTCTTCGTGAAACGCTCAGACTAGCTATTTATGTTTTGTTATATGAGCGAAAATGCGTTGCGCTGCCGTTAAGCGCCTGACAAGTCGGGCCCAGCGCATCCAACATCGGCATTGGTTAAAGAACTGTAATCTGTTAAGTCTTTCTGGGAGGAAAAAAAAGGCAGGAGAGAATGGACCAAGAAGGCGGAAAATAGACAAGAAGGAGGGGACAAGGAAGAAAACGAACAAACAAGGCAGAAACAAAAGAGAGAGAGAGGGGGGGAGACAAAAGAAGGAGGGAATTCTTAGCACAGCATTTCCACAAGGTGGGGATGCTATTTATACTGACAGGCCCCCAAGACATCCCCCATGAGGGAAGCGCGCGTTACGACTGTCATTACCTGTTTTTGTTGTTGTTTTTGTTGTGTTTGATTTTGTTTTCGTTCTTCGGCTAGAGCTCCGAGGTTCACCAATGGTGAGATTTTTGCGTGTGCGACCGTTCCCCCCCCCCCCCCCTCTACCCCCTCCCCTCCTCCCCCCCCATCCTCTCCCCAGTTAAGGTAAACCATATTCGGGTTTACGGGATAATGTCTAAAAACACGACACTAATGCACATGCGAGGTTTTTTCCTCTTAATTGTGTGTGCTGTTCTTACCGTATTGCACGTTTATGGCCTTTTTTCCCTTCTTTTTTGTTTTGTTTTTGGTATTCCTTTTATTTCGGGGATAATGGAGTAAGCATTCATGTGATTGTTTTTCTTACATCAGTCCCCCCCCCCCCCCCCCCCCCCGTGTGTGTGTGTAGTTTTGTCAATTTTGTCCTCCATTCCCACCGGCACACAATAGCCTGCTCTTACGAAAAGCGGAACGGGTTTTAACGTGTGCGCAAGGTGTTCTGCGTGCGTTCGTACACGGGGCCTCGGTTTATAGTCTCATCCGAAGGACTTTTGTGGAGAGTGGAGTCAGCACTGATGTTAACTCCAGGGGAAAAATTTCCCTCGAACAGGCACCTCGATGGTGGCTCGAACCCGGGCCATCAGATCACGTGCGCAGCAACCCTCTAACCACTAGGCTATGCTGCCCTCCTCCCCCCTCCTACCCCCTATCCCCCTTCCCACCCTACCCCCCTACGCCATGGGGGGGGGGGGGCGGAGGGGGGTATAATTCCCAGTTATAGGACTCAACCTCTACCCCCCCCCCCCCCCCTCACCACTCCCTTCCCCCACACCACCCCAACCATCATTAACTCGCTCCCCCCCCCCCCAACCCCCCCCTCCCCTTCCCCCACCCCACCCCCCTCAGCCCACCTCACAAACTCGTTCCCGTCTAAATGTACAGCCTTACAAAATGTACGCGTGTGCGAGAACATTATGCCTGTAAATGCATGTATTCCCTCTTCTAAGTGACTGGTAAGAGAGAGAGAGAGAGGAAGAGAGACAGAGAGAGTGCATGTTTGCGTCTCCCGCGCGCAAATGTGTGTCTGCACGCTCGTCGTGCCTGCGCGCACGCGAATGCTCGATTTTACCAGCAGTTGATTACATCTGTCAGAAGTTGGAGGAAGCGAGAGAGAGAGAGAGAGAGAGAGAGAGAGAGAGAGAAAAGAGAGAGAGAGAGAGAGAGAGAGAGAGAGAGAGAGAGAGAGAGCGTAAGTTCAGTCCTCTTGAGGTCATGTTAGTATGACGTCAGTTGCTATAGGATATCCAGCTTATTTTCTATGGGAAAGATGCAGACCTTTTCTCCTTCCACTAATTTTTTTTTTTAAGCTTACGTACAGAAAACTCCACTCTCTCCCGTGGGGATATCGAGGATCTGTCGTTAGATATAGCATACCCACTCATCTTGGAAATTCTGTGCTAGAGATACCCTCTTTTCTATCCCTCTCTTTGTTTCGGCCTTGCTCTTTTTGTCTTCCTGCCGCCTCATTGTCTGTCTTCTGCCTTCTTGGTTCATTCTACCCCTTTTTCTTTTCCCTAAAAAAGTCTTTAAAAGAAAACCAATGCTCTCCAACACCGAAGTGGGATACCCTGGGCCTGACTTGTCAGGGGCTTAACAGCAGCGCAAAGCATTTTTTGCTCAGATGACAGACAACCATAGTTACTGTCTGAGCGTTCGTGGTCGACGACGACGACGACGACGACGAAGAAGAAGAAGAAGAAGAACAACGACAACAACAACAACAAAACCTACATTTTTTTCCCCTCGGAGTTTTCTGGGGGAGGGAGGAGGAGGAGGAGGAGGGGAGAAGCTGGATTTATTGATGACGTCATACCCAAACACCACTTCACGGGGACTGAACATAACGCCATCAAGAGAGAGAGAGAGAGAGAGGGAGAGAGAGAGCGAGAGAGAGAGCGAGAGAGAAAGAGAGAGAGAGAGAGCGAGAGAGAGAGAGAGAGAGAGAGAGAGAGAGAGAGACGGACTAAGGGGGGGGAGAGAATTGGAGTGCCAAAGGAAAGACGTAAAGGATTTATTCTTGGGCCAGTGGGCTCCCCAAGTTCTTTAACGCGCAAAAAAAGTTTCTTGCCGTGGGCAAGTAAATTGAATCCTCTTCTCTTCTCTCCTCTCTTCTTCTCTTCTCTTTCCTCTCCTCTCTTTCTCTTCTCTCTGTCACTTGAAGAAGATGAGCTTAACAAGTTGCATCATACCTCATCATATACCACGGGCCAGCGCCACGTTTGTGCCGCTTGAACTGAAAAAAAAGGGTTATGCTCATACAGAGAGAGAGAGAGAGAGAGAGAGAGAGAGAGAGACAGAGACAGAGAGAGACAGAGAGAGAGAGAGAGGGAGGGAGGGAGGGAGATATATATATATAATATAGAGAGAGAGAGAGAGAAAGAGAGAGAGAGAGGGAGGGAGGAAGGGAGATATATATATGTATATATATAGAGAGAGAATATAATGTGTGGGTTGGTGTGTGTGTGTGTGTGTGTGGAGAGGGGGGGGGGGGGTTGGTGGGTGGGAGTCTGTGTGAATCTGAGTGAATGTTTGTGTGTTGTGTGTGTGTGTGGGGGGGGGGGGGGGGGGTGGTTGGTGGGTTGATGAGCAGGTGGGATCTGTGTGAATCTGTGTGTGTGTTTTGTGCGTGTGTTTGATTTTTTTTCGTTCTTCGGCTAGAGCTCCGAGGTTCACCAATGGTGAGATTTTTGCGTGTGCGACCTGTGTGGAGGGGGGGAGGGGGGTCTGTGTGTGTGCTTGTGTGTCTGTCTGTCTGTCTGTCTCTCTGTCTCTTTGCCTCTGTCTTTCTGCGGCTTTATTTTTCTCTCTCATTCTTTCTCTTTCTTTGAGTCTCCCTCTCAGCCTCCATTTCTTTGTCAATCACTCCGTCTGTCTCTTTATCTGTCTCTCTGTCTGTCTCTATCTGTCTGGCTGTCTGTCTGTCTGTCTGTCTGTCTGTCTGTCTCTCTCTCTCTCTCTCTCTCTCTCTCTCTCTCTCTCTCTCTCTCTCTGTACACCCTTTCACGTTTTGTCTCTCTTTCGCGCGCGCATGCGCGCGCTTGCCCCCACCCCAACCCCCCTTATTTTTCTCTTGTATGGGTTTATCTCCATGCCACACGCACACATTATTATTTATATATACATATATGTAGATATACACATACACCACTGCCATCCAACACACACATATCCCCTTTCGCCTCACCCCCCCCCCTCCACACACACACACCTACTCCCCAAACACACACATACACGCACACAAAACCCCTCTCATCTTCCCCCCACCCCCACCCCGCACACACCCCCACACACCCACACATCTCTCACCCTTTCACGTTTTGTGCATCTGAACCTTTTAGAGACATTTTAAGGCGGCACAACTTAATCAGTCCGTGGGGATTATCTGTAGATGAGGAAGCAGAACTTTTCTATTACCACAACTTTTCATCTAAAACGTAAAGGTGTCCCGTAATCTTTGTGGTCGTAGGGGAGCGAGGCATCAGAGACCTCGGCTTCTCCAGGGGCCAGCATGTTGAGGGCGGCGCCCATCTCCTCTCCCTCGCTGCTTTTGCCTTTCCCTGACCCTAAAAGAGGGCAGGTACCCAATTTACAGCTGGGTGAACTAGGGGGGACTGTACTGAAGCCAAGGCGCGCAAACGGTCACCCATTCAAGTGGTAACCACCCTCGATGCTGCTTAACATTAGCTTGGGGGAAAGCGAGTGCTCTGACCACTGAGCTAGCTATCCCGTCCTCTTTCATCTATTCAAGCATATGCCTTTGTGTTCAAATATATCGCTGCGTTTCCAGGTTTTGTTTGTCACGTTGGTTCTTTTATTCATTTGTATTAGGGTTGGGTGGTGGTTTTTTTGGCTGTTTGTGGGTTTTGTTGTTCTTTCATGGTGTTTTGATTTAGGGTGGGGTTGTGCTTTTTTGTTATTCGTTGTTGGGTTTCTGGTGGGGTTTTTTGTTGTTTTATTTTCTCTGAGCTACAAGACATTTGTGATAGAGAAACATAGAGAGGAACACACACAACATAAAGATATGCAGACAGGCGACAGATAAAGGCAGACCATGCGTCCGAATGCACCCCCACTACCCCATCCCCCACCCCCCCCATGGAAAACCAGCCAAAAAAGAAATACGCAGTCTAGGACTTTCTGGTGAGGAGTAATAC
>CM054153.1:28939165-28946665 GCA_028751875.1 Rapana venosa | reverse complement strand
TTTTGTTTTGTTTTGTTTTGGTTGGATGAGGTTTTTAGAAGGACAATGAATGGGGGGGTAAAATGGGGAGGAAAAGCAAGCAGCGGTTTCGAGAGAATGGAAAAGATAGAGCACAGAAACAGAGAGAGAGAGAGAGTGAGGAGTGAGGGATTGATGTGTAGATCGGATGAGAGGAGAGAGAGCGATATGTTGAGAATGATGGACGGGAAAAGATGGATTGCTGTTTTTCGCGATGAGGGGCCGGTGTTTTGGTATTTGGTTAGCTTCGTTGTCTGGTGTCTTGGGTTGGTTAGTGATTTTAGGGGTGAGAGGCTGGGTAGTTTGTGGCGTGTTTGTGTGTGTTGGTTGTTTCTCTGGAGGGGCGATGTATGTTGTTGTTTGATCTGTCTTTTATTTTTTGTCACTTTGTCGTTTGTGCATTCAATTTTAGTGGTATGCGTGCGTAAGGTTTGGTTGATGCCCTTGGTGTCGGGCTGTGTTTTTTAGGTTCTCGGCGGTTGGAGGATCTATGGTTGGGGGTGTGTTATCTCGGGGTTAGATATGTCTGTCTTAGTCGTTGTGTGGTGTGGATTAGTTTTTGAGCGGCAGGGGGCAAGGGTGGTAACTCGTTTTGACTTTGTGATTTTGATGGTAATATTTTTGGATGGGAGGGTATTACTTTTTTGTAAGCGTGCGATCGTTGACGATCTGTCGATTTCTTGCTATTGTAATTGTTTATCGATTGAGTTGTGGTTTGCGTAGTCTGTGTGTAGTCGATCTGGGTTCCTCTTTGGTAGACTTATCGGCTTTGTTGTTTTAGACTGTGAGAGTTTCTGTGATTTATGTGTGAGGGTTGGTTGTTTGAGTTTTGACTGGATCAGTCTGTAGATGAGATTTGTCGAGAGATTTTGAATAAGCGTTGGCTCCGGGTTGGTGTTTTTGTTCGGAGTAGAATGTGAGAGTAGAGTATAGGTGAAGACGGACCTAAATTTGAATTTAAATGTTGCGGATCGAAGAGGTTAAGAGTTGAATTATGAAGAGTAGATGCGATTATAGTTAGTACGATAGAGACAATATGATATCTGTTCGTCTGAAGAGAGAGAACTTTTCGATCGGTGTTTGAGGAGTTTGGATTGTGAGTCTCTTGGATTCTGTCCTTCGACGGGATGGTTGATTAGAGAGGGTGTTGAGGGGCTTTATAGAGTTGTTTGTTTTGAGGGGGGGTTTAGAAGAGAATCTAGATAATGGTCTGCAGCGAGAGGAAGTGCGACAAGATTTTAGAGTAGTGGTACTGAGGTGTAACAATAAAATCTTGATTGTATGTGGTTCGAGTTTTATTACGTTCTGTATGGATGTGAGAACGAGATGTTGTGAGCCTGAGAGTGTGAGGCTCTGAGAGTTGAGTTATACTGATGAGGTTTATGACGACGATTTTAGTGTTGATTGAATTGCGCGTGATACTTGTTTTTGAATGATGGTTTAGATAGGAGGGAGGATGGGTGTGCTGGATACGGGTGGAGTGGGCGGATTTTTTTGCGCTGGCGTTTTTGGTAGTGGGTGATATAGATAATTGAAAGGACTTTTGAAAGTTGAGTACAGAGTATGGTGATGGTTTGACACTTTGAGAGCTGTCACGGACTTGCTGATGGAGATAGATTTGTTAGGGACGCGGTGACGTGAGGTCTGATTAAGATGAGGACGAGATGAGTAGAGGGTGCACAGATGAGGGAGGGAGGGGAGAGGTCTGATGAATATGAATAGACGATGAGAGGAGACGGAGCGAGAAACCAATTTATATAATAGAGAGAGAAACGGCTCGAAAGAGTAGATTTTATGGCATAGGGAGGAATTATAGGTCAGGGAAACTCGGTGGACAAATAGGTCTATACCTATGAGCTATTTGTGTCATTGCAAGAGGTCCATCACCTTCTGTCTGGACCTCCTAAAGTTCCACACACATCCATCTCCTGTTGCTCACGGACTTTTTATGTTGAATAGCAGCCCGTCAGAGTCCTTGCAAAAACCATGCCCTGGGCCTTTTTTTTTCCTGCCTCCCCATCGACTGACAGGGGAAGAGAAGATTGGCAGCAGGAGAAGAAGTCTGGGACACCAGAGTGTGGTGTGTCTTTTGTGTGTGGTGTGTTGTTTTGGTGTATGAGTGAGGAAAGATTTTTCAGCTCTGATTACATCACACTGTGCACACGATCTCACCGATGCATGTACTTGTTGCTCGGCGGCATGCATGCTTGCGGACACACGAGTTTTTTTTCTTTTATTTGTATGATTTTTTTTTGATTGATTGTTTTTTTTTTTTTTATCGCCTGCGTGTTTATGGGATCTGGATGTTGATGAAAAAATGCACAAGAGTGCTTATGTCCAATATCCTTGATATAAAAGAATAATTTAAATATAAATAAATAAGGTAATGTGGGCAAAGAATGATGCGCTTTAGTAGATATTATTTTTTAGTATTATGTCTTAACTTTGTGATAATTTGAGGATAATAGGCATAGTAAGGGCCCTATAGTGCTTTTTTTAATCTGTGTGGTATTCGGTTTTTTGTAATTTTGTCATTCCATTCCCACAGCACAATGGCCTACTCTTCTGAAATGCGGAACAGGTTTTTTACGTGTGCCTGAGATGGTTTCTGTGTGCGTATGCACACCTGAACCTCAGTTTATAGTTCGTCTTCCGAAGGACTTGTTAGGTGGTAGTCTAGTGGTCAGTACTGATGTTTTAATTCAAAGGAACCAAATATCGGAATAGGTGCCTTTACTAGGTAGGTGTCCGTGGCTTGGATTAAACCCAGGTGATCCGGATCAGGAGTTTGGCCATGTGCTTAAACCACTAGGCTAACCCACCCCCCCCCCCCCCCCCCAGTCCTCCCCTTTCCCCAACGCACATAGAAGTAACATGGAATGAAGGGAAAGGAAGGAAACCATCAACTTGCATCTCGTCCCCCCTCCCCCTTTCCCTCTTTGAGGCACTTTATTCCCCCTGTGACCTGGCTTCTCAAAATCCCGTTCTCGGCTTCCTAAATACATCCCTTCTGAAATAGAAGTATGTGAGATTCTTTCAGGAAAGAATGGGAGTGGTGGGTGTAGTGTGGTGGGTGTTTGTGTATGTTGTTTGGCTGTGTGTGTTTGTGGTCGTGTGTGTGTGGTGTGGGTGGGTGTGTGGAGGTTGATTTGTGTGGTTGTGGTGTTTTGTGGGGTGTGTGTCTCGGTGTGTGTGTAGGTAGGGTAGGTAGGTGCGGGTGTGTGTGTGTGTGTTGTGTGTGTGTGTGTGTGTGTGTGTGTGTGTAGTGATTTGGTTGGCTTTTTTTATGTTATACCGTGTTTCTTATTGTTGTTATTCTGTGTGTGTGTGTGTTAAAAGTCTGAGTTGTGTGTAGGAAAAAGCATTTTCTTATCTTTCTCGCTAACCAGAACTTTCTTTAAATTCCAGAATTATAGAATCTTTCAGGGTGTTGTTGTGTAAGTGTGGGGGTGTGTCACACGCATCGTGTGCGTTGTAAGGGGCCGCGGCTTTTATGTATGCGGCTGCGCGGCGTGCATGTTTGTTTGGCGTGTTTTTCGTGCGTCTTAAAAATGCAGTTCGCGCAACGCAAAAAGAAAGGAGAAAATACCAACACCCAGTGAGAGAGAGAGGAGAGAAAGACAAGAGAATGGAGAGAGAGAGATGAAGAGAGCGAGGTAGGCTGCTAAAAAGCCATCCGGTTTTTGAGCAACGACCAAAAGGCTGTCTGTCTCACACATTTGTCTCTTAGCTAGTTGCACATCACTTTTAGCTCAGGCTGCAAGAGAATGTGGGCGGGAGTGGGGGAGAGAAAGAAGTGGGGGACAGGGGCCTTAAAAAAAAGCCTCAGAAAAGTGGCATGGATGGTTTGAGAGAGGGATTAGAGGGCGGGGTATGTGGGTGGATTACCGTGGTGGTGTTGGAGGGGGGGTATTGGTAGTGGGAGTGTAGGGGGTGGATGGGTGACGGGCTTGGGGTGTTGGTGGGGGCAGGTGGGTCTGGGGGGAGGGAGAAAGGGGGGGGGGGGTTTCATCCGATCTGTCATAACATCCGAAGCTTTCTTGATCGTCTTGCATCGTCGTGTTTTTTAAGACCAGTCCACCACGCTAGACGTTTTTTTAACTCCCCCCCCCTCCCCCCACCCCCCAACTCCACCCCCCAAAAAATAAACAGAAGAAAGAAAAAAAAGAAGAACAAAAAAAACGAAAAAAAAGTAAAGAAAAAAATGGAAGAGATTTGTTTTGGGGGTTGTTTTTGGGGATTTTTTTTCTTCTTCAAAAAAACAACAAAAAAAAGGCTGAAACGTTGGATTGTGGGGTTTTTTTTCTTGTACGAAGTCAAGTAGAAAATTTACAGGGGATGGGATTGTCTAGTAAGTGGTTAGACCAGTGCTGCTTTGTGAATTCGGAGGGGCCCCGGGCTTATTTTCTTTTTCGCGGGAGCCACCTCTTGAGGCGCTGTTTTTTCTAAGGATATTTTTTTTTTTTTAGATGGACTCTTTTTTGTAACATCATGTCCGATCCCCCCAACCTCCCTCCCCACCCCCCCCCCCCCCACCCCAAAAAAAAAAAAAAAAAAAAAGTTCTAGCGGGTGAGACTATAAACGCGAACATCTTGCTGCGCGGCCACCACGTTTATAAAAAACCCTTTCCGCGTTTTGAAAGAGTGGCCAATTTCGTGGCCGGTATGAACTAACGTGGGAACCAAATGTGGCCGTATTGAGGCAAATTTTTTCAGGGGAAAAAAGGGTTTTTTTTTTTTTTTTTCTTTTTGTTTTTTTTTCTTTTATATCGAGGATAATGGACTCAGATAAATAAAACTTTCTTGTGTTTTTTTTTGTTTTTCGTGTTTTACCTCTTTCCAGGCCCCCCGTGTCTTGTTAGTTGTAGTTAATTAGTTTTTTGTCTAAATTCATGTCATTTGTTTTCCACCACCCTTTCCTCGCTTCGCCTACCCCATTTCCCGCCCCCTTTGTTTGTCTCCGCCCCGCAATGCACTATTGAGAGTGGGTTTTTTAGTGTTTTATTCATTTAGGGGACACATCCCCTGAAGTGTATTTTAGCGGATTTACTTCAAGGTGGGCGAAAAAAACCAGACGTTTATAGTAAAAAAAATCTTCAATATTTAGTAAAATCTTCTTCTGAGCTGCAATTGAGGAACCAGAAGAAAATGTTGAAAAAATAACGCAAGGGGATTGAGAATTAGTTAAGTTCTCCGTGTTTGATTGTTTCTGAGTGTATCTTGAGTGTTGTTACTTTCAGTTAGCGTCGGTAACTGTGTTTTTTTTTGTCATTAGGTATTTGTAGTTTAAAATCCGGCCTTCCCGTCCTGCGTAGACACATTTTTCTTTGTTTTCATACCCGAAGATTCTCCATTCCTTTGAGTTGTTACGCCTCATTTGTGTCCCCTACCCACTTCAACAGCCAAAACCCCCTCAGCTAACCTTTGCCGGAGTGGGGTTTTTTGTATATATTATAATATTGAATGAATGAAGGTATTTTTGATTTACCGTTGGGTGATATTGGTGGTGGTGTACGTGTTTTGTTTATGATGTGTCGGGGGATCTGTCGGGAGGTCCATATGCTCTATATACCGGTGTCTAGCGGGCATTGAGGCGGAGTGACTTTATTGATTTTCGAACACCACTTGGTTTTATCTATTCTTTTGTCCACCTTTTTTCATCGTAGTAGTCTGACTGATTTCTTTTCGACTTTATACTGTGATACCTTTTTTTTTCTTGGTATGTTTTGTGCGTTGTTCCCTGTTTGTTTTGTTTTCTTTGTTATTTTCGTAGTTTTTGTTTGTGTGTTGTTATTGGGTGTGTGTTTTGTTTTACTTTGCTGTGTTTGATTAATGCTATTCTTTTCTTCGTTGAGCTTTGTATTACACTTGTTATGTGTATTCTTTTGTTGTTGTTACGTTTTTTTTTGTCTTTTTTGTGTGTTTGTCGTTGTTTTTTTCTCAGTGTATTTTTCTGTGCTATGTGTATTAGTACTTCTGCAGTTTTTTCCCTTTTTTCTTTCTTCAGTTGCTTGCGTGCTCATCCCAAGATGTTTTTAGTTGTGTGTATTACGATATTGAATTTGTAAAAAAAAACTGTTAATTGTTAACTGGCTGTATGGTGGTGAACGAGTTTTTGTGTGGGCTGGGGTATGAAATATTAAAATAGCCGATGGCGAATTTAGCGGGGGGGGGGGGGGGTGGGGGACAAAGCTGTGCTTTGAATTTTTTTTTTTTTTTGTTTTTTTTTTATTTCTTGCAAAGAATATACGTCATTTGTGATCTTTATTATGGTATGCACTATATTAAAATTCATGTTTTTATTGCCATATTATGTATTAGTATTATTTATACTACAATCTTACGTACAAAATATTTGTGGTTTATGTGCTTCAGAGTGTTCTATACCACGTTATTAGCTTATTTTATCTTTTTTTTTTTTAATAAATGCATTTTTTGCAGTATTGGTCCTCTTTGTCATCTATTCGCTGTAGGGGTTAATGTTGTTGGTGGTTGTTAGTCGTTTTTTGAAAACCTGTCACCAAACGACCGAAACAAAAATGTCAAGAATTGTGGTTTGAAACTTGTAAAGGAAGTCTGGAGAATTGGTCTGGATGTCTGACCAAAATTTGTGTATTGGGTCTTGTCTTTCGTTCATCATGTGCTATTAAATTTTTCACTGCAACATGTACGTTTATCTGTCCCTAAATAGATGAACATTTATAGAGGGCTATAGTTTTGGTAAAAAAAGGATGATATAGAAGGATAAAAGTAAGAAGATTAACAGAAAGCGAATTTCACTGCATAAAACTGGCTGTTGGCTCAATTTGTTTTCGTCCTTTACACTTATTGCATCCAGGTTTGTCAAGACAAAATGTAATTTGAGGCCGATGACTGAAGTGGGCGTTTGACTCAATTATGCACTTGTGTCGCGGACTGTAATGCGAAAGGGCGTAGCTCTGCATCTCGGGCGGGGCGGGGGGCGGGCGGGGGGGGGGTGGGGGGAGGGGGCGCGCGACGGTCTGTGGCGCGCGCGCGCGCGGCGGGAGAAGCACTGAAGGGGGAGCAGAGGCGGAGCGGGACGAGCGCGTCGGGCGGGCGGGCGGAGGTGGGGGAGCTCGAGCCGAGCGAGCGCGCGCGGAGCGTGCGGGCGCGCGAAGACCCAGAGACAACGTTGCCCCACACGCACGGCCGCGCGCGAGCGAGGCGCGCGCACAAGCCAGTCGCGCGGCTTGCCACGAGCGGGTCGCTCGCCACATATACTAGCATATCGCGGGCCATGCGTGCCCGCCCTCAGGCTAAGTGTGCCGCTACCCAGATAGGGCCGCGGGCAATTTTGTTGCGCACGGCCGCGTCGACCGCGGTCACCGTAAGCACGTTGAGGCGGGGTCGGGGCACGAGCGGAGCGGCCAGCGCAACTCGAACGCGCTTCCGAGCCACAATGGTCCAGGGACAAGGTCGAGAGCGCAAACTGCACCCAGCGCGCGTCACCCAGCCCCGCGG
>CM054153.1:28906665-28934165 GCA_028751875.1 Rapana venosa | reverse complement strand
CTTTGCGAAACACTGGAATGTTTTGATCTTATTTTATTGCTCTTATAACTTTTTACAAAGTTGTTGGTGTTTTTTTGTAATTTATCTGACGTAACATTCAAAAGTTTGGTCATATTTCTTGAATTACCTTTGGGGTTGTTTTTTTTGTTGGTTTTTATGTTCTTCTGTTTGAGCTCCGGGGTTTACCAGTTGTGAGATTCTTGCGTTTGTCACCGCTTTTTACCCACTGTTAAGGCAGCCACAGACCATCTTCGGGGATGGTGTCTTTACGCGACACCTGATGTGTTCTTGCGATTTCTTTTTGTAAATAAAAATCTTTTGTCATCCGTTCCTATCCAGCCATGCAATGGCCTACTCTTTTGAAAGGCGGGACGGGTGTGGTGTTTTTTTTTTTAACGTGTGCGCAAGATGTTCTGTGTGCGTTCGCGCACAGGGACCTCGAATTACTGTCTCAGCCAAAGAACTTTTGGGGGTAGAGGAGTTGCGAGTCGTTTTCTCTCTCCTTTTTTGTTGTTGTTGTTTCTCAATCCTCTATTCCTCCACTCTTCCTCCTTTCTTCGTTCCTCTCTCTCTCTCTCTCTCTCTCTCTCTCTCTCTCTCTCTCTCTCTCTCTCTCTCTCTCTCTCTCTCTCTCTCTCTCTCCGTTCCCCAATCTCTTCTCTCTCTCTCTCTCTCTCTCTCTCTCTCTCTTCTTCTCTCTCTCTCTCTCTTCCCCTCCTCCCTCTCCCTTCCTCACTCCCTTCCTCTCCGCCCTCCAACCCCTTAGAATTCTGTTTTCTCCACCCCCCCTCCACCCCCCCTCTTTTTTCGGCCCCCTCAATCCCTATTCCCCCATTTCTTCCTCCTTTATTTCTTTACTCTCTCTCTCTTTCCCTCCTTCCTTCCTCTTTTTCCCTTCCTCTCTTTCTTTCTTTCCTTCCTCTTTCTTTCTTCCCTTCCTCTTTCTTTCTTCCCCTTTCCTCTCTTTCTTTCCTTCCTTCCTTTTCTTTCTTTCTTCCTCTTTCTTTCTTCCCTTCCTCTCTTTCTTTCTTCCCTTCCTCCCTCTTTCTTCTCTTCCTCCCTCTTTCTTCCCTCCTCTCTTTCTTTCTTCCCTTCCTCTCTTTCTTTCTTCCTTCCCTTTTCTTTCTTTCCTTCCTCTTTCTTTTTCCCTTCCTCTTTTCTTTCTTTCCTTCCTCTTTCTTTCTTCCCTTCCTCTCTTTCTTTCTTCCCTTCCTCCCTCTTTCTTCTCTTCCTCCCTCTTTCTTCCCTCCTCTCTTTCTTTCTTTCCTTCCTCTTTCTTTCTTCCCTTCCTGTCTTTTCTTTCTTTCCTTTTCTTTCTACCTTTCCTCTCTTTCTTTCTTTTCTTCCTTTTCTTTCTTCCCTTCCTCTCTTTCTTTCCATCCACTTTCTTCCCTTCCTCTCTTTCTTTCATTTCTTCCTGTTTCTTTCTTCCTTCCTCTCTTTCTTTCTTTTCTTCCTTTTCTTTCTTCCCTTCCTCTCTTTCTTTCTTTCCTTCCTTCTTTCTTCCCTTCCTCTCTTTCTTTCTTTCTTCCTCTTCTTTTCTTCTCCTTCTCTCTTTCTTTCATTTCTTCCTGTTTTTTCTTCCTTCCTCTCTTTCTTTCTTTCCTTCCTTTTCTTTCTTCCCTTCCTCTTTTCTTTCTTTCCTCCTCTTTCTTTTTCCTTTTCCTTTTCCCTTTCTTTCTTCCCTTTTTCTCTTTTCTTTCTCTCCTTCCTTTTCTTCCTTCCCTTCCTCTCTTTTCTTCTTTCCTCTTTTTTCTTTCCTTCCTCTTTCTTTCTTCCTTCCCATACTCCCTCTTTTTCTCTCCTTCCTTCCTTTCCTTTCTTTCCTTCCTCTCCTCCTTTCTATTCTGTCCTGCCTCTTCCTCTCCTTCTTCTCCTCCTTTCTTTTCTTCTGTGCCATATCAATTTGCTTCCTTTCCATTTTGAGATAAAACTGGTGGACTGCTTGACACGACAAGCTTGCCTTGCCTGTTATAAGGACGTGTGCTGCGTGGGAAAAAGCGACGAAAGGGAAAGAAAAGGAAAGAGAGAAGAGAAACGATGTGGAGAGGCTGAGACATGAAGGCCTGGCTGGCCACAGCACAATATTGTGTATATAGATATAATGTATGTATGTGTGTATGTATAGATAGATATATATCCTTTCTGCATGCCACACGCTTGATTCATAATTTTGGGGAGGAAGGGGCTTCAAATCACCTGGACTCAGCGCAAGATTGTGTATATAGAGTTGTATGTATATATACATTTTTTATTCTTTTTTTTTTTTATTCTTGTATAGTGGGACGGGATAGCTCAGTGGTCGGAGCACTCGCTTTCCCCCAGCCAAGTTAAGCAGCGTCGAGCGTGGTTACCAGTTGGATGGGTGACCGTTTGCGCGCCTTGGCTTCAGTACAGTTCCCCCAGTTCACCCAGCTGTAAATGGGTACCTGCCCTCTTTAGGGTCAGGGAAGGTAAAGCAGCGAGGGAGAGGAGATGGGCGCCGCCCTCAATATGCTGGCCCTAGAGAAGTGAGTCTCTGACGCCTAGCTCCCCTACGACCTTATAGGTTATGGGACTCCTTTACCTTTACCTTTTTACTATTCTTGTATATCGAGGATAATGTTTTTTACATCAAGTCTCCGTGTGTATGCAGGTTTGTAAACTCTGTCATCTGTTCCCACCGGCACACAATGGCCTACTCTTACCGAAAGCGGAACAGGATTTAACGTGTGCGCAAGATGTTCTGCCTGCGTATGCATATATGTATGTATATATACATATCCTTTCTGCATGCCACTCGCTTTATCATCATTTTGGGGAGGAGGGGGCTTAAAATCACTTAGGTTAGGATGAGAAAGCGGGAGGGAGGGAAGGGAGAGAGTGGGGAGGAGGGAGAGAGAGGGGAAAAAGAAAGAGAGAGAGGAGGGATAGAGGGAGGGAGAGGGGGAGAGAGAGAAAGAGAGGGAGATCGGGCAGAGAAAGGGAGAGACAGGGGAGAGAAACTAAGAAAGAAGAAAGAAAAGAAGAGATAGGTGAAAAGAGAAAGAGAGAGGGAGGGGGTAGAAAAAGAGAGAGAGAAGGAGAGAGAGGGGAAGAGAGAAGTAGAGAAGAGAGAGAATAAGACTGAGACAGACAGACACAGACAGAGAGCGGGGGGGTTGGGGGGGGGGGGGGCGAGGGAGAGAAATGGAGAGAGGGAGTCATAAACACTTGGTGAAGAGAAGCATGATGAGAAGACAATCAAATTAATACTGTAGAATGTGTGCGCGTGCGCGTGCGCGCGTGTGTGTGTGTGCGCGCGTGCGTGCGTGTGTGTGTCTGCGCGCGCGCGCGCCTTACATGAAGAAGACCTAGGGCAGAATCCTAACCTTTCATAAGGCTGATTTGTCATCTCTTTGTAATGTTTGCTAGGTAAACTTGTGTTAAGCTACTTTCTTTTTTAATTTTTCAAATGAGACAGGATATGATATATGCTATGCACTTGGGAATTGAAAAGGCCTTTATTCTTGTTGGAAACCGAATCAAGTACTAGACACATGCTTTAAAATTTGATAGTTTTGTTGTTGTTGCTGTTGTTGTTGCTCCTGTGTTGTTGTTGTTGTTGTTGTTGTTGTAATATATTGCAAACTGAAGAGTAAATGCGTCATTCATAGCTTCATAATCCCCCAACATTTTGGTGGCTCGGTGGTCTAGAGGTAACGCGCCTGCCTAGAAAGCGAAAATTCCGGGTCGGAAGTGTGCGGCGGTTCGAATCCCGTTTGGACCCGAAACTTTCCCCCCATCCATTAGACCATGAGTGGTGGTCTGGGTGCTAATCTTTCGGATGAGACGATAAACCCGAGTTTCCGTTTAGTTACGCATAATTATTTAGCGCACGTTAAAGAACCCACGGCAACAATAGAGTCGTCTCTGGCAAAATTCTGTAGAAAAAAAGCTACTCTGATAGGGAAACAAATACAGTTGCAGACAGGGAAAAAGGAAGAAAAATAATGGGTGGCGCTGCTCTTGTGGCAACGCGCTCTCTCCCCGTTGGGAGCAGTCCGAATTTCAGGCAGTGACTGAATGCAATGACTTAAAGGGTATAAATAAATATATATAAAAATAGATAATAAATCTCGTGTTATTGCGTTAAAGTATTTTTCTATATTGAAGTGTCGTACACAGTCATTTTTCTTGATTAAAAAAAAAACTACCAAAAAACCCACTTTAATATCGCTTTTACCAATATTGCTTTCAGTACCATTAAATGCAGCGACTGTTAACTTTGCATCAGATGATGCTGACAGTAGCAACAGCAGCATCCCTTTCCACTAGAGAGAGTAAATTATCGTCAGCTATTTTCAGCTTCTTCTTAGTCCTTATAGCTCCTAGCGGAGCATAGGGCCTCAACAGCGTCCCTCCACCTTCTCCTGTCTCTGGCAAGGGTCTTGGCCTCTTCCCATGTCAGGCTGGAGTCTCTCAGCTCACTATGCAGGCTTCTCCTCCAGGTCTGTTTGGGGCGCCCTCTCTTCCTTTTCCCCTGCGGGTTCCACTCGATCGCTTCTCTGGTGATGTTGCAAGGCTCCTTCCGTAAGGTGTGGCCGACCCAACGCCACTTTCGCCGCCTTACTTGGACTTCCATAGGCTGTTGGTTCGCCCTCATCCACAGGTCGGTACTTGGCACTCTGTCGAACCATCTGAGATGATTGATCTGCCGGAGACATCCGTTGATGAAGGTCTGGATCTTGGAGGAGCTGGTGTTGATGACCCGCCAAGTTTCTGACCCGTAGAGAAGCACAGACTTCACGTTGGAGTTGAAGATCCTGAGCTTGGTGGCTGTGGAGATCGCATTTGTTCTCCATACGGGTTTCAAGATTGTCAGCTACATAAAGACAAACACGGGATAGCTCAGAGCAGTCAATTGCTCTCCCAAAGCTAAGGTTTAAAGCAGCGGTGAGTCGTGGGTTTACCTCTTAGACGGGTAACCGTTCATTCACCTTGGCTTCTCAGTACAGTCCCCCAGTTCACCCAGCTGTCAATGGGTACCTGCCTTCTTCAGGGCCAGGGAAGGTAAAAGCAGCGAGGGAGAGGAGATGGGCGCCACTGCCCTCAAGATGCTGGCCCCTTAGAGAAGCTGAGGTCTCTGATGCCTCTTGGCTCTCCACCGACCGCATAGGTTATAGGAACACCTTTTAAATGTGGGATCCTCACCTCACCTATCCTGTAGTACCTTGGACCGTGGGGGGCACTAATGAAAGATTTTGCAACCAGCTTCCTCCACTCCCTGCGGTCGTCTGCTTTGCTTTCCGCAGCAATTCGCACCACTCAAGGCCAGACCTTTCTCTTTTGATATTGTGGGAAAGATAAGGGACAAACATTAATTTTGTTTTTTCCCTTCTGATGTCTTGCAAGGTTATTATGTGTTTTTCCCCTGATGTTAGTGGTCACAAAGACCAAGAAGTGGTGTTTGTTTGCTTTTTGCTGTAGCGATTTATTGCCCCCCCCCCCCCCCCCCCCCCCAAGCATCATAAAAGTGTTTCTGGTGGCAAGGAAATGACTTGTATAAGTTCAGTGTCACATTGAATCTGTGTGATTGTGTGTGTGTGTGTGCCTCCGTGTGTATGTGTGTTCGTGTATTTTTATTTAATTATTTATTTGGTTCTTTTATATCGAGGATAATGGAATAAGCACTCATGTGCTTTTTTTACATCCAGTCCCCGTGTGTATGTGGTTTTGTAAATGTTGTCATCTGTTCCCACCGGCACACAAGGGCCTACTCTTGCGAAAAGCGGAACAGGATTTTAACGTGTGCGCAAGATGTTCTGCATGCGTTCGAACACGGGGCCTCGGATTATAGTCTCAATGTGTATGCCGTACATGTGTATGTGTCTGAGTATGTGTGCAATTGCGTCCATTTATGCGTGCATGCGAGCGTGCGCGCGTGCTCACGCGCATATGTGTATGTATCTGTCTTCTCGCTCTGTCTTTCTGTCTTCTCTGTCTGTCTGTCAGTCTGTCTGTCTGTCTGTCTGTATGTATGTATGTATGTATGTATGTATGTATGTATGCATGTATGCATGTATGCATGTACGTACGTACGTATGTATGTAGGTATGCATGTATTATGTATGTATGTATGTATGTATGTATGTATGTATGTATGTATGTATGTATGTATGTATGTATGCATGTATTTTTGTTTGTATGTATGTATGTATGCATGTATGTATGTATGTGTGCATGTATGCATGTATGTATGTATGTATGTATGTATGTATGTATGTATGTATGTATGTATGCATGCATGTATGTATGTATGTATGTATGTATGTATGTATGCATGTATGTACGTATGCTCGACTCCACTTGTGTGTATGTAAATCCGCCGATCTGTCAATGGCTTCATAAAACGATTTTAGCTTAGCATATATGGCGAGAGATGTAACCACCCCCAACCCTAACCCAACCATCCCCACCCCTAAAAAAAAGCAACCCAACGCTCCTCCACCCCCAAACTTGATTTCAACACTTAGCACACCCAACCGCATTTTATGGATGGGGGGGGGGGGGGGGGGGGGGGGAGCTTGAGGCTACATGAGCTGAATAGCAGAATAGGCCGAAGGAGGAAGCAGGGAGACGGGGCTGAAAGATGTGATGAATTGATCCATAACTTGGAAAATCATTTTTCTTATATTTTTTCCTGGAGAGAGAGAGAGAGGTCTGGCATTGGAGAACACATCTCTTTCATTCAGCAGAGGCAGCTAGCTTCCTTCTCTCCTCCTCCTCCTCCTTTCTTCTTCTCTGTAATGGGAAAGATTGTAACTGGAATGGTCAGAAAGGGTTTTCGTTTTTCAAACTGTTTTCACTTTTAGGTTGGTGGGGTGGGGGTTGGGGGGAGGTCACATTCAAGCGTGCGCCCAGCGGGTGTGTGGGCGCTTGCGCACATACAGGAGCACGTACATACACACACGTGCGCACGAGCATGGCACGCACACACGCACATGCACATGTGTGCACACACACACAAAGAGTTAGGCACACACATACACATGATCATACACAGAACATCTTGCGCGTCCCCCCCCCCCCACACATACACATATAGATATATAGATATAGTTAGATAGAGAGATAGTTAAATGGATATATACACACACACACACACACACACACACACACACACACACACACACACACACACACACACAAACACACGAATATCCACCGCCTGAGCATATTGTTTTATCTGCAGACACCCAACAAATCCTGTCTTCATCCTCAAATATATCACTGAAAACTACTTCTAACTTCCAATTAGGGAACTCTCACTCACTCTCTCTCTCTCTCTCTCTCTCTCTCTCTCTCTCTCTCTCTCTCTTCTCTCTCTCTCTCTCTCTCTCTCTCTCTCTCTCTCTCTCTCGTGTCGTCTGTCTGTCTGTCTGTCCGTTCCCTCTCCTGGTGAGGGGGGGGGGGGGGGGGGTTGCATAGTGCCTATCTTTTCCTGTGATTGTCTCTCGCAGGAGGTCTACCCACTGGCCTCTACCAACACACTCTGACTTCACAGCACCAAAGGAATATTTCATCATCTAAAACACTGTACACATTCTGGCTAGCTTCTCTCCTCCAAGAAATCCGGAAGGAGAGGATCTGGGAGAATATTCACTTCTATAGAACGTAAGGCAAAGGACTTGGCGCGTAATTCCAATGTCTTTTGTGTTGACTTGATCTCACCGGGCCAGAAGGCAGAGACAGACATCTAGAGCAGGGTCCTCACTGAAGGAATCCCATGTCTGATGGAAGAGTGCCTGCAGGTCAAAAACAGAATGAAGATAGGAGAGAGACATGTGAGAGAGAGAGAGAGAAAGAAAAGAAAGAGATGGCAAAGAACTGACTGATCTCAGAGCTTTCATTCGATTTCTCCCCCATGCTGAATTACGGAGCCCATGTTTTGTGTTGGGCCCTGGAGCCAAGGCTATGATGAAGGTCATGCTTTATGAGGTTTCTCAGCAGTGGCCGTTATTGAGCGTGTGTTTTATTGGGGCCTTCGGTGGGGGCTGTGCTACACTAGGGGTATGTCCATAATAAATAATTTTATTGTTTGCGTACTTCATTGGGCCTCACAGCAGAGGCTAGAGGTGATGCAGGTTTGGAAACTGTCAGTTGAAGTGGGGGTGGGGTTTTTTGTATGCATTCTTTAGCAGTGTTT
The DNA here is from genome assembly GCA_028751875.1 of Rapana venosa. Taxonomy (NCBI): domain Eukaryota; kingdom Metazoa; phylum Mollusca; class Gastropoda; order Neogastropoda; family Muricidae; genus Rapana; species Rapana venosa. The sequence goes on along the minus strand of CM054153.1, from coordinate 28,925,998 downwards.
GTCATTGCTAAGTTGATGTTTTATTTGATCCCTTAGTGGTGGCCATTACTTGGCCTTTTCTGTGCAGCAAGTGTGGGTGTAGATTTCTCTGCAGTTTTCATTCAGAAGGTCTGTCTTCTTTCTGACCGGCATAGTGGGTTTTAGCAGGACTAGTCTTGATCCCAATGGTCAAACTACGTTTCAACATGCTGGATTCTGGGGTAGTTTTTTTTTCTCATGTGTGAAGTTACTGATATGCAAAGCATTTTCTGACTGGTCCCTGAAAGTACAATGATGAAATAGCAGTTTAGTTCTGAAAAGATAGGATAGAGGTTAAGGAGCTCTAACCAGTTTCAAGAAATTTGTATAGCCATCTTATACACTGGTCTTTATATTTACTGCACACACCATTTTTATCCCTACAAGAATTCTAAAGCTCTAAAGCATTTTTATTAAGAAGAGGGAGGAAGAAGCAAAAAGAGCAAGAGGAACATTACTTAATACTTCAGAAGCTTAGGAGCAAGGGCTTAGCACGCGATTCCTGTGTCTTTTGTGCTGACCTTATCTCACAGGGCCAGAGGGCAGAGACAGACATCTATAGCAAGGTCCTCACTGAAGGATTCCCATGTCTGATGGAAGAGTGCCTGCAGGTCAAAAACAGAATGAAGATACAAAGAGACGTGTGTGAGAGAGAGAAAGAAAAGAAAGAGGCACCAAAGAACTGTCTGATCTCAGAGCATTCCTTCCATTTCCCTGCAATGCTGAATTACGGAGCCCATGCTTTGTGTTGGGCCCTGGAGCCAAGGATATGATGAAGGTCATGCTTTATGAGGTTTCTCAGCAGGGGCCGTTATTAAGCGTGTGTTTTATTGGGGCCTACAGTGGGGCTGTGCCACACTGAGGGTATGTTCATAATGAATAATTTTATTGATCGCTACTTCATTGGGCCCCACGGCAGAGGATAGAGCTGATGCAGGTTTGGAAACAGTTGTCGTGGGCATGTGTTTTTTCATTCATTCTTTAGGCAAAGTTTGTCATTTCTGAGGTAATGTTTTATTTGATGCCTAAGCAGTGGTCAGTACTTAGTCTTTTCTGTAAAGCATGAGTGGGCGTGGATTTCTCAGTAGTTTTTATTCAGAAAGTCTTTCTTCCTTCTGGATGGTATCAGTGGGTTCTGCAGGGCTAGTACTTTTCCCAATGGCCAAACTGCTATTCCACATGCTGGATCCTGTTGTTCTTTTCATGTGTGAAGATATGAATTTGCTGATAAATGTTATTTTCTGACTGTTCTTTTAAAGTAAATAAATGAAATGGCCAAATGGTTCTAGAAAGACAGGGTACCAGTTATGGCATTCCATTAATTTTCAAGACACTTTTATGACAATTCTATACAGTATTCTTCACCTTCCACACCATGTTTAACTCTACAATCACTCAACTTTTGCCATAAACTTTTATCTAGGAAGAAGGAGGCAGGAGGAACAGGACCACCATTTAATTCTTCAGAACCTGAGGAAAGAGGGCTTAGCACGTGATTCCCGTGTCTTTTGTGTTGAATTTTATCTCACAGGGTCAGAAGGCAGAGACAGACATCTAGAGCAGGGTCCTTACTGAATGATTCCCATGTCTGAGGAAGAATGCCTACAGGTCAAAAACAGAATGAAGATAGGAGAGAGACATGAGAGAGAGAGAGAGAGAGAGAGAGAGAGAGACAGAGAGAGAGAGAGAGAGAGAGAGAGAGAGAGAGAGAAGGAAGAGATGGCAAAGAACTGACTGATCTCAGAGCTTTCATTCGATTTCTCCCCCATGCTGAATTACGAAGCCCATGTTTTGCGTTGGGCCCTGGAGCCAAGGATATGATGAAGGTCATGCTTTATGAGGTTTCTCAGCTGTGGATTTATTGGGGCCTTCAGTGGGGGCTGTGCCACACAGGGTGTATGTCCATAATGAATAATTTTATAGAACCCATACTTCATTGGGCCCCTCAGCAGAGGCCACTGTAAAGCTGATGTAGTTGTAGTGGGGGTGGGTTTTTTTTTAAAATAAAATATTCATTCTTTCGGCAATGTTTGTCATTTCTGAGATGATGTTTTATTGATCCCTTGGCAGTGGTCAGTACTTGGCCTTTTCTGTTGAGCAAGAGTGGGTGTAGACCTATCTGTCATTTTCATTCAGAAAGTCTTTCTTCCTTCTGGATGGCATAGTAAATTTTGCAGAATTAGTCTTGATCCCAAAGGCCAAACTACGTTTCAACATGCTGGATTCTGTTTTTTCTTTTTCATGTGTGAAGTTACCGATATGCAAAGACATGTTTATTTTCTGACTGCTTCCTGAAAGTAAAATCATGACACAGCATTATGGGTCTGGAAAGATAAAACAAAAGTTATGGAACTGCATCCAGTTTCAAGACACTTTGATGGCATTTTTATACAGTGGTCCTTATCTTGCATGCCATTTTTAACCAGTACAATAATTCAACTTTTGCAGTAAACTTTTTTTCCTTAGAAGAGGGAAGGAGGAGGAGAAAGAGCAACAGGAACAACATTTAATTCTTCAGTGTCTGAGGAATGAGGGCTATAATGTAATTCAAATGTCTTTTGTGTTGACTTGATCTCACAGGGCCAGAAGGCAGAGACAGACATCTAGAGCAGGGTCCTCACTGAAGGATTCCCTGTCTGATGGAAAAGTGCCTGCAGGTCAAAAACAGAATGAAGATACAAGAGACATGTATGGAGAAAAAGAAGAAGAAAGAGATGGCAAAGAACTGTCTGATCTCAGAGCATTCATTCGATTTCTCCCCCATGCTGAATTACGAAGCCCATGTTTTGTGTTGGGCCCTGGAGCCAAGGATATGATGAAGGTCATGCTTTATGAGGTTTCTCAGCAGTGGCCGTTATTGAGCGTGTGTTTTATTGGGGCCTACAGTGGGGTCCTGTGCTATACTGGGGGTATGTCCATAACGAATAATTTTATTGTTTGCGTACTTCACTGGGCCCCTTGGCAGAGGACCCCATAAAGCTGATGCAGTTTTGGAAACTGTCAGTTGTAGTGGGCATTTTTGTTATTCATTCTTTTGGCAAAGTTTGTCATTTCTGAGGTGATGTTTTATTTGATCCCTTTGCAGTGGTCAGTACTTAGTCTTTTCTGTAGAGAAAGAGTGGGTGTAGATCTATGTGTAGTTTTCGTTTAATATATATCTTTCTTCCTTGTGGATGGCATAGGTGGATTTTGCAGGATTAGTATTGATCCCAATGGCCAAATTTATTTTCCATGTACTTGATTCTGTTGGTTTTTTTTATGTGTAAAACTATGGATATACAAACAAACATTTATTTTCTTACTGTTCACTGAAAGTATAATGATGAAATAGCAGTATGGTTCTAGAAAAATAGAAGTTATGGAACATGATCAAGATTCAAGAGTCCTAAATGGTAGATTATTCAGTGGTCCTTATCTTGCACACCATTTTAAACCCTTACTACAAATTCAACTTTTGCTGCAAATCATCCTCAAGAAGAGGGCAGGACTCAGAGAAAGAACAACCCACCACCATTCAGTTCTTTAGAACCTGAGGAAATAGGGTTTAGCACATGGTGTGTCTTTTGTGTTGACTTGATCTCACCGGGCCAGAAGGCAGAGACAGACTTCTATAGCAGGGTCCTCACTGAAGGATTCCTATGTCTGATGGAAGAGTGCCTGCAGGTCAAAAACAGAATGAAGATACAAGAGACATGTATGGAGAAAAAGAAAAAGAAAGAGATGGCAAAGAACTGTCTGATCTCAGAGCATTCATTCCATTTCTTCCCCATGCTGAATTACAGAGCCCATGTTTTGTGTTGGGCCCTGGAGCCAAGGCTATGATGAAGGTCATGCTTTATGAGGTCTCAGCAGTGGCCGTTATTGAGCGTGTGTTTTATTGGGGCCTTCAGTGCGGAAAGGGGGGGGGGGGCAGGAGGGGCTGTGCCACACTAAGGGTATATCCATAATGAATAATTTTATTGGCCGCATACTTCATTGGGCCCCACAGCAGAGGCTAGAGCTGATGCAGGTTTGGAAACTGTCATGTGTAGTGGAGGGTGTAGGTTCGTTTTGTTCTTTCAATAGCTGCCAGTGCTAAGGGGATGTTTTATATGCACCCTCTATTGTGGCCATTCGTAAGCCTTTTATAGCATTGGGGTGGGCATAGACCTTTCACAAATGCTTAGTGGAGTCTTTTTCTCTGTCTAAATGGTAGAGCAGAGGAAAGTTCAGCGAGATTGTTTCAGATCCCAAATGGCGAACTAGTTTTATCACACCCTAGATTCTGTTTAGTGGAGGTCAGATATGCAAAACAGGCGTTTGTTTTCGGGGGTTTTTTTTCTGACAAGTTCTTTGAAATAGAGTAGTGAAACAGTGGAGCTATTCTTAAAACATAGGATAGGAGTTATGTAATTCCATCAAGACTTAAAGAATTTTGCTTTTATGAGACTTCTGTATAATGCCCCCCCCCCCCCCCCCCCCCCCCCCCCCCCCCCCCCCCCCCCCCCCCCCCCCCCCCCCCCCGCCTCTTATCATTTAACCACTCCAGCAGGGGAGGGATAGCCTAGTGGTTAAGAGTGCTGGGCTTGCAATTTGACAACCAGGGTGAAACCCAGGTTCAAGCCCCCACTGAGGCGCCCATTTGAAGGTGCTTTTTCCCCTGAAGTTAACATCAGTACTGATTCCACTCCCCGAAAACTTCTTTAGAAGAGACTATACAAACTGAAGTCTTGCGTGCCCATGTGTGCAGAACACTTTGTGTCTACGCATGAAACCCGTTAAGCCTTTTTATAAGAGTAAACTATTTCATGCTGATAGGAACAGGTGATTTTGTTTGTTTAAAAGAATGCATGCACGCAAGTGACATGTTAGACATAGTCACTGAAGGCGGAATGTAGTTACACTTAATAGTGGGTAAAAATGGTCGCATACTAAAAAAAAAAATCAAAAAAATCTCGCCATTGGTAAAGCTTGAAGCTCTAGCCAAGGAACAGAAAAGGGATGTCAGGCTGTCTTATAGTTTATCAATATATCTCCTTTGCCCTTCTCTCAGCTGTAGAAATCTCTTGCCATAGATTAACTATTAAAAGTGAAAAGATCTTTAAACTAGAGAAGGACCTCTTGATCCTCCATTCATGCATCAACGTCAGATAGAGAGAGAGGGGGGGGGGGGGTGAGGTAGAAGGAGAGAGAGGAGGGTGGTGGGGTAGTGAAGAGGAGAGAGAGAGGGAGAGAGAGAGTAATGAAATGTTCATATGTCGCTTTCTTTATATCCGCTTCCTGTGTGCATGCAGTTTGGTAAATGTTGTCATCCGTTCCCACCGGCACAGAATGGCCTACTCTTCCCATAGGCGGAACATGTTTTGATATGTGCGCAAGGTGTTCTGCGTGCGTTCGTACACGGAAACCAGGTTTATAGTCTCATCCGAAGTGTGTAATTATAACCATGATAATTTAGAAGGGTTTTACCTGTACATTGTTTCCATGGGAAAAGCATTCGCGATACAGAGGCAGAGAGAGAGACAGAGACTGAATGAGAAAGAGAGAGAGAGAGAGTTGAGAATAGAGAGCTTTTACAGAGAAAAAAAAAGTTCCGAAGATTTATATCAAAGTCCAAGAAGTTTCCTTTGATCTCTAAGCAATTGGCCATCTTTCCAAGATCTTTTTTTTGTCTTTTTTTTTTTTTTACATTTAACCACAGCGGTACTTCATCTTCTGGTCTGTCCTCAACTCTTGCAACTAAAAGAAAAAAAGGAGGGGGATGTAAATTCTCTGTGTCAGTTGCTCTTGTGCTGATAAGAACTAATATCACTTTGTGTGAATAGACATAAAATCGAAGAAACAGCTGATAAGAAGTAGCAGAAGAGAAAGATCTGGAAATGTAGTTAACATGCAAAGCAGAGGATGTCTGGTCATTGACAGTTGGGTCAGAAAACTTGGTGATGGAGACTTCGGTTCGGAAAACTTGTTGACTGTGATATTTGGTTGGAAAAAAACCAAACTACTTGTTGATTGAGAATTTGGTCAGAAAACATGATGGAGAATTTGGTTTGAAAATTGTTGATGGAGAATTTGGTTGGGAAAATTGTTGACTGAGATGTTCGGTTGGAAAACTTGGAGAATTCGGTTGGAAAATTTGTTGACTAAGATATTCGGTTCGAAAACTTGTTGATGGAGAATTCGGTTCCAAAACTTGATGGAGAATTCGGTTCGAAAACTTGTTGATTGAGAATTCGGTTGGAAAACTTGTTGATTGAGAATTCGGTTGGAAAACTTTTTGATTGAGAATTTGATTGGAAAACAACGTGTTGATTGAAAATTTGGTTGGAAAACTTGTTGATTGAAAGTTCGGCTAAAAAAAAAACCTTGCTGACTGAGAATTCGGTTGAAAAGCCTGATTTAAAATTCGGTCGGAAAACTGGATTGAGAATTCGGTTGGAAAGCAACTTGTTGACGATAATGGAATAAGCACTACTACACTTTTCTTAACAGTCAATCTTCGTATGAATGCAGCTTTTGTCTCTTTTGTCATCCGTTTCCACAGGCACACAACAGCCTACTCTTCCGAAAAGATGAAACGGGTTTTAACTTAAGCGCAAGATGTTCTGCGTGCGTTCGCACACGGGACCTCGATTTATAGTCTCGTCCAAAGGACTTTCGCGGGGGGAGTGGAGTCAGTACTGATGTTACCTCCAGATGGAAAAGTTCCCTTGAACTGGCGTCTTCCGAGGTGGCTCCAACTCGAGCTCGAGCTGGGACCGCCAGAATGGCAAGCGTAGCGCGCAATGTTCTAACCACTATGGCAATCCCGTCCCTCTCCCCTGTGCGCGCGCGCGCGTCCCTCCCTCCGCCCTGTGTATGTTTATTATGTTTATGTTTTATTGATTTATTCTTTTATTTCGAGGATAATGGAATAAGCACACATGTGGTGGGTTTTTACATCCAGTCCCCGTGTGTATGCAGTTTTGTGAATTTTGTCATCTGTTCCCACCGGCACACAATGGCCTACTCTTACGAAAAGTGGAACAGGATTTAACGTGTGCGCAAGATGTTCCGCGTGCGTTCGCACACGGGGCCTCGGCTTATAGTCTCCTCCGAAGGACTTTGGGGAGAGTGGAGTCGGCACTGATGTTAACTCCAGGGGAAAATATCCCCTTGAACAGGAATCGAACCCGGGTCGTCATATTGTTCTAACCACTATACCGTGTATGTGTGTGCGTGTGTGTCTTTGTGTGTCTGTCTGTGTCTGCGAGCACACACTTTCAAGGAATAATACTGGAAGGGGAAATTGCCTTGCAATCAAAACGGGCTCGAGAAAGAAAGAGACGAACGAAACTCTCAGCCACACTTTCATTATTGTCCCGAAAAGGGGAAAAACAGTTTGCTCAGTTGGTGTCCTGCTAAACGCCATGTTGAACCCTCTGCCTGTCTGTCTGTCTGTCTGTCTGACAGTCTGTTTGTCTGTCAGTCAGGGCAGCAACAGCAGGAGCCTCCCTCTTTATTGGCACTGTGGCTGAGAGTGACAGACAGACAGACAGACAGACAGAAAGACAGAGAACTCTGATACTCTGAATTGGTTTAATAGTACTTTGGCCTTCATAGAGAGAGAGAGAGAGAGGGGGGGGGGGGTAGAGATGGGGGGGGGGGGTAGAGAAAGAGAGGGAGAGGAGAGAGAGCTCTGAACTCTGCAATGGTTTATGGTGCTTGGGCCTTGAGAGAGAGAGAGATGGGGGGGGGAATCTCAAACGGTTTAATAGTACTTTGGAAGAGAGAGAGAAAGAGAGGGGGGGGGGATATGAACTCTGAAATGGTTTAATGGAACTTGGGCCTTGAGAGAGAGAGCGAGAGAGAGAGAGACAGACAGTCAGACAGACAGACAGACAGAGAGAGACAGAGAGAAACACAGAGAGACACAGAAAGACACACAGAGAGAGAGAGACACAGACAGACAGACATAGACAGACAAACAGAGAGAGAACTCTGAACTCTGAAATGTTTAATGATACTTCAGCCTTAAGAGAGAGACAGAGACAGAGACAGAGAGACAGACAGAGAGAAAGAGACAGAGACAGACAGACAGACAGACACAGAGACAGACAGGCAGAGAAACAAACACAGACAGAGACAGAGAGAGAGTAACCCAGTGTGTGTCCTCTGTTGTGAGCGGTTCGATTCTTGAATAGCGCATTGTTTAGCGATTAGCAAGGTTGTCCTGGCTGTTTAGTTGTTGGTCTGAACCAATCGGCTATGGCACCCATCGACCCCCATTTAGGTTTTTAAATAAAGTTAACTCGCTCAGCAGACGTCCTTGTTTTCTAAAAACAGCTGGTATTGGTTTGACTTAAACCACGATTAATCTTCTTGCTTTGCCTACTACTACTAAGTCCTTCCGATGAGACTATTAACCGAGGTCCCGTGTGCGAACGCACGCAGAACATCTTGCGCACACGTTAAAACCCTGTTCCGCTTTTCGTAAGAGTAGGCCAGTGTGTGCCGGTGGGAACGGATGACAGAATTAACAAACCCGCATACACACGGGGACTGGATGTAAAAAAAAGCACGTGAGTGCTTATTCCATTATCCTCGATATAAAAGAATGATATAAATAAATAGAATAGATAAATAATTCTTTTATTTTGTTTCGTAATTTGGAAACGATGTAGATTTCCTGGCTACTTTAAACACACACCAGGCAGATCTTAAAACAGTAACCGAGCAATACAGACTATGAGTCTGCTGGTTTGAATAATTTTGTTAAGGTGGATGCTATAATATAGCCGAGTGGTTAAGACCGTTCGTCTTCCATTTCTGTGGGTACCTGAAGTCGAGGGTTTGAATCTCTGGCGGCGTTTGGTGAATTTTTCGTAAGGAATGAGGAGTTTTACGATCTCATCCAAGTCAAATTTTCAAGTGCAAGCAAACCTGCCAGTGTGTACATTTCCTTTCGTGGATAATTATCTGCACATGCAGAAGATCAAATATGCACGTTAAAGATCTCGTAATTAATTCGTGTCAGCGTTTGGGGGGCCGGGGAGGGTTACAGAAACACGAACATACCTAGCATGCAATGCAGCCTGTAAAATGAAATGAGCTGCTCTGAAGTGGGAACGTGTCGGCTGAGGCCAGCGGGCAGACCTCCTGCAGAGTGACAAGCACAGGAGAAGACCACCAGGCATTTCGCAGAGAGAGAGAGAGAGAGAGAGAGAGAGAGAGAGAGAGAGAGAGAGAGAGATGAGAGGAGAGAGAGAGAGAGAGAGAGAGAGAGAGAGGTTTATTGTGATAAGCAAGATGCCCATTCACAAGGGGACAGTGGGAGGGGGGCTGGGCACAAAACACATTATATCAAATACCGAGAACATAACAAATTTCACCCCAAATAGTCATCATGTCATGGATTCCAGAACATGAGAGAGAGAGAATGAGTTAATTAATTAGTTTTATTTTGGACAGACAGACAGATAGAGAGCGACACAGAGCGAGAGAAAGAAAGAGATTGATTTATTTATTCTTGTATATCGAGGATAATGGAATAAGCACTCAAGTGCTTTTTTTTACATCCAGTCCCCGTGTGTATGCGGCTTTGTAAATGTTGTCATCTGTTCCCACCGGCACACAATGGCGAGAGAGAGAGATAGAGACAGAGACAGAGGCTGTTACTAAACACACGGTACATATCCACACAGCTTTGTTTATAGGTTACGCGTACTCGGTCAGAATTTGCCTAAATTTCATGTACCCCTCACTTCTCTCCCTAACCACGCCACCCCCCACCCCCACCCTTCCACCCACACACCCCACCCATCCCCACCCCCACCCCTACCCCTTTCCTTCACATCCCCCATATTGTCTGAAGAGGGTGGAGGGAAAGGGGCGATGAGGCGTTTAGCTTAACGAGTGGCTTCCATTTCTGGCTACTGGAGAAAATTAACATCAGCTTACTTCTGACAAAAGGTTCGACAAGGAGAGCAATGGAAATTGGAGAAGAAGAAGAAGAAGAAGAAGAGCGACAAGGGAGGCAACTCTTGGAGGGCTTCGTGAGATGGGCTAGCCGAGCCGAAGCCGTATATATATTACAATTTTATATCGGAGCAACCCGCCATTCGTTAACGTTGTGATAAATTGGCTAATGTGTTTGTTTGTCAGTTGAGGCAGATTTGTTGTTGTTGTTGTGGTTGTAAAGTTATTGAGGGGACGGGATAGCTCATTGGTCGGAGCACTCGCTTTCCCCCAGCTCAAGGTTAAGCAGCATCGATCGTGGTTACTATGGGTGACCGTTTGCGCGCCTTGGCTTCAGGACAGTACCCTAGTTCACCCAGCTGTAAATGGGTACCTGCCCTCTTAAGGGTCAGGGAAGGTAATGCAGCGAGGGAGAGGACGAGATGGGCCCCGCTGCCCTCAATATGCTGCCCCTAGAAAAGCTGAGGTCTCTGACGCCTCGCTGCCCTATGACCTCATAGGTTATGGGACACCTTTACCTTTTCCTTTTTAAAGTTGTTAAAGAAGTGGTATAAAATTCCCCACCCTTGCCAAAGACAATCCTGTCTCTGTCTCTCTTTCTGCCTCTGTCTGTCTTTGTTTCTTTCTCTCCCTCCCTCCCTCCTCTCTCTCTCTTTCTCTCTGTGTGCGTGCGTGAGTGTATGTGTGTGCATGCGAGTACGTATGCGTGCGAGCACATGTGTGTCCTGTGTGTGTGTGGACATTTGCATTTATGCGTATATTCGCGTACGTGTTTAAACAAGTTGACAGTAGTTTCTTGAGAGAGAGAGAGAGAGAGAGAGGAGAGAGAGAGAGACAGGCAGACACACTCACACACACACACACACACACACACACACACACACACACACACACACACAGCACACACACACACAGAGGGAGGGAGGGAGATAGACAGACAGCAGACGTGCAGACAGACACAGCGACAGACAGAAAGAAAGATAGAAAGACAGCAACAGCCAAGAGAGAACGAAAGACGAAGATAAAGCATATTATTATGATCGATCTGCAAGAAAGGACATGAACACACACACATACATACATACATACATCACACTCAACCACTCACCATAACTTTCTCTCATCAAGACGCGAGATTCCCCTACCCCCCACCCCCACCCCTACCCCTCTTCTGCCTCCCCCTCGTTCGCCCCCCACCCCTCCCCACCTTGCCGCTCCATCACCTCCTCCCTCCCTGTCCTGCTTGCTTGGGTCACTCCCAGTTATGCCCTGAAGTCCCTCACAGACTTCAGCAGAATGGCTACACTCCTGCTTTAGATTTGGCAGTAGTTTCTTCACATGCACACACACACACACACTGCTTTAGATTTAGGCACTTTTCCTTCTGTTTTTTCTAAAGCCTACAGCACGTACTAAAGCATCCACAGAAAAGAAAACACCAATATTTTGTGAAAGACTAGACTCTGACTCAAAACTTGTGTGATTTTGCACAATTATGGTTAGGTTTGAATTTTTGTTTTATTTTTTTCAGAAAACACTGGACCCCCTCAGTCTTTTGTTCTCCAGATGAGACTATAAACCGAGGTCCTGTGTGCGATCGCACGCAGAACATCTTGCATTAAAACCCGTTCCGCTTTTCGGAAGAGGAAGCCACTGTGTGCCGGTGGGAATGGATGACAAAATTGACAAAACTGTAGACACATGGGGACTGGATGTAAAAAAGTACATGGGTGCTTATTCTATTATCATCGAAATAAAAGAATAAATAAATAAATAAGTTCTCTGCTAACTTTCTAACCGTAATATGCATGCGAAGGGTCAATGCTGTAGAAACACAAGCAATCCTTGCTTGATAATCATTTCCAACTTTCTCATGACTACCTGGTATTGCTCTCTGTCCTCAATCCAAAAAAACAAGTACACAGTGCACTTTTTCATACTTAAAAAATCTGTGAAAATCACCCAAAAAAAAATTCTGACTAGCACTCTATAGAAGATACTACATGACCCGGAAACTAATGCAGGAGTGTAACCGAAAGGAGCTAGAGCTTCACAAGACTCCAACTTCCCATTTCTTCCTTTTGGCTACACACCACTTTTACGTTTTGCCTTTTTTCTCTTCTGTTTTCTTATATCACTCTTGCATTTTATATTACTCGTACATGCATACACAATTTTTTTTTTTTATAAGAAACACACACTTTGTCAAAGACTAAGCCTCTTACTCTCAAAACTCGTGTGATTTTGCACAAATTTGATAGGTTTGTTTTATTTTTCAGCAAACCACTGAACCTCCTTTACTCATCTGCTAAGCTGTTTAACCATAAAACTAATGCATGTACAGGGTCAACACTGTAGGAACACAAAGCAATCCTCGCTGATTTGATGATCATTGTCCAGCTTTTTCGTGACTACCTGATATTGCTGTATGTCCTTAATCCCCTCAGAGGACACGTTACACGGTGTATTTTCTTTAATACTTTTTTTTAATCTGTGAAAATCTGCAGAATTGTGTTTTTTTGTCTGACTAGCACTGTATAGAAGATACTACATGATGTGGAAGCTACAGGTGGAGTGTAGCCAAAGGTGGTCACAAACCTCAGCAGAAAGGCTACACCCCTGCTTTAGTTTCCAGGTCATGTAGTATCTTCTATAGAATGCTAACCGGCCAAATTTCTGCTGATTTTTGTATTTCTTTTAAAGTATGAAAAAATACATTGTGTTCTTGTGTTTGGGGATTATCAAAATGAGGATTGCTTGTATTCCTACAGAGTTGACCCCCACGTATGCATACATATTGTGTGGTTAAGAAGCTAGCAGACGACAAAGGACTGAGGGGGATAAGTACAGTGTTTGCTGAAAACTATCAACAAAATTTCAAACCTATAATATGTGCAAAATTCACATGATTTTTTTTAAGTCACAGGCTAGTCTTTCACCCATAAAATAGCATTGTTTCCTTTTTTGATTTCTGTGTATGCCTTTAAAACATAGCGTATAAATGCTTAAGTGATATAATATAGGAAAACAGAAGGAAAAGTGGTAAAAATTAACAAGCTGGTGTGTAGCCAAAGATAAGTAAGAGCCCAGCTTCCCGTTTCTACATATTCAGCATCTTTTTGTCTGGGAGAGGGACAAAAGAGGGCAGCAGCAGAAGCAGTAGCAGGAGCCAGCAGACAAGAGAAGCACTGAGACTCCCTCCATGATCTTTTCGTTCACACACTGGTTCCAGACACACTTTTTTTTTCCCTGGGAGGGGTGGGGAGAGTAGGGGAGCACCCTGGGATAAATGACTGGTTAGCAATTCCTATAGAGACAAGCTTTGGGGCAAAAGGATAAAAGGTTGCGTTGGGGTGGGCTGGGGTAGGGGGAGGGTGATAGAAGAAGATGAAGACCTAGTGTGTGAGGGTTGGTGGGGGTATGGGTGGGGGAGTGGGGGGTTGGGGAAGATGGAGGTGTTTTAGTCTGGAAGGGGTCGTTGAATTTGTTCCAGAAGTGGCCATTAGTAAAGGAAAAGGTCTTGTGGAACGAGACGGATTATTGTCTGTATGTGTCTTTTTTTGTATAAACTTGATCATATTATCTGGAAGGAGGTTGTGGGGGGGGGGGGGGGGGGGGGGAGGTTGGCGGTCTGGGAGTCTTTGTGTCTGTGTCTATGTATGTCTGTGTTTGTCTATCTCTGTCTGTCTCTCTGTTCTGTCTTTGTCTTTGTATGTCTCGTCTGTCTGTCTGGTCTGTCTCTCTCTCTCTCTCTCTCTCTCTCTCTCTCTCTCTCTCTCTCTCTGTCTCTCTCTGTGTGTCTCTGTCTTTCTGTCAGTCTGTCTGTCGGTCTGTCTCTCTCTCTCGTACATAGATATTTTTTATATACAGAAATATGTATATAATACATATTGCTCGTTCTCTCTCTCTCTCTCTATCTCTCTCTCTCTCTCTCTCTCTCTCTCTCTCACTCTCTCTTTCTCTTGCTCCTACTTTTACTCCTCCTCCTGCAACAACTACCACTACATGCAACTAAAAGAGAGAGAGGGGGAGGAGAGAGAGGGGGTGGGGTGAGGAACGGAACAGAGAGGAAAGAGACAGAGAGAGAGATGGGGGGAAGGGCGAGGAGAGAGAAAGAGAGAGCGAGAGAGCGAGAGAGAGAGCAAAACAAAAACCGTTTGAAACAAAAGCACACCACACCAACACAGAGACGTAACAGACCCTTCTTGCAGATATATATAGTTGTGTAGCTGGCATGCAAATCTACTCTTTCGATCCCACTCTTTCCCTGCAAAACACCCACCATGGTCAATAATTAAACTAAGTGGTCACCAGACAGAATGCTACCCCCGTCTGTGGTCAGTCTTGTCGACCCCGTCCGGCCCAGCTTAAGTGAGCAACTGACCAGTCCGTCGGCACGTGCCATTGATTGTCCACTAACTACGATTGTCACGCTTCCTGGCCTTTGGTCAGCTGATTGAATTGTCTGAAAACAGACAATTGTTATTACGTTTACAGAAATGTTTATTCAGAGTGAAAAAAGAACAGGAAAAGATTATAATATAAGTAAACTTGTGAGCAACAACAACTTATTATTACTTCGTCTATCCCGTAATCTAAGAGACCTTTTCGGGTGGGGGGGGGGGGGGGTAAGGGGGGGGGAGGAGTGCACTGAAGATTTTTGCAACCAGCTTCCTCCACTATTGGTAGTTTTCAGATTTCCGTAGCATGCAAATCGTTTTCCACCCCAAGGACAAGTCCACTCCTCTTGATGTTGTCTTCCCGTCTTCCTCTGCTTCTTGTCTCTTTTCCTTGTCTCTTGTCTCTCTCTCTTCTGTATCTCTGTCTCTCTCTCTCTCCTCTCTCTCTCTCTCTCTCTCTCTCTCTCTCTCTCTCTCTTCTCTCTCTCTCTCTCTTGTACTGTTCCTGTATGGACAGTCACTTAATATTGGAGGGAAACATCGCATGGTGATATTGGAGCAGGTCACAATTGATATTAGAGAAGGTCACAATGGTGATATGGAGCACGTCGCAAGTTCGTGAATATTGGAGCAGTGTACAATGGGGTATGTGGGAAGGTCGCAATGGTGATTTGGAGGAGGTTACAATGGTGATATTGGAGCAGGTCACAATGGTGATGTTGGAGCATGTCACATTCGTGATATTGGAGGTCACAATGGTGATACTGGAGCAGGTCACAATCGTGATATTGGAGCATGTCACAATTGTTATAATTATTGGAGCAGGTCAGGCTCAGAAAACTGGAGCAGTGGGTCACAGCCATAATAGGAGCAGGCCCTACAGCCACAACCATAGAAACAGATATTAACAACAACAATATAATAACAAGAACAGAGTGGGAAAAGGGTAAAGGTGTACCGTAACCTAAGTGGTCGTAGGGGAGCGAGGCGTCAGAGACCTCAACTTCTCCAGGGGCCAGCATATTGAGGGCGGCGCCTATCTCCTCTCCCCTCGCTGCTTTTTCCTTCCCTGACCCTAAAGAGGGCAGGTACCCAAAGACAGCTGGGTGAACTAGGGGACTGTACTGTACGCCACTTGGATAACCACGCTCGATGCTGCTTTTCACATTGGGTTGGGGAAAGCGAGTGCTCTGACCACTGAGCTATCCCCCGAAACAGCCATCATAAAGGATCACAACAGGCCTCAAGCTCATCCATACATAACATCGCTTTTCAACTATACCTCTAACAAGCTCTGCTGTACCTTTCAGGTCACCAGAAATAATCATACCACAGGGGGTAGACTGGGTATTCAACTCAAATGATCCTCTGCGGTGAGGGGTATAGGTGGGAGGGTGAAAGGGGGGAGAGGCTGGAGGCACAAGGGGAGGGGGGAATGAGGGAGGACAGAGGGTGGGCACGCCACTTTGTTTCAACACTTTTCCATTCTCAATAGCTCTTAGGTCCAGAAGGCAGAGACAGTTTTTACAGCCAAGTACCCATTACACTTCTGAATGGTCTTCTACTCGTAACAGAAACTGGATGCTTTTAAAGCGAAGAAAAAAAAGAGGTTAGAGGTGGGTGGGAGGTGGGGGGGGGGGGGGGGGGGGAGAGTTTCGGGGCTGGCTGGGGGGGGGGGGGGGGGTGTGAGGGGGAGGGGTGGCAGGATTGAATGCTTGGTGAGAAGTACCACTATTCAATTTTGGAGAGAGAAAAAAGAAGATTGTAATCGCGTCTTGAGGCGATGACCCATTATTGTGTCTGTTGAGTTGAGTGAAGGAATCTCGTCCATTATATCATGCAGGGGATTTTTTGTTGGTGGTGGTTAGGTTCGTAACTTGAAGGCAGAAGGGTTAAAATCAGTTGATGTGGCTTTTTAAAAAAAATCTTCTTGAACTTGGAGGGGGGGGGGGTGGTCTCTCTATTGCCTAGAGGGGATTTTTTTAGAGTGGAGTGTTTAGAGTGGAGAAAATAAAAGAGATGGTTATGTTTAAGGAGAAAGCAGAAGGCTACGTGACTGGTTCTGTTGTTGTTCATTTTCGTATCATAGTTAGTTGGTGTGGTTTTTTTTATTTATCTACTTATTTATTAATTTATATGTATCATAGTATTTGTTTGTTTATCTATCTCTTTATTTATCTATCTATTCATTTACCTATTTATTTGTTATCTATACGTTTACTATCTCTCTCTGTGTATTTGTTTATTTATTCTTTTATTTCGGGAATTCTGGAATAAGCACTCATGTACTTTTTTATTTTTTTTACATTGAGTCCCCATGCGCATGCACTTTTGTAAATTTTTGTCATCCGTTATCACCAGCATAAAACAATAGCCTACTCGAACCCGGGTCGTCAGATCGCGAGCGCAACGCCCAAACACGCAACACCAACGCTCTAACCACCTGGCTATCCGGAACCCCTATACAACAGTTACTGCTGTTGAAAAAAACCTAACATTATTTGATTTTCTGAGAGAACAAAACCAAACAAAATAGACAGACAGACAAGCAGGCAGGCAGACAGACAGAGAGGCAGACAGAGAGACAGGCATGGAGGTTGGCAGACAAGCAGGCAAGCAGGGAGACAGGCAGGCAGACAGGAAGGCAGACAGACAGACAAGCAGACATACATACAGACATACATACATACAGACAAGCAGACAGACAGTCAAACAGACAAAACAGATAAGACAGACAAGCAGACAACTAGTCAGGACAGACAGACAAGCAAACAAACAAGCAAACAAACAGACAAAACAGACAGAAAACAGACAGGCAAACTTGACATAAGTGGCACGTTCTTGGCAGCCAAAATTCATCTTAACTGCTACCAAAACAGACCACGAAACAAACAATGCACAACCAACACGACCACTTCAGCTAGCAAGAGTTATGTTGTGCTATAATTATTTATGCTACCCCCCCCCCTCCTCCCCTTCTCACCTCTCACACGCGCACACACACAGGATAACTTGCTAATCAAGCAAAGTGCTACCCCGCCCCCTCCCCCCACCCCACTCCCCCACTTGTCAGAAAGTGGTCAGTAGGCTCGAAAGGTCACGTGAGTGATTGGGTTGTCAGATCAACTTTTGGGGGTAGGGTGGGGGTGGGGGTTGTGGTGGTGGGTGGTGGTGATGGTGGGTGGGGGGTACTTTTGATGTTTTTTAAAAACGTTTTTGACAGATTACTTGGACAAAATTCGACCGTTTTGGGGGTTGTTGTTTTGTTTTGTTTTTTATCAGCGTGTGTTCAACAAGTTGATGACTTGCAAAACTTCAGAGATTTCAAAAGAGTCATGTTCAACACTCTGAAGCTGAATGTTGGATGCCACCAAAAAAACGTTAAAAACCATGCACAGATAATGAAAAACTGAAATATTGCACAAAAACGTTTTTTGGAGATGTTTTTTTTTAAAAAGGTTCATCAAAGGTGATATGTTTTGCGTATGCGACCTTTCTTTTTTTTCCTTTTTTTTCCACCATTAAGGTAGCCATATTCCGACTTCGGCTAGTGGAACTGATTTGATATCCAACTATATTCTTCTTCTTCGAATGCTCAGACAGCAACTACTGTTGTCTGTCATATGAGCGAAAAAGCGTCGCGCTGCCGTTAAGCGCCTGACAAGTCAGGCCCAGCGCATCTGACTTCGGCATAAGAGAGAATTGTTATCTTTTAAGTCTTTCTGGGGGGGGGGGGGGGGGGGGAGGCAGGAGAATGGACCAAGAAGGCGGAAAATAGACAAAAAAGAGCTGAGAGAAGAAAAAGGAACAGGATTTAACGTGTGCGCAAGATGTTCGGCGTGCGTGCGTTCGCACACGGGGCCTCGGTTTCTAGTCTCATCCGAAGGACTTTTGAGGGAGAGCGGAGTCTGCACTGGTGTTAACTCCAGGGGAAAATAAATGATCAGTGTATGTGTGGCGGGAAGGGATTTGGGGGGGGGGGGGCAATTAGACCCCATCCCGTTTGAAAGCTTGGCCTGAATCTTGCCATTACATCATTGTCGTCTGCTCTGGCAACAAAAGGCAATCCTGCTGGGTGGGATGGAAGGGATTCATTTGGTTCATAAAAGCAGACCACAGCTGCGATTCAAAAGACGCGTGCGAGTAGGGACTCAGAAGCCCTGAACATCGACCAGAACAACAGGGAAGCAACAGCCCTCGAACGGTCAGCCTGGAGACAGACTGTGCAGAAAGATCTAAGTTGGAAGAGACACTGGCTCAGCAGCACAAAAGGCAAAGAGAGCGAAAGGCTGCAGCCCAGGCAGACAGACAGACCAGCATTGTCAGACTTCTGTCATTCCCGTGTGGGACTGGCCAGCCACAACCGACGCTGTAACCAGAATGAACACCTTAGAACGCAACTCCATAGTCTTACGAGACTGAAGGATGCCCATGTGTATAAAACAAACAAACATCGAAACAGTTCCAAAGCAGACAGAAATGCATGTTGCGTGCTGAAATGGTTAAAATTCGTATGCTGTGTGTGTAGTGTGTGTGTATGTGTGTGTGAGTTTTGGGGGAGAGAGTGGGGGTGGGGGTGGCGACAATTAGACCCCATCCTGTTGGAAAGCTTGGCTGAATCTTGCAGGCAACAGCCATTACATCATTGTCGTCTGCTCCGGCATCAAAGTAAATTCTGGTGGTTGGCTGGCTGGTTGGCTGACTGGCTGGCTGGCTGGCTGGCTCGCTGACTGGGTGGCTGGCTGACTGGCTGGCTGGCTGGCAAGGTGGTCGGATTATCTGGTCATAAAAACAACAAACAAAGAACGAAACAGTTTCAAGGCAGACAGAAGTGTATGTTGCGTGCGTGTTGAAAAGATTAATGTTGCTACTGCTGTGTGTGTGAGGTGAGGGGGGGAGGGGGAGGGTGTGCGTGTGGGGGGTGGGGGGGGGGTGGAAGGGGGCAAGAAGTGGGTGGGTGTGTATGTATGTAGTGTGTG
>CM054153.1:28901665-28904165 GCA_028751875.1 Rapana venosa | reverse complement strand
AGAAACTGACCGCCTGATTTCTGTTCAACCCATTAGCTAGGGGGTCGTTGCTGTTAGACCCAATAGCTGGGAGGGGGGGGAGTCGGATCAGTGGTCTAGAGGTAGCTAACTTGTCTAGAAAGCGTTAAGTCCGGGTCAGAAGTGTGCGTTGGTTCGATGCCCTGTTTGGGCCCGAAACTTTTCCGCCCCCCCTTCCCCCGCTTCCCTATTCTATATACTGTGAGTGGTGATCTGGGTGGTAGTATTTTGGATGGGACAAGAAACCAAAGTTTTCGTTATTTAGTGCACGTAAAAGAATCCAAGAGAGTTGTCCCTGGCAAAAAAATAAAAAATAAGGAAACAAATACAGTTGCAGACAGGAAGAGAAAAAAAATGGGTGGCACTACTCTTGTGGCCACACACTCTCCCGCCCCTCCCCCCTCCCCCTCCCCAGGGAGAGCAGCCCGAATTTCACGCACAGAAATCTGCCATGACTTAGAAGTGGACTCTGTGTCATGTGTGTGTGTGTGTGAGTCTGTGTGGGTGTGTCTCTGTGTGTGTGCATGCGCACGCGTGTGTGTGTGTGTTTGTCTGTCTGTCTCTGTCTCTTTCTCTCTCTCTTTTTGTATTTCTCTCTCTGTCTCTCTCACTCACTCTCTCTCTCTCACTCGCTCTCTCTCTCTCTCACTCACTTGCTCTCTCTCTCTATCTGTCTCTCTCTTTGTCGACATCATCAATAATGGTAAACATGGTGCCACTTTCCCCCAAGATTTCTCAGAGTTGTTTATTCTTCTGCTTGCTGATGATGTTATCCTGCTATCTGAAACAGTCGTAGGTTTACAAAAGCAGTTAAACAGCTTAAACAGTGCTTCAACAGCACTGGATCTTAAGGTTAATCTGAGTAAGAGTAATATCGTTGTATTCAGAAAAGGTGGATATTTAGCTGCTCATGAAAAATGGTTGTACAATGGAAATATCATGCCTGTGATTAATGTATATAAATATTTAGGAATCTGTTTTTCTACTAAGCTTAGTTTCACAACTGCATGTAAAGATCTGGCAAGTCGATGGTAAACGAAGCCTGTTATTATGTGTTGAAAAAACTACGAATATTGAATAATAACTCTTTTGATTTGTTCATTAAGATATTTGATGCACAAATACAACCCACTGTGTTATATGGTGCAGAAATATGGGGCTTGGATGCAGCTGTAACACATTGTGAATCAGTACACCTCCTTGCTTTAAAGCAGTTTTTAGGCTTAGATAGACGTACACCTAATGATCTTGTTTATAGTGAAACTAATAGATACCCTCTCTCTGTTAATGCTGCTGTAAGATGCATTAGATATTGGATTAAGATTCTGCATATGAATGAGAGCAGGCTACCTTTTAAAGCCTACAAGATGCTTTATGATCTAGATGTCAAAGGGAAAAACAACTGGGCAACACAAATACGTACCTGTTTGTGTGAACTCGGGTTTGGATTTGTTTGGCTCAATCAAGGAGTCGGAAATTGTAGAGAGTTTATTAACGCTTTCAGGCAGAGATTGATTGACTGCCGATGGCAGCAATGGAGTAATCATATACAAAACAGTGAAAGATTTCAAATGTACAGACAATTTATAAGTTCGCATGATGTCAAACCTTATCTAAAACTTGATATGGATATACATTTGAAAAGAATAATGTCTAAGTTTAGACTTGGTGTATCAGATATAAATGTTCATAAATTCAGATACAGAGAACATGATATTGACGACCTCAGGCTGCTATGCCCATTATGTAAGCAAGCTCCGGAGGATGAAGTACACTTTGTCTTGTGCTGTCCCGTATTTGAGGATGTTAGGCAGAACTACATTCCTGTTAAATATAGTAGACAGCCTAATTTATTTAGACTCTGTTTACTCCTGGCATCAAGTCATCCTGAGGTTGTGCGCAGCCTCACTTTATATTTGTGTAAAGCCTTCAGAATAAGAGAGATAATGTTATCCTAAGTGATATTTTTGTAGCTGACTTTGTGTTATACAGTAACATGTTGGTCTGTGTGTGTGTGTGTGTGTGTGTGTGCGTATGTGTTTAAACCAAAATACTAAGCAGTTCGGCAACCCCCTTCATGTATGGGCCAATGGCCTTTTTGTGAATAAACCGTTCGAGTTCGAGTTCGAGTTCTCTCTCTTTGTCTCTCAGCTCTGTCTCTGTCTCTCTCTGCCTCTCTCTCTCTACCCCTCCCTCCCTTCCTCCCTCCTCCACCCCCATCTCTCTCTCCCCTTCCCAGCACTCTGGTCCTTTCCATCCTCCCCTTCATTCCCTTCTCCCTCAGCCCCTCAACCCCCTCCACCCCCCAACCGCACCCATCCCTTTACGACTTTATACAATAAATCTACAAAGAAAGTTTAAGAATACTTTTTTAGTTTAAGAAAGAAGAAGAAATAAAACACTCCAACACACACACGCACACACATACACACGCACACACACGCACACGTACACACACACACACACACACGCACACTCACAC
>CM054153.1:28894165-28896665 GCA_028751875.1 Rapana venosa | reverse complement strand
GTGGTCTTAGAGAATAACGCGCCTGCCTGGAAAGCGGAGAAGTCCGGGTCGGAAGTGTGCGGTGGTCTGGGTGCTAGTCTTTCGGATGAGACGATTAAAAACCCGAGGTTAGACATTAATTATTTTTAACGCTGGTAAAAGAACCCACGCAACAAGAGAGCTTGTTTGTCCCTGGTTAAATTCTGTTTTGAAAAAGTCACTCTGATAGGGAAACAGATGACAAAATTTACAAAACCGCATACACACGTGGACTGGATGTTTAAAAAAAAGCACATGAGTGCTTATTCCATTATCCTCGATATAAAAGAATAAATAGATGAATAAATAAATAAAAACAAATAACAGTTGCAGACAGAGGGAAAAAAGAGAAGAAAAAAACAAAATAATGTATGGGTAGTAGCACTGCCCAAATTTTAACGCAGAGAAATCTGCCGCGACTTAGAAGTGGTATGACTATGAATATAGAGCGGGGTTGCCCATGCGCTTAGGATTTGATGGCCCGGGTTCGAGCCACCCCCCGAAACCCGCCTGTTCAAAGATTCTTGGGGGAAGAAGGGACGGTATGTATGTATGTCTGCCGTCAGCGCCTGGGCTTTATCACAGTTCTTGATGAAACCATTGACGCTGGGGGCAACAGCAAAGTGAGAGGCTGTATGACCAGTGGCTTTCTTTCCCACTCATGGAATTCCACTTTACAGCTTAGTCTTTAGTGATCGACTATGACTCTCTGACTAGGAGGCTTGACTCGCACAGTCCTATGTGCTGCAGCCCTGGGGGATGATTGGCCTTTGGAGAACATCTCCAACGCTTACTGTCCTTATGCCCATTTGGCCGAGAGAGTGGGGATGTACTGTGGGCAAGGCATCTCCACTAAAATCAAATTTCTGCCCAGTTTCCAAAACAGCAGCTGCCTCCTCTGCTGTTTTGGAGGTCATCGTCGGAAAAGACGGACAAACATACAGCAAAGGAGGATGTTTTCCCAGGAGTTAACATCAGTGCAGACTCCACTCCACTCACCCCCCAAAAAAAAGTCCTTTCGGTTGAGACTATAAACTCGAGACCCTGTGTGCGAACGCTCGTGGAAAATCTTTCGCGCACGTGAAAACTTGTTTCTGCTTTATAAAAAAAAATCCTTTTCTATCGAGGATAATGGAATAAGCACTCATGTGCTTTTTTACATCTAGTCCCCGTGTGTATGCAGTTTTGTGAATTTTGTCATCTGTTCCCACCGGCACACAATGGTCTACTCTTACGAAAAACGGAACAGGATTTAACTTTTCGGAAGAGTAGGACATCCGTGCGTGTAAGAACGAATGACAATAAACAATGGGTTTTTTTTTTTTTTTAAAATGCTTGCTAGTGACGTCACACCTGCTCTGACTTCGTGAAGGGTTGAACATAAGGCGGGTGTTCCAAAGTAAGAATCGTTTTAGATTCAGAACTAGATAAGTTATTGGCTTCATTGAATTCATCTCCTTCTTCTTCTTCTTCTCAGTCTGTCTGATGATATCATTTCGAAATACGGGAGCTCTGGAAAAGATAAGACAATGTAAAAATAAAAAAGCATTTTTGGGGAAGAAGAGACACAAAAAACAGGTATTTGATATTATTATGCAAGCGTACAGAGTGTCTGCTAATTTCAGACTTGGGAGAGAAAGTTCAGACAGGATAGGCGTGTGGATAGATCGTTTTGATTCCCATCACCTCTGGATTCTGGGTTCGATTCTTTCTTGGTAGAGATGTCTGGTGAATTGAAAGGTATTGTTGTTGTTGTTTTTAAAACACCTGCCCGTGTTTTTCTTTCCTTTTGTGTATACATCATAACAATGCGGATCAAACACGCATGTTAAAGATCCCGTAGCTCTTTGTTAGTGTCAGGTGGGTTGCAGGAACACAAGAATGCCCAGCATGCATCGTGTACCTGAAAAATGCTGAGAGCTAGGAAAGAAACGAAGAAAGAAACGAAGAAAGAAAGGAAAGGCAACGTGAACTATAACAACAACAACAATTACGATAGGGTCGGTAGCAATATGACTGATGAAGAAGACGAGGACGGGAAGAGTTGATTATATTATATATATATATATATATATATTATATATATTATATATATATATATATATATATATATATATATATATAGATAGATAGATAGATAGATAGATAGATAGATAGATAGATATGTAGTTACATAGATACATCGATAGATAGATTTATTTATTTATTCTTTTATATCGAGGATAATGGAATAAGCACTCATGTGCTTTTTTACATCCAGTCCCCGTGTGTATGCGGTTTTGTAAATTATGTCATCTGTTCCCACCGGCACACAATGGCCTACTCTTCCGAAAAGCGGATAGATAGATAGATAGATAGATAGATAGATAGATAGATAGATAGATAGATAGATAGATAGATAGATAGATAGATAGATTGATTGATTGATAGATAGATAGATAGATAGATAGATAGACCGCTGTTATATCTTGCATGAAGAAAG
>CM054153.1:28866665-28884165 GCA_028751875.1 Rapana venosa | reverse complement strand
GAGAGAGGATGAGAGAGAGAGCAGAGATGAGAGTAAGAGAGAAAGACAGAGACAGAGAATGAATAGAGTGAATTTATTCAGAGAGAGAGAGAGAGAGAGAGAGAGAGAGAGGGAGAGAGAGAGAAGGGGAGAGAAGATGAATGGAATGGAGTGAATTTTATTTAAGAGAAAGAGAGAGAGAGAGAGGGGAAATTTTATTTCATGACGGTAATAGACGGAGTACAGAAACTTTTATCCAGCCCTCGGGAGGGGGTGCGGTGGGGGTGGGGGGAGAGAGACAGACAGACAGACAGAGAGAGTGACGGACAGACAGAAAAAGAGGTTGATATAGAAGGCATTCAAGGCAAGGCATTTTTTTGTTTTGGTATTCTTTCAGGGATAACAGATAATACTCCACCGCTTTTAATATATTTATTTATTTTTTACATCCAACCTCTGCTACTATTACACAGAGAGACAGGGAGAGAAACAGGGAGACAGAGACAGAAACGGAGAGAGAAACAGAGAGACAGAGAGAGAAACAGAGAGACAGACAGAAAAACTGAGAGACAGAGGAGACAGAGGAACAGAAACGGAGAGAGGGGGAGTGTGTGGGGGGGGGGGGGGGGGGGGGGGGGGAGGAGACAGAAAGAGGGGGGAGGACAGAGAGAGAAAGGGAGACAAAGAGACTTTTTTTTGTTCATTTCCAGGAGAAAGGAATAAGCAACCGTGTGCTTTCTTACATCCATCCCTCGTGTGTATGCAGTTTTGTAAATTTTGTCATCCGTTTCCACCGGCACACAATGGCCTACTCTTTCGAGGGAGAGAGAGAGAGAGAGAGAAAACAGTTATTGTGGTTTACATGTACAACTAAGATTGGAGAGACAAGACAGATTCACACACACACACACACGGAGACACCACGCACACACACACACAACACACACACACACACACACACACACCACACACAACACACACAAACACACCACACACACAGACAAAACTTCAAACTAAAAGGGAGAAGAACAAGCTGAATGGAGACAGAGAGAGAGAAAAGAGAGAGAGAGATAGAGAGAGAGAACCCAACAAAAACCAGAAACACACAAGAAAACCCGAAACACGAAAGACAAGAGTGTGTAACCTGAAGAAATAACACCAACAACAAAAATAATAATATATCAAAAACCCAGCCCTGGAACACTTTCAAATTGACATACCTAATATAAAACCTGTAAACATTAGGCTGAAGGAAAGAAAAGAAGGAAAGAGAAGAAAAAAAGAAAGAGAAGAGGAGGAAGAGTTGAAGAGGAGGCAGGGGGGGGAGAGAGAGAGAGAGAGAAGAGAAGAGAAGAGAGAGAGAGAGAGAGAGAAAAGAGAGAGAGAAGAAGAAGAAGAAGAAGAAGAAGAAGAAGAAGAAGACGAAGAAGAAGAAGAAGAAGAAGAAAATGGAAAGGATTAAAAAGAAGGAAAAGGAGGAAGGAAGAAAAAGCAAGAAAGGTAAAACAATGACGGGAGAGAAAAAAACGGAAAGGAAATAGAAGAAGGAAGGGAGAAAAAAAAGAGAAAGAAAAAGGCAAAGCAAAAACAAAAAATGAGACAGCAAAAACAAAAATACAAAAAATATGAAAGCAAAAGAAAAAGTCCAAAAAAACACAAGAAATTAAACACAAACACACACACACACACACACACCCCACACACACACACACACACACACACACACACACACACACAAAGCAAGATAAAAAAACATGAAAACAAGACAAGAAGAAAAATCACATTAACAGGGAGACAAGGAAGACAAACAAAAAAAAAAAACATAACCAACAACTGATAGTGGATAAGCAAGAAAAAAAAAAAGGTGAAAAAAACACAAAGAAAAGAGAAAGAAAATCAAAACAAAAAATAAATAAACAAAAAAAATGAGGAAAGAGAGATGAAGGCAGCAGAAAAAAGAATCTAAAAAAACCCAGAACAAAGAGAAAAAGGATGAATGAAATAAAAGAAAAAGAATTAACACGACGAAGAAAAAAAAAAAAGAGAAAATTCAGACAAGTAAGTGTATAACAAGATTGAAGGTAAGAGAAGAAGAAATGGAAGAGAAAAAACAAGAAAGAAAAAAAATGGATAAAAAGGATAGAGAGAAGGAAGAAGACGACTTCAAAGACACAGGAGATGAGTGGGAGTTGGGGTGGGGGAGAGAAAACAGACGAGGAGAATCTAGGGGGAAGAAGAATGGGTGGCGCTGCTCTTGTGGCGACGCACTCTCTCCCCGGGGAGAGCAGCCCGAATTTCACGTAGAGAAATCTGCAGTGACTTAAAAGTGGTATCAAAAAAAAACAAAGAAGAAATAAGAAAATGAAGATTTAAATTTAGATTCTTTCATTTCCACGATAATGGAATGAACACTCATGTGCTTTTTTTTTTTTCACATCCAGATTCTCCTTGTGCAGTCAGTTTTGTAAATGTCGTCATCTTCTACCCACCGGCACACAGTGGTCCACTCTTCCAGAAGGAGGAACAGGTTTTGATCATGTGTGCACAACATGTTC
Source organism: Rapana venosa (assembly GCA_028751875.1). Taxonomy (NCBI): domain Eukaryota; kingdom Metazoa; phylum Mollusca; class Gastropoda; order Neogastropoda; family Muricidae; genus Rapana; species Rapana venosa. The sequence continues at coordinate 28,881,631 of CM054153.1, read as the reverse complement.
TGCGCACGTTCGCGCACGGGACTTTGATTGATTTATAGTCTCTTTTTTTTTAACATCCTGTCCTTGTGTGTGTGCAGTTTTGTAAAATTTTGTCATCCGTTCTGTAAATCAGCTAGATAGCTGCTCACAAAATCAACCTAGTATTGTGGACAAAAAAAGAAAGAAAGACGGCAAGAACGAAAGAAAGAAAGAAAAAGAACAAAAGAAAGAAAGAAAGAAAGACGGCAAGAAAGAAAGAAACAAAGAAAGAACGACAGAAAGACAGTAAGAAAGAAAGAAAGAACGAACGAACGAAAGACAGCAAAAAAAAAAAGAAAGAAAGAAAGGAAAAAAAGCAAGAAGAGAAAAAGAAAGAACGAAAAAGAAAGAAGAAAAAAAAAGTAAAGAAAAAAGAAAGAAAGAACGACAGAAAGAAGGAAAGAAAAAGAAAGAACCAAAGAAAGAACCAAAGAAAGAAAGAAAGAAAAACAAAGACAGACAGACTTAAAGACAAGACAGAAAGAAAGAACATGAACAGACAGACAGAGAGACAGAAGGAAAGGACATGAACAGATTGATTGATTGATTGATCGATTGACTGATTGATTGATAATCTTTGTTCCCAAAGGTTATAGATAAGTATTGACATACTTCTGTTTTCAACCGGCCCTTGCCCTGAGAAGGGACTATCCTTAATAATCACAATCACAACTACTCTTACAGAAAACAAAACAACGTTATTTTGATGTGTTGTGTTGGAAGAGAGAGAAGAGAGAGAGAAGAGAAGAGGAGAAGAAGGAAGAGGAGAGAGAGAGAGAGTTGAGAGAGAGAAGAAGAGAGAGAGAGGGAAAGAGAGAGACTAAAAACCCGGGCCCCGGGGGCGAGCGCACCAGAACATTTTGCGCACACGTTAAAACCTTTCGGTTTTTCGAAAGGTTGGCCTTGTACCCGGGGGGAAGGGATGAAAAAATTTTTTACAAAAACCCATAACACGGGGGGACGGATGTAAACAAAGTACAGAGTGCTTATTGCATTACCCCCGAAATATAAGAAGAAAGAACATAATAGTAATAAAAAAACAATAAATAATAATAATAATGATAATAATAAACGGAATTTAAAAAAGCATTCCATTAGCCGCTTTGATTTGTTTTTGCAAGATAAGCGCATATGAATTTCCTTTCTTTTTCTTCTTCTTCTTTTTTCTTCTTCTTTTTTATTTTTTTTTATTATAAAAACCTAACTCCTCCCCCCCCTCTCCTCGCAGTACCCACCTACCCACACCCGATCCATCTTCCTCCCCCCCCCCCTTCACACACAAACACACGCTCACACACACGCCCCCCCACCCACCACCCCCCCCCCCTAAACACATACATAAACCCCCCTTCACACACATATACACACACAAACCCTTCAAAAAACCCCCCCCCCCCCCCCCCCCAAAACACACACACACACACACACACACACAACACACTTCAAACCCCCCCCCCCCACAACACACACACAAAAACACACACTCACCCCCCTCTCCCCCCCCCCCCAACACACCACACCACACACATATACATACGTGTACACAAACTGATTTTCAGTCGAAGCCCCACGATGTCGACAAGGGAGAGAAGCGAGAAGAAAATTAGGCCCCCTGGTAGACGTTTTATTGGGCAGGGAGATAACTTACACCGACATACAGGAAATGGGCAGAAGACGGAAAAGTGCTATTACCTTTTTTCTTTAAACTCAGAAAATAAAAATAAAAAGGAAAAGAAAACTTAACTCGGGTCATGACTCCTCTGTTTAAATTCAACGCATATTTTCTTGTGTCTTTGCTTGATATTCTTCTTCGTCGTCGTCGTCGTCGAACGCTCAGATAGCAACTATTGTCTGTTATATGAGCGAAAATGCGTCACGCTGCCATTAATGCGTCTGACAAGTCAGGCCCAGTGCATCCGACTTCGGCATAATAAGAGAGAAGTGTTATTTTTGAAGTCTTTTTTCTGGGGTGGGGGGGTGGGGGTGGGGTGGGGGAATAGGCAGGAGAATGGACCAAGAAGGCAGAAAATAGACAAGAAGGAGGTGACAGGAAGAAACGGCACAAAGCAGATTCAATGATCTATAAGGCCTACATTTTTTTGAATATATTAAGGTTGGTATGTATGGATCAGGCTTATGCCGTTTATTATTCATGTTTCTAAGCCAAATTATCGGAATTTAATTTAGTAATCTAACAATAACAAGTGTGATCCGAGATATATAATAAAATATATATATATATATATTTTATATATAATTTTACATATATATATACATATAAATATATAATATATAATAATATATAAATATATATATATATATATTTTATATAATATATATATAAATTAATTCTGAAAGATTTAGTGTTGGCAGAGGGGATTTGCTGTTTGTAAATAGCCACTGAATAAAAAGGTAAAGGTGTCCCATAACCTATGTGGTCGTTGGGGAGCGAGACATCAAAGACCTCAGCTTCTCCAGGGACCAGCATATTGAGGGCGGTGGCGCCCATCTCCTCTCCCTCGCTGCTTTACCTTCCCTGACCCTAAAAGAGGGCAGGTATCCATTTACAGTTGGGTGAACTGGGGGACTGTACTGAAGCCAAGGCGCGCAAACGGCCACCCATCCAAGTGGTGACCACGCTCGACGCTGCTTAACCTTGTCTTGGGGGTAAAGCAAGTGCTCTGACCACTGAGCTATCCCGTCCCCCAGAATAGTTCCTACTGAATGTTATTAGTTTGGGGCTTGGGGTTTTTTGTTTCGTTTTGTTTTTTTATAATTGCATATTTTAAAATGTTCATAGTTGTACTCTCTAAAAAAAACGTGAGGTTTAAAGTTTAACAAGTTAACAGCCCTGATACTGTCCCCCCCCCCCCCCCCCCCCCCCCCCCACGACCACATAGAAGTGGACACCCCTTTACCTTTTTACCTATTTTATAGTTGCACAGTTTTAATCTATGATTTAGACATGTTTTGTTGTTTTTTTTATATCTAGGATAATGGAATAAGTACTGACGTGCTTTTTTACATCCAGTCCCCGTGTGTATGCGGTTTTGTAAATTCTGTCATCTGTTCCCAACCAGCACACAATGGCCTACTCTTACGAAAAGCGGAACAGGAATTTAACGTGTGCGCAAGATGTTCTGCGTGCGTTCGCACACGGGGCCTAGATCGGTTTATAGTCTCATCCGAAGGACTTTTTTGGGAGAGTGGAGTCTGCATTGATGTTAACTCCAGGGGGGAAAATATCCCCCTTGAACGGGAATCGAACCCGGGGTCGTCAGATTGCGAGCGCAATGTTCTGACCACTAGGCTATCCCGTCTCATTTCAAGGCGATAGCACCCCCCCCCCCCTTTCCACCCCACCCCCATCCCACCCTCCCGATCATATTACTATGGCTTCTGTGGTCAGCTATGCACAACACGATTGGAGGATTGGACTGGACAGTAAAAAGTCCATCGCCTTGTGTTTATTGCTATTGGCCGTTGACAGGTTAAACTGAGTGACCGCTCGAAAGGACACCCCCCCAAAAAAAACCCCCAAAAAAACAAACAAACAAACCAACAACAAAAAAACAACAACAAAACAACAACAACCAAAAGTGGACAGAAGCTTTTGTCTGACCTTTACGATAATTATGGTAGCCAGATAAATAAGAACCTGGAAAGTACGATGGTTTCCTGTTTGTTATCTCTTTGTCTGTGTGTTTCTGTCTGTTTCTGTCTGTCTGTTTCTGTCTGTCTGTTTCTGTCTGTCTGTTTCTGTCTGTCTGTTTCTGTCTGTCTGTTTCTGTTTCTGTCTGTTTCTGTCTGTCGGTTTCTGTCTGTCTGTTGTTTTCTGTCTGTCTGTTTCTGTCTGTCTGTTTCTGTCTGTCGGTTTCTGTCTGTCTGTTTTTTCTGTCTGTCTGTTTCTGTCTGTCTGTTTTTTGTGTCTGTCTGTTTCTGTCTGCTGTTTCTGTCTGTCTGTTTCTGGGCTGTCTGTTTCTGTCTGTCTGTTTGTTTCTGTCTGTCTGTTTCTGTCCCGTCTGTTTCTGTCTGTCTGTTTTTGTCTGTCTGTCTGTTTCTGTCTGTCTGTTTCTGCCTGTCTGTTTCTGTCTGTTTTTTTTTTCTGTCTGTCTGTTTCTGTCTGTCGTTTCTGTCTGTCTGTTTGTTTCTGTCTGTCCTGTTTCTGTCTGTCTGTTTCTGTCTGTCGGTTTCTGTCTGTCTGTTTGTTTCTGTCTGTCTGTTTCTGTCTGTCTGTTTCTGTGTCTGTCTGTTTCTGTCTGTCTGTTTCTGTCTTTCTGTTTCTGTCTGTCTGTTTCTGCCTGTCTGTTTCTGTCTGTCTGTTTCTGTCTGTTTCCTGTCTGTTTGTTTCTGTCTGTCTGTTTCTGTCTGTTTGTTTCTGTCTGTCGGTTTCTGCCTGTTTGTTTCTGTCTGTCGGTTTCTGCCTGTCTGTGTCTGTCTGTCTGTTTCTGTCTGTCTGTTTCTGTCTGCCTGTCTGTTTCTGTCTGTCTGTTTCTGTCTGTTTTTTTTCTGTCTGTCTGTTTCTGTCTGTCTGTTTCTGTCTGTTTCTGCCTGTCTGTTTCTGTCTGTTTGTTTCTGTCTGTCTGTTTCTGTCTGTTTGTTCTGTCTGTTTCTGTCTGTCTGTTTCTGTCTGTCTGTTTCCCGTCTGTCTCTGTCTGTTTCTGTCTGTCTGTTTCTGTCTGTCTGTTTCCGTCTGTCTGTCTGTTTATGTCCGTTTGTTTCTGTCTGTCTGTTTATGTCCGTTTGTTTCTGTCTGTCTGTCTGTTTCTGTCTGTCTGTTTCTGTCTGTCTGTTTCTGTCTGTCTGTTTGTTTCTGTCTGTCTGTTTCTGTCTGTCTGTCTGTTTCTGTCTGTCTGTTTCTGTCTGTCTTTCTGTTTCTGTCTGTCTGTTTCTGTCTGTCTTTCTGTTTTGTTTCTGTCTGTTTCTGTCTGTCTGTTTCTGTCTGTCTTTCTGTTTCTGTCTGTCTTTCTGTTTCTGTCGTTTCTTGTCTGTTTGTTTCTGTCTGTTTCGGGTCGGTTTCTGTCCGTCGGTTTCTGTCTGTCGGTTTCTATCTGTCTGTGTCTGTGTCTGTCTGTTTTTCTGTCTGTCTGTTTTCTGTCTGTCTGTTTCTGTCTGTCTGTTTCTGTCTGTCTGTTTCTGTCTGTCAGTTTCTGTTGTTTCTGTCTGTCTGTTTCTGTCTGTCTGTTTCTGTCTGTCTGTTTCTGTCTGTCAGTTTCTGTTTGTTTCTGTCTGTTTCTGTCTGTCTGTTTCTTTCTGTCTCTGCTGTCTCTGTTTCCATGACAGTTCGCTCTGTGAAATAGGGTCGTTTAACTTGATTAAAATTGATACGGCATTGCCATTGCTGTGGTATCCATCCATGTCAATGATAGACATCGTGTCGAAGTCATGTAATACCGGCGCTTTGCTGTATGGCCTGTATAGCTTAACAGCAATGAAATTCAGTTCAATTCAATTCAATTCATTTCAATTTATTTCTGTCTGTCTCTGTCTCTCTCCTGTCTTGCCCTCTCTCTCTGTCTGTCTGTCTCTCTCTCTCTCTCTAATTTTTTTTAACAAATCATGTTGTCGTTGTTGTAGTAAGATTTTTACCTGTTTTGTTGATAGTCCCTAATCAGGGCAAGTGCCGGATGAACAAAGTATGCGCATGCTTATTCTGTTACCCTTGAAAATATTCATTCATTCATTCATTCATTCTCTCTCTCTCTTCTCTCTCTCTCTCTCTCTCTCTCTCTCTCTCTCTCTCTCTCTTTCTCTCCCTTTCCTCCCTCCCTCCCTCTCTCTCTTTCCTCTCGCTCTCTCTCTCCCTTCCTCCATCTTTCCCTTCCCGTCCCCCCTCTCTCTCTCACACGCACACACACACGCACACACACGCGCGCACACATACACACACACACACTCTCTCTCTCTCTCTCTCGCTCTCTCTCTCTCTCTCACAACAAACAACAACAACAACAACAGAACAACACACTGTCATTTCAACTTACTCAACAGCAAACTATAGCTTTCAAACAAAACAATATTTCTTTAAATAAAAAAAAGAAAGAAAAGAAAGAAAGAAAGAAAAAAAGAAAGAAGAAGTAAATAAAACCGAAAACTTGTCGTAAATTTCACTGACAGGACAAAGAAATGAGCCGAAGTTATTGAAGTGGCTTGAGAAGAAGAAACCTTTCTCTCTGTCTGTCTGTCTGTCTGTCTGTCTGTCTGTCTCTCTCTCTCTCTCTCTCTCTCTCTCTCTCTCTCTCTCTCTCTCTTTCTTTCTTTCTCTTCTTTCTTTCTTTTTTCTTCTCTTTCTCTCTCTCTCTCTCTCTCTCTCTCTCTCTCTCTCTCCTCTCTCTCTCTCTCTCTCTCTCTCGCTCTCTCTCTGTCTCTTTCTCTCTCTCTCTCTCTCTCTCTCTCTCTCTCTCTCTCTCTCTCTCTCTCTCTCTCTCGTCTCTCTCCTCCTCTCTCTCTCTCTCTCTCTCCTCTTTGCTATAAATTGGATTGAGACTCTGGCTGTCTTATCGAGAGAAAGAGAGAGAGAGAGAGAGAGAGAGAGAGAGAGAGAGCGCTTGTTTGTGTGTTCGTCGTTTATTCATTCGTTTGTTTGTTTGTTTGTTTAATAAAATTTCATGGATATTCTCTGCAACCTGACTGGATATACCTGTTCAACGTCAAGTTTGGGGGTGTGAGGGATGGTGGGGGGATGAAATGTGCAGGGAGGGGGGAGGGTGATGGTTTGGGGGAGGGTGGGGGGGAAGGGAGTCCATTTCATTAATTTCGAGTGTGTCAGCGTTTTTAAGCAAGATGCACTAGAGCAGAAGTGTGTGTGAAGTAAACAAAACAAAAGAAAAGAAAATCAAAGAAAGAAAATGAGTGAGCTGTAAAGAGAGAAAGGTCATGAATATTCATTAATTTTATGTATTCCTTCTTTTTACTTCGCGGATAAGGGAATAAGCATTCGTGTGCTTTTTTTTGTTTTTTGTTATTCGTTTTACATCCAGTCCCTGTTTACATGCAGTTTTTCCATCCCATTCCCATCGTCACAAAAATGGCCTACTCTTCCAAATTGCGGAACAGGTTTTTAACGGTGTGCGCAAGATGTTCTGCGTGCGTTCGCAACACGGGACCTCGGTTTATCGTCTCATCCGAAGGACTTTTAGGGCGGGAGTGGAGTCGGCACTTTTTAATTTTTTTTTTATATCTCCAGACATTTTTTTTAAAAATCCCATTGAACGAGATAGTATAGATTAGCCTAGTGGTTAGAGCGTTGAGCTCGTGATCTGACGGCCCCCGGGTTCGAGCCTTTGCTGAGGACACCCTCGTTTGAGGGGATTTTATTCCCCCTGGAGTCAAACATCAGTACTGACTCCACTCGCCTTGAAAAGTCCTTCGGATGAGACTAGAAATAGGCTATTATAAACCGAGGTGCCCTGTGTTCGAACGCACACAGAACATGTTTTTTTAAAAAAACCTGCTCTGCCTTTTTGGGAGAGTAGGCTATGCGGGCTGGTAAGAAAAACGGATAACTTTTCATTATCTGTCTGTCTGTCTGTCTGTCTCTCTGTCTGTCTCTCTCTGTCTCTCTCTCTCTCACTCTCTCTCGCTCTCCCCCCTACCCGGCTTCTCCCTCCCTCTCAACCTACTCTCTTTCTCTGTCTGTCTCTTCTTACCTCCTCCCGCCCCCCTCTCTCTCTCTCTCTTTCATCTTCTGTCTCTCTTCCTATGTTTCTCTCTCTCCACCCTTTTCTCTCTTTTCTTTCTCTTTCTGTCTCTCCCCTCATTTCTCTCTCTGTGTCTGACGGTCTCTCGTCCTCCCCCTCCCCCCTCTCTCTCTCTCTCTCTCTCTCTCTCTCTCTCTCTCCTCTCTCTCTCTCTCTCTCTCTTCCCCTGTCTCTTCGACACCCCCCTCTTACCCCCGCCCCCCCCCCCCCCCCCCGCCCATCTCCTCTCTCTCTCCCAAATAAAATAATGATTAACTTTTTTTTCTTCCCAAGTACAAGTCAGCATTTTTGTTCCAGATCTTGCCTGCGTTAGTTAAAGTTAAAGGGCTTCCTCACACACACACCACATAAACACACACACACACAACACACACACACACACACACACACACACACACACACACACACCACACAAACACCACACACACACACACACACATAATATATATATATATAAACCCGACACCTCAGGAAATTAAAGCACAACACGTTTAAGAGTCCACTCCACTCCACTCCTTATCCAAGCTTTTTTTAATGCTTTTGTTTCTCTTCGCGATCCCCCCCTCCCCCACCTCCCCACCCCACCCACCCTCACCACCCCCCTCCCCCCCACCCCCACCCCCAAGACACACAATGCGGCAAAGGGACAAAGAAACGCGTTGCTGGCATGACGAGGTAGAAACAAAAGAGAGGATAGAAAAGAGGGAATTCCTAGCACAGAATTCCAGAAGGTGTGGGGGGGATGCTATTTATATACTGACAGCCCCCCCCCACCACCACCACCACCCCTCCTCCCCCCCCCCCCCCCCGCGGCATTTCCACCTGACGAGAGGGGGGGGGGGGGTAGGGGGAGGGAGGGGAGGGTGCGGGTAGGGAGAATGAACTCAATGAATAAGGTGACGTTTGTTTGTTGTTGTTGGTGGTTGTTGTTGTTGTTTGGGGTTTTTTTTGCAGTTAATGAGGTTTTCGGTCGCTCTGATGTTTTTTTGAATTCTTGCCTGGCTGGGTCAGTGGTGTGTGTGTGTGTTGGGGGGGGGGGGGGAGAGAACGGTTTAAATTTTGCTTCAAAAACTGGAATGTGTCTCGTCAAGATTGAAGTCGGTTATGTTTTGTTGTTGTTGTTGTTGTTGTTTTTGTGGGGGGGGGGGGGTGTTCTTACTTTGGAAGAAATTAATCTCTTTGTATGTCTGCTTCCCGTTTACTCCTTTCGTCTCCTCTTGTCTTTGCCTGTGTCTTTGTCTGTGTGTCTGTCTGTCTGCCTGTCTGTCTGTATGTCTGTCTGTGTGCCTGCTTCTGTCTTTCTCTGTCTGTTTGTCTCTCTCTGTCTCTCTCTTCTCTGTCTGTGCTCTCTTCTCTCTCTTCTCTTCTCTCTCCCCTCTCCTCTTCTCTCTTCTCTCTTCTCTCTCCCTCCTCTCTCTCTCCTCTCTCTCTCTCTCTTCTTCTTCTTCTTCTTCTTCTTCTTCTTTCTTCTTCTTCTTCTTCTACTTCTTTTTTCTTCTTCTTTTTCTTCTTTTTTTTTCTTCTTCTCCTTTTCTTCTTCTTTTCTTCTTCTTCTTTTTTCTTCTTCTTCTTCTTCTTCTTCTTCTTCTTCTTCTTCTTCTTCTTCTTCTTCTTTCAGGTTACTTAAACCAATTTGCTATCAAAAGAGTTTCGTGCTGTATGTATTATCTACATAATTACTAAAAATGACATGTTTTACAGATGTTAAGATTTAGAATCACCCGGCCCACTGTTTGGCTTTGAAACTGGTGTATTGTACCCCCTTTCAGTAAGGGGCCATAGCCTATACTGAATAAACCATTTCGAGTTCTCTCTCTCTCTGTGTGTCTGTTTGTCTGTCTGTCTGTCTGTCTTTCTGTCTGTAACTCTTCTTTCTGTCTGTAACTCTCTCTTATCTTCTGTCTGTAACTCTCTCTCACTCTCTGTCTTTCTGTCTGTCTTTCTGTCTGTAACTCTCTCTCTGTCTTTCTGTCTGTAACTCTCCTTTCTGCTGTAATCTCTTCTCTCTCTGTCTTTCTGTCTGTAACTCTCTCGTCTCTCTTCTCCTGTCTGAATCTCTGTCCTGTCTGTAACTCTCTCTTACTGTTATGTCTTTTCTTTCTCGTCTGTCTTCTGTCTGTAACTCTCTGTCCTGTCTGTCTTTCTGTCTGTAACTCTCGCTCTCTGTCTGTCTCTGTCTCGTTAACTCTCTTCTCTCTGTCTGTCTTTCTGTCTGTAACTCTCTCTGTCTCTCTCTCTATGTGCTCTTCTTCTGTCTGTAACTCTCTCTTGTCTGTCTGTCTGTCTCTGTCTCGTAACTCTCTTCTGTCTTCTTGTCTTCTGTCTGTAACTCTCTCTTTGTCTGTCTTCTGTCTGTAACTCTCTCTCTCTCTCTTTCTGTCTTCTGTCTGTCTGTCTTCTGTCTTAACCTCTCTAGTCTGTCTGTCTTCTTCTGTCTGTAACTCTCTCTCTCTGTCTCTGTGTCTCTGTCTTTTCTGTCTGTAACTCTCTCTTTCTCTATCTGTCTTTCTGTCTGTAACTCTCTCTATCACTCTCTCTGTCTTTATGTCTGTAACTCTCTCTGTGTTTCTGTCTGTAACACCTCTCTCTCTCTCTCTCTCTCTCTCTCTCTCTCTCTCTCTCTCTCTCCCTCTCTCTCTCAAATCTGTCAGTCACTTTGTTTTTCTTTTTTTTTTTTCTTTTCTTTTTTTTGGGGGGGGAGGTCGAGGGGAGGGGTCTTTTCTCTTTTTGTTTTTTTCTCTTTTTTCACCCTCTTCTAAATCAAAGGTTAAAAATCCTGTCTGCGTCTTTTTATTTATTTTTTGCTTTTTGTTTTGAGTGTTAAAATATTCCTCCTGTCTGTGTTTTTGTGTGGTGTGAAATGTATGCTGAAACCTTAAGGAGCAGTCCGAACACGTAGAGGACCGGAGTGGCATCTTAATTTATTTTAATTTTTTTTGGTATTTTTGTATTATTGGTATTCTTTTTGAAAGACAATGAAGAGACTAAAAAAAAAAAGAGAGAGAGCCTTCAGTCTTGTATCTCCACAAACCTTCTGTTCACGTTGGCAGGGAATAAAGGAGCGAATGAATAAATAAATGAATGAATGAATGAATGAATGGATGGATGGATGAATGGATTGGTGGGTTGATGGGTGGGTGGGTGGATGGGTGGGTGGCTGGGTGGCTGGATGGATGGATGATGAATGGATGGATGGATGGATGAATGAATGAATGAGATGGATGGATAGATGGATGGGTGGGTGGGTGGGTGGATGGATGGATGGGTGAGTGGGTGGGTGGATAGATGAATGAATGAATGAATGAATGAATGAAGAATGAGATGGATGAATGAATTGATGGATGAATGAATGAATGAATAAATGAATGAATGAGATGAATGGATGGGATGGATGGATGGGTGGGTGGATGGATGGATGAATAGATGGGTGGTGGGTGGGTGGGTGGATGCATGCATGCATGCATGCATGCATGCATGTATTAATAAACAAACAATCAAACGAATCAATGACTAGCTCTACATCCATCGGCATAATTCCGTCATTATCTCGACCATACTTCTGTTCATGTTGGCGGGAATGAAGGGTGAATGAATGAATGAATAAATGAATGAATGAGTGAATAGACAAATAACTAAAATATATAATCAAATGAATTAATGAATAGCTCTACATCCATCTGCGTGAAGTGCAGTGATTGGAAGAAAAGAGACATTTCATTTCATTTCATTTCATTGCATACCCCTTTAAGTCACAGCACGTTTCTCTGCGTGAAATTCGGGATGCTCTCCACCGGGAGAGCGTGTCGCCACAAGAGCAGCGCCACTCTTTTTTTATAATCTTTTCCCGTCTGCAACTTTATTTGTTTCCCTATCAGAGTGGCTTTTTTTCTACACAATTTTGCCAGGGTTCTTTTCACTGTTCACTGTTCACTGGTCCCGTAACCCGCCAGGGTCGTAGGGGCGCTGCATGGTGGAGGGTTCTTTTACGTGCGCTAAATAAGTATGTGTAACGCACGGAACCTCGGTTTATCGTCTCATCCGAAAGACTAGCACCCAGACCACCACTCTTTCTAGGCAGGTGGTTACCGCTAGACCACCAATCCACCTAAGATATGGAAAAAATGGTAGGACGCATATGGAGGGGGTAGGGAAAATGAGATGACACACATTCAGAAACGCTTAAAGATTCGCGCGCGCGCGCGCGCGCACACACACACACACACACACACACACACACACACACACACACAGAGTTATAATATATATAAGTAGGTGTTCTACCTTTAAATGAATATCGGCAACTTGCTGTGGCAAAATATGTTTTAAGAAGAGCAACAAATGACATCAACGTTGAAAAATGAAGTCCAGTTAAAGTCTGACATAAACTTTCCAAAAAAGTGCAAGAACTATCAGCTCGCTTACTACAATTAGCACTTATAACTAACTCTACACTTTTTAAACATTCAGAACTTAAACCAAATGAACTAGCTAAATAGCTAAATCCAAAGTACAGTCAGCTCCCCACCCCACCTTGGGAACTGCTTCAAGCTCATTTTGACATTGATTATTCCTCTGTAAGAAAAGCTGACAATGTTGACATTCTTACAGCATTGTAAAAAAAAACATAATCATTCTAACTACTTATCCTGATCATCTCAAAAAACCTACACTGATGGGTCCGTTTTAAAATACTAATGAGGCTGGCGCGGCTTTTGTTATTCCATTATAAAAGTAGAAAGATCTTTCAACCTGGGGAAGGGGGGGGGGGGGGGGATAAATCTATCTTTACAGCTGAGGTAACTGCTCTACTGTTAGCGCTGTGCTATTTATTTGACTTCCCTAAAGACGTTTTCAGTATACCTTTTTGTGTATTGATTCTAAATGGGTTTATACTGCAATAATTTTCTACAGGTATTAGGTATGGTTTGTTGATATAAAAAAATGAGTAACCCCCCCCCCCCACTAAATTCACCAGACACTGCCGAGATTCGAACCCACGACTTCATGGTTCTACCCACGGGATTGAAGTCGAACCGAGACAGGATAGCCTAGTGGTTAAAACATTGCGCTCGCAATCTGACGACCCGGCTTCAATTCCCGTTCAAGGGGGATATTTTTCTCCTGGAGTTAACATCAGTGCAGACTCCACTCTCCCAAAAAAGTCTTTCGGATGAGACTATAAACCGAGGCTCCGTGTGCGAACGCGCGCAGAACATCTTGCGCACACGTTAAATCCCGTTCCGCTTTTCGTAAGAGTAGGCCATTGTGTGCCGATGGGAACAGATGACAGAATTTACAAAACCGCATACACACGGGGACTTGATGTAAAAAAGCACGTAAGTGCTTGTTCTATTATACTCGATGTGTGTGTGTGTGTGTGTGTGTGTGTGTGTGTGTGTGTGTGTGTGTGTGTGTGTGTGTGTGTGTGTGTGTGTGCATAAATTTGAAATATCTATGTTATTTGAGGAAAGTTGCATGTGTGTAAATGATTTGAGTGCAAACGCTTCGATTTGTTTGTTTTACAAGATTCAGCGCAATATCATTTCCATATATTATTATTATTATTATTATTATTATTATTATATGTCTGTTTAGTTTAGGGGGGGGGGGGGCGGCAGCCCTGATAATTATGGCCTCTGTGGTCGGCGGGGCTATAAACAACAGGATTGGACTGGATTGGGGTGGGAGGGGGAATCGGTTTAGTTTGTATCCCTTAATTTTCACATTGGCGTGTCTCTGTCTCTGTTTGTGAAGGGAATCTCTTTCTCTCTGTCTGTTTTTCCATCTCTGTCTCTTTGTCTGTCTCTCTCTCTCTCTCCTCTCTCTCTCTCTCTCTCTCCTCTCTCTCTTCTCCCTCTCCCTCCCTCCTTTCCTCTCTCTCTCTCTCTCACTCTCTATCTCTCTTCTCTCTTTGTCTCTATCTCCCCCTCTGTCTCTGTCTGTCTGTCTCTCTCTTTGTCTCTCATGTCAGACATTCGTTTATCCGTTTGTTTTTTTTTACATTGGTCTGTCTCTATCTCTGTTTGGGAAGAGAATCTCTTTCTCTTTTTCAGTCTCAATCTCTGTCTCTTTCTCCTCTCTCTCTCTCCAACCCCACCCCCCCCCCCCCTCAGACACACAGACAGACAGACACAGACGGACAGACAGACAGACAGACAGACTTATCTCTAACTCTCAGAGCCAGGAAACGGAGACACATGTCTGTACTTCTTATGCTAACTGAAGGCTGATACCACAGGAACTAGGCAGAACACGTACCTACGCTACAGTTCTCCTCCCCTTTTCTTTCTTTTGTGTGGTGTGTGTGGGTGGGGGGATGGGGGGGGGGGGTGTTGTTCTGATCAAGTGATAGAGACGAAAAGGCAGGCTTGGACCTTCCTTTCTTTTTTGCTTTTGTTTGTTGTTGTGTTGGGGTTGGGGTTTTTTTTGGGGGGTTCGGTTTTTGTTGTGTTTTTTTTGTTTTTCTGTTTTAAATCTTAGCAGAGTGAAGGGAATATTTTTTTCTTTCTTTCTTCTCTCTCTCTCTCCCTCTCCTCCTCTCTCTCTCTCTCTCTCTCTCTCTCTCCTCTCTCTCTCTCTCTCTCTCTCTCTTCTCTCCTCCTCTCCTCTCTCTCATCTCTCTCCCTCTCTCCTCTCTCTCTCTCTCTCTCTCTCTCTCCCTCTCTCTCTCCTGTCTGTCTCTCTCTCTGTCTCTCTCTCTCTCTCTCTCTCTTCTCTTCCTTTCCCTCTCTTTCCTCTCTTCCTCTCTCTCTCTCCTCTCCTCTCTCTCTCTCTCTCTCTCATCTCTCTCTCTCTCTCTCTCTCTCCACAGGTTTGTATGTGTTTTCTAAGTGATAGAGGGGGAAAAGCCTTCTCCTTATTATTCAGTATATAAGGCTGACGTCAAGTAACGCAGCCCTGCACGTGAGAGAGATGCAAATCTGGCAAAGCTGTGAAGAGGGAGAGAGGGAGGAGAGAGGGAGGGAGGGGGAGAGAGGGAGGGTGGGAGAGAGAGGAGTGAGAGAGAAGGGAAGGGAGATAGAGGGAGAGAGAGTGGGGGGAGGGAAAGAGAGGGGTAGGGAGAGAGGGGAGAGAGTGTGAGAAGAGAGGGAGAGAGAGGAGAGAGGGAGAGAGAGAGAGGGAGAGAGAGTGGGAGGAGGGGGAGGGAGAGAGGGGAGAGAGAGTGGGAGGGACGAAGAGAGGGGGAGAGAGGGGGGAGAAGAGAGAGGGGGAGGCAGAGAGGGGAGGAGGGAGGGGGGAGAGAGTGGA
>CM054153.1:28854165-28856665 GCA_028751875.1 Rapana venosa | reverse complement strand
TTTAAAAAGAGAGAGAGAGAGAGAGAGAGAGAGAGAGAGAGACAGAGACAGAGACAGACAGACAGACAGACAGAGAAAACGATGGGATGAAGACATCATCAGAGAGTGGACTGACTGGCCTTGAGTGGAACGAACTAGCTACGGAAAGCAGAGGACCGCGGGGAGTGGAGGAAGCTGGTTGCAAAAAGATTTCTTCATTGGTTGCCCCCTACTGTCCACGAGATTACGCGGGATAGGTGAAGGTGAAGGTAAAAGAAAGGTCAACCTTTTTAAAGTGCAGACCTGCCAGTGCTGTTATTTCTCTTCGTGAGCCGTGAGGGTGGGGTGTGTGTGTGTGGAGAGAGAGAGAAAAGAGAGAGAGAGAGAGAGAGAGAGAGAGAGAGAGAGAGAGAGAGATAGGACACGGGAGGCATTCTTGATAAACAAACCATCGCCAGTACATTTCCACTACCAACTACCACAAGCTCAATTACCAGAGTGGCTACACTACACTGTTAAGGGCTCTGCGCATTATTTTGCCTGATTCTAAAAAAAAGGGAAACCTCACACACTGAAACAATGTCTGCCTTGGGCCGGAGGCAGACAAATGGTGGTGACAAAGAGGTCAGGACACTCGCGCTTGCGTACACGCTCACATAGACAAACACAGACACGCGCGCGCGCGCGCACGCGCGCATACACATACCCAAGCACCTACGCATGCATGCAAGCAAGCAAATACGCAACGAAACGCAAAACAAAAACACACACACACACACGCACGCACCTTACACAAACCTGATAAAAGATAGACTCACAAAACACATACACGTACACACACAAACACGCACACACACAACCTTACACAAATCCTAATAAAAGACAGACTCACACACACACAACACACACACAACCCCACACCCCAAACCCGCGCACACACACCTTACACAAATCCTGATAAAAGATAGACTCACACATACACATACCGTACACACACAAACACGCCACACACACAACACACACAAAAACTTACACAAATCCTAATAAAAGACAGACTCACACACACATATACACACACAAACACCCACACACACACCTTACACAAATCCTAATAAAAAGACAGACCACCCCACACAAACACCCCACAAACACGCACACACACCACACCCTTACAAAAAATCCTGAAAAACACACACTCACAACACACGAGATAGCCTAGTGGTTAGAACATTGCGCTCACAATCTGACGACCCGGGTTCGATTCCCATTCAAGGGGATATTTTCCCCTGGAGTTAACATCAGTGCAAGACTCCACTCTCCCCCAAAGTTCTTCGGATGAGACTAGAAACCGAGGCCCCGTGTGCGAACGCACACAGAACATCTTGAGCACATGTTAAAACCTGCTCCGCTTTTCGTAAGAGTAGGCCATTGTGTGCCGGCGGGAACAGCTGACAGAATTTACAAAACCGCATACACACGGGGACTGGATGCAAAAAAAGCACATAAGTGCTTATTCCATTATCCTCGATATAAAAGAATATAGAAAGAACATATACACCTTACACAAATCCTGGTCACACACACACACACACATACACACACACACGCACACACACACACACACATACGCAAACTCTCACACAAAACACGCACACACATACACACACACTCACACACACTCACACACACACTCACTCACACACAAAACATCGCACACACACACACACTCACACACCCCAAACACAACACACACACACACACACACACACACACACACAAAACACACACACACACCACACCTTGCACAAATCCATGATTAGGTTTCTTTCTACCGATAATTCGATAGTGATTGTGTTTCTGGGATGGAGAAAGAGACGAACAGGGAGAGGGAGTGGAGGAGAGAGAGAGGGAAGAGAGAAAGGGGAATGGAGGGAGCGGGAGAAGAGGGAGAGAAAAAAGTAAGAGAGGTGATAGGGGGAAAAAATGATTGAGGGGGGGAGAAAGAAAGAGGAGGGAGAGAGAGGGAAAGAGAAAGAGAGGGGAAGAGAGATGAAAGAGAGGAGACAAGTGGGAAAAAGAGAGGAGGGGGGTGAAGAGAGAGAAAGAGAGAGGGAGGAAGAGAGAGAGAGAGAGGAAGACAGGGGGAGAGAGAGAGAGAGGAGAGAGAGAGTTAGGGACAGATAGGGAAAGAGAGAGCAAAAGAAAGAAAGAGGGGAAAAGACAGACGACAGACAGATAGATAGATAGATAGATAGATAGATAGATAGATAGATAGATAGATAGATAGACAGACAGACAGACAGACAGACAGACAGAGACAGAGAGAGAACTGACAAGTACTGAGATACGTTGCTAAAAAAAAACAACAAATGAAGCCAGACAAGATTTATGTTTGACTCGTTTTTGTTTTGTGGGGCCGATGGGTTTAATGAGTGCTTCCTGTAACTTTTAAGGGAACTTTGTCGTGTTGTTTTTGTTTGGTGGTTGTTGTTGTTGTTGTTTTTGTTGTTGTTGCTGCTGC
>CM054153.1:28841665-28851665 GCA_028751875.1 Rapana venosa | reverse complement strand
CCCCCCCCTCTCTCTCTCTCTTTCTCTGACAGACAGGCAGACAGACACATTGTTAGATGTCATTAGTTTAAAGCGTGGAAATAAAACGGTAAAAAGGAGGAGGGTTGATGAGAGAAAAAAGATGCAGTAAAAGCAGCAATTGTATTTGTCTCTATTGCTTATAAAGGCAAAATGTCATTCGTAAAATGGCCGCGCTTTATAGAATAATGGATAGACAAATCACCATGATTTCTTTCCAGTTTTGAATATTCATTTCTTGACGTCATTTTGTTGTTGTTGTTTTTTTCAAAAATAGGATCGATTCTATTTTTATAATCATTATATTGTTTCTTGTAAAGAAAGAAAAAAAAGGTTCTTAGTTTGTGTTTCTTTTGGGTTTTTGTTTTGTGTGTGTGGGGGGTGGGGGGGGGGGGGGGGGGGGGGGGGGGGGGGGGGGGGGGAGGTTCTTGTGTGTGTATGTGTTTGCGTGTGTGTGTTGGTGTTGTTATTGTTGTTCTAAGTGTTGTTTTGATTGGGGGGGGGGGGGGGGGGGGGGTGAATTTCTTTTGTTTCCTTCTGTGTGTCTCTGTCTCTCTATGTCTCTGTCTCTCTCTCAACTCTCGCGCTGCGCGGTGCGCATGTCCCGTCTTTCCCTCCCTCCCTCTCGTCCTTTCTCTCGTGCGCTCTCTCTCTCTCTCTCTCTGTCTGTCTCCTCTTTTCCCCCTCTCTCTGTCTCTCTCTCTCTCTCTGTCTCTCTCCTCCCCCTCTCTCTCCTTCTCTCTCTTTCTCTCTCTCTGTCTCTCTCTCGCGAGCGAGCGAGCGCCCCCGATGCTGCTTAACCTTT
Organism: Rapana venosa; assembly: GCA_028751875.1. Taxonomy (NCBI): domain Eukaryota; kingdom Metazoa; phylum Mollusca; class Gastropoda; order Neogastropoda; family Muricidae; genus Rapana; species Rapana venosa. Next base: position 28,850,842 of record CM054153.1, on the reverse strand, counting down.
GGCTGGGGGATAGAAAGCCAGTGCTCTGACCACTGAGCTATCCCGTCCCCTGTATGTAAACCATGGAACTCCGGGCAAATACGTATCATACGGTGAACTGAAATAATACCAGAATGAGCACGTATAATATATATTTCGAATATTTAGTACTCGAGCTTTAAACCGCAGTTCAAATATAATCATCAAGAAGGAAGGTGGCAGGATGGTTAAGACGTTCGCCTGCCAACAAGTAAACCGTGAGGCTCTGGGTTCGATTCCCAGCCTCGCCCTTTCTTCCCAGTTTGACCAAAAAATCGAACTGAATGTCAAAGTCCTTCGGATGAGACTATAAACCGAGGCCCCGTGTGCGAACGCATGCAGAACATCTTGCGCACACGTTAAATCCTGTTCCGCTGTTCTAAAGAGTAGGCCATTGTGTGCCAGTGGGAACAGATGGCAAAATTTTAAAAAACCGCATACACACGAAAAAAAATTTTTTAATCTGAGCGCTTTGATTTGTTGTTTTACAAGATTCAGCGCTATATAAATTCCATACATTATTATTATTATGATTATGATTATTATTATTCATTATTATTATCTCCGAAGGCGATATGTGGCTACCTACATGGTCGGCAAAAACGGTTGCATATGCAAAAAAAATAATCTCACCATTGGTGAACCTCGGAGCTCTAGCCGAGGAACGAGAAAACAACAACAAACAAACAAAACAAACAACAAAAAATACAAAAACAAAACATCCCTTGGAAGTTTGAAAGTATTTCATTAAAAAAATTTTTTTAGAGCACACGTAATATTTTGCAATAATTGAATTATTACTTTCATTGTGGTAGTAGTAGTAGTAGTAGTAGTAGTAGTAGTAGTAGTAGTAGTAGTAGTAGTAGTAGTAGTAGTAATAATAATAATAAATGGAATTTATATAGCGCTATATCTTGCAATTACAAATCAGAGAGCTTGCATTCAATCCGCTCCTAGTACACATGCAAAACCAACAATGATTAACAATATTCTAACGAATTCAAACGTACACACACATATAACGAGTTGAGTATTATGATTATGTGGTAGTGGGTTGAATATTATTTGATGGGACCTGGGTTTTGTTGTTTTTGTTTGTTTGTTTTTAAACACATGGCATCATTTTCGAAACTGTTGTTAACTTTGTTTTGCTTTCTAGATATTCTGTTTTGCTTTTTTCGCTACAAAAATTAATTTTAGAAAAGTGTAGAAAATAGGATAAAGTCACCTGCTCTTAATGTTTTCCGAAGCTGGGTTAGTGTTTTTGCCATCAAACTTTATGTGGGTTTTGTGTGTTTATTTTTCTGATTGACTTTCGTGCTTTGTTTATTTTTTTGTTTTTGTTTGTAATGTGTGTTGTTGTTGTTGCTGTTGTAATGCTGTCTTTTCTTGTTGTTTAATCAGGCCGTCGTTTTCATTTTTGTGATGTGTATTGTTGTTGTTTGTTTGGTTGCTTGTTTGTTTTTCTCCTTTTTCTTTGTTTTTCTATCTTTCTGTGCGTCACTCGTGTATTAAATTTAAAACTTCTTTTTGTCGTCCTACCCACCCTCTTTCTCTCTCTCTCTCACTCTCGCTCTCTCTCTCTATCTCGCTCTTCTTTCTCTCTTTCTCTCTCTCTTTCTTTCTCCCTCTCTCTCTCTCTTTTCTCTGTCTGTGTCTGTCTGTCTCGCTCTCTCACTCGCTCTCTCTCCCCGCCTGCCTGTCTGTCTGTCTATCTGTCTCTCTCTCTCTCTCTGTCTCTCTCTCTCTCTTCCCCTCTCTCCCCCCCCTCCCTCTCTTTCCCTTCCCACCCCCCTCTCTCTCTCTTTCACTCTGTCTATCTGTCTGTCTCTCAGTCTCTCTCCCTCACCCCTGTCTCTCTCTCACACACTCTTTCTCTCTCTCTCTCTCTCTCTCTCTCTCTCCCTCTCTCTCTCTCTCCTCTCTCTCTCTCTCTCTCTCTCTCTCTCTCTCTCTCTCTCTCCCACTTTCTTTCTCTCTTTCCCTCCTTCTCTCTCTCTCTTTCTCGCTCTCTCACTCTCTCCCCCCTCTCGCTCTCTCTCTCTCTCTCTCCCTCCCTCCCCCACCTCTCTCTCTTACTTAAAAAAAAAAGCACATAAGTGCTTATTCCATTATCCTCGATATAAAAGAATAAAATTAAAATTAAAAAAATTAAATTAAATTGAAAATAAAATAAAAAAATTAAAATATCCTCCCCCTTCTCTTTCTCTCTCTCCCCTCCTCCCCCCCCCCCCCCCCCCCCCTCTCTCTCTCTCTCTTTCTTTCCCCTCTCTCTCTTACTTTCTCTCTCTCTGCCTTTCTCTATTTCTATCTCTCTCCCCCCCCCCCTCTCTCTCTCACTTTCTCTCTCTCTGTCTTTCTATCTTTCTCTCTCCCTCTCTCTCTCTCTCTCTCTATCGTTTTCTCTCACTCTCTCTATTTCTCCCTCCCTCTCTCTCTCACTTTCTCTCTCTCTCTCTCTCTCTCTCTCTCTCCTCTCTCTCTCTCTCTCTCTCTCTCTCTCTCCTCTCTCTCTCTCCCCCTCCCTCCCTTCCTCTCTCTTTCTCTCTCTCTCCCCCTCTCTCTCTCTCTCCTTCTCTGACAGACAGGCAGGTTGTTAGATGTCACTAGTTTAAAGCGTGGAAATAAAACGGTAAAAAGGAGGAGGGTTGATGAGAGAAAAAAGATGCAGTAAAAGCAGCAATTGTATTTGTCTCTATTGGTTATAAAGGAAAAATGTCATTCGTAAAATGGCTGCGCTTTATAGAATAATGGATAGACAAATCACCATTATTTCTTTCCAGTTTTGAATATTCATTTCTTGTCGTCATTTTGGTGTGTTGTTGTTTTTTTCAAAAATAGGATCGATTCTATTTTTATAATCATTATATTGTTTCTTGTAAAAAATAAAAAAGGTTTTAGTTTGTGTGTGTTTTTTTGGGTTTGTTTGTGTGTGTGTGGGGGGGGGGGAGTTCTTGTGTGTGTGTGTGTGCGTGTGTGTGTGTGCGTGCGTGTGTGTGTGTGTGTGTGTGTTGTGTGTGTTGTGTGTGTGTGTGTGGTGTGTGTGTGTGTGTGTGTGTGTGTGTTGGTGTTGTTATTGTTGTTTTAAGTGTTGTTTTGATAGGGGGGGGGGGGTTGCATTTCTTTTGTTTCCTTCTGTGTCTTGTCTCTCTATGTCCTGTCTCTCTCTCAACTCTCTCTCGCGCGCGCGCGTGTCCCCTCTTCCCTCCCTCCACCCTCTCTCTCCTTCCCCCATCCCTCCCTCCCTCCTCTCTCTCTTTCTCTCGTGCGCTCTCGCCTCTCCTCTTCTCTCGTGCGTTCTCTCTCTTCTCTCTCTCTCTCTCTCTCTCTCGCTCTCTCTCTCTCTCTGTCTCTCTCTCTCCTCTCTCTCTCTCCCTCTCTCTGTCTCTGTCTCTGTCTCTCTCTCTCTCTCTGTCTCTCTCTCGCGAGTGCGCGCCCCGATGCTGCTTAACCTTTGGCTGGGGGATAGAAAGCCAGTGCTCTGACCACTGAGCTATCCCGTCCCCCCTATGTAAAAAACCATGGAGGTCTGGGCAATAAAATATTATACGGTGAACTGAAATAATACCAGAATGAGCACGTATAATATATATTTCGAATATTTAGTACTCGAGCTTTAAACCGCAGTTCAAATATAGTCTTCAAGAAGGAAGGTGGCAGCATGGTTAAGACGTTTGCCTGCCAACAAGTAAACCGTGAGGCTCTGGGTTCGATTCCCAGCCTCGCCCTTTCTTCCCAGTTTGACCAAAAAATCGAACTGAATGTCAAAGTCCTTCGGATGAGACTATAAACCGAGGCCCCGTGTGCGAACGCGTGCAGAACATCTTGCGCACACGTTAAATCCTGTTCCGCTGTTCTAAAGAGTAGGCCATTGTGTGCCAGTGGGAACAGATGGCAAAATTTTTAAAAACCGCATACACATGAAAAAAAATTTTTTAATCTGAGCGCTTTGATTTGTTGCTTTACAAGATTCAGCGCTATATAAATTCCATACATTATTATTATTATGATTATGATTATGATTATTATTATTTATTATTATTATCTCCGAAGGCGAGATGTGGCTACCTACATGGTCGGCAAAAACGGTTGCATATGCAAAAAAAATAATCTCACCAATGGTGAACCTCGGAGCTCTAGCCGCGAGGAATGAGAAAATAACAACAAACAAACAACAAAAAATACAAAAACAAAAAATCCCTTGGAAGTTTGAAAGTAGTTCATACAATTTTTTTTTAGAGCACACATAATAGTTTGCAATAATTGAATTATTACTTTCATTGTGGTAGTAGTAGTAGTAGTAGTAGTAATAAGAAATGGAATTTATATAGCGCTATCTCTTGCAATTACAAATCACAGCGTTTGCATTCAATCCGATCCTATTACACATGCAACCAACGATGATTAACAATATTCTAACAAATTCAAACGTACACACACATATAGTGAGTTGGGTATTATGATTATGTGGCAGTGAGTTGAATATTGTATGATGGGACCTGGTGTTTGTTGTTGTTTGTTTGTTTGTTTGTTTGTTTGTTTTAAACACATGGCATCATTTTCGAAACTGTTGTTAACTTTTTTTTGCTTTCTAGATGTTTTGTTTTGCTTTTTTCGTTAAAAAAAATTAGTTTTTGAAAAGTGTAGAAAATAGGATAAAGTCACCTGCTCTTAATGTTTTCCGAAGCTGGGTTAGTGTTTTTGCCATCAAACTTTCTGTGGGTTTTGTGTGTTTATTTTTCTGATTGACTTTCGTGCTTTGTTTATTTTAATTTTTTGTTTTTTGTTTGTAATGTGTTGTTGTTGTTGTTGTTGTTGTTGTTGTTGTTGTTGTTGTTGTTGTTGTTGTAATGCTGTCTTTCTTGTTGTTTAATCATGCCGTCGTTTTCATTTTTGTGAAGTGTATTGTTGTTTGTTTGGCTGCTTGTTTGTTTCTCCCTTTATCTTTGTTTTTCTATCTTTCTGTGCCGTCATTATGTGGTATTAAATTTTAAACTTTTTTTCTCGTCCTACCTCCCTCCCCCCCCCCCTTCTCTCTCTCTCTCTCTCTTCTCTCTCTCTCTCTCTCTTCTCCCTCCCTCTCTCTCTCTCTCTTTCTCTCTCGCTCTCTCTTTCTCTCTCGCTCTCTCTTTCTCTCTCTCTCTCTCTCGCTCTCTCTTTCTCTCTCTCTCTCTCTCCTCTCTCTCGCTCTCTCTCTCTCTCTCTCTCTCTCTCTCTCTCTCTCATCTCTCTCTCTCTCTCTCTCTGCTCTCACTCTCTCGCTCTCTCTCTCTCTATCCCCCGCCTGTCTGCCTGTCTATCTGTCTATCTTTCTGTCTCTCTGTCTCTCTCTCTTTTCCCCACTCTCTCTCTCCCTCCTCCCTCTCTCTTTCCCCCCCCCCCTCCTCTCTCTCTGTGAAAATGAGTACAAAGTTGTTGTTTTTAAATGTTTGCGAAACTTAACTAGGATGAGCTACTTTCAGTTCGGTTTTCTTGTCTCCTTTTATTTTCTAAGTTAAGAGTGCTCTGTTTCTGCTTTTCTCTCTTCTCTCTCTCTCTCTCTCTCTCTCTCTCTCTCTCTCTCTCTCTCTCTCTCTCTCTTCTTTCTTTCTCTTTGTTTCTTTCTTTTGATTCCGTGGGCCTTTTATCTCTCTCTCTATTATACCTTGGGTACGGGATAGCTCAGTGGTCAGAGCACTCGCTTTCCCCCAGCCAAGGTTAAGCAGCATCGAGCGTGGTTACCAGTTGGATGGGTGACCGTTTGCGCACCTTGGCTTCAGTACAGTCTCCCCCCAGTTCACCCAGCTGTAATTGAGTACCTGCCTTCTTTAGGGTCAGGGGAAGGTAAAGCAGCGAGGGAGAGGAGATGGGCGCTACCGCCCTCAATATGCTGGCCTCTTGAGAAGTTGAGGTCTCTGATGCCTCGCTCCCCTACGACCACGTAGGTTATGGGACACCTTTACCTTTACCTTTTGATTGATTGGTTTGAGGGAGTGAGTGAGTGATTGAATGATAAGATTTTGCAGGCTTTTTTAAATCTATATATTGATGGATAGTTGATCGATTTTGTTGCTCAGTTGATTTGATTGATTATTGATTGATTTCATTGATTGATTAATTGATTGATTGATTGAGTGAGTGAGTGAGTGAGTGAGTGGGTGAGCGAATGAGTGAACGATAGATTTATTTTATATTCGTTCATTCATTCATCGAGTGACTGATTTATTCTTTTTCCCATTACTGAGCTAGACCAGGTTTTGGTGGGGGGTTTTGGTGTGTGCCCACCATGAAGGTAGCCGCATTCCGACTTCGGGGAGATAAATAATAATAATAATAATAATAATAATAATAATAATAAATGGAACTTATATAGCGCTATATCTTGCAAAGACAAATCAAAGCGCATGCATTCGACCTAATCTTACACAGTCATACAACCAATGACAAATAATCAATAGTTCAAACAGATATTACAAACATGGTACGCTGCAGACCAAATCTATGAAATAAAATTGCAATAGTCAAATGTTTTTCAAAAGCACACACACACACACACACACACACACACACACACACACACACGGTCATATACTTTAGCAGGGTGATAGGACATGGGTTAGTGAAGGGTGGGATAGTTCTGATATGAGACAGGAAGGGGGGAAATCTTAGGTTTGAAATAAATATGTCTTGAGGCTTGATTTAAAAGTGTCATAGCTAGGCTTCTGGCGAAGAGAGAGAGGGAGCTCATTCCAGGTCGATGGACCCGAAATAGAGAAAGAGCGGCGGCCAACGTAGATTGGTTGAATCTAGGTATTCGTAGGCACAAGGTATCTGCAGCAGAGCGGAGGGAACGTGAAGGAGTGTACAGGTTAAGACATTCACAGTGGTAGGAGGGTGCAGTTTTGTGGAGACATTTGTAACAGAGGGTACTGATCTTATATTCTACTGTCTGTGGCACAGGCATCCAGTGGAGAGATCGCAAGAGGGGGCTAATGTGCTCCGATTTTTTCTTTCTGAGAACTAGTCGAGCTGCGGAGTTTTGTATACGTTGAAGGGAGTGGATAGATGATGCTGGCAGACCAGACAAAAGAGAATTGCAATAGTCCAGACGTGAAAGAATGAGAGAAGTGACAAGTTTGGCTGTTGCATCGGTGGACAGGTACTTTCGAATTGCACTAATAAGCCGTAACTGATAGATGGATTATCTCGAAGCGTAGGGCCGGCACTGTAGACTTGACACACAACAGCTTCAGCAGCGAGATAGAACGTGTGTGAGTGTGTGTGTGTGTAGTGTGTGTGTTTGGTGTGTGTGTGTGTGTGTGTGTGTTGTGTGTGTGTGTGTGTGTGAGTGTGTGTGTGTGTGTGTTGTGTTGTGTGTTTTAACATTTACCCTGCAATTTCTGACACAGCATTTTTGTTGGGGTTTTTTTTTTGGTCTGACGTAGAAATTGGAGGAAGCAAGACGACGAGAGAGCTGGTGTTGAAATGTCAGCGAAAATGGGTCTTGTGATGCGGAAATCTCTCTTTTAGTCCTTTCTTATATAATGTCAGTGAATTTGGGTTTTACGTGGCCATATAGGTTATATAACGCCGCCGCTTACAATGCGAGGAGAGATCCGTAGTTCGAATCTGAAGCCAGATTTCTCTCTCTCTCTCTCTCTCTCTCTCTCTCTCTCTCTCTCTCTCTCTCTTTCGTTCCGCTCAACTGTTAGTAATGGTTTGGGTACTGGTCTTTTGGAATGAGGGGGGAATAAACCGAGTTTCTGTGTGTAAAAAAAAAAAGATAAAGGTGTCCCATAACATATAAGGTCGTAGAGGAGCGAGGCGTCAGAGACCTCAACTTCTCTAGGGGCCAGCATATTGAGGGCGGCGCCCATCTCCTCTCCCTCGCTGCTTTACCTTCCCTGACCCTAAAGAGGGCAGGTACCCATTTACAGGTGGGGGAACTGTACTGAAGCCAAGGCGCGCAAACGGTCACCCATCCAAATGGTAACCACGCTCGACGCTGCTTAACTTGGCTGGGGGAAAGCGAGTGCTTCTGACCACTGAGCTATCCCGTCTCCTTCTCTGTGTAGTATTATGATTGTGTCATAATTATACGTTAAGGGGTCTATAATATTATCCGAGAATAAATCGATTTTCAGGTAAAAATATGGTCTGTTTAGGAGAGAATGTCCAAAGTTTTCTGAACCTCGGAAGAATGTCCTACCTCTTGAATATCCGTATCTTGAGATCCATGTTCACATTGTTGTAATTGCTCTCTTCTAACAAAAAGACTTTAATAAAAACTCAGCAAATTTATATAGTAAAGAGTACAGTTGCGTGACATTGATGAAAAGGTTGACCATGGTTCTATTTCTGTCGAATGGAAGGAAGGTGGCAGGATGGTTAAGATGTTTGCCTGCCAACAAGTTAACCGTGAGGTTCTGGGTGCGATTCCCAGCCTCGCCCTTTCTTCCCAGTTTGACAAAAAAATCGAACTAAATGTCAAAGTCCTTCGGATGAGACTATAAACCGAGGCCCCGTGCGCGAACGCATGCAGAACATCTTGTGCACACGTTAAATCCTGTTCTGCTTTTCGAAAGAGTAGGCCATTGTGTGCCAGTGGGAACAAATGACAAAATTTACAAAACCGCATTATCGTCGATATAAAATAATAAATAAATAAATAAATTTAATCATGTCATCTGAGCGCTTTGATTTGTTGTTTTACAAGATTCAGCGCTATATAAATTCCATACATTATTATTATTATTAATTCAGTGTTGTGAACGTATTTTTCGTTAATACAAATTACATATTATGTTACAGTTGATTTTGTTTTACTGAAATCCCCCGCGCCCCAAAAGTGGGGTCAAAGGTGAATTAAATCTTGAATCTTGGAAGATGTAACACTGTACTATGCAGAGGTAATAACTACTTAGCAATCTCGTTTTTATGTGTCGTTTTATATTATTTTATTTATTCATTCTTTTATATCGAGGATAATGGAATAAGCACTCAGGTCCTTTTTTTTCTAAACATCCAGTCCCGTGTGTATGCGGTTTTGTAAATTTTGTCATCCGTTCCCACCGGCACACAATGGCCTACTCTTTCGAAAAACGGTACAGGATTTAACGTGTGCGCAAGATGTTCTGCATGCGTTCGCACACGGGGCCTCGGTTTATAGTCTCGTCCGAA
>CM054153.1:28811665-28831665 GCA_028751875.1 Rapana venosa | reverse complement strand
GCAGTGGAGTTGAGGAGAAAGAACATGTCAAAACAGTGATGTGGTTGATATTGATAATGGATTTTCTTTTTCTTCTTCTTGCCCTCCTGTCTCCCCCCCCCCCTCCCTCCTCATCTCTCTCTCTCTCTCTCTCTCTTCCTCCACTCTCTCTCTCTCTCTCTCTCTCTCTCTCTCTCTCTTTTCTGTCTGTCTGTCTGTCTGTGACTCTGTTGCTGTGTCTTGTTTATTTTATTTATTTTTATTTATTTATTTATCTATTCTTTTATATCGAGGATAATGGAATAAGTACTCATGTGCTTTTTTACATCCAGTCCCCGTGTGTATGCGGTTTTGTCAATTTTGTCATCTGTTTTCGAGAAAAGAATATTAGAAAGAAAAAACGATAACGGAATATCAATTTTGAAGACTGTATTATGCTACACAAATCTGAAATTGTTCTACCTCCTCCCCCCCCCCCCCCCCCCCCTCCCCTTTGTCTACAGGCTGTGTAATGCTGAATAGACAGTAAACGCTTTCCCTCCTTCCCTTTCCTTCCTCCCCCCACCCCACCCCCTACAGCCTCCCTCTTCTCTTTCTCCCCCCCCCTCCTCCTTCCCTCCCTCCTTTCACCTCCCTCCCTCCCTCTCTCTCGAAATGTCTCTCCATCCCTCCTACTCTCTTCATCCTTCCCTCCTTCCATCCACCTCCCTCCCTCTCTCTCTCTCTCTCCCTCCCTCAACTGCATGTCCTTTCTTTCAGGAAAAAAAGGGAGGAGAGAGAGAGGGGGAGGAGAGAGAGAGGGGGAGGAGAGAGATAGGGGGTGGGGAGAGAGTGGATCGGTGGTCTAGAGGTAACGCGTCTGTCTAGAAAGCGAAAAGTCCGGGTCGGAAGTGTGCGGTGGTTCGAATCCCGTTTGGACCCGAAACTTTTCCCCCATCCATTAGACCATGAGTGGTGGTCTGGGCGCTAGTCTTTCGGATGAGACGATAAACCGAGGTCCCGTATGTTACACATAATTATTTAGCGCATGTAAAAGAACCCACGGCAACAAGAGAGTTGTCCCTGGCAAAATTCTGTAGAAAAAAAGCCACTCATGATAGGGAAACAAATACAGTTGCAGACAGGAAAAAGAAAAAAAATGGGTGGCGCTGCTCTTGTGGCGACGCGCTCTCCCCGGGGAGAGCAGCCCGGATTTCACGGAGAGAAATCTGCCGTGACTTAAAAGTGGTATGAAATGAAATGAAATGAGAGAGAGAGAGATGGAGAATAATGGAAAGGCAACTGAGGACGTTGTCCCAAACTCCCCATTCACGGCAGCTGAAATGATCCGACTGACCAAAGAGTTTTTATTTTGTCCTGTGAAGAACTCTGTCTCTGTGTCTGTCTCTGTCTTTGTCTGTCTCTGCTTCAGAGAGAGAGAGAGAGAGAGAGAGAGAGAGAGAGAGAGAGAGAGAGAGAGAGAGAGGGTAGATGGATTGAAGAGGGATGAGAAAGAGATGGCAACTTGTCCAGAGAGTTTTCCTAGTCCCTCTGCACTGTCACTATCTGTCTCTGTCTCTGTCTGTCTGTCTGTCTGTCTGCCTTTTCTGTCTGTCTGTCTGTCTGCCTTTTCTGTCTGTCTGTCTTCCTGCCTTTCTGTCTGCCTGGCTGGCTCGCTTTTTCTCTCTCTCTCTCTCTCTCTCTCTCTCTCCCCTCTCTCTCTGGCTGCCTGGCTGGGTCGCTCTCTGTCTGTCTGCATTTCTGTCTGTCTGTCTGTCTGACTAGCTGGATCTCTCTCTCTCTCTCTCTCTCTCTCTCTCTCTCTCTCTCCCTCTCTCTCTCTCTCTCTGTTTGTAGTTTCTCGCTCTGGGTCGCTGCATACAACCACCCGCATGTCCTTTCAGAAAAAAAGGGGAGAAGAGATAAAAAGAGAGGGTGAGAGAGATAGGGGTAGAGAGAGAGAGAGAGAGAGAGAGAGAGAGGAAGCAAGTGAGAGGGTAGATGCCTGGCTGGCTCTCTCTCTCTCAGTCTGTCTGCCTCTCTGTCTGTCTGTCTGCCTGTCTGTCTGTCTGTCTGTCTGTCTTTCTGTCTGACTAGCTGTCTGCCTGCCCTTCTGTCTGTCTGTCTGACTGGCTCTCTCTCTCTCTCTCTCTCTCTCTCTCTCTCTCTCTCTCTCTCTTTTCTCTCTCCTTTGTCTGTCTTTCTGTCTGTCTGCCTTTCTGTCTGTCTGACTAGCAGGATCTCTCTCTCTCTACCTCCCTCTCTCTCTCTCACTCTCTCTCTTTCCTTCCTCCCCTCCCTCCACCGCCCTCCCTCTTTCACTTTCTCCCCCTCCTTCCCTTCCTCCCTCTCTCTCTCTCTCTCCCTCTCTCTCTCTCTCTCTCCTGTCCTCCTCCATTCTCCTACTCTCTCCTCTCTCTCTCTCTCTCTCCCCTCTCTCTCTCTCTCTCTCTCTCTCTCTCTCTCCTCTCTCTCCCCTCTCTTTGTAGTTTTTTTCGCTCGAGGTCGCTGCATGCAACCACCTGCATGTTCTTTCTTTTAGAAAAAAAGGGGAGAAGAGAGAAAGAGAGAGAGAGGGAGAGAGAGAGAGAGAGAGAGAGAGAGGGGGGGGGGAGAGAGATAGGGAGAGAGAGAGAGAGAGAAAGAGAGAGATGGAGAATAATGGAAAGGCAAGTGAGGACGTTGTCCTAAACTGCCCCATTCACTGCAGCTGAAGTGATCCGATTGTAATATAATGGCCCTTCATGGGATGATTAAAGTGTTTTTGACTTTGACTTTGACTTGACTTGTCCATCGGGAGAGTGTTGCTTGTCCTGTGAAGAACTGTCCCTCTGCTTCGCAACGCTGTGCCCGTCCTGGGTTGACCCTTAGCGTTTTGGCCAGGGCGTTGCTACAAGGAACGACAGTAGAGTTGGTTTTTGATACCCCCTGTGTTTAATTTATATATATATATATATATATATATATATATATATATATATATATATATATATATATATATATATATAGATATATATATTATATATTTATATTATATATAATATATATATTATATATATATATATATATATATATATATATATATATATATATATATATCTGCACAGTTTTAATCTTGAGATTTAACAGTTGACGGGGTGACAACAGCCCTGATCTGGCCTCTGTGGTCGGCGGGGCTTTATATAAACAGCCGGATTGAATTGACCTGCTTCACAGAGAGAGAGAGAGAGAGAGATGAGAGATGAGGAGAGAGAGGAGAGAGAGAGAGAGAGGAGTGAAGTGAGAAGGATAGATGGAAGGAAGAAGAGTGAGAGGAAAAAATCCACTTTTCAGAGAGTTTCCTTGTCCTAATGACTGTATCTGTCTCTGCTTCAGAGAGAGAGAGAGAGGGGAGAGAGAGAGAGAGAGAGAGAGAGAGAGAGAGAGAGAGATGAGGAGAGAGAGGAGGGGAGAGAGAGAGAGAGAGGAGTGAAGTGAGATGGATAGATGGAGTTTTCCTTGTCATGTGGACTGTCTCTGTCTCTTGCTTCAGAGAGAGAGAGAGAGAGAGAGAGAGGGGGGGGGGGGGGAAGAATGAAGTGATGATGGAGGAGAGATGGAAGGAAGAAAGGGTAGATCCAGTTATCAGAGAGTTTTACTTTGTCCTGTGGACTGTCTCTGTCTCTGTTTCAGAGAAGAATGAAGTGAGTTTTATAGATGGAGGGAAGAAGGATGAGGAAAAGATGCAATGGTCAGAGAGTTTGACCTGTCATGCGGACTCTCTCTCTCTCTCTCTCTCTCTCTCTCTCTCTCTCTCTTCTCTCTCTCTCTCTCTCTCCTCTCTCTCTCTCTCTCTCTCTCTCTTCTCTCTCTCTGCTTCAGAGAGGAATGAAGAGAGAAGGATAGATGGAAGGGAGAAGGGTGATAGAAAAAGATCCAATTATCAGAGAGTTGTCCTTGCCGTGTGGACTGTCACTGTCTCTGTCTCTCTTCTTCATAGAGAGAGAGAGAGGGAGAGGAATGAAGTGAAGAGAGGATAGATGGAGAGAAGGATGAGAAGAGATGTTATATTTTTAGAGAGACTGGCATGATGATTTTTTTGGCTATAGGGGGGGGGGGGGGGGTGGTGAGGGGGGAGGCAGGGGTGAGAAAGGAACACTTTTGTCTTGTGCAGGTGTGTGTGCGTGTGTGTTTGTATGAACGCGTGTGTGTGTGTGTGTGTGTGTGTGTGTGTGTGTGTGTGTGTGTGTGTGTGTGTGTGTGTGTGTGTGTGAATGAACGTGTGCGTGCGTGCGTGCGTGCGTGCGTGTGTGTGTGTGTGTGAGTGTGTGTGTGTGTGTGTGTGTGTGTGTGTGTGTGTGTGTGTGTGTGTGTGTGTGTGTGTGTGTGTGTGTGTGTGTGTGTGTGGATATGAACGTGTGCGTGTGTGTGATTTATTTTCTTTTAGTTTTTTTTCTTTTATTTCGAGGATAATGGAATAAGCATTCATGTGCTTTTGTACATTTAGTCCCCATGTGTATTCAGTTTTGTAAATTTTGTCATCTGTGTGTGTGTGTGTCTGGTGTGCGCGCGCGTGTGTTGTCTGTTTGCCGTGTTGAGAGTGTGCGTGCGTGTGTGTATCTGTTTGTATGAGTGCGCGCGCACACGCACACACACACGTTCATACAAACACACAATCTATACACGTACGTTCATGTTCACTTCGCTTCATTCGCAACACATCATCTACTGAATCCCTGGGACAACCCATTTTTGCATGGCAGGGGAAACCATGAGATTATTTGGGGTTATTTTGTTGATGTTGCTGCTGCTGTTGTTATTTTGCTTACCAAAAAAACCCCAAACAAACATGGAAGGAGTGGTAAAAAAACATCAACCACAAGAAAATGAGAGGGAGGGGATAACAAAAACACAACAACAAACAACAAGAACAACCAACAACAACTATGCAATTACAACAATCTCATCCCACCTTGCACGCTCTCACCCTCTCCTGACCTCTTCCCTCTCCCTCTCTCCCCTCTCTCTCCCTCTCCCCCTCTCTCCTCTCCCTCCCTCTCCCCCTCTCTCCCTCTCCCCCCTTACTCCCACCACCCCTTTCCCCAACCTTATGCGCTCAATTCATAACCCCGTATAATAGCTCCACGTTCCAGCTCCAGCCCAAATTTGTTGGCCCATATTTTCTTTTCTATTATTCTGGAGGGCAAGGGAGAGAACACACACATACGCACGCACACACACACACACACACACACACACACACACACACGTTAAATCCTGTTCCGCTTTTTGAAAGAGTAGGCCATCGTGTGCCGGTGGGAACGGATGACAAAATTAAAAAAACCGCATACACACGGGGACTAGATGTAAAAAAGCACATGAGTGCTTATTCCATCATCCTCGATATAAAAGAATAGATATAAGATATAATAGATACACACACGCACACAACACACACACACACACCACACACACACACACACACACACACACACACACACACACACACACACACACACAACACACACAACACACACACACAGAGGGACGGGATAGCCTAGTGGTTAGAACATTGCGCTCGCAATCTGACGACCCCGGGTTCGATTCCCGTTCATTCCCCCGGAGTTTACATCAGTGCAGACTCCACTATCCCCCAAAAGTCTTTCGGACGAGACTATATAAACCGAGGCCCCGTGTGCGAACGCACGTAGAACATCTTGCGCACACGATAAAATCCTGTTCCTGCTTTTCGTAAGAGTAGGCCGTTGTGTGCCGGTGGGAACAGATAACAAAATTGACAAAACCGCATACACACGGGGACTGGATGTAACAAAAAAGGACATAATTGCTTATTCCATTATCCTCGATATAAAAAGAATAAAATAAATAAATAAAAATAGAATAAGCACACACACACACACCAAAAAGAAAGAAAAATCCCTTGTTAAGTGCAAAGCTTGCACTATCCCAACAATCTTCTCTCCACCACCCACCCCCCTCTCACCCCACCCCACTCCCCCCGCAACCAGTACCCTCTCCATCTCCTCTCCATTTTCTCATGTATCCACTACTCCTCTCCCCCCCTTCATTTTTTTGTGGGGTGTGAAAAAAGCAGCAGATTTAAGAAGGAGATGGGGGGGGGGGGGGTAGTGTTCGGGGCGGGGTGTGGTTGTGTGTGTGTGTGCGGGGGGGGGGGGGGGGGGGGGGGGGGGGCGGAGGAGAGAGGGAAAAAAAGAAGCAGATTAAGGGAGGGGGGGGTGGGGGGGTAGTGTTCGTAGCGGGGTGGGGTTGTGTGTGTGTGTGTGTGGGGGGGGGGGGAGGGGAGAGGGAAAAAAACAGCAGATTTAAGGAGGGGGGGGTAGTGTTCGGAGCAGGGTGGGGTGTGTGGGGGGGGGGGGAGAGAAAAGCAGCAGATTTAAGGGGGGGGGGGGAGTGGGGAGTGTTCGGAGCGGGGGAGGGGGGGGAGGGAAAAAAACAGCAGATTTAGGGGGTGGGGGGTGTAGTGGTCGGGGCCACCAGTGAACCAAGCGTGTTGATTGACAGCTCTGTCATTTTGCAATTGTCTCTCCTCCCCCCTCCCTCCTTACCCCCTCCCTCCTTACCCCCTCCCTCCTTACCCCCCTGTGCCAAGGAGCAGGTTGTTGTTGCTGTTGGTGGTGGTGGTGGTGGTGGTGGGGGTGGTGGTGGTGGTGGTTAGGGGGTGGGGGTGGAGGGTGGGTGGAGAGGGAGGCGGGCGGCGCCATGATTACAATATGGCTTCCGTTTTGCATGTCACTCGTATTACACTTGAGAGGGGGGGAAGATGGTGGTGGTGGTGTGTGTGTGTGATGGGGGGGGGGGGGGAGGGGGGGTGATGGTGTGTGTGTGTGTGTGTGTGTGGTGGGTGATGTGGTGTGTGTGTGTGTGTGTGTGTGTGTTGGTGATGGTGTGTGTGTGTGTTTGGTTTTGTCTGTGTGTGTGTGTGTGTGTGGTTTGAACATTATGTTTATTCAGAAATTGTACACAAATCCGGTGGAGGGCAGTGTGTGTGTGTGTGTGTGTGTGTGGTGTGTGTGTGTGTGTGTGTGTGGTGTGTGTGTGTGTGTGTGTGTGTGTGTGTGTGTTTGTTTCTTTCCTGTCTAGGTCGATTTTTTAGGGGGGAGGGGGGTGGGAGAGGGGGATTATGGAGATGGCCTGTTTGTGTACAGCCAAATTATAATATACTAAATTGACAAAAGATGTCATTATCTGTCAATGTCAATAGAAACAAAAAGAAAACAAAAAACGTTCAATAATCGGGTACCGGATAATAGTTATTTGTTCTTTTGATATTTTTTGCTTGTTAAGTTGGGATTTTTTCTGTTTATATTTTGTTTTGTTTGGGGGTTGGTTTCTTTTGGGGGATTTTTCTTTTATTCGGTTTTTTTTTTTTTTGGTTTGGGTTGGGTTGTTTTGGGATTTTTCTATTGTTTTCATTTTGTTTGTTTGGATTGGGCTGTTTTGTTTGGGGGGGTGGGGGGGGGGGTGGTTCGCGGGGGGAAGGGGGGTGTTGAAGTGAGGGGGGGGTTCGGGGGGAGGGAGGGGGTTGTTGAGTTTGTTTATTTGGGTTTTGGGGTTGTTTTTCGGGGGGGATTTGATGCTGTTTAACAAACTGTGCTCAAGCCCAAGAGGCATCTTATAAACCTGAACTATCAATATCCGACATCTGGATGTCATCTGACACTTGAATCAACTGAATGAGAGATTGGTCTTCACTCCCTGTCTTCCTTCCTCCTTCCTGCCAATCTAATTAAACACACAGACACAGAGAGAGAGAGAGAGAGAGAGAGAGAGAGAGAGAGAGAGGAGATGAGGAGAGAGAGAGAGAGAGAGAGAGATACACACACACACATTCACCCACAAACACTCTCACACACACACACACACGCACTCACACTCTCACACACACACGCACGCGCGCACACACACACACACACACACACACACACACACACACACACATAGAGGAGACACGCTTACCACTTCTCTCCAAGAGGTATGTTTGAAGAGGGATCAAGACATCATCACATGATGGCCTGCTGACACAGTCACCCTCACTACCACCACCATCACCATCATCACCATCATCACCATCACCAACACCCACCCACCCACCCTTACTTCCCTCTTCTTGTCACTGACTTCCTCCTCCTCCTCCTCCTCCTCCTCCTCTTCCTCCTCAACTGAAGAGGCAGCGGAGAGGATGTACCCCCTTCCTCATCAGAGGCTGTTGAGGATATTGAGGAGAGAGAGAGAGAGAGAGAGAGAGAGAGAGAGAGAGAGAGAGTCTTCTGGACGTCATCTGAAGTGTAATACTTGTCAACTTACAGAGAGAGAGAGAGAGAGGGCGGGGGGGGGGGGGGAGAGAGAGGGAGAGGGAAACAGAGAGGGAGAGAGAGAAAGAGAGACAGGGGAGGAAGGGAGAGGGAGAGAGAAAGAGAGAGAGGGGGGAGGAAGAGAGAGGGAGAGAGAAAGAGAGAGGGGGGGAGAGAGAGAGAGAGAGTCTTCTGGACGTCATCTGAAGTGTAATACTTGTCAACTTACAGAGAGAGAGAGAGAGAGAGGCGGGGTGGGGGGAGAGGAGAGGGAGAGGGAGAAAGAGAGAGGGAGAGGGAAAGAGAGAGGGAGAGAGAGAAAGAGAGACAGGGGGAGGAAGGGAGAGGGAGAGAGAAAGAGAAAGAGGGAGAGAGAGAGAGAGAGAGAGGAGAGAGAGAGAGAGAGAGAGAGAGAGGAGAGAGAGAGAGAGAGAGAGAGAGAGAGAGACTGAACGTCTTCGGAATTGGTACTACTCATCAACTGAGAGTGAGAGACGGACAAACAGAGAAACAGAGAGAGCTCTTCTGTAGTATACTACTCATCAACTTAGAGAGAGACAGACAGACAGAGACAGAAAGAGAGAGAAACTAGAGAGTCCGAGACAGACAGACAGACAGACAAGACAGACAGAGACAGAGGCAGACAGAGAGTTCTTCTAGACGTCCTCTGAAGTGGTTACTACTGGCTCATCAACTAGCACCACACTACAAGAAGCCAAGTGGATTGGCAGAAGTGGAAGGTCTGAAGTGGTAGCTTAGAAGTGGTAGCTCTTGGGCGAGTGGCTGAAGTGACATGATCTTCCTGCTTGTTCGTTAGGGGCATGGTTATTATGAAAGATGTTCCTTGCCGTTCTACGTCCTTCCTCCTTCCTCATGTGCCAGGTCTGTTGCAGACATCGGCGATCGTGGCCTTCCATTCCTCTCTGTTATCAGTTCTCCTGATGAGTTCATTGTTGGGGGAGTCTTTCCTCGTTGCTGTTGCGTAGCTATTCAGACTGTCTGTGTATTTTGTGCGTTGTCTTCCTCTGTCTTTGGTACCACAAATCTTTCCACACAATATTTGCTTTTCTATTCCATCAGCTCTGTTTATGTGCCCCCAAAAATTGTAGTTGTCTTTTTCTGATGGTTTTGAGTAGGGATCTTTTGTACCCGGCCATTTCCATCACTTCTTGGTTTGACTTCTTTTCAGTCCATGATATTCTCATTATTCTTCTGATATACCACATTTCTGCTGCTTCAAGTCTTCTTTCGAGGTCTTTTGTCAGCGTCCAGCATTCACATCCGTACAGAAGGATGGACCATATGTAGGCTTTCAGAGTGTTGATTTTGGTGCTGAGTCTTATATTTCTGTTGGTAAAGATGGGCTTCATCTTGGTGAATGTGTCGTTCTACTAGCTTTTGCTAATGACCAAGAGATGACAACTGGATTGTGTGGACGTAATTGCTATCGATATAGGGGGGTACGGGGGACGGGATAGCTCAGTGGTCAGAGCACTCGCTTTCCTCCCAGCCAAGGTTAAGCAGCATCGAGAGTGGATACCAATTGGAT
Organism: Rapana venosa; assembly: GCA_028751875.1. Taxonomy (NCBI): domain Eukaryota; kingdom Metazoa; phylum Mollusca; class Gastropoda; order Neogastropoda; family Muricidae; genus Rapana; species Rapana venosa. The sequence continues at coordinate 28,821,846 of CM054153.1, read as the reverse complement.
GGGTGACCGTTTGCCGCGCCTTGGCTTCAGTACAGTTCCCCCAGTTCACCCAGCTGTAAATGGGTACCTGCCCTCTTTTAGGGTCAGGGAAGGTCAAGCAGCGAGGGAGAGGACATGGGCGCCACCGCCCTCAATATGCTGGCCCTAGAGAAGTGAGGTCTCTGATGCCTCGCTCCCCTACAACCTTATGGTTTGTGGGAATACCTTTACCTTTAATTGGTGTCGATATAAATATGTTTGGATCTGTGGTCTAGAGGTAACGCACCTGCCTAGAAAGCGGAAAAGTCCGAGTTTGAAAGTGTGTGGTAGTTTGGTCCCCGTTTGCGCCCGAAGCTATTTTTTTCTCCGCCTATCCACTCACTAAGTGGTGGTCTGGGTGTTAGTCTTTCGGATGAGACGATAAAGCGAGGTCCCGTGTGCAACAGGTATTTAGCGCACGTGAAATAGCCTACGGCAACAATGTTCTAGATGTTCTATGGTATAATGTTGTAAAGGAAAAGGCCACTATAATAGGGAAACAACTACACATGCAGACAGGATAAGAAAACCACAAAAAAAGAATAATGGGTGGCGCTGCTCTTGTGGCGATGCGCTCTCCCCGAGGGGAGAGTAGCTCGAATTTTGATCGATTCATAAATCTTTATTTTCAAGGGTTAGAGATAATCATTGACATAACTTTTTTTTCATCCGGCCCTTACCCCGAGAAGGGTAAAAAAAATTGTCATTCTTTTTCACCGAAACGCAATGGCGTACTCTTCCAAAAGGCGGTACAGGTTTCCATCCATTAAGGGACTATACTCAAGAATTTCACGCAAAGAAATCTGCAGTGACATAACAGGGGTATGCAATAAAATAGAATACAATACAATTACATGCAATATAATGCAACACAATGCAAATATGTTACTTGTGGTACATCTTACAGTTTGCTTATAAAAACGAGTCGATCACTAGATTTTGTGGACAGAATTGGTATCTCTACCCTTCACCTATCCTGTAGTCCCATGGATCGTGGGGGGCACCACTGAAGATTTTGCAATCAGCTTCCTCCACTCCCAGCGGTCCTCTGTTTTTCAGGAGTAGTTCGTTCAAGGTCTGTCCACTCTCTGATGTTGGTATCTTTAATAATAATAATAATAATAATAATAATAATAATAATAATAATAATAATAATAATGTATGGAATTTATATAGCGCTAAATCTTGTAAAGCAACAAATCAAAGCGCATTTTTTTAATTTATACGTGTGTATGCGGTGTTTTTTTTTTTAATTTTGTCATCTGTTCCCACCGGCACACAATGGCCTACTCTTTCGAACAGTGGAACAGGATTTAACGTGTGCGCAAGATGTTCTGCATGCGTTCGCACACGGGGCCTCGGTTTATAGTCTTATCCGAAGGATTTTGACATTCAGTTCGATTTTTTGGTCAAACTGGGAAGAAAGGGCGAGGCTGGGAATCAAACCCAGAACGTCACGGTTTACTTGTTGGCAGGCAAACGTCTTAACCATCCTGCCACCTTCCTTCCGTGGTATCTTTAGACATGCTCATAAATACCCGCCTGGTTATAATGGAGTTGTGGGAGAATTTGGTATTTGTACATATCCACATATACATACACGTCTGATTACAATAAATTTCAGTCGTTCCGATGAGACTATAAACCTGAGGTCCCGAGTGCGAACGCTCGCACGCACGCACGCACGCACGAAGACCATCTCGCGCACAACGTTAAAACCCTGTTCCGCCTTTCGGAAGAGTATGCCATTGCGTGCCGGTGAGAACGAATGACAATTTTTTTAAAATAGAAAAACCCTAAACAAAAACACACACAAAAATCGCATACACACTGGTGTTGTGGTTCGACATCATCCCCGAAGTCGGAATGTGGCTACCTTAATGGTAGAGGGCGAAAAAATCTCAACTGAGCTTCAGAGCTCTAGCTGAGAAACAAAAATAAATTGTCATGTATTGGAAAGCAGGGAACTCATTAATAGGAACCCAAATACACATAGCACTAGTGTGAACTTCGTGTCCTTTTTTAACATCTCTCTCTCTCTCTCTCTCTCTCTCTCTCTCTCTCTCTCTCTCTCCTCTCTCTCTCTCTCTTCTCTCTCTGTCTCTCTGTCTCTCGTCTGTCTTCGTCTGTCTGTCTCTCTCTCTGTCTCTCTCTCTCTCTCTCTGTCTCTCTCTCTCTCTGTCTCTGTCTCTCTCTCTCTCTCTCTCTCTCTCTCTCTCTCTCTCTCTCTCTCTCTTCTCTTTTGGCCGGGGAAGGGGTGAGGAGGGAGGGGTGAAGGTGAGGTGGGGAGGGGAGGGGAGGAGAGGGTTTGCTGTTGTTTACATTTTGTTTGACAACTTTTCTTCACGTCACGTTAAATGATGTGACAAGAATTCCCAGAGGTACATCCCCAGTTCCTAAACTTTGGAACAGAAACCACAAGAATCAGAGAACTAAAACTAACTAAAACTAAATAAATAAAACAATAATGATAACAATAATCGGCTACAAAACAAAAGAACAAGAAGAACAACAACAGTAATAATAACAGCAAAAAAACCCACCAAACCTACAAACACCCCTACAAAACAAATAAACGTGAGGATTAAAACTTGAAGCCTAAAAAGCTTGCAGGCAATAAAGAAGAATAAACTACAGGCACTAGACACATGGCGCATCTTACCTGACAATAAAACTTTGTTTTAGAGCGAATTTGTTTGGCAGAAACGAGAGGGAGAGATGAGAGAGAGGGTGAGGAGGGGTGGAGAGAGATGGGAGGGAGAGAGAGGGGAAGGGAGAGAGAGGGAGGAGAGGGGGAGGGAGAAAGGGAGAGAGAGAGATTGTTTGAAGACAGTGGAAACATGTGTCCTATGAGAGGAGAGGAGAGAGAGAGAAGAGAGGAGAGAGAAGAGAGATGTTTGAGAGAGAGAGGAGAAGAGAGAGAAGAGAGAGAAGAGAGAGAGAGAGAGAGAGAGAAAGAGAGAGAGAGAGAGAGAGAGAGAGAGAGAGAGAGAGGAGAGAGAGAGAGAGAGAGAGAGAGAGAGAGAGCAGGAGAGAGAGAGAACTCGAACTCGAAATTTTTTTATTCAGGGTATAATGGCTTCTTTAAACCAGGTCCTCATGGACAACAAAAACAAGAAACCAACAGGGCACAGAAAAACAGACAGACAGACAGACAGACAGACAGACCAGACAGACAAAGGAAGAGGTAAAGTGTATGTCAGATCTACAGACAGGAGGACAGACAGACAAAGGAAGAGGTAAAGTGTATGTCAGATCTACAGACAGGAGGACAGACAGACAAAGGAAGAGGTAAAGTGTATGTCAGAGAGACAGACAGACAGGAGGACAGACAGACAGAGAAGGGAAGAGATAAAGGGAACAACAAGGCGTGTAAAGCAGAAAATGGAAAACGGTGAGGATTCAAGAAAAGACTGGCAGGTAGATCGAAAATGATGAACTATTCTATTCAAAGATTATATCCGTACCGTGTGCGTGTGTGCATAGACGCGTTCTAGGCACGCAGAAGCACGCTCATGCATTTTTTGTGTGTGGTACATGTATGTACTGAGATAGCTCAGCGGTCAGAGCACTCGCTTTTCCCCTAGCCAATGTTAAGCAGCATCGAGCGTGGTTACCACTTCGATGGGTGACCGTTTGCCGCGCATTGGCTTCAGTACAGTTCCCCAGTTCACCCAGCTGTAAATGGATACCTTCACCTCTTTCAGGGTCAGGGAAGGTAAAGCAGTGAGGGAGAGGAGATGGGCGCCGTCCTTAATATGCTTGCCCCTGGAGAAGTTGAAGTCTCTGATGCCTTGCTCCCTTACGATCACATAGGTTATGGGACACCTTTACTCAAAAGCAGTATTGATGGCACTAAAGCATTGGTAGGGGAACATAAGGAAAGATATTGTATTTGAGATTAAATTCTTGATACATTGTATTGCAAGCAGAGGCATACACATAACTTTTTGCTGGGTCCCTTCTCACTGTGGAATCTATTGGAATAAGTTGGTTGATTCTTTAGCAAAACAAGGTGCCTCCGATTGCAACATGAAACGTTTGGTTCCAATCTCGCATTGTCCTCGCATGAAATGTATGCTAAATTGTATATATTCCAAAATGAAGAAAACACACTTTGAAAACATTTCTTGCTCACGGAAAGTGGAAATTTTAATATTATAAAATAAGGCTAAATGCATGGAACACTAAATATTCTAAAAATATGACATGTTGCTGTTCTCAGTCTCTTTCAATCCACCATTTATAGTTTGATTGCCCAATCCTAACTGACCTGTTTAAAAGGAGAGGAATAGATATTCATAAAATATATTCCAATGTTCAAGAAGTTGTATATGACTCTCAGCAGTTCATAACATCAGTTGCTGAGGTTATATATTCTTCCCCAGTAACACCTCACTGTAGATAGTTTGAGAAAATAAATATACATATTTTAAGGGGGGGAAATATATTTTTTTTGGGTTTGAATCGGGGTGCCCTTTATCACCAAGTAGTGAAGGACATTAAACAAAAACAAAATAAAACAAAAATACACACATATGAACATACATCAACAAAACACGCGCCAACACACACACACAAACCAAATACCATCACTGATCACACACAAAAATTACACCGCGTACATTTTCCTCCGTCTTTCCCTCCGTCCTTCTTTCTTTGGGTTTTTTTTTTTTGGGTTTTTTTTGTTTTTTTTTTTGTTCGTGTGGGTTTTTTTTTCGCGGGGGGGAAGGGGGGGAAGGAAAAGGGGGGGTTGGGGGTGTCCAAAATGAAAAAATCTTCTCTTTTAAAAATTTTGAACAGGATGTTTAAGGACAAAACTTGCCCGTCAAAGAACGAACATGCATTCTGGGTTTACTTTTTTTCTTCCTCATCCCCCGGGGGTTCCCTTCCCCTTTTCCCCCCCCCCCCCCCCCCCCCTTCTTTTCCCTCCCCTTCCTTCCCCCCCCCCACCCCCCGCCCCCAACCCCCCCCCCCACCCCGACCTCCCATCCTCAACCCCCCTCCCCTTCCCACGCCAAACACCCCCGCGACTCTCCCTCCACCCTCTCCACCACCACCACCCCTCTCCTAAATCTTACCCCCCTCCCCCCCCCCCCCCCCCCCCCCCCCCACACACACACACACCCACCCCTCCCCCTGAGAATAAGGCAGGCATTTGCAGGATGCAAAAAAATGGTTGACATGAGTTTCGGAATCAGCGAGTCAGTGTCATATAAAAGACGTCTGTCTTTTGTCTCGTAGCAACGTGTGTCATAGTTCATTTTGCGGGGTGGGGGAAAAAGAGGGTTTTAAACAAAAAAATGACAAGGATAGAGTCACAGAGAGAGAGAGGGGGGTGGGGTGAGGTTGGGATGAGAGGGAGAGAGACGGAGGGGGAGAGAGGAAGGGGGGAGATGGAAGGAGATAATGAATATGAGAGAGAGAGTGGGGGAGGGGGGGGGGGTCTGACAGACTGACAGAAAGAAAGAAAGCGAGAGAATGACAGAGTAGTTCTGACTTATGTAGAATCAAAACACACACAAAAATTGTAAGTGACTGCAGAAATAGAGAGAGACAGAGACAGTGTTTCTGCCTTGTTCTTTTTCTTCCTGTCACCTCCTTCTTGTCTATTTTCTGCCTTCTTCGTCCATTTTCCTGCCTTCTTATTTGTTTTTTGTTTTTTACCCAGAAAGGCTTTTTTGTGTTAATCTCTTCCTCGCCGAATACGAAGGCGCTGGGCCTGACTTGCCAGGCGCTTACTGGCAGCGCAACTGCATTTTCGCTCATATGACAGACAACAACAGATGCTGTCTGAGCGTTCGACAAAGTAAGTTTTGTGTGTTCGAAGAGGGCTCAAATGTAAAACGCGTAAGTGAAAAACTGGACGGTCAAACGTCGTAAAAGAAAAAGTTGATTTTTTTTATTCATTTATTTTATTTTATTTTATTTATACCACTTAAGACACGACAGATTTCGGGATGCTCTTCCCCCGGGGGAGAGTGCGTCGCCACAAGAGCAGCGCCACCCAATTTGATTTTTTGTGATGTTGCTTTGTATAACCTCCGCCTAAGTCATATACAACTAATCAATTTTAATTTTTCCTTGTGGTATGAACGCATCACCAAAATTTTGCACTAAAAAAAATAAACCCTACATGCATGCACTCTGGTGCCACGTTTAGACATCATCCCACGAAGTTTAATTAATGCTGGGGGACGGGATAGCCTAGTGTTTAGAACATTGCGCTCGCAAACTGACGACCCGGGTTCGATTCCCGTTCAAGGGGGCATATATTTTCCCCTGGAGTTAACATCAGCGCAGACTCCACTCTCCCCCAAAGTCCTTCGGATGAGACTATAAACCGAGGCCCGGTGTGCGAAACGCACGCAGAACATCTTGCGCACACGTTAAATCCTGTTCCGCTTTTCGTAAAGTAGGCCATTGTGTGCCAGTGGAAACAGATGACAGAATTTACCAAAACCGCATACACACGGGAACTGGATGTTTTATATATAAAAAAAGCACGTAAGTGCTTATACCATTATCCTTGATATAAAAGAATAAAATAAAATTAAAATAAAAACTGGTCTTATACACACAAATCTAACTATTGGTAAACCTCAGAGCTGTACTATGTCTGGAACCACACAAAAAAAAGCAATATCAAATAATAACCTGTTTATGCTTAAATTCGTGTGTGTGTGTGTGTGTGTGTGTGTGTGTGTGTGTGTGTGTGTGTATGAGCATATTTCTCCTCTCCTCTTCAATTCACTTTTCTTTCTTTCTTTCTTTCTTTTTTGTCTTGGAGGGGTGAGGGCGGGTGTGGGGGAGAGGGGTGGAACTGGTTTCAACTGTACAACAAAAGTCTACATGGCAGAAAATAGAACAAGGATGACCCAGTTGGAGAGGACACGTGGTTGGTCATGTGACAGGCCACAAATCGTGGCGCGAACCAATCAACGAAGGAAGGGAACCGGAAATGGATGTGTGCCTGTATGAGTAGACTGCATCCAGAGTTGGGGGGTGGGGGGGGGGGGGAGGGGGGGATCGCCTGTCTGTGTTTTGTAATCTCTTATTCTTTATCCTCGAAATAAAAGAATATTGATTTGATTCGCTCTCTCTCTCTCTCTCTCTCTCTCTCTCTCTCTCTCTCTCTCTCTCTCCTCTCTCTCTCTCTCTCTCGCTTGTCTCTGTATCAAAGTGAACGCCTCGTGGTTTTTTTTAATTTTCTTACAAGATTATACCGTGCCCAAAAGATTGTCTCGCCCCCCCCCCCCCCTCTACCCCCTCCTTAACCCTTCCCCCCCCCCCCCCCCCCCTCCCACCCTCCATCCCCACCAGTCCTTGCACATTATTCTATTATCACATTATTTCTCCAGTTATATGTCTGTGGGTCACCATTTTCAGCAGTTTTTTCTTGTCCTTCTCCAGTGTATCATTTTGTCGTCATGGCAGATCTCTCTCTCTCTCTCTCTCTCTCTCTCTCTCTCTCTCTGTCTGTCTGTCTGTCTCTCTCTCTCCCTCCCTATCTCTCTCTCTGTCTCTCTCTCTCTTTCTCTCTCTCTCGCTCTCTGTCTCTCTCTCTCTGTCTCTCTGTCTCGCTCTCTCTCCTCTCTCTCTCTCTTCTCTCTCTCTCTCTCTCTCTCTCTCTCTCTCTCTCTCTCCTCTCTCTCTCTCTCTCTCTCTCTCTCTCTCTCTCTGGTGTGTGTGTGTGTGTGTGTGTGTGTGAATTTCGGGCTAAGTCTTGGTTTAAATAGGTTTTTTTTAATTCAGAAATGAGTATAAGCAATTGAAAACAAACAGCATTTTGGAATCATAGCAACAACAAGCTTGTAGCTTATGGTGTGCTTAATTAAAACAATGAAGATGAACATGAACATAACGGCTGCTGAGCTGCAAAATGTAAACCAACAACAACAACAACAAACATTTTCGTCATCTTTGCTAATGTAAGGGGAAAAAAGGAAAACAACACACAAAGAAACATAAAGTTAAGTCTTCCTGGAGAGATCGTGGTGGTGTCGCCGCAAGACCAGCGCCACCACTCGAGTTCTTGGTGGATAGAAGGAAAGGGGAATCGAACATCTGACTTATTCTATGGACAGAGACGTTATTATGTAGACGGCCAGTCTACTTTTGTATTTTGCGGGTATTTTATGATACTTGTTCTTTGTCGTCGTCGTCGAACGCTCAGACAGCAACTATTGCTGTTGTTCTGTCATATGAGCGAAAATGCAGTTTGCGCGCCCTTGATTTAAGCGTCTGACAAGTCAAGTCCCAGCGCATCCGACTTCGGCGTGTGTGTGTGTGTGTGTGCGTGCGTGTGTGTGTATGTGGGGTGTGTGTGTTGTGCGTGCGTGTGTGCATGCCTGCATGCGTGTGTGTGTGTGTGTGTGTGTGTGTGTGTGTGTTTAAGATAATGATTTCATACTAAGATGAGTCAGATCTTAAGATTGATTCAAACGTGGTTTTTTCTCTTAAAATTGTGTATAGCACAATCAGGAATAGCCCCAAAAAATTGATACACACAGCAAATTTTGTCAACTTGGAGCTTATATCCCGATTAGCTTAGTAATGAACATAATTATGAAGTGATAACACTTTCTCACATGTAAGAAATTTTTTTAAATCATCTTAGATGTGGACACAAAAGGCAAACGGTGGCACTACGGTTAAGACGTTCAGCCTGCCTCACAAGTAAAAAAAAATTTTAAAAATAAAAAACCTGTGAGGTTCTGGGTTCGATTCCCCAGCCATCTCGCCCTTTCTTCCCAGTTTGACGAGAAAAATCGAACTGACTGTCAAAAAACCCTTCGGACGATGGAGACTATAAACCGAGACCCTGTGTGTGTGCAAATGCACGCAGACCATCTTGCGCACACACACACACAAAAACCCACCGTTCCAACCTTTCGAAAGAGTAGACCAGTTTGTGCCTGTAGACAAGGATGATAACATTGATAAGGGAATAAACGCATGCACACAGGTAGGTGTGTTTTAGACACCATCCCCGAAGTCGGAATGCGGCTACCTAACTATTGGGGGGGGGAGTGTGTGTGTGTGGGGGGGGGAAGGGGGGGGGGGCAATGTCGCATACGCAAAAATTTCACTTGGTGGTAGGTCTTGGAGCTCTAGCCGAGGAACGAAAACAAAACAAAACAAAACAAAACAACAAAATTATGTGGATACTAAAAATCTCATGCTATAATAAACGCGCAGATATCATCATCTTCTTCTTCTTCTTCTCCTTCTTCTTCTCCTCTTTCTTCTTCTTCTTCTCCTTCATCTCCTCCTTCTTCTTCTTCTTCTACTTCTCCTCCTCCTTCTCCTTCTCCTTCTTTTTCTTCTACTTCTTCTCCTCCTCCTCCTTCTTCTTCTTTTCTTTCTTTTTCTTTTTCTTCTTCTCTTTCGACAGCTCAGACAGTAACTGTTGTTGTCTGTCATATGAGCGAAAATGCAGTTTGCGCTGCCGTTAAGCGCCTGACAAGTCAGGCCCAGCGCACCCAACTTCGGCGTAAGAGGGAATTGCTATCTTTGAAGTATTTCTGGGAGGAAAATGGATCAAGAAGGGAAAAAATAGACAATAAGGTGGTGACAGGGGGAAAAAAAAGGAACAAGGCAGAAACAAAGAGAGGGATAGAAAAGAGGGAACTCCTAGCACAGAATTTCCAGACGATGGGGGTATGATGCTATTTATTCTGACAAGCCCCCCCCCCCCCCCCCTCCCCCTGTCGACTGGGGAGATTGGAAATAATTATGACCTCTCAATTAATCGCAGACTGACCCACTACTACTATACAAACCACAATCGAGTATCATATCACATCATACCTCCTCCTTCAACAGCCGTCCCTCTCCCCCCCCCCATCCCCCCTCGCTCGCCACCACAAGTTTGTTAGCAACTTTTAACAAGTGCTTCCTTCCACCCACACTTGCACTTGGCCTCTTCCTCCTCAAGTGCTCATCAAGTAAGGAGGGATGGAGCCTCTCCCAGCTGTCTGTCTGTCTGTCTGTCTGTCTCTTCAACTGACGTGAAGTAGGCCTTAAGACGGGTATAGTAGCAGTCTCAAAACGGAGAGGTCTGATAATTAGGTTGGGGGGTTCGGTGGGGGGTCGGGGGGGGGGGGGGGGAGGAGGGTTCGGTGGGGGGTCGGTGACGTAGAAGTAAGATGTCTGCTTCC
>CM054153.1:28799165-28806665 GCA_028751875.1 Rapana venosa | reverse complement strand
TTTTCCTTGTATGAAAACGACAGAAACATCATCATAATTTTCAATAAAAGATTTTGATAGCTGCCCACCAAAGTTTTAACATCGAAGAAAAACAAACAAACATAGTAAACACGACTTGATTTTATAATTGCGCCTTTTGACACTTTTGGAAGGCCATCCCTGAATTTTTCTAGTTTATCGTTTCAGGGAATGTTTGTGTTGTTGTTGTTGTTGTTATCTGCTACTTGTCTATTTTTGATGTTGGGAAAAATATTCTAGACTGCCGGCAACTCGAGAGACATTTTAATAGCACAGGAAGATTTCGGAAAACAATAGAATGTCAGGTTTTTACATGCTGTCCCGTAGCGGGAAGGGGGGGGGGGGGGGGGAGTTGGCGGGGAGGGGGGAGGGGGACGGGATAGCCTGGAGGTAAGAGTGATGCATTCGTGGACTGCTGACCAGGGTTCGAATCTCGCTCAAGAAGATTTTCCTCTGGAGTTAACATCAGTGCCGACTCCACTCTCCCCAAAAGTCCTTCGGGTGAGACTAGAAGCCGAGGCCCCGTGTGCGAACGCACGCAGAACATCTTGCGCACACGTTAAACCCCGTTCCGCTTTTCGGAAGAGTAGGCCGTTGTGTGCCGGTAAGGAACGGATGGCAACGTTTACAAAAAACTGCATACACACGGGGACTGGATGTAAAAAGAGCACATAAGTGCTTATTCCATTATCCTCGATATAAAAGAATAAATAAATAAAATCTCTACCTCTCTCTCTTCTCTCTCCCTCTCTCCTCTCTCTCTCTTGCTCTCTCTCTTACTTTCCCATTTTATCATCTCTCTTGCTTCTTTTCTTTCCTTCCCAGTCCATTCTCCTGCAATTTATTTTTCTTCGAGCAAACCTTAACAGCTGGAACCCAAAAAATATTTTGTGTCTTGAAGTGGTATACTATAATAATATATGACATAGATTACAGAATCTCTCCCTCTCGCTCTCCCTCTCTCTCTCCCACTCTCTCTCTCCCTCTATCTCTCTCTCCCTCTTCTCTGCCCCTCTCTCCTCTCTCTCTCTCCTCTCTCTCTCTTCCCTCTCCCTCCCTCTCTCTTCCCCCCCCCCCCCCCCCTCCCCCCTCTCTCTCTCTCTCTCTCCTCTCACATACATATTAATTCAACTCAGTTCAGTTCAAACACTTTATCATCTCACAAACAGAGACTTTCATATCGATTCATATTAATAAATTCACATTCACAATTGAATTTGATTCTTCTATAATAATTATGTGTACACACGCAAAGGGAATCAAAGGCACTGGCAGGTCTGCACTTGAGGTTAAGCTGGGATATCGTTTAAAAAAAAATGCCATAACCACATTCCCCACATTCACCAGACACCCGCTTGCCGAGATTCGAACCCACGACTTCATGGACCCATGGGTTCGAAATCCAATGATCTTAACCATTCGGCCACAGCCCTTCGTCAACTAGTTAATTTTGCGTTCGCCACCTTTTCTGGGTCCTCTGCTCTCCATATGAACCAGCAGAATATTTTTAAGTCCTTCGGATGAGAGACTATAAACCGAGGTCCCGTTGTACGAACGCACGCAGAACATCTTGCGCACACGTTAAATCCTGTTCCGCTTTTCGAAAGAGTCGGCCATTATTGTGTGTGTGCCGGTGGGAACAGATGACAAAATTGACCAAAACCCGCATACACACGGGGACTGGATGTTTAAAAAATAAGCACATGAGTGCTTATTCCATTATCCTCGATATAAAAGAAGAAGAAAATAAATAAATAAAGGTCTGTCCAACTCTTTGATCTTACATAATTATTAGGAACATACATTTTTCATTTTTTAAAATACGCGCGCTTTCTTTCAATTCATTTTTTATCATTGCGACGGAGGCGACAGTGTGAGCAGAAGACCCCGTGGGTGGTAAAATGAAAAGTGTGCGTGTGGGGGGCGGGGCGGGGGGGAGGGGGTTAAAGGTGTTCCCATAACCTATGAGGTCGTTAGGAAGCGAGGCATCAGAGACCTCAACTTTCTCCAAAGAGGCCAGCATATTGAGAGCGGCGCCCGTTCCTCTTCTTCTCTCTCTTTCTCTCTCTCTCTCCTCTCTCTCTCTCTCTCTCTGTCTCTCTCTCTCTGTCTCTCTGTCCTCTCTTCTTCTCTCTCTCTCTCTCTCTCTCTTCTCTCTCTCCCTCTCTCTGTCTCTCCTCTTTCTCTCTCTCTCTCTCTCTCTCTCTCTCTCTCTCTCTCTGTTCTTGTCTCTTCTCTCTCTCTGCTCTCTCTCTCTCTCTCTCTCTCTCTCTTCTCTCTCTCTTCTCTCCTCTCTCTCTCTCCCTCTCTCTCTCTCTTCTCCTCTCTCCTCTCTCTCTCTCTCTCTCTCTCTCCCCCTCGCTCCTTTAACCTTCCCTGACCCTAAAAGAGGGTAAGGTACCGCTGGGTGAACTGGGGGACTGTACTGAAGGCAAGGCGCGCGCGCGCAACAAGCGGTCACCCATCCACTACTTTGGTAACCACATCACAAACGCTGCTTAAAAAAAAATTAACCTTAGCTTCGGGGAGGGGGGGGGGGGGGGAGGATGGGGGGGGGGGCAGTGCTCTGACCCTTGAGAGAGAGAGAGAGAGAGGGGGACGGGGGGCGTAGGGGACTGGACCACAAATCAAGCGATGGCATCAGTTGTTGCAGACATAAAGGAAATGCGTGTGTCAAGTCGCTAGACCCGGGTATCTTAAAGTTGCTCTGGGAGGGGGGCTTCATCTCCGTGTGTGCGTATAGTTGATTGCCTGTGTCTATGGAATGAATGGATTGTGTCGTGTATGTGTGTGTGAGGGGGGGTGGGGGGGGATGGTGTGTGGTGTGTGTGGGGGGGGGGGGGGGGGTAGGGAGTGTGTGTGTTGTGTGTAGGTGGGGGGGTGTGGTGTGGGGTGTGGTGTGTGTATGTGTGTGTGTGTTGTGTGTGTTTGTGTTGTGTGTGTGTTTTCTTTTTTTCCTTCTTTCTTTTTATTTATTTCTTTTTATTTATTTCTTTATGTCATTCTTTCTTTCTTTTCTTTTCTTTATTCAATTCATTCATTGAATCTTTCTTTCTTTTCTTTATTTCATTAATTCTTCTTTCTTTCTTTTTCTTCTTTCTTTTCTTTCTTTCTTTTTGTTGCCTTCTTTCCTTCCTTCTTTCTTTTTTTTTATATTCATTTTCTGCCTTTCTTTCATTCTTTCGTCTTTTTCTTTATGTCTTTTTCTTTCTCTCTTTTCTTCTTTCTTCTTTCCTTCTTTCTTTCTTTCCTTCTTTAGTTTCCTTACTTTTTTCTTTCCTTCTTTCTTTCTTTCTTTCCTTCCTTTCTTTTTCTATCCTTCTTTCTTTCTTTTTCTTTTCTTCTTTCTTTCCTTCTTTCCGTCCTTCTTTTCTTTCTTTCCTTTTTTCCTTCCTTCCTTCCTTTCTTTTTCTTTCCTTCTTTCTTTCCTTCATTCTTTCCCTCTTTCTTTCTTTCCGTCCTTCCTTCCTTTCTTTCTTTCTTTCTTTCTCTCACTGTCAGGTATGGCAGTTGGAAAGAAGATGAAAAGCATCTCATAAATATTTCAGCAGAAGCAGCAGCAGCAGCAGCAGCAGCAGTGAGGGAGACCAGATTAAAGGCCATAAACTAGAAGAGGGACAATCGAAGTTAGAAAGCTAACTTTCAAAGATTTTTTTAAAAACCAGCTATGTCTGTCTGTCTGTCTGTTTCTCTGTGAGGTGTGTGAGTGTGTGTGTGTGTGTTTGTGTGTTTGTGCGTGCGCGCATGTGTGTGTGTGTGTGTCTGTCTGTCTGTACGTCTCTGTCTGTCTGTCTCTTTCTAACACTCTCTCTCTCTCTCTCTCTCTCTCTCTCTCTCTCTCTCTCTCTCTCTCTCTCTCTCTCTCTCTCTCTCTTTCCTTTGTGTCCTCTTTCACACACAACACACACACACACACACCTCTCTCCCTCCCTCCCTCTTTCTCTCCCTCCCTCTCTCTCTCTCTCCTCCCTCCTCCTCCCTCTCTCTCTCCCTTTGTGTCCTCTCACACAAGTACGCCCACACTCTCTTTCCCTCCCTCCCTCTCTCCCTCCCTCCCTCCCTTACTCTCTCTCTCTCTCTCTCTGTCCTCTTTCACAACAATACACACACACACACGCTCACCACTCTCTCCTCTCAATATACATATACAATTATATATATATATATATATATATATATATATAATATTTATATATAATATATATCACACCACAAACACACACCGCGCACATACACACACACACACACACACAAACACACCATACACATCCTCCTCCTTTCATCAACAGCGATCCTATTATAGATTTACCCAAAGAGCATATTCATATTTATAATTTGCCACCCCTACACCCACCCCCCACCACCCCCATCCCCCATACCCACCCCCCAAAAACAACAACAACAACAACACCCTCGAAAGAAAAAAAAAGCACACAAAAGCTTTATCCTAATCTTAATCTCAATTGAGCTTTTTTTCAAAGAAAGAACACAGTCCAAAAGTTCTCTATTCTGGCAAAGTTTTAAGAGAAATTTTCGGCAAACAAAGTCCGAAGGGAAAGATCAAACTCCTTGCAAAGATTAATGATTTGCCTTAATGCTGGGTTATTTTGAGGAGGAGGGGGGGGGGGGATTTAAAACGAAAAAAACCTGGAGAGATCGAATAAGGAACATGAAGAGAGGGGGAGGGAGGAAGGGAGAAGGGAGGTGGAGAGAGTGAGTGGGGGGGGAGGAGAGAAGGGAGAGGGAGAGAGAGAGGGGGGGGGGGGAAGGAGGAAGGAGAGGAGGGAGGAAGAGAGGGGAGGGAGAAGGAAGGGGGGAAGGAGAGGGAGTAAGGGAGAGAGAGAGAGGGGGGAGTGAGGGAGGAAACAGAGAGGGGAGATGAGAGGGAGTAGAGAGAGGGGAGAAGGGGGAGAAGGTGAAGGAGGAAGGGGGAGAGAGAGAGAGAGAGAAGAGAGAGAAGAGATAGAGATAGAGAAGAGAGAGAGAGAGATGAGAGAAAAGAAAAAGAAAAGAGAGAACTCAGAGAGAAGAGACAACAGACAGATAGTAAGATACTCATACAAGAGAGGACACAAGACAGACAGACAGAACAGAGCGAATAATATAATGAAAAGCTGGATCAGCACTAAGTTACCTCCAGGGGAAAATATCCTCTTGAACGGGTTCGAACACGGTCAGCGATCACGAGCGCAATGCCAATGCTCCTAACCAATCAGGGCGTTCCACGTCACCCTTCCTTACCTGCAAGAGACAAAGGTCCTCCAGATACCACCCCCACGTGTCAATGTAAAAGAACCCACGCCAACAAAAGAGTTTCCACTGGAAAAATGATGTAGAAAAAGCCCTCTGATAGGGGGAAAACAATACAGTTGTAGACAGGGAAAAAAAAGAAGAAAACAAAAGCCTGGGTGGCGCTGCTCTGTGGCGACGGCGCTCCATACTCCCCTGAGAGAGAGTGAAATATTCACACGGCAAAGATAAAGTCTCTGCCCCTGTGACTTAAAGTGGGTATAAAATTAAAAGGAAATGAAATAAATGAAGTGACCACTTTGATCAAACTAAACACCCAAGCCAAGCAACGCAAGAGACCAACAATATTGAATAAAACCATTCGATATGAGAGATGGAGAGGTGGGGGTGGAAAAGGGGTGGGGGAGGGTATGTTTATTGTTTTTATTATATTTCTTATACCGAGATAATGGAATAAGCACTTATGCGCTTTTTAACATCCAACCCCCGTGTGTAAATTACATTTTGTTTACATTTTTTTCATCCGTTCCCACCGCACACAATGGCCTACTACGCTTCCGAAAAGCGGAACAGGATTTAACGTGTGCGAAAGATGTTCTGCGTGTCCACTACGGTGCCCTTCGGTTTATAGTCTCATCCGAGGACTTTGGAAGAGAGTGTATCGCACTGTTGTTAACTCCAGGAAAAATATCATAGCGTAGACCTTGCGCTTGTGATCTCTGGATGCCCGCCCCGGGTATCGAACCACAACCGATCGCCTGTTCGATGTACCTACCCACCCCCACCCCCAACACCCCGCTCCCCCCCCCTCGCCCCCCCCCCGCACCACCCAAACCCCAACCCCCCACACCCCTAAACCACCCCCCTCCCCCCACCCTCTAGGACGTTTAACATCAAGAGTATAACCAATTCCCACTTCAATTCCACGCCTTTGAAAGTCCTCGGATGAGCTATCAAACCGAGAGACCCCCCACGGTGTGTGAACGCACCAGTACAGGTACAGTACAGTACAGTACGGGTCTTTTGCGGCGTAACTCGTTTTAAAAACCTCCCTGATTTGACGGATAGCTCAGTGGTCGGAGCGCTCGCTTTCCCCCCCACCAAGTTAAGCAAGCGTCCGACTGGTTACCACTTGGATGGGTGAACCGTTTGCGCGCCTGGCTTCAGTACAGTCCCCAGTTCAACCCACTTTAAATGGTACCCTTCCCTCTTAGGGTCAGGAAGGTCAAGAGCAGCGAGGAAAGGAGATATGGGGCGCCCGCCCTCAATAGCTGGCCGGCCCCTTTGAGAAGTGAGGTCTTTTTTGAGGACGCCTCCTCCCAATTACAACGACCTTATAGGTTATGGGATTCTTTACCTTTTAAAAAAAAAAATAAAATAAAAAGCAAATCGCACAAACGAAACGAAACCAAGTCGCCCCTCTCTAATTTATTTGGTGAATCTTGGAGCTTTAAGCCGATGAATGAGAAAAAGAATCAATAGGGGTGGGGGAGACAGAGAGACAGACTACAGAGACAGAGACAGAGACAGAGCGACTTACACACACACAACACACACACACTACACACATACAGAAGAGACACACACACACCACACACACACACACACAACACACACACACACACACATACACACACACAATCCAGACTTGCACACACACCCACAGCCACACAAACACACACATACAGAGAGAGACAGACAGACACACACCACACACACACACACATACACACACACAAGAGCCAGACTTGATGCACACACACACACACACACATACAGAGACAGACAGACACACCACACCAAAACATCCACACACACACACACACACACACACATCACAGCAGACTTACACACACACACATACAAAGAGAGACAGACACACACACACACCACACACAACACACACACACATAAACACCCACAGAGCCAGAAAACAGGAGACTGCCACACACACATACACACACAAACAGAGACAGACAGACAGACACACACCACACACACACATAACACATACACAAACACAGAAGCCAGACTGCACACACACATACACACACATACTGAGAACAGACAGACAGATCACCACACCACACGACCCACACACACACACACAGCACACACACACACAGCCAGATTACAAACACACATTCAGAGAGAGTACAACCTGACCACTCACACACACACACACACACACACACAGCCAGACTTACACACACACACATACAGAGAGAGACA
>CM054153.1:28779165-28791665 GCA_028751875.1 Rapana venosa | reverse complement strand
TGGGGTGGCTCGACCGTCGTTCTCGCGCAGCTCTCCGGTCCCTGTCCCTCTCACGCGCTAGTGGTCTGCGCGCGCGCCCTGGTGCCCCTCCCTCTGCGCATTGCTGGAGCTCCTCGCTCTCCGCTCTTGCTTCTCGCTAGCGCGTGCGTCTCTCTCTTTCGCTCTGCTCCGCGCACTCTCTGCCTCTCTTCTTTCACTCTCCCGCTCTATGTGCTGCTCGCGTGCTTCTCCCTCCCCCTCTCCCCTTCTTCTCTCGCGTTTCTCTGCTCGCTACTTCCCCCCTTCGCTCGTTTCACTCTGCGACTTTCTGTTCCCGACTTCCCTCTTTCACCCCTCTCTCTCTCTCGCTCTCTCGCCCGCTACTCTGTGGTCTCCCCTCTCTCTTTCTGTCTACTCTCTCTTTCTCCCTCTCTCTCTCTCTCTCTCTCTGCTCTCTCTCTCCCTGCTCGTCTCCCTCGGTCTCTCTCTCTCTCGCCCCGCTCTCTCTCTAGCTCGCCTCCTCTCGCTTCGCCCTCTCTCTCTCTGTCGTCCCCCCTCTCTCTTTCTCCCCCGTCGCGCTCTTTCTCCATCTCTGCTCTTTCTCCCGCTCCGCTCGCGCTCTCGTCTCTCCCTCTTCGTCTCGGCTCTCTCTCTCTCTCCACCTCGCTCTCTGTGCTCTCCCTCTCTCTCGTCCCGCTCTCGTCTCTATCTCTGTATCCCTCTCCTCTACTTCCTCCCTCTCTCTCTGTCCCTCGCTCCTCGTTTCTCCCTCGCGCCCTTCTCTCCTCTCTCTGTCTCCCTCTCTCTCTTTCGCCCTCTCTCTCTTTCTCCCCTCTCGCTCTGTTCGCCCACTCTCTCTCTCCCTCGCTCTGCCTTGCTCCCTCTGCTTCTTTCGCCCTCTCTCTGGCTTTCGCCCTCTCTCTCTGTCTCCCACTCTCACTCTCTCTGCTCTCTTTATTGCGCATACACACCCCCCCCCCCTAGAGCCACGTAATTGATAGATGAAGTGAAATAAAAGAAATCGGGTAAAATAAGATCAGAAAATAAAATAATATGTGTGTGACCCTCAAAAACAGAACACGCACCATAAAACACACCCGACAGCGCCCCCCACAACCGCCCCGCCTGAACAGGATTAAACCACGCGTGATCCCGATTCAGTCGTATCGTAAGCACTAGGGCCCTTCAGTTTAAAACGTCTTCACCCGTCAAGACCTTACGAGCAGTTGCATCGTGACAGTAGAAAACACAGTGGGGATGTAAAGGGTGGGGATGAAGGAGGGAGGAAAGGAGGGATGGGCATCCTCTTAAAGGAAATGTACTCAGTGATGGCTCGAACCTGGGTTTCGAACCCAGAATGTCAAATCTCGAGTGGTAAAAGTGCTCTAACCACTACGGCTATCCCATCCTCCCAAAATGTTTTTAATATTATAATCCATAAGGGCGGGAAAAGTGGAGAGGGGGCAGGGTAGGAAGAAAGGAGTGGTCCTTACTTTTAAAGGAGAAATGCCCGCAAGCAAATCAAAGCCTGATACAATGGATAACGAGACATGCAACATGCATTTGAAGCACTAAGAGACTTTACCTGGACACCTTCAGGATAACGGGGCGGTATTCTGGGGTATGGGCCACTTAGGAAGAAATATCTCCTGAGGTACAATAATACCATAAATAAAAAGCTTGGGGGACTATCCTTTTGATCTCGGGCCATGATCGCTGACATAAAGAAGGAAACCCACTTTACATTCGGGTGACTGCCATGAGAAAAGGGGAATATCGTGCAAAAGTTTGTTGTGATCTTCACGAAACAAAAAGAACGTGAAACTGAGATTGTGGGGGTTTAGGTATTCTCCCCTCTCTTTCGCTGAAAGAAGGAATGAGATAGTGAATGATCTCCCCCCACTCTGGCAGAAAGAACGGGAATGAGATTTGTGAAGTGACGTATCCTCCCCTCACTCGCGTGAAGACAGAGAATGAACATTGTGAAGTTTCTCTCTCTCCTTTCGGCCGTTTTGTGTTTTTAGCTTTCTTTATGCGTTTCTACCTACAACGTCGTTCTATCAGCAGTCTTGGAGGAATGATGGATGATGATGGATGGATGGACGCACGGACGGACGGGCGGACGGACCCGGAGCGAGTACAGATGGATGGATGGATGGATGGATGGACGCACGGGCGACGGACGAACTGATGATGGATGGAAGATGGATGGATGATTTTTTATCCCCTGTTGAATGCGCCAAGACATTTTTTTGTTTTAGGTCAGCGGGTCTTTCATATGACAGGGAGAGAGAGAGATTGAGTGTTTTAGTATGTGTGGAATGTGTGCGTGTAATGTGTGTGTGTGACGGCAGAGGAGATTAAGAGAGAGAGAGAGAGAGAGAGAGAGAGAGATAGAGAGAGAGAGAGAGAGAGAAGGATCAAGCCCAGGTTCGAGCCATCACTAAGATATCCCTTGAAGATGATTCTCTCCTCCCTCCGGTAGAATGACCTTTTGTGTATAACAACTAAAAAGTGCTAAACACAAACAGCAACACGAAGATAACTTAACTTCACAATCTCATTCCCGTTCTTTCAGTGAGAGGGGGGAGATAAACCCAAACTCCACAATCTCAATTCACCTTTTTTTTTTTATTTCTGAGACTGATAACAACAAACTTTTGCACGAAATTCCCCTTTTCTCATGGCAGTCACACAATGAAAAGTTGTGTTTCCTTCTTTGAAGTCAGCGAGCATGGCCCGAGATTAAAGGAAACGTCAGCTTTATGTATTATGTACTCAGGAGTATTTCCAACCTAAGTGGCCCATACCCCCAGAATACCGCCCTTTTATCCTGAATGGTGTCCGGTAAGTCTTTAGTGCTTCAAAAGCATGTTGCAAGTCGTAACCCTGTACATGCTTGCTTTGCATGCGTGCAGTTCTCCTTTAAAAGTAAGGACTGAACACTATCTGGGGCGGGGACGGGATAGCCTTAGTGGTTAGAGCGTTACACTCGCGATTTGACATGCCTGGGTTCGAGCCCAGGTTGGAGTCATCGCTGAGACGTCCGGTTCAAGGGGGATTTGTTTTTTCTCTCCTGGAGTTAACATCAGTACTGACTCTCCGCTTCCCCCCCCCCCCTATTAAAAGTCCTTTTATGTGATGAGTCCCATAAACTTACGTAGCTCCGAATAGCGAAAGGTCGAAGAATATTTTTTGTGCACAAGTTGAAAAGCCTGTTCTGCTTTTTGATGAGCCAGGCCATTTGTAGGAATTGATGGCCAAAAAAAAAAAAACTTTAAAAAAACACATGCATACTGGTACCGTGTTTAGAACATTTAACCCTTCACGATCCTCTTTCTTTCTTTCTTCTCTCTCTCTCTCTCTCCACCTCTCTCTCTCCCCTACTCTTCTCCCTCTCTCTCTCCTCCTCTCTCCTCTCATCTCCACCCTCATCCTCTCTCTCCTCTCCCCCTCCCCTACCACCTCCCTCCTCTTCTCCCCCTCTCTCCCCTCTCCCACATCCCCTCCCCTCTCCTCCCCTCAACACTCCCCCCTCCCTCCCTCTCCACCCCCCACTCGCCCTCCCCTCCATTCTCTCACCCTCTCCCTCCTTCACTCTTCTCTCTCCATTATCGTCTCTCTCGTTACCTCCTCCATCCCCCTCTCCTCTCCTCTCCCTCCCTTTTCTCTCTTTCCCTCTCCCTCTTTGCTCTCACCCTCTCCTCGCCTCTCTCCTCTCTTATCCTCTCTTTCTCTCCTTTTCCCTTCCTATCTCTCCTTCTTTTCTCTCCTTTTTTTTTTTTCTCTTTCCTCTATCCTCTTTTCCCTCTCCCCCCCTTTCTTTTTTTTCTCCCCTCAACATCCTCCCTCTCCTCTCTCTCTCTCTACCTCACCCTTCCCTGCTCCTCCACCTCGCTCACTCACTCTTCTCTATATATATTATATAATATACCTACATACCTTTCTACAAATATCTACTACCCCCTATGCTAACCATCATATCTATCTATCTTGTGTCACTGTCTCTGTCTCTCTTTCTTCTCAATATATATTACTCTCTCCCTCCATCTCTCTTCCTCCCTCAATTCTCTCCCCCCCTTTCCCCCCTCTCTCTCCTCTCTCTCCCTCCCTTTCTTTCTCTCCCTCCCTTACCTCCCTCACTCCTCTTTCCTCTCCCCTCCTCCCTCTCTTCCTCCCCTCTCCCCCCCCACCCTCTCTCCCTCCTCACTCTCCCTCTCTCCCCCCTCTCTCCCCCTTCTCTCTCTTTCTCTCTCTCTGCTCCCTCACTCTCTCTCTCTTTTCTCTCTCTGGCCCCCTGCCCCCCCCTCTCCTCTCTCTCTCCCTCTCTCTCTCTCCTCTCTCGCTCTCCTCTCTCCCACACTCCTATCTCTCACTCCTCCTCACCCTTCACTCTCCTCTCCATCTCTCTCTCTCTCTCACTCTGTCTGTCTGATGTGTAACCAGCAAAGACAGATTGGATTTAAAGGGAGAGGGGAGCAAATGATCGAAATGACAAGAAATCTTCATGCTGATCTTTAATTCCACTTTCCGCTATGTTCAATGAAAGAAGTAAGAAATGAAATAAAACCACAAAGGTAGCAGGGGAATGGGGACTGGTTTTTAACCATGGGGAAAGGGTGGGGAGGAAGGAGGGGGAAAGGGAGGGGGGGAATCCCTTAAAGGAATGTCTCAGTATGGCTCGAACCTGGTCGAACCCCAGGAATTTCAAATCTCGATGTAAAGCTCTAACCACAAGGGCTATCCCATCCTCCCAGATATGTTCATTCCTTATTTTAAAAGGGAAATCCACGCATCAAAGCAAGCATGTACGGGTTTTAAACTTGAAAACCATGCTTTTGAAGCACAGAGACTTACTGGACACCACAGGAAAAAAGGGGGGTTTTCGGGGGGTATGGGCCATTTAGGATGGAAATACTCCTGAGTAATAATACATAAAGCTGACTTTCCTTATCTGGGGCCCATGTTCGCTGACTTCAAAAAGGGAAAACCCAACTTTCATTGGGGGTGACTGCCAGAGAAAAGGGGAATTTCGTGCAAAGTTTGTTGTGACATCTCGGAATAAAAAAGAACGTGAACTGAGTTTGTGGGTAGGGTTACTCCCCTCTCTTTCGTGAAAGAACGGGAATGAGATTGTGAAGTGTTCTCCCCCCGGCTGAAAAAGGGGGAATGAATTGTGAAGTGAAGTTACTCCCCTCCCTCCCCTAAAAAACCGTGAATGACATTGGAAGTTCTCTTCTCTCCTTTTCGGCTGTTTTGTTTTTTATTTTTCTTAGCGGTCTCCACAACGTCGTTCAATCCAAGTCTTGGTGAAGGGGATGGATGGATGGATGGTGGATGGACGCACGGAGGACGGGCGGGGACGGACGAACGATGGATGAGGGATGGAGGGAGGGACGCAGGGGCGGAGGGACGAACGAGGATGGATGGATGGATGGAGGGATGGAGGGATGATTTTTTTTTCCCTGTAAAATGCGCCAAGAGCTTTTTGTTTTGGGTCGGGGGTCTGTCTAGTCAGGAAGAGGAGAATTGAGTTTTGGTTGTTGTTTGTGTGGGTTTGTGTTGTGTGTGTGTGAGGAGAGGGAGATTAAGAGAGAGGAGAGAGAGAGAAGAGAGAGAGGAGAGAGAGAGAGAGAGAGATCAAGCCCGGGTTCGGGCCACACTAAAAACCCTTTAAAGGATTCCTTTTCCCCCTCCCTCCCTGGAGAATACGTTGTGGTAGAACCACAAAAGTGCTAAACACAAACAGCAACACAAGAAAAACTTAATTTCACAATCTCTTTCCCCTTTCTTTCAGTGAGAGGGGGGAAATAAACCCAAACTCCACAATCTCAATTCACCTTTTTTTTTATTTCTGAGACGATACAACAACTTTTCACAAATTTCCCCTTTTTTTTCATGGCAGCCACAATGAAAAGTTGTGTTTTCCTTCTTTGAAGTCACGAGCATGGCCCGAGATTAAAGGAAAAATCAGCTTTAGTATTAATTTTCTCAGGGATTTCCCAACCTAAGTGGCCCATACCCCCAGAATACCGCCCTTTTATCCGAATGGGTTTTCCGGGAAGTCTTTAGTGCTTCAAAGCAAAGTTGCAAGTCCCTAACCCTGACCTGCTTGCTTTGCATCTGAGTTCCCTTTAAAAGTAAGGCTGAAAAAACTACTGGGCGGGGGCGGGAAGCCCAGGTTTGAGCGTTACACCGTGATTTTTACATGCCTGGGTTTGAGCCCAGGTTCGATCATCCTGAGACGTCCGGTTTAAAGGGGATTTGTTTTTTTTTCCCCCCCGGGGGTTTAAAATAAGTATGATTTCCCCCCTTCCCCCCTAAAGTCTTTGGGTGAGTCCAAACCTGACCGGTTTTGATGCGAACGGTACGGAGAATATTTTGTGCTCATGTTGAAAGCCCCGTTCTGCTTTTTTTATGAGTAGGCCACGTCCAAGGAGGAAGAAAAAAAGGCAGACCAAGGAAAAGTTTGGGGGGATAACATCCGAATGGACAGGCCTAAAATCAACAAAACCCCGAGAAAGGCAGAACGAAAGGGAAAAGGAGGGGAAATGGTTGTTAGTTTTGAGGGTCCCCCACGGTCGGGAGACTACGGGACGATAGATAATCATAGGCCATTTGTAAGAATTGAGCAACAACAAAAAAAAAACCCTTTAAAAAAAAAAAGCATTCATACTGGACCCCCTGTTTAAAACATAAAACCCTTTTCTCCTTTCTTTCTTTCTTTCTCTCCCCTCCCTCTCTCCCCTCTCTCTCTCTCCTCTCCCCTCACCCTCCCCCCCCCTCCCCTCCCCCTCCCTCTACCCCCCCTCCTCCTCATCCTTCTCCTTTTCTACTCTTCCCCCCCCCTACTCTCTTTTTGGGGCCTCCCCTTTTTCCTCTCCTTCTCTTTTTTTCCTCCCCCCCCCCCTCCCTCCCCCCTCTCTCCCCCCCCCTCCCCCTCCCCCTCCCCTCCCCCTTTTTTTCTCTCCCTCCTTACTCCCCCCCCCTCTTTCCTCCCTCCCCCCTCCCCTCTCCCCCCCCTCACACCCTCTCTACCCCCTCCCCCTCCCTCTCCCCCCTCACTCTCCCTCTCTCCCCCCTCTCTCCCCCTTCTCTCTCTTCTCCTCTCTCCCTCTCCTCTCTCTCTCTCTCTTTCTTTCTCTCTCTCTCTGCTTCCTCTCTCCTCTCTCTCTTCTCATCTCCCTCTCCTCTCTCTCTCCTCTCTACTCTCTCTCTCTCCTCTCCATCATCTCTCTCTCTCTCCTCTCTCTCTCTCTCTCTCCTCTGTCTGTCTGATGTGTAACCAAGCAAAGGACAGATTGATTTAAAGGGAGAGGGGGAGGGCAGGATCGATGAGAAAGAAATCTTCATCGCTGATCTTTAATCCACTTTCAGCTATGTTCAAAGAGAAGAAGAAGAAATAGAAATAAAACCACAAAGGTAGAGCATTCCTTCGCACGGAGGACCACACGGAAAACACCCGAGAAAATCAGATAAGACGCCTGCCAAAAGAAGACAATAAAGACAAAAGACATGACAGTGAAGGATGGAGTTTGCACGTGCGTGCAGGCACACACACACACACACAAAAGAGTGCGCGCGCGCATACACACACATGCACGCGCGCACACACACCACACGTACCCGTGCGCGCGTGCAGGCGCACACACATACACACACATGCACACGTGCGTGCAAACACACACACACATGGGCACGCGCGTGCGTGCGCGCACACACACATTCACACACACACTCACACAACATTCACACACACATTCACACAACACACATACATTCACACACACACACGTTCACACACACATACACACACACATTCACACACACATTATTCACACACACATACACATACACACATTCACACACATACATTCACACACACATACACATACACACATTCATACACATACACACATTTCGCACACACATTCACATACACACATTCACACACATACACACATTCACACACATATACACATACACACATTCATACACATACACACATTCACACACACATTCACATACACACATTCACACACATACACATCCACACACACATTCACATACACACATTCATACACATACACACATTCACACACACATTCACATACACACATTCACACACATACACACATCCACACACACATACACACATCCACACACACATACACACGTGCGTGCTTACATTGCACGGGTGAAGGCAACATATGGATCGTTTTGAGGGACAGACAGACAGACAGAGATAGACGTACAGACAGACAGAGACAGAGAAAAACAGAGAGGTATGTGACAGACAGAGACACTGTCAGAGACAGTGATAGGTAGACAGACAGACACAGAGAGAAAACAGACAGACAGACACACATACACACACACACACACACACACACACACACACACACACACACACACACACGTACAGAGAGAGTCTTTGTTTTGCTCTCTCTCTCTCTCTCTCTCTCTCTCTCTCTCCTCTCTCTCTCTCTCTCTCTCTCTCTCTCACACACTCTCACTCTCACTCTCTCTCTCTCTCAGAGACTAAGCGAAACAAAGACATAAAGAGAAAGAGAGACTCACACACAGAGACATTCAGAGAGAGAGAGAGAGGGAGGGAGGGAGGGCGAGACAGATAGACAGACAGTCAGAGAGAGAAAGAGATAGATACAGATACAAAATAATACAGAGAATGAGACAAAGCGAAACAAAGACATTCAAACACACACACTCAAACACACACAGACACACACACACACACACACACACACACACACAAAGAGAGACAGACAGACAGACAAGACAGAGAGACACAGAGACACAGAGAGAAAGAGAAGCGTGGAAGAGACAGAGAGAGAGAGAGGTGGAGGGGGGGGGGGGGAAGCGAGAGAAGGCGTGGAAGAGACAGAGAGAGAGAGAGAGAGGTGGGGGGGGGGGGGGAAGCGAGAGAAGGCGTGGAAGAGACAAGAGAGAGAGAGGTGGGGGGGGGGGGGGGGAGCGAGAGAAGGCGTGGAAGAGACAGAGAGAGAGAGAGAGGGGGAGAGAGAGAAGGCGTGGAAGAGACAGAGAGAGAGAGAGAGGGGGAGAGAGAGAAGGCGTGGAAGAGACAGAGAGACAGAGAGAGAGAGAAGGCGTGGAAGAGACAGAGAGAGAGAGAGAAGGCATGGAAGAAACAGAGACACAGAGAGAGAGAAGGCATGGAAGAAACAGAGACAGAGAGAGAGAGAGAGAGACAGACAGACAGAGAGAGAGAGCGTGTGTGGAAAAGGAAACGCCAGTTTCAATGAACTGTCGTCTGAACGCTCCATCACTGCAAAAGCCAAAGAGAGGCTGCCGATACAAGGGAGATGATCCGTCACTGCCCGCCGATAAAGCGGCCCACCCACAGATGAACCAGTGTTGAAGCAGACAAGATGGTCAGCAACAACGCCAACAGCAACAACGACAGCAACAACAACAACAACAGCGACAACAACAACAGCAACTCGCGCGGGTGGCCTGGTCTTGACGAGGTTAACACACTCGTCTTTTTGAAAGCGACAAGTCGCGAGTTTAATCCCCCCCCCCCCCCCCCCCCCCCTCCATTTGGGCCTAAAAATTTGGGTTTGTTTGTTTGTGGAAGGGTATTATTTATTTATTTATTTATTTATTTATTCTTTTATATCGAGGATAATGGAATAAGCATTCATGTGCTTTTTTTACATCCAGTCCCCGTGTGTATGCAGTTTTGTAAATTTTGTCATCTATTTCCACCGGCACACAATGGCCCTCATCTTCGAAAAGCGGAACAGGATTTAACGTGTGCGCAAGATGTTCTGCATGCGTTCGAACACGGTGCCTCGTTTATAGTCTCATCCGGAGGACTTTGACATTCAGTGTGTGTGTGTGTGGGTGTGTGTGGTGGGGGGGGGGGGGGGGATGTTCTTTGCAAGGTCAGTTTATGCTGTCGTTTTAATCCAAAGTTTTGCACGTTTCATTTTGAGTTTGGGGTGTTGTCTGGGTTCTGGTCTTTCGGATGAATTCTTCTTCTTCTACTGCTTCTCCTCCTCCTCCTTCCTCCTCCTCCTCCACTCCTACTTCTCCTCCTGCTTTCTCCTCCTCCTCCTCCTTCTTTTTCTTCTTCTTTGTCTACTTTCCTCCTTCTTTCTTCTTTTCTCGCGTCGTCGTCGTCGTCTTCTTCTTCTTCGTCTTCTTCTTTTTCTTCGTCTTCTTCTTGTATTGTTGTCTGTCGTGATTATGAGCGAAAATGTATTGCGCTGCCGTTAAGCACCTGACAAAATAGGCCCCGCGCATCCAACTTCAGCGTGGGAGAGAATTGTTATCTTTTAAAGTCTTTCTTGAACAAGAGAACTGGACCAAGAAGGTGGAAAATAGACAAGAAAGAGGTGCTTATTCCATTAACCTCGAAATAAAAGAATAATTACGAAAAAGCAGTCCGAATTTCGTTCAGAGAAATCTGTCGTGACTGAAAGTGATATAGCAAACAATGCAATGCAATGCAATATGATACAATACGATACAATGATTTACCCACACTCTGTAAAACGAAATATGGATTGGTGTTAGCATATTCATTCTATCTGTTATTGCTGGTAGATTAGCGCATGCAATACATTACACGCTCATACATGTGCATACACGCACGCGCACACACTCGTGTACACACACGCGCGCGCGCACACACACTCGTGTAAAAACACACACACACGCACACAGCACATACCACGCACACAACCACATACGCACCAGCACAACACAACACACACACACACACACACACACACAAACACATACACTCACTACATACACTCACATACACACACAACACAAGACACACACACATAGCGATAACGAGAGACAGACAGACAGACAGAGACAGAAAGAGAGAGACGGAGAGAGGCAAAGAGAGGAGAGAGGGGGGGGGGGGGCAGAGCAAGACAGAGAGAGAGAGAGAGTGAAGGGGGGGGGGGGGCAGAGAAAGACAAAGAGAGAGAGACGAAGAGAGGGGAAGAGAGAGAGTGGGGAGGGGGGGCAGAGAAAGACAGAGAGAGAGAGACGAAGAGAGGGGAAGAGAGAGAGTGGGAGGGGGGGGCAGAGAAAAGACAGAGAGAGAGAGACGAAGAGAGGGGAAGAGAGAGAGTGGGGAGGGGGGGCAGAAAAAAGACAGAGAGAGAGAGACGAAGAGAGGGGAAGAGAGAGAGTGGGGAGGGGGGCAGAGAAAGACAGAGAGAGAGAGACGGAGAGAGAGGGGAAGAGAGAGAGAGTGGGGGGGGGGTCAGAGAAAGACAGAGAGAGAGAGACGGAGAGAGGGGAAGAAGAGAGAGTGGGGAGGGGGGGGGGGTACAGAGAAAGACAAAGAGAAAGATAGACAGAGGGAGAGACAGAGACAGACACACACAGAGAGATAGACAGACAGAAACAGAGATAGACACAGACAGAAACAGAGATAGACACAGACAGAGAGAGAGAGAGAATAAACAGAGAGATAGAGACAGACACAGAGAGAGGGAGAGAAACAGGAAGAAAGACAAGAGACAGAGACAGACAGACAGACAAAGAGACAGACACACAGAGAGAGAGAGACAAGAGTCTATAGAAAAGCACGAAAGTTGTTTTTAAAAAGAATGGGCAGACAGACTGACATACCCGCTCAATTTTTTTTTTTGTGTTTTTTTCAATCCACTCTCCTATCGTCTTGTTCTTCCTGCTGCTTGCTAAGGAAAACAAGGACCGCTGCCATTGGGGTGAAGAACCCTCTTCGGCTGATTAAAGCCACTGTCAGCTCGTTTGTTTTCCATCCTTACTCTCTCAGTCTCTCTGTCTGTCTGTCTTTGTCTGTCTGTCTTTGTCTGTCTCTCTGTCTCTGTCCGTCTGTCTATCTTTCTCTTTGTCTCTGTGTCCCTTTTTCTGTCTCTCTCTGTCTCTGTCTCTCTGTCTCTGTCCGTCTGTCTCTCTCTTTCTCTGTCTTTCTTTCTCTGTGTGTTTTCTTTGTCTCTCTTTCTGTCTCTGTGTGTGGTCTCTGTTTGTCTCTGTGTCTCTGACTGTCTCTGTATGTCCGTCTCTCTCTTTGTCTCTCTCTCTGTCTCTCTGTCGCTATTCTCTCTCTCTGTCTCTCTGTCGCTATTCTCTCTCTGTCTCTCTGTCTCTCTGCTTCACTGTCTGTCAGTCTCTCTCTCTGTCTCTGTGTCCTTCTGTCTCTCTCTCTCCCTCTCTCCCTTTCTCTCTCTCCCTCCCTTTCTCTCTCTCTCTCTCTCTCTCTCTCTCTCTGTCTCGTCCCTCTCTCTCTGTCTCTCTCTTTTTCCTCTCGGTGTCTCTTTCTGTCTCTTTGTCTGTCTGACTGTCTGTCTCTTTCTCTCTGTCTCTTTCTCTCTGTCTCTCCCTGTCTCTCTCTGTCCCTCCTGTTTTCTCCGTCTGTTTCTCTCTCTCTCTCTCTCTCTCTCTCTCCTCTCTCTCTCTCTCTCTCTCTCTTCTTCTCTCTCTCTGTTTCTATCTCTTCCCTCTCTGTCCCTGTCTCTCTATTCCTT
>CM054153.1:28764165-28769165 GCA_028751875.1 Rapana venosa | reverse complement strand
TTCAGTACTGTTATCTGACACTTTTCTGTTATTGTTTGCATTCTCTTGTTTAGATTACTTTTTCCCATCTAAAATCACTTAATGTGAATAGACGTTAACTCAATGGAGTTTGCAGTGAAATGGACCCCGCCATTTTGTGATGACGCATGGTTTTGGCTATATTTGAAAAATTCAGCAGACTTACCCAACATAATAATGACATACACATTATACATCATTAAGAAGTTTATGTCTACGTTTGAGATTGTTTCACAGTTTTTTAATAGATGACTGAATATATTTTTTACAAATTTTCAAAATACGTCACTGAATGCTGAAAAATTAAAAGTTTTGAAAATTAGGGCTGTGTATCTTACATGGCTTGAACTGTTCATCAACTGGTTCCCTTGAAGCAATGTGATGAGTTTTCACCAAAGTAAAGTTTCCAGAAGCTGGCTGAATCCATCTGTTGTCACTTTTTGTACAACAGATATTTTTTTAAAGAATCATAACACTGGAGAGCCTGAAAGCCCAACGATATCACTTGTTGACATGTCAAACAAAATTAGCCAACAGACAAAAGCTAGGCAAGCTTATGGTCAAGGAAAGCAACTGTGTTTAGAAAAATGATTGCCCTACAGGCCAGAGTACTTTCCCTTGAGTTAAACATCACTTGTGTGTTTTAAAAAATTCGTAAGTCTGCGGACTCTTAAGCTTAGGCACGTCACAGTAAAGGAGAGGAGCTTCGGCACAATCTCAATGAGTTAAACTGAAGATATCAAGTAGGGCCTAGCAGGGCCGTCTCCCATCTTCTCTGGTGTGTGGTGTGTGTTTGGTTTTTTCCCAGAACCAGTCCTCTCACGTGCCTCCCCAAAGTTCCTTGCCCAAAATGCTGGCCCCTCTCTCTAGCTCTGTGTAGGATGCATGCAGTCCGTCTCTCTCGCAGAGATCTAGATCTGTAAGCTGGTTTCCAGGTTAGGAGTGGCTGACCAAAGAAATATATTGTCCACATCGAATAGATCAGTACCACATCAGGGCGGTTGTTCAACGCGTCTTCTCTTTTGATGGCGTTTAGATGTGCAAGGGTCTTTTTGATGGTGCCCCACTTTTTGCTGACTTACAATCTTGAGTGTGTGTGTGTGTGTGTGTGTGGGTGTGTGTGTGTGTGTGCTTCGGTTTTTTTTCATTTTACTTTTATTCTTTTATATCGAGGATAATGGAGTAAGCACTTATGTGGGGATTTTTTACATCTAGTCCCCGTGTGTATGTGTTTTGTCAATTTTGTCATCTGTTCCCACCGGCACACAATGGCTTACTCTTACGAAAAGTGGAACGGGATTTAACGTGTGCGCAAGATGTCGTTTAGATGTGCAGGGTCTTTTAATGGTGCCCCACTTTTTTTTTTTTTTTTTTTTTTTTTTTTTTTTTTTTTGCTGCCTCATCTTCTGTGACGTCCCCCGTCCTGCTGTTCCCACCGCGCTCATTTCAATCTCCCTGCCACAGCCATACCCAGATTTGTTATGTCTCATCCTCAGAGTCGGAGGTCCACAGGGAGCCCATCACTATCAGGCCGCCGCGGGGCCACCAGCCAGAGGGGCCCTGCACTGCTGCTGGGTCACTTTGGCGGTGTTCAGTGGTGCCTGTTCTGAGCTAACATACGCAGGACACCACCTACTAAGCCCCCTACTAACGACAGTATTAGCTCAGTCGCGGAGCCAGACTGAGTGAGTTGCCCACCCGAGGTGGCAACCACCACACCGTCCCTCCAACGACCGTCCCCCGCGAACCTCCAACCCCAAAGGCTTTGACACAAACTCACCACAGTCACAGAAGTGTATGGGCAAACCGAATCTGAGGTCACCATGAGACCAAAAGAAACTGGGACCACCGAATCAGAGGCAATTTTTTTAATTGCATGATGATCAATGACAATGAGGATGACGTAATTATGCTGCTGTGGAAGTGCATATGCTTTGAGACTACTTGACAGGGTTGTACTCTACGCTTACTATCATAATATATCCCGGCGTCAACCGGGCCCGAGAGATACAGACACCTGCAGTGTTGGTCAGGTAATTTGAGCAACACTCTCAAACTCGCATCCGTTAAGTGGATGAAGCTCGACTGTGTGGTCCCAGTCTTCCCACTGAGCCCACAGCACACTCACTCTGGGTAGGAGCCGGCCGGAGTCCGAAAAATCCCTATGACTCTTATGGGATTCGAACCCGCGACCTTCCAGTCCGTAACCCAAGGCGCTAACCACTGCGCCATGGCGGCTGGTGGTGCCCCACTTTTTGCTAAACTTACAATCTTGAGTGTGTGTGTGTGTGTCAAGTCAAGTCAAGTCAAGTCAGGTCAAAATGATCTTTATTGAGGGTAAAACATTAAGTTTATACAACTTTTTTTCATCCTGCCCTCACAACAACAGCAACAACAAAAGAAAATCAAGAAAATTGACATATAAAAGCAATCAAAATGCAATGTTCACACATGTTGAAGACAAAATCTATGGATATATATATATATATATATATCCAGACTAACAAAACATGTGTATGTGCGAGTGTGTGCGTGTGCGTGCGTTGTGTGTGTGTGTGTGTATATGTGCGTGCGTGCGTGCGTACATGCATATCTATTCACTATCTACACGATTTTTCAACAAGTAACGTGTACTTGGTACACACTGACCCAACACACAGCTCCGCAGAATCATCGCTAAATACAAACGCAATTCTGGAATCATTCGACGAGAGCCGTAAATTACCTTTTCCCACCACCACATCACCCTCCCTCCTTCCTGCCTCCCCCCTCCCCCCCCCACCCCCCCCCCCCCCCCCCCCCAATCCAAATTACCTTCTCTCCCTCTCACCAGAACATCCCCGATCTCATCCATTCGTAGCAATCGGTAAATTGCGTCGGACAAGGGCGAGCACTCCGCCATTTCTCACTCTGACAGGGCGGAAATGGCGGAAGCGCGCGAACAGACACTGACCTTTGACCTGCCCCTGAGTGCATGTGATTAGGCCGCACTCCAAAGTTTCCATCGTTGTGGTCGTTTCCTTTTCCAGTTTGTGTGTGGGTGTAAAGTCTCTCTGTGTCTCTGTGTCTGTGTCTGTCTCTCTCTCTCTCTCTCTCTCTCTCTCTCTCTCTCTCCTCTCTCTCTCTCTCTTCTCTCTCTCTCCTCTCTCTCTCTCTCTCTCTGCGAGCATCTTGCGCACACACGTTAAATCCTGTTCTGCTTTTCGAAAGAGTAGGCTACTGTGTGCCGGTGGGAACGGATGACAAACTCTACAAAACCGCATACACACGGTGACTGTATGTTTAAAAAAAAGGACACGAGTGCTTTATTCCATTATCTTCGATATAAAAGAACAAATAAAAATAATAAAATTCTCTCTCTGTCTCTCTCTCTCTCTCTCTCTCTCTCTCTCTCTCCTCTCTCTCTCTCTTCTCTCTCTCTCCTCTCTCTTCTCTCTCTCTCTCTCTCTCAAAATGGTTCTATGGAAATGTTGAAGTCTGACAGTTAATTGTTCAACAAAGCTAAGTTTAAATTTTGCATGGTACGAATTTTGTAGGAAAGGGAGGAGTGGAGGAGTGTGTAATAGAAATCCTAAAAAATTACAAAAGCTTAATTCCATAGACTGTTTTCTATTCTTGAAATTATTTATTTGACACACAAATAGAACTTTTTCCTTACGTACGTTTCAGAAATATGGGGATATCTGGAAATAGTTAAGATATATATAGATATATGTATAAATACGAAAATGGAAAAGGTTCATACATTTGCCACGATGAAACATTTCTGTTGATTCGTTCATCTAATACTGTACTCTATGGAGAGACATGGAGATAATTATCCTTTATACATATAAGAACTTGTTGTCAAATGTACTAAAATATTGGCTAAAGCTTCTGAAACTTCCACAAACACGTTTATGTAGACAGTCTACGATGTGTTGAGATTGTACAGATGGAGTTGGGTAAAGAGAACTGGGCATATATATTATCAAGTTAAAAGAGTTTTGTCAGAGCATGGCTTAGGGATTGTATGGATGTCTCAAGAAGTAGGTAATGAGCGCCCAGTTTCTTTCGGAATTTTAAAGATAGGCTTGTTTGCTCTTTTTAACAAAACTAGTCCTCAGATATGGAGAGAGCAAAAAATAATATAGCTGGTTCTTTTCTTTCAGATGTGACTTTCAGATAGAAAAAATCTCTGAAAATGATTACTGATAGATGGCAGAGACTTAATCATGCTCGATTCAGGTTAAGAACACTTGAGTGTTTGTGCTAACAAAAAGTTGTTTCGGGGATGGGATATCCATACAATTTCCATGTCCATTATGTGGTCACAATGTTGTTGATAAAATTCATTTTTTGTTTAAAGGTAAAGCATATGAAAGTATACGCAAGAAATGTAATATTCCTAGTATACAAGCAGTATAATGTAAAGAAATTGCAATAATAATAATGATAATAATAACAATAATAACAATGATAATAATAATGATAGATGAAATGTTAGATAGCGCTCTATCTTGTAAAAACAAATCAAAGCGCTTCCATTCAACCAATTCTTACACATGCAACCAATAACGATTAATAGTTTTAACCGAATTCTAATGTACACACACACCGCCCGCACACACACACACACACTACACCACACACACACACACACACACACTGAAAAAAAGCTTGTAATAAAATTAACCTGTAGCTAAGTTTATCGCAGAAGCCCAGAAATGAAGACAAAGCCAAGTCAGCACCAGTTGTACAGTTGTATCAATGTGTAATGATGATAGTCATTTTAAAGGACAATGAATTCTCCAGTAAGCAGCTGTATACAGATCGATGTTTATCACATGTAATTCAAATGGGTGCTCGGTTCGGAATTTGTTATTGCATTTCAGTTCGATTTTTGTTTTTGTTTGTTCTTTGTATGTGGCTTGCAACTGGATTGACGCCAATGTTATGTTTAGCTTGTTATAAGTGGGTGATCTTATCTTTTCTTTTCCAGA
>CM054153.1:28756665-28759165 GCA_028751875.1 Rapana venosa | reverse complement strand
TCCCCCTAAAAAAAAAAAAAACAACCCACCAAAAACAAAAAAAAGGTTTAAAAGTCAAGCAGTGACAATGACCATAAAGCCCACAGAGCAGCCTAAACAGTCTTCCCCTTCAGCCCCCCTTATGATCAAGTTACTGCAGCCAAAGGAAAAAGTTCTATAAAAACTAAACAAACCAGAACAAAACAAAAACCAACCGACAACCTTTTAAAGCAATTGACGTAACTGCTAAAAGGAAAGAAAAAAATTTAAGCTATGCAACCTATTCTCTGGCAGCGTTTCCCCCCCGCTGTAGAAATCATTCACAACACACACAAACATCACATCCGTCGGCGTCATCAACATCATCTCATCGTCATCATCATCATCGTCGTCGTCACCATCAACATCGTCATCATCAATATCAGCATCGTCGTCGTCATCACCACATCCATCAATCGGAACATCACACCATCATCATCATCACCATCACATAATCACCACCAGCCACCATCATCGCCACCGCCTCCATCATCATCAAACCACAGCACGCCATCATCATCATCATCACCATCATCATCATCACCTTCATCATCATCATCATCATCATCATCATCATCATTCTGACTTTTCACCTTTGGCAGACATCCTAGCAAGGTTTGAAACATACCCAAGGCTTTTCTTTAGTGGGAGGGAGGGGGAGGGGGGGGGGGCAGGGAGGGAGGGAGGGGAGTAATTGTCAAAAGGTTGTTGCGGCTAGCGTAACAGAGTTGTCGCTGTCGGAAACAATGTTCGTAAGATGCAACAGAGAGACAGACAGACAAACAGACAGAGAGAGGGAGAGGGGAGGGAGAGGGGAGAGAGAGGGAGAGAGAGAGAGAGAGAGAGAGAGAGAAGAGGAGAATAGAGAGCGGAGAGAGAGGGAGAGAGAGAGAGGGAGGGAGAGGGAGAGAGAGAGAGAAAGACACTAGAGTTATAGAAACTGGTGTGTTTGTGTGTTGTGTGGTGGTTGGTCGTGTATGAAATTGTTGTTTTGGTTAGTTGCCTTTGTTGTGATCTTATGTTTTTTTGGACAAGACAGCAAAATCATTCTTTGTGAATGGGGGTTGCTGCTCTGCATGAATGTGTGGGTTCTTTTTTTTTTTTTGGGGGGGGGGGGGTGCTGGGGGGGCTGGGTGGGGGAGGGCGGTGGGGGGTTCATCTAGAGAAAAGGTTTGTTTTGGAACCATACAGTTGGTGTTGAGGTTTGTGCAAGTTAAGGTGATTTTTTTTTGGTTATGTTCTGTTGTGTGTGTGTGTGTGTGTGTGTTTGTGTGTGTGGTGTGTGTGTGTGTGAGTGTGTGTGTGTGTGGTGTGTTGTGTGTGTGTGTGTATGTGTGTGTGTTTGTGTTGTGTGTGTGTGGGGTTGTGTGTGGTGTGTGTGTCCCTCCAGCCGCCGTCCTCCCCCTCTCTCTTTCTCTCTCCTCTCTTCTCTCTCTCTCTTCCTCTCTCGCTCTCATCTCTCTCTCTCCTCTCTCATCTCTCTCTCTCTCTGTCCCCTCCCTTTCTCTCTCTCTCTCCCTGTCTCTGCCCCTCTCTCTCTCACTCTCTCTCTCTCTCTTCTCTCTCTCTCTCCCTGTCTCTGCCCCTCTCTTTCTCTCCCCTCTCTCTGCCCTCTTTCTCTCTCTGTCCCTCTTTTCCTCTCTGTTCCTCTCTCTCTCTCCTATCTATCTTTCTCTGTCCCTCTCCCCTTTTTTCCCTCTCTCTCTCCTCCCCTCTTTTTCTCTCTCTCTCTCTTATCTCTCTCTCTCTCTCTGTCCCTCTCCCTTTCCTCTCTCTCTCCCCTGTCTCTGCCCCTCTCTTTCCCCTCTACTCTCTGTCCCTCTTTCTCTCTCTGTCCCTCTTTCTCTCTCTGTTCCTCTCTCTCTCTCTATCTATCTATCTTTTCTTTCTCTGTCCCTCTCTCTCTCTCCTCTTCTGTCCCTCTCTCTCTCTCTATCTTTCTCTGTTCCTCTCTCTCTCTCTCTCTATCTATCTACTATCTTTCTCTTTTCCCTCTCTCTCTCTCTCTGTCCCCTCTCTCTCTCTCTATCTTTCTCTGTTCCTCTCTCTCTCTCTCAAATCTATCTATCTATCTTTCTCTGTCCCTCTCTCTCACTCTCTCTCTCTCATTCTCTCTCTTTCCCCCACTCCCCTCTCTCTCTCCTCTCTCTCTCTCTCTCTGTCCCCCCTCGCTCTCTCTCTCCTCTCTCTCTCCTCCTCTCTCTCCCCTTTTTCCCCCCACTCTCTCTCTCTCTCTATCTACTATCTTTCTCTGTCCCTCTCTCTCTCTCTGTCCCTCTCTCTCTCTCTTTCTCTTCCCCTCTCCTCTCTCTCTCTCTCTCTCTCTCTCCTCTCCTCTAACCTCCTCTCTCTCTCTCTCTTCCTTTTTGCTAAGCTGCGGGCTGTCTTTTTTTTTAAAAATTTTCCAATTCCATTTTGTTTCCATCCTTCCTTCAATTCTTACGAGTAGATTTTTGATACAGTTTTACTCCAATCCTATTTC
>CM054153.1:28746665-28751665 GCA_028751875.1 Rapana venosa | reverse complement strand
GCGTGTCTGTGTGTGTGTGTGTGTGTGGTGAGGAGGGGGAAGAAAGAGTGACGTGTGTGTGTGTGGGGGGGGGGGGGGGGGAGGGGGGGTTGTGTGGTGTGTGTGTGTGTGTGTGTGTGGGTGTTTGTGTGTGTGTTTGTGGTGTGTGTTGTGTGTGTGTGTTGTGTGTGTGTATTTGTGCTTGTGTGTGTGTGTGTGTGTGTGTTGTGTGTTTGTGCTCGTGTGTGTATGTGTGTGTGGTGCTTTTACTTCCATGTTCTGTATTGCGTACTTTCGTTGCTTCACTTAAGGAAATAGGAAAGGAAGGAAGGAAGAAAGCAAAAAAGAAAGAAAGAAAGAGAAAGATAAAGATAAGAAAGAAAGAGGGTAGGAGAGAGGAGAGGAGAAGAGAGAGAGAGGGATGAGGAGAGAGATGAGAGAGGAGATGCAGAAGAGAGAGGAGAGAGAGGAAGAAAAAGAAAGAAGAATACAGAAAAGAAAGAAAGAAAGGAGGATGGTAAGGAAGAAGAAAGAAAGAAAGCAAAGAAAGAAAGAAAGACAGACAGACAGACAGAAACAAAGAAACAAAGAAAGGAGATAAAGACAGAAAGAAAGGAGGATGGCAAGGAAGGAAGAAGACAAAAAAGTCATCAAGGATAGAAAGGAAAGGGTGAGGAGAGAGAGAGAGAGAGAGAGAGAGAGAGAGAGAGAAGAAGAGAGAGAAGAGAGAGAGAAGAGAAAGAAAGAGGGCGGAGAGAGAAAGAAAGAGAAGAGGAAGAAAAAGAAAGAGGAGAGGGGGAGGAAGGGAGGAAGAAAGAGAGAAAGAAAGAAAGAAAAGGAAAGAAAAAAAAAAGAAAAAAGCAAAGCAAAGAAAAGAAGGATGGCAAGGAAGGAAGAAGACGAAAAGGCATCAAGGATAGAAGGAAAAGGTGAGGAGAGAGAGAGAGAGAGAAAAGAAAAAAAGACAAAGAATGTGAAAGGACGGAATAGCATAACCATGTGTGTGTGTGTGTCTTTTATTGGTGTGACTAAAACTACCATACATTATTGTGTTTGGTGTTTTGGGGGGCTGCCTCATCTTCTGTGACGTCCCCCGTCCTGCTGTTCCCACGCCGCTCATTCCAATCTTTCCTCGCCACAGCCATACCCACATTCGTTGTGTCTCATCATCCCCAGGGTCCGAAGTCCACAGGGAGCCCATCAATATCAGGTCGCCGTGGGGGCCACCTGCCAGAGGGGCCCTGCACTGCTGCTGGGTCACTTTGGTGGTGGAACTACCGTACATTGTCAAGCTGGCGTGTTGTAGCGTGATATGTCAGCGTATAGTTTATTTAAAAGTGATTCTTCTTCTTCGTCGTCGTCGGCGTTGTTGACGGGATAGCCTAGTGGTTAGAACATTGCGCTCGCAATCTGACGACCCGCGTTCGATTCCCGTTCAAAGGGATATTTTCCCCTGGAGATAACATCAATTGCAGACTTCACTCTCCCCAAAAGTCCTTCGGTTGAGACTATAAACCGAGGCCTCCGTGTGCGAACGCACGCAGAACATCTTGCGCACACGTTAAATCCTGTTACGCTTTTCGTAAGAGTAGGCCATTGTGTGCCGGTGGGAACAGATGACAGAATTTACAAAACCGCATACACACGGGGACTGAATGTTTATAAAAAAAACCCACATAAGTGCTTATTCCGTTATCCTCGATATAAAAAAATAAAATTAAAAAAATTAAAATACAAAATAAACTATTGTTGTCTGTCATATACGGGAAAATGGGCTCCGCTGCCGTTAAGTGCCTGACAAGTCAGGCCCAGCACATCCGATTTCGGCGTAGGGAGAGCATCGTTATCTTTTTATTAAGTCTTTCTGGACGAAAAAAAAAACAAAGGCAGGAGAAATGGACTAAGAAGGCAGAAAATAGACCAGAAGGAGGTGGTTACAGGAAGAATATTAATGGAACAAGGCGAGAGGGATAGAAAAGAGGGACTTCCTTGCACAGAATTTCCAGAAGGTGGGGATGCTGTTTATACTGACCGACCTGGGCATCTTTACAGGGGAGAAGTGATCGTTGGTTTTTCTTTCTTCGTTTCTTGGGTAGAGTTCCTATATTCACCAGTGGGTTGAGTTTTGCGTATGCAGACGGGGTTTTTTGCCCACCATTTAGCCACACTCCACATTAAGGGGGGTCGCGGAATAACT
Source organism: Rapana venosa (assembly GCA_028751875.1). NCBI lineage: Eukaryota > Metazoa > Mollusca > Gastropoda > Neogastropoda > Muricidae > Rapana > Rapana venosa. The sequence continues at coordinate 28,749,489 of CM054153.1, read as the reverse complement.
CAGTGGTCAGAGCACTCGCTTTCCGCCAAGCTTAATTAAGGTTAAGCAGCATGGAGCGTGGTCACCACTTCGATGGGTGGTCGACCACCGTTTGCGCTGCCTTGGCTTCAGTACAGTCTCTCCCCCTAGTTCACCCAGCTGTAAATAGGTACCTGCCCTCTTTTAGGGTCAGGAAAGGTAAAAGCAGCGAAAAGAGGAGATGGGGGTGCTGCCCTCAAGATGCTAGCCCCCTGGAGAAGTTGAGGTCTCTGATGCCTCGCTTCTTAACCGACCGCGTTAGGTTATGGGAACACCTTTACCTTTTACCTAAAGGCTCAGTGGGAGGGTTTGGGGTTTTTTATCGTATCAAAACCTTCTTTCTGTGGCTTGTCAGGGTCTATCATCAGTTTTCGTACATTCTCACAACTGTCTGCCCGATGGCTTAAGAGATACTACGATGCCATTGCCAAACCTTTCCTGTCAAGCATCCTGTAATTCAGTTATCCAGCACAGAAATGAGTCTGGAACTTTTGGTTGTGTCGCCTTGTAGGGGAGAGGACAGACAGACAGAGAGAGAGAGAGAAAGAGAGAGAAAGAGAGAGAGAGACAGACAGACAGACAGACAGAGAGAGAGAGAGAAAGAGAGAGAGAGAGACAGACAGACAGACAGAGACAGAGAGAGAGAGAGAGAGAGAGAGAGAGAGATCCTGATTCCAAGCAGCTACAGAAGCAGAGAAGATGCCAACACTAACCAAAAAAGGAGAAGAAAAATGGTTACCTTCAATCGTTGATGCTGGGAGAAAATGTCATGGTACATGGACTGAGAGTGTCTACCTAACTCGCTTATCCAAGTTCAGCCAAAGAAAATAACCAAAAAAAGTTATTGCAGTAGTATTGACTCGGCATGAATTGTATTACTAGTAATTTGGTGGAGGTGTGGGATAGCCTAGTGGTTAGAGCAATGCGCGTGCAATTTGATAGCCCCGGGATCAAACCCGAGTTCGGGCCATTTATATGTGGTTGATGTGGGTTTTTTACCCCCACAACGCGGTGCCCGTCCTGGGTTGACCCTTAGGGTTGGCCAGGGCGTTGCTACAAGGAACGACAGTAGGGTTGGTTTTATAAGGTAAAGGGTGTCCCATAACCTATGTGGTCGTAGGGGAGCGAGGCGTCAGAGACCTCAACTTCTCTAGGGGCCAGCAATATTGAGGGCAGCGGCGCCCATCTCCTCTCCCTCGCTGCTTTACCTTCCCTGACCCTAAAAGAGGACAGGTACCCATTTACAAATGGGTGAACTGGAGGGGGACTGTACTGAAGCCAAGGCGCGCAAACGGTCACCCATCCAAGTGGTAACCACGCTCGATGACTGGTTTCATACGCTGTTTTAATCTGTATATATAGCTACCCAGTATTAATCTGAGATCTAAAAGTTGACGAGGTGACAGCCCCTGATATGACCTCTGTGGTCGGCGGGGCTTTATATAAACAACAGGGTTGGACTGGACTGGATTGAAGCCACTACCGAGATGTCTGTTCCCGGGGACTGGGGGGGTAGGGGGGAGAGGAGAGAGGGGGGGTTACCATGAAGATAACATGAATATATTTCGCACACGTAAAATCCTGTTCCGCTTTTTAAAAAAAATTCTTTTATATCGAGGATAAAGCACTTATGTGCTTTTTTACAACTAGTCCCCGTGTGTATGCGGTTTTGTGAACTCTGTCATTTGTTCCCACCGGCACACAATGGCCTACTCTTACGAAAAGCGGAACAGGATTTAACGTGCGCGCAAGATGTTCTGCATGCGATCGCACACGGGGACCTCGGTTTATAGTCTTATCCGAAGAACTTTTGGGGGAGAGTGGAGTCTGCACTGATGTGAACTCCAGGGGAAAATATCCCTTTGAACGGGAATCGAACCCGGGTTGTCAGATTGCGTAATCTTTCGTAAGAGTAGGCCATTGTGTGCCGGTGGGAACAGAGGACAGAATTTATAAAAACCGCATACACACGGGGATGGTATGTTTAAAAAAAAAAAGCACAAAAGTGTTTATTCCATTATCCTCGATATAATAATAATAATAATAATAATAATAATAATGATAATAATAATGATGATGATGATGATGATGATGATGATGTATGGAATTTATATAGCGCTGAATCGTGTAAAGCAACAAATCAAAGCGCTCAAAGCATAAAGATAAAAAATAAAATAAAATACAACATCAAATAACGTCAGTAATGACTCCACTCCGGTGGAAGTTCGTTTCGGGGTTGGACTAGAAATGGACGAGGTCCTTGTGTACGAACCGCGCGCAGAACATGTTGTGCACACGTCCAAAACCCGTTCTGCCTTTCGAGAGAGTAGGGTATTCGTGTCGGTAAGAATGGATGACAACAACAACAACAACAACAACCAACAGTTTTAGATAGCGTGTGTCCCCGAAGTCGGTATGCAGCGGCTTTAATGGTGTGGCAAGCATAATGAAGTAAAGGTAAAAAGGTAAAGGAGTCCCATAACCTATAAGGTCGTAGGGGAGCGAGGCGTCAGAGACCTCACTTCTCTGGGGCCAGCATATTGAGGGCAGCGGCGCCCATCTCCTCTCCCTCGCTGCTTTACCTTCCCTTGACCCTAAAAGAGGGCAGGTACCCATTTACAGCTGGGGGAACTGTACTGAAGCCAAGGCGCGCAAACGGTCACCCATCCAACTGGTAACCACGCTCGACGCTGCTTAACTTGGCTGGGGGGAAGGAACGAAAATCTGTCTTGTCTCTTGTCTGTCTGTCTGTTTGTCTGTTTGTCTGTCTGTCTGTCTCTCTGTCTCTCTCTCTCTGTCTGTCTGT
>CM054153.1:28739165-28741665 GCA_028751875.1 Rapana venosa | reverse complement strand
ATATCTAAGCAAACTGAAATCATAATTTGGGTACTAAAAGTTGACACGATATAGAAAAAAATTGCAAAAGAGATGAAGAATAAAGAAAAGAAGAGCAGAGCAAAGCAGAGCAGAGAGAGAGAGAGAGAGAGAGAGAGAGAGAGAGAGAGAGAGAGAGAGAGAGAGAGAGAGAGAGAGAGAGAGAGAGAGAGAGAGAGAGAGAGAGAGAGATTTTTTTTCTTTTCTTTCGAGGATAATGGAATAAGTACTCGTGTGCTTTTTTTTTATCCTGTCCCCGTGTGTATGCAGTTTTGTCAATTTTGTCATCAGTTCCCGACGGCACACAATAGCCTACTCTTTCGAAAAGCGGAACGGGTTTTAACGTGTGCGCAAGATGTTCTGTGTGTGTGAGAGAGACAGACAAACTGACACACAATACACAAAACACAACACAACACACAACACAACACAGCACAACACACACACACACACACTTTCTCACACACACTCACTCACACACACACAACACACCACAACACAAAACAAACACAACACAAACACACACACCACATACTTTCACACACACACTTTTCACACACACAACACTCACACACACAACACAACACACACACAACACAAACACAACACTCACACCACACACACACAAACACACACAACACACACACACACACACCACACACACACACACACACACACACATGTTAACTGGCAGTTTCAAAAAATACAAGACATACGTATTTCTCCCTTATGCGTGTATATATATATATATATATATATATATATATATATATATATATATATATATATATATATAATATATATATGTATATATATAGAGAGAGAGATAGTGAGAGATAGTGAGAGAGAGATAGATAGATAGATAGATAGATAGATAGATAGATAGATAGATAGATAGATAGATAGATAGATAGATAGATAGATAGATAGATAGATAGATAGATAGATCGTTTAAATCCCTCTAAACAGTCTTCCAACTTTCCTTCCGCCTTACAATCTTCCCACTCTGCTTCCAGCAAATACACACAGACACACACACACAAACACACAACAGACACACCACACAAACCCCACACAACACACACAACACACACAAACACACACAACACACACAACACACACACACACAAAAACACACAAACAACACACACAACACACACACACACACACACACACACACACACACACACACATACAAACAAACACATACAAACACACACACACAAACACATACAACACAAACACACACACAACACATACACACAACACACACACACACACACACACACACACACACACACACACAAACCAAACTTGGAGTTACCCCGATTTTTTATTTATTTCTTCTTTTATATCGAGAATAATGGAATAAGCACTCATGTGCTTTTTTTTTTTTTACATCGGGTCCCCGTGTATATGCGGTTTTGTAAATCATGTCCTCTGTTCCCACCGGCACACAACGGCCTACTCTTACGAAAAGCGGAACAGGGTTTAACGTGTGCGCAAGATGCACACGGGGCCTCGGTTGATAGTCTTATCCGAAGGACTTTTGGGGAGAGTGGAGTCGGCACTGGTGTTAACTCCAGCGGAAAATATCCCCTTGAACGGGAATCGAACCCGGGTAGTCAGATTGTGAGCGCAATGTTCTAACCACTAGGCTATCCTGTCCCCTTACCAAACCAGCGAACGAACATCCAGCACTACCTTCTAAAAACTTTGCCTCGAAGATTGAGATCAGCAAAGGTGGACTGATAACTCGTAACGGTAAAGGTGTCCCATAACCTATATGGTCGTAAGGGAGCGAGGCATCAGAGACCTCAGCTTCTCTTGGGCGACAGCAATATTGAGGGCGGTAGCGCCCATCTCCTCTCCCTCGCTGCTTTATGTTCCCTGACCCTAAAGAGGGCAGGTACTCGTTTACAGCTGCGTGAACTGGGGAACTGTACTGAAGCCAAGGCGCGCAAACGGTCACCCGTCCAAGTGGTAACCACGCTCGATGCTGCTTAACCTTGGCTGGGGGAAAGCGAGCGTTCTGACCACTGAGCTATCCCCTGCCCTTGTGAGTCGTATACAGGGGGAGCGGGGGGGGGGGGGGGGGGGGGGGGGGGGGGGGGGGGGGGGGGGGGGGGGGGGAAAGGTAAATGATATAAGTAGAAATGTGTGCAGACTGCAAGCAAACAAAAACAAAATATGCATTAGACGTTGAAAAAAATGTCTTTTAGTTGATAATGAAACCGGAAATGAAGTTGACATTGCAGTTTTTATTGTTATTGTTGTTTGAGGATAATGGAATAAGCACTCATGTGCTTTTTTTTACATCTAGTCCCCGTGTGTATGCGGTTTTGTAAATTATGTCATCTGTTCCCACCGGCACACATTGGCCTACTCTTTCGAAAAGCGGAACAGGATTTAACGTGTGCGCAAGATGTTCTGCATGCGTTCGCACACGGGGCCTCGGTTTATAGTCTCATCCGAAGGGAGC
>CM054153.1:28691665-28729165 GCA_028751875.1 Rapana venosa | reverse complement strand
TCAGTTCATAGGACTTTCAGCGGAGTGAAGTCGGCATTGATGTGTTAACTCCAGAGGGGAAAAAAATCCCCGTGAACGAGTGCCTCAGTGGTGGCTCACACCCGGGCCGTCAGATCACGAGGGCAGCGCTCTAACCACTAGGCTATCCTCCTAGGCTGCACTCGCAATCTGACGACCCGGGTTCGATTCCCGTTCAAGGGGGATATTTTCCCCTGGAGTTAACATCAGTGCAGACTCCACTCTCCCCAAAAGTCCTTCGGATGAGACTAATAAACCGAGCACCCGTGTGCGAAGGCACGCAGAACATCTTGCGCACACTGTTCCGCTTTTCGTAAGAGTAGGCCATTGTGTGCCGGTGGGAAAAGATGACAGAATGTACAAAACCGCATACACACGGGGACTGGTTGGGAAAAAAGCACATAAGTCCTTATTCCATTATCCTCGATGTAAAACAATTTTTTTTTAAATACCTGTGCGTTGTTGTTGTTGTAGTAGTTGCTTCGATTTTTTACGTCTGTTCACTCAAAAAGGTGATATTAGACGACGGGAAGGGGAGGGAGGGAGGGGGGGGGGGGTGACAGGTAACAGGGGGTAGGTTATGTTCAAACGGGAATCGAACACGCGACTTATAGCTCTTTAAGCAAGTTCGTCATTACGGCGAGACCACCCATCCACACACATCAGGAATTCACTCAGCTACCCCCCCCCCCACCCACCCCCTAAACAAGCGGATTACAGACGGAAAAAAAACCACACACACACACACAAAAACACACAAAACAACACACAAAACAAAACACACACACACAAAACACCACACACACAAAGAAAACAACACACACACACACACACAAAGAAACCAACACACATACAAAAACAAAACAACACACACACAAAGAAAACAAAACGACACACACACACAAACAAAACAACACACACACACAAACAAAACAACACACACACACAAAAGCAAAACAACACACACACACACAAAACAAAACAACACAAAAACAAAACAACACACACACAAAACCCAACACACACACACACACACAAAACAACACACACACAAAACAAAACAACACACACACAAACAAACACACACACACACACACACACACACACACACACACAAACAAAACCAAAAAAACAAAACGAAAGCCAAAAACACGAAACAAAAACAAAACAAAACAATAACAAAACAAAACAAAACAAAAACAAAACAAAAACAACACACACACAAAAACAAAACAACACACACACAAAAACAAAACAACACACACACACAAACAAAACAACACACACCCAAAAAAAGCAAAACAACACACACACACACACACACACACACACACACACACACACACACACACACAACACACACACACCCCACAAAGAAAACAACACACAAAAACAAAAACAAAAAACAAAACAAAGCAAAAACAAAAAAACAAAAAACAACACACACACACACACACACACAAACAAAACAACACACACACACACAAAAACAAAACAGCACACATAAAAACAAAAACAAAACGAAAGCCAAACAAACAAAACAAACACAAACACAAAACAAAGCAAACACAAAACCCAACAACAACAAAAAGCAACCTCTCTTAGGGAAAGACAGTAAACAGACCCTAATTTAATGCCAGGGTCTTGACAAGTTAAGGGAGAAAGGGCAGACCAGACAGACAGAGAGAAAAAGATGGAAAAAATGGAGAGAAAAAAAGTTAAACAGTTTTTAAAAAAACTTTGGGGTGGGGGGGTGTGGAGGATAGACGAAAGAAAGAGGCAGAGGAGGAAGAGAAACAACACAAACAAGCAACTGGATTTTGTGAAAGAAAGAAAGAAAGAAAGGAAGGAAGAAAGAAAGAAAGAGAGAGAGAAAGAAAGAAAAGGGAGGGAGGAAGGAAGGAAGGAAGGAGGGAAGGAAGGAAGGAAGGAAGAAAGAAAGAAAGAAAGAAAAGAAAGGGAGGAAGGAAGAAAGAAAGAAAAGGGAGGAAGGAAGGAAGGAAGAAAAAGAAAGGAAGAAAGAAAGAAAGAAAGAAAGAAAAGAAAGGGAGGAAGGAAGAAAGAAAGAAAGAAAGAAAAGGGAGGAAGGAAGGAAGAAAAAGAAAGGAAGGAAGGAACGAAAGGATGGAAGGAAGGAAGGAAGGAAGGAAGAAAGGAAGGAAGGAAGGAAGGAAGAAAGAAAGAAAGAAAGAAAGAAAGAAAGAAAGAAAGAAAGGGAGAAGAAAGAAAGAAAGAAAAGAAAGGGAGGACGAAAGAAAGAAAGAATAAAAAGAAAGGGAGAAAGGAAGAAAGAAAGAAAAGAAAGGGAGGAAGGAAGAAAGAAAGAAAAGAAAGGGAGGAAGGAAGAAAGAAAGAAAAGAAAGGGGAGGAAGGAAGAAAGAAAGAAAGAAAGGGAGAAAGGAAGAAATAAAAGAAAGGGAGGAAGGAAGAAAATAAAAGAAAGGGAGAAAGGAAGAAAATAAAAGAAAGGGAGAAGGAAGGAAGAAAGAAAGAAAAGAAGGGGAGGAAGAAAAGATAGAAAGAAAACAAAGGGAGGAAGGAAGAAAGAAAAGAAAGGGAGAAAGGAAGAAAGAAAAGAAAGGGAGGAAGAAAAGAAAGGGAGGAAGAAAAGAAAGAAAGAAAGAAAAGAAAGGGAGGAAGAAAGAAAGAAAAGAAAGGAGAAAGGAAGAAAGAAAAGAAAGGGAGGAAGAAAAGAAAGAAAGAAAGAAAAGAAAGGGAGGAGAAAGAAAGAAAAGAAAGGGAGAAAGGAAGAAAGAAAAGAAAGGGAGGAAGAAAAGAAAGAAAGAAAGAAAAGAAAGGGAGGAAGAAAGAAAGAAAAGAAAGGAAGAAAGAAAGAAAGAAAAGAAAGGGAGGAAGAAAAGAAAAGAAAGAAAGAAAAGAAAGGGAGGAAGAAAGAAAGAAAAGAAAGGGAGAAAGGAAGAAAGAAAGAAAGAAATAAAAGAAAGAAAGGAAAGAAGAGAAGGAAAGAAAAGAAAAGAAAAGGATAGAAAGCTAGAAAGAAAGAAAGAGGGAGAAAGAGAGAAAGAAAGAAAGAAAGAAAAAACGAAAAGAAAAGAAAAAAAGCAAGCTCGGAAACAAACAAAATAAATGACTTCATTAACAGCAAGTTACAGTAACAAGAAGAAGAAAAAAAAGAAAAGAAAAGACAAGCAGGAAAAACGGAGAGAAGAGAAAAATTATTAAAAACAAAAAACAAAAAAACAAAAACAAAATAATTTTTTTATAACCCTGCATGCTGTGTTTCAAATTAAAAGAAAGTGGGCGAGGAGGGAGGGGGTAAGAGACAAGCAAATAGATCAGTAAATAAAGAATGAGACTCATCAGTCGATCAATTAATCAATCAATCAATCGATTAATAACAAATAAACAAGAAGTAACAACAAAAACAAAACAGGGACACGCAAAAGAAAAAGGTTTCGGCTTGGGGTTGTATTTTGGGGGGGAAGCATTTTGTTTAAAAAGGTAAAAAAATGGAAAAGCTTGCAGACAAGAAATTAAATGAATAAATGGATGTGTGTGTGGTGTGTGTGTGTGTGTGTGTGTTGTGTGTGGTGTGTGTGTGTGTGTGTGTGTGTGTGTGTGTGTGTGTGTGTGTGTGTGTGTGTGGATCGGTGGTCTAGAAGTAACGCGCCTGTCTAGAAAGCGAAAAGTCCGGGTCGGAAGTGTGCGTGCGGTGGTTCGAATCCCGTTTGGGCCCGAAACTTTTCCCCCATCCATGAAACCATGAGTGGTGGTCTGGGCGCTAGTCTTTCGGACGAGACGATAAACCGAGGTCCCGTGCTTTACACATAATTATTCAGCCGACGTAAAAGAACCCAGGGCAACAAGAGACTTGTCCCTGGCAAAATTCTTAGAAAAAGGCCACTCAGATAGGGAAACAAATACAGTTGCAGACAACAACAAACAAAAAAAAAAAAAAAGGATGGCGCTGCTCTTGTGGCGACGCGCTCTCCCCGAGGAGGGCAGCCCGAATTTCACGTAGTGAAATCTCGTGACTTAAAGTGGTATACATAAAAAATAAATAAATAAATAAATAAATAAATAAATAAATAAATGATAAGTAACGAACAAAAAAGCAAAGCAGAAAAAGTCACACACACAAGAGAGAGAGAGAGAGAGAGAGAGAGAGAGAGAGAGAGAGAGAGAGAGAGAGAGAGAGAGAGAGAGAGAGAGAGAGAGAGAGAGAGAGAGAGAGACAATGACAATGACAATGACAATATTTTATTGTAATAAGCTGTTAAAGCCCATTTACAAGGGGACAGTGGGAAGGGGACTGGGCACAAAACACGTATTTTCAGAAATACAGATGTATCATTTCTACAGCCCAAATGGTCGACATGGCATGGATTCCACGACATGGTGAAGTGTTTTACATTACGATTCAGATGAATTGGTGCCTAACACTTTCGCCCATTGCTAATGGGGAAAGGGAGGGGGGAGGGTAACAACAACCACAAACATCATTTAAACACCGAGTCTGTGACAGGGCTTCCTGTCCCTACATTCCGTCTGATCCGGTAACTCATGCTCTTTCCAACACGTGAAAAACCTAACTCACAATATGCCTAACCTAATCAGCAGGGTTGTGAGTGTCATCTGTCCAGATAAACTGAAAAATCATATCTTCACTTTCACAAATGATAGTATCAGGTATTTCATCAGAGGTATACACATTAAGAAAGTCCTTGTTTCTAGAAACGTCCCTGAGATTTCTCTGCAGGGATCTGTTTCTCAGCCCACCCACATAGTTTTCTTTAATAGTATCTCCACTGTAGCCTGCATCCCGAATCTGATCTAGATATCGTCACAGTCCTCCCCCTCCATCATAATGTCCAGGTACATGGCACCTCACAGTCAAATTCCCACCTGTTGTTTCAGCCGACCTGTGTCACTTCACAACACCTGTACAGCCACCTTACGCCCACGGCCATTTAAATCACATTTGTGGAAGCAAGCGGATGCGAAGGCATGTGGTTGGAGAGGCTGGGTGTTGGTGTGTGAGACAGACTGTGTGATGTGGGTGTTGGCATAAACAACTTGGCGAAGTTATACGGAATGGAACAATGCACTTGCACCTTGTCTTCTTGCCATTCTCTGCTTCTCTCCTCTCCTCTGCCCGCCTTCCCTCCTCTGTCTGTCTCCTCTCCTCTGTCCTTCGTCGGTCCCTGTTGGTCTGACTGAGAGGCTTTCTTTCTGCGGAAAGTACACAGGTGTTTGTTGACGCCGCCATGTTTCCCATCACTTGAGCCAGCTTCATTCGAAGCACAACAGTCGTTTGCTCGCCTCTCCACAGACCTTCCAGAGGTGATGCAGTGTTGTTGCAGCAGGGCACCTAAGCGTCACTTCCAGCGTTGTTGGTAACCCGACAACTGCATGGATGCAGTTTTATTTGGCAATTTAAACACAAAATTTAACAGCAAAATTTAGCCTGCCTATATCCAAGGGAGATCACCCCCGAGAGCGAGAGAGAGAGAGAGAGAGAGAGAGAGAGAGAGAGAGAATGCTGCATTGCAAACTTAAGAGAAGGTAGAGGGAAAAAAACAGAAAGCTAGCACAACAGGCAAAGAAAGAAAGAAAGAACTCTCCGGAGGTGGACTGCCGCTACCTCTATAGTGGTTTTAACAATTAAAACATAGCAACGGTCGCACGTGCAAAATCGTACCATTCGGAGCTCTAAGCTGAGAAAAGGAAAAAAAAAATACGAGAAAAAAATAATCAAAAAGACACAAACAAACAAACAAAATCTTGAAAAAAAAAGAAAGCAAAAAGACACAAACAAACAAACAAATCTTGAAAAATAACTAAACAGAAAATGACACAAACAAACCAAACAAAATCTTGAGTGAAAAAAATAGTCGAACACATTAACTATTAAAAAGAAAGGAACAGAAAAGCAAGGGAGAGAAAGAGAGAGGGGGAGGGAGAAGAGGAGGAAAAGAGAGAGAGGGAGAGAGAGGGGGGAGAAAGAGAGGGGGGAGGAGAGAGAAGGGGGAGAAAGAGAGGGGGGAAAGAGAGGGGGAAAGAGAGGAGGGGGGAGAAAGAGGGGGAGAAAGAGAAGTTGGGGAGAGAGAGGGGAGAGAGAGGGAGAGAGAGGGGGAGAGAAGGGGGAAGGAGGGGTGAGAGAGAGGGTAAGAGAAAGAGAGATAGTGGGAGAGATAGAGAGGGAGAGAGAGAGATACGGGGGCGGGGGGGGGGGGGGGGGGGGGGGGGGGGGGGGGGTGGGGGGGGGGGTGGGGGGGGGGGGGGGGGGGGGGGGGGGGGGGGGGGGGGGGGGGGGGGGGGGGGGGGGGGGGGGGGGGTGTGGGGGGGGGGGGGGGGGGGGGCGTGTTGAAACAACACACAAATCTAGATACATTGAAGATTACAAGACAGAAGAAAAGAAAGAAGAGAGAGAGAGAGATAGAGAGAGAGAGAGTAGAGAGAGAGAGAGAGAGAAGAGAGAGAGAGAGAAACCGGTTAACTAGCAAACAGATAAATAACTACCTCCTCCTCCCCCCCTCCCCACTCCCCCCCCCTACACATCCCCCTCCCCTCCATCCCCACCCCCACCCCTTATAAAAAGGCTGAAAAAAGACTTGAATACGCTTTTTTTTTTTTTAAAGTCTGATACATTCCAATTTTTCAAAAGATAAGACTTAAAATGAAATGAGTTTTGTTATTGTTTTAGAGTGTGAAACATTGACCATTTCAAAGATGAGACTGAAAATGAAATAGGCTTTTTTTTTTTTTTTTTTTTGTTTAGTTTTAGTGTGTGACACATTGACAAAAATGTCATAGATGACAGTAGTCGCATTAACACATTTATCGCTCCCTGGGGTTTTTAGATGTTCAAAATAGCTGTATGATAAATAAATAAAAAACCATGAAAAAGCAAGAAGAAGAAGAAGACGAAGACGAAGACGAAGAAGAAGAAGAAGAGGAGGAGGAGGAGGGGAGGAGGAGAGGAAGAAGAAGAAGAGGAGGAGAAGGAGGGAGTAGAAGGAGGGGGGAGAGAAAAGAAGAAGAACAACAACAACCAACATCAACACTACTATAACAACTACTACTACAATACCTACTACTTACTACTACTTACTACTACTACTACTACCACGAGGAGGAGGAGAGAAGGAAGAGGAGGAGGGGGAGGAGGAGAAGAGAAGAAGAAAGAAGAAGAACAAGAACAAGAACAAGAACAAGAAGAAGAAAAGACCTAGTCAAAGAAGAACAAGAACAAGAACAAGATGAAGATGAAGAAGAAAAAGTTAACTATTGCCTTTATACAAAATAATTGGCGAAATGTTTCTGCTCGGTCGGTTCCCTGTCTTTGAAGATTTGTCCACTTTGAAGAAAAGAACTATAGATAGTTGGTATGTTTGCGTTTTTGTTAACTTACATTTAAGTGCTCGATCGCTCGCTCGCTCGCTCGTTCGCGCGCCGCACAAAACCACACCCCCCAAAGACTTCATACGCGCACGCATAATATACGCCTCGTCCACCCCTCGCGCCACGCAAACCTGCATAATAATTATGCGCACAAGGCTGACGCACACACGCTTGACTGTGTCTGTCTGTCTGTCTTGTCTGTCTGTCTGTTCTCTCTCTTCTTCTCCATCTCTCTCTCTTCCTCACTCCTCTCTCTCTCTCTCCTCCTCTGACTCTCTCACCACTCTTCTCTTTCCTCTCTCTCCTTCTCTCTCTCTCTCTTCTCTGGCTGGCTGACTGTCTGTCTGGGGTCTTCTGTCTGTCTCTGTCTCATCTCTCACTCTTTCTCTCTCTTCTCTCCTCTCCTCTCTCTCTCATCTACCTCTCTCTCTCTACTCTCTCTCCTCTCCTCTCTCTTTCTCTCTCTCTCACACCACTCACTCTCCCTCGCTCTTTATACGCACGCATGCACATACGCACACACACACATAAAAATGCACACACACACACACACAACACACACTCTGTCGAATATCACTTCTAGTGGATATAGAACTTAAAAAAAGACACATACACACACACACACTAGCAACGCACGCACGCTACGCACATACGAACGCACGCAACGCACATTACGAACGCAAACGCACACACATAAAAACAACAATCACACACACACACACCAAACACCACACACAACACACACACCCACACACACTGTCGAATAACACTGTCTAGATATTAGACGTTAAAACGAACACACACAATACACACGCATAGCAACGCACAGCATGCACCACGCACGCATCCCTCCACACACACTTACACCACACGCATCCCCCTCCTCTCACACACACAACACGCATCCCCTCCACACACACACACACACACACACACACACACACACACACACACATACACTCTTTACGTTAAACTTTCTTTAGTACTAATAATCTGCTGGTAGCCAGCAAATTTGATGAGGACAGTAAAAAAAAAGAAGAAAAAAAAAGGCAAAGACAAGCGCGGAACGCAAACTGACTAACAATGCACAGAGAACATCAGAACACATTAAGGAAGGCTTTATCTTAGAGAAGAAGAAGAAGAAGAAGAAGAAGAAGAAGAAGAAGAAAAACAAGAAGAATGATAATGGTAAAGGAAGTTTTCTTTTTTTATTATTATTATCTAATCCTAAGTAAAATGATGAGTTTGTGTAAGAACAAAACGCGTGCGCGTAAGCGCAAGGGCACGGGCACGCACGCATGCATGCACACACACACGCGCGCGCGCGCGCATGCACGCACACCACACTCACGCATGCACTCATACACGCCCGCAGTGCGCGCAACACCACACACCACACACCAAAGTTCTTTTTTTTAGTAACCACTCGTGAGGACACACACACACACATACACACACGCATGCCACATACTCACACTCTCCACACACACACACTCACATCACAGAGATTAAGTTCTCTCTCTCCCCTACCCGCCCCCCCCCCCCCCCCCCTTCTCTCCACTCTCTCTCTCTCTCTCATACACACTCTACTCTTTCACTCCTCTGTTTCCTGTCTGTCTCTCTCTCACGCACACACACTCACACACAAGTTCTCTCTCTCTCACAACACAACACACACACACACACACACACAACACACACGCCCACACAACACACACACACAACACACGCACACAACACACACTCACACAACACACACACACACAAAACACAACAAACACACAACACACACAACACACGCCAACACACACGAGCCTAAGTTTCCATAGGGTTTGTCCCCGAACGAACTAGAATTGGGTTAATCAACAAAGCAGAATTTATGTCACTGTACGTTACATCAAACCCAACGACACGAGGCAGACAAACAAGGAGCAGACGACATTTGTTTTAATGAGAACGAAGGAGCCGTGCATTCTTGCAAGATCTTACTTACCAGCTTGAATGCTTTATAGCCTGCCCACCCCCACCATCAACTAAAAAAAAAAAATGAAAATGAATAATAATATAAAAAAAACACATACAAAACCCATATAAATCATTTACAAAGAAAGATACGAAAGATTTTATGAAAGTCGTGGCCATACTTTTTTTAAAAGAAAGAAAGAAAATTTACAACGATGCGAGAGATTTTATTAAAGTCGTACCCATACTAAAATATATATATATATATATATATATATATATATATATATAATATATATATATATATATTAAATATATATATATATATAAAGAAGAAGAAGGCGGAGAGAAGAGGAGGAGGAGGAGGAAGAGGAGGGAAAAAGAAGAAGAAGAGAAGAAGAAGAAAACAGGAGGAGGAGGAAAAGAAAGAAATGTCAGACCGTGCGTAAGAGAGCGTGGGGGTGGGGTGGAGAGAGAAAAGAGATGGGAGTGAAAAAGGGGGGAGGGAGGGGGAGAGGGGGAGGGAGGGGGAAGAGAGAGAGAGGGGGGAGGGAGAGAGGAAAAGGGGAGCGAGAGAGGAGTAGAGAGGAGGAAAGAGAAAGGGGAGAGAGAGAGAGAAAGAGGAGAGAGAAAGAGGAGGAGAGAGAGAGGGGAGAGGAGAGACAGAGACAGAGAAGATGAGAGAAAGAGAGAGACAGAGAAAGATGAGAGACAGAGAGACAGAGAGAGAGAGGTCTTGTTCGCAACAAACAGAGAATGTGAGTGTGAGTAGTTGCAGGCATGGACAAAAACGGATAGATCTAGGAGACGCCCTATACTCAAGACAAAATTGGCACCCGACTACTGCAATTTACTGAACGGAGACTCTCCTGGCCCAGAATAAAGCAATTGACACACAAAAATCGAGACAGAAGTTAGGTTTGGGGGCGGGGGGGGGGGGGTAGGGAGGGGTGGAGGGTGGGTGTGGGGAGGGAGGGGGGGGGGGTGAAGGACGTTTTTTGGTGTTCGCAGAAAACCAACGTTGAAACTGAAAAACGAAATACGGGAAGTCCGGGAAAAGAGGAAGGAAAAGGAAGGTAAGAAAAAGATGGGGAAGGGAAAAAAGGGGAAAAAAGGAAGGGAAGGAAGGGAAAAAAGGAAGGGAAAAAAGGGGGGGGAAAAAAAAGGAGAAAGGAAAAGGGAAAGGGAAAGGGAAAACCAAAAAATCAAAGGAAATATACTGGAGATGAAGAAAGAAAAAAAAGGGAGGAAGAAAGGGAAAGGGAAAGGGAAAGGGGGAAGAAGAAACACAAAGGGGTCAAAAAAATACAGTAGGCAAAAAAAATGAACAGCTAGATAGATAATAGATAGACAGACAGAAGACGAAGGGAGGGAGGTAGGGGAGGTAGGTAGGTAGTGGGAGGTAGGGGATAGAAGAAAGATAGATAATAGAAGATAATAGATAGATAACAGATAACAACAGACAGAAGACGACAATGATAGATAGATTGATAATAGAAGATAATAGATAGTAGATAGATAGATAATAGATAAAGATAGATAGATAGATAATAATAAAATAGATACGTGCTGGCAACTTGTACCTGCAAATGAGGACGACTGAGGGGAAAAGGGGAAAATAAAAAATCTCCCGGGGGAGAGGAGGGGAGGGGGGGGTGCGTACTGTGTGTGTGTGTGTGTGTGTGTGTGTGTGTGTGTGTGTGTGTGTGTGTGTGTGTGTGTGTGTGTGTGTGTGTGTGTGTGTGTGTGTGAATCAGATTCAGAATCGGAAAATTAATTGCCATTAAGTCAGAACAAGACTTATTTGACACCAAACGTAATAAACATATACAGCATTTCCTAAAAGATGTAGATTCTTAGATTTATGTAATTCGTCTATGCTTTTGCTCTTCTTGAAAAAAAGTGTGTGTTTGTCAAGTCAAGTCAAGTCAAGTCAAAATTTTATTTCCAGATGGTACATTGAATAAGCAATGCATTTGCTTTTTTTCATCAAGCCATCTATCTAAGAACAAATTTCGTAATGATTATACTAAGACACTACATTATTGCATCGTTTACCATTAAATTAAACCAAGGAAAAAATCGATAAGGAAATACATTGAAAATACAAATTACCACATATACATATACACGCACACACATACTCATGCACACCTGAGCGCGTGCGCGCTCACGTCCACACACACATTTAAATAAAAAATGTTTTAAGAATTAAAAAAAGAAAATCATAAAACGTCAGGACGCACAAATTACTTCACTTACTGTTTCATCCATTTTTTCACGTTTATACTTTAGATAATAAAAAGATACAGGAATAAAACGTTAGAAAATACTAGGCATTCGTCATTACTGACAATATTGCCTTCAATGACCTCCCTCCTCTCCTCCTCCTCCCAGCAAACGTGTGCTTTTTTGCGCTCATACTTTTCAAATAGCGCTTTTTTAAAAAATGACATATTCACACAATAACTATCCAAGCAAGAGAAGTCAAATAAGATTACAATAATGATTATTATAATAGCGATACAATTATAACAACAATCACCCATCACCATGAGACAACAATATAACAAATGATCCCCATCACCATGAGACAATAACATAACGATGATAACAGAAAAGCATTGGAAAGGATGGGGTGGGGGAGGAGTATCAAGGGGGAAGGGGAATTACACCTTCAATCAATAGAGAATAATAATTTTTTTTAAAAAAACAATTATTCAAACAAGTAGAACCCCTATATGATACAGAATTCAAAAGCCCATAATCAACTGGACTATCAAAACTAAAACAATATCAAACTAAAACAGTATCGCTTATAATAGTACTAATAATCTCATCTCTAACTGCAATAAAAACAACATCCACGATAAAATCTATTGAATTAGACAAGACAAAGGGCATGAGGAGAGGAGAGGAGAGGAAAGGAGAGGAGAGGAGAGGAAAGGAGAGAGAGAGAGAGAGAGGAGAGAGAGAGAGAAGAGAGAGAGAGAGAGAGAGAGAGAGAGAGAGAGAGAGAGAGAGAGAGAGAGGAGAGGAGAGAGAGAGGACACACTATCAGCTATCAGGTCTACCATAAAAAGATTTTTTTTTAAATTTCCTCCTTTCCACCTGTTTCAACATTGCAGATTATTTACTAGCTTGCATAGATTCTCTTACTTCTTTGCATAATTGTAAGAGAATCTATGCAAGCTAGTAAATAATCTGCAATGTTGAAACGGGTGGAAAGGAGGAGTTTGTGTGTGTGTGTGTGTGTGTGTTGTGTGTGTGGGGTGTGTGTCGGTTTGTGTGGTGTGTTCTGTTTTGTGTCGAATTCTAACAGCTTTTCACTTGAACTGACATTTAACAGATAAGGAAAACAGGAGAAGAATGTGTAGGTGCGAACATGAGTGCGTGGGTACGCGCGTGTGTATATATGTGTGTGTACGTGCTTACATGTATGCGCGTGCCCGCGTGTGTGCTCGCGTGTCTGTCTATGTGCCCGCACACGCGCAGAAAACTAGTTGTAGGTTGACCTGTGTTCCATTTTAGGACTTGACAAAAAAGGTACAGTTCAGTACTACTGTCTTTGTCTGTCACTGTCTGTTAGTGCTTGTTTTTCCAGCATTCACAGAGAGACAGACACAGAGAGACAGAGAGAGAGAGAGACAGACAGACAGACAAAGACAAAGAGCTAGACAGAGAGACAGAGAGAGAGGTTGCGTGCGTGCATACACACACGCACACACACACATAGATAGATAGATAGATAGATAGATAGATAGATAGATAGATAGATAGATAGATAGATAGATAGATAGATAGATAGATAGATAGATAGATAGATAGATAGATATATGGTTGTGTGTTGTCTGTCTTTTTGTTTGTCTGTCTTTGTGTGAGTGTTGGTGAGTGAGTGAGCAAGCATGTGTGTTTTTTCAATACTGTGTGTGTGTTGTTTTGTTGGGGATTTTTTTTTAAATAACGTGTGTGTTGTGTGTGTGTGTGTGTGTGCATGCTTGCGTGCGTGCGTGTATGTGTGTATGTGTGTGTGTGTGTGTGTGTGTGTGTGTGTGCGCGCGCGTGTGTGTGTGTGTTTTTTGTGTGTAAAGGTTTGTTTGTTTGTGTACCTGCGTGTGTGTGTGTTGCATGCGTGGGTGCTCGCGCGCGCGCGTATGTGTGTGAAAATCTTGGGGAGCGAGTAGAAAAAAAACCTATTCAATTTTTTTTAAAGGACAGTACATTTTGGCGACACTTGTCTCAGTGTTTGTAGTTAACTACCAACACTTGTCTCTCACACACACACACACACACACACACACACACACACACACACACACACCACGCGCGCGCGCAACACACACGCACACACACACACACACCACACATATATATATTCCAGACACATACATTCACACACACACACACACTAACACACACAACACAACACACACAAACACAATACAACACAACACACACACACAACACAACACAACACAACACACAACAACACAACAACACACACACACACACACAACAACACACACACACACACACACACACACACACACACACACACACACATACATACATATGCAAGTGTGTGCCTCTACAGTTCGATAGGTATCTCTTGTAAATTTATTTGCGCTTTAGAAATGCTCATTATCATTGTTGTTGTTGTTGTTGTTGTTGTTGTTTGTTATGTGCTGTGTGTGCATGTGTATAAATGTGCATGGTATGAAAGCGCATTGAGTCATTGCTTTGAGAAATGTGCTATATAAATGTTATTCATTATTATTATTATTATTATTATTATTATTACATACAGGAGCAATATACAAACGTGTGTGTGTCTGTGCCCTGTGCCTGACAGTGTTCTTGGAGCACCCTAACATCACTGAAGGCGAGGACGTCAGCCTCAAGTGTGCCCCGGACTATGAGGACTCCAAGGTGCTGTGGTCCAGGGAGGGCCGCCAGATCCACGGCAGCAGCCCTGAAGATGCTAATGCTGCTGGTGCAGGGAGATACGTCTTGGAGGATCAGAACCGCACCCTCGTCATTCGAAAGTCGCGTAAGTCTTTTGTTTGGGTTGGTTGTGTTGTTTTTGGTTGGTTTGGGTTTGGTTTGGTTTTGTTGTGGGGTTGTAGAGGGGGGGGGGGGGGGGGGGTTGGAGGTGAGGGGGGAGGGGGGGAAGGAGGGTTGGGGGAGGTTGGGGTGGGTGGTGTGGTGGGGAGTGGGGAGGGGGTGGGGAGTGGGGAGGAGTAGGGGGTGGGGTGGTATGGTTGGGGGAGGGGATGGGGGTTGGGGGGTTGGGGGGGTTGAGGGGGTTGGGGTGGTGGGGGGATATGGTTGGGGGAGGGGAGTGGTGGGGTGGAATAGGGTTGGTGTGGTTGGGGTGAGGGGTTGGGTGGAGGGGGGTTGGTGGGATTTAGGGGAAGGGGGTTGGGGTGGGGGGGTGGGTGGGGGGGTGGGTGGGTAGGGGGGGGGGGGGGGAGGGGGGGTTGTGAGTGGGGGTTGTGAGGGGTTGGGTGGAGGGGGGTTGTGTGGGCTTGGGGTGGTGGGGGAGGGGTGGTGGGGCGGGGTAGGGATTTGAGGGTGAGGGAGGGTGGGGAAGTGTGAGGGAGGTAAGGGGTGTGTGAGGGAGTTTGGGGATGGGAGAGTTGGGGGGAGAAGGTGAGGGGGGGGTGGGGGGGGGGGGGTGTTGGTGAGGGAGTGGGGTGAGGGGAGTTCGGGGGTTGGGGGAGGTGTGGGGGTGAGAGGGATGCGGGTATGGGTGGTGGGGGTGATGAGGAGTAGGAGTGTAGATGGGTGTGGGTTGGGCGGGTGGTGGGTGGAGGGGGTGGGGTTTGGGTGTGTGTGTGTCTCTATCTGTTTCTCTCTCTCTCTCTCTCTCTCTCTCTCTCTCTCTCTCTCTCCCCTCTCTCTCTCTCTCTCTCTTTCTGCTCTCTCTCTCTCTCTTCTCTCCTCTCTCTCTGTTTCTCTCTTTCTCCCTCTCTCTGTCTCTCTGTCTGTCTCTCCCTCTCTCTCTCTCTCTCTCTCTCTCTCTCTCTCTCTCTCTCTCTCTCTCTCTCCTCCTCTCTCTCTCTCTCTCTGTCTCTGTCTCTATCTATCTCAATGTGTGTATACATTTGAATTCGTAAAAACTATTAATTGTAACTTGTTGCATGTGTTAGAGTAGGATGAATGCAAGCGCTTTGATTTGGTTTTGCAAGATATAGCGCTATATATATTCCATTTATTATTATCTCTCTCTCTCGCTTGCTCGCTCGCTCGCTCGCTCTCTCTGTCTCTCTCTCTGTCTCTCTGGTCCTCTATCTCTATTGCTTTTTCTGCCCCTCTCTCTGTCTCCTCTCTCTGTGTCTCTCTCTTGTTTCTTCTCTCTCCTCTCTCCTCTCTCTCCTCTCTCTCTCTCTCCTCTCTCTCCTCCTCTCTCTCTCTCTCCTCCTCTCCCCTCTCCCATCTCTCTCTCTCTCTCTCTCCCTCTCTCTCTCTCTCTCCCCTCCTCTCTCCTCTCTCTCTCTCTCTCTCTCCCTCTCTTCTCCTCTCTCTCTCCCTCTCTCTCTTCTCCTATCTCCTCTCTCCCCCTCTCCTCCTCTCTTCACCTCTCTCTCTCCTCTCTCTCTCTCTCTCTCTCTCTCTCTCTCTCTCTCTCTCTCTCTCTCCTCTCTCTTCTCCCCTCTCTCTCTCTCGCTGAGCAACTGATTAAACCAGGTAGTGATCGATGAGCAATTTCGGTTTATGCGCGACGGCTTTCGTTTCATAGTGTCCGCTGCAATTTTGCCCGGCAGGGCGAAGAGGGGGGGGGTGGAGGGGGAGAGAGGGAGGAGAGAGGGGGGGAGAGAGGGGGAGGAGTGTGAGAGGGGGTGGGGGTTGGGGGGCTAGGGGTGGGGGTTGGGGGGCTAGGGGGTGCAAAGAGCCTCAGTTAATGTTTCCGCATCAATTCCTTTTTTTTACCTCCTCCCTTTCAGAGAGAGAGAGAGAGAGAGAGAGAGAGAGAGAGAGAGAGAGAGAGAGAGAGAGAGAGAGAGAGAGAGAGTGTGTGTGTGTGTGTGTGTGTGTGAGAGAGAGAGAGAGAGTGTATGTGTGTGTGTGTGTGAGAGAGAGAGAGAGTGTATGTGTGTGTGTGTGTGTGTGTGTGTTTGTGTGTGTGTGTGTGTGTGTGTGTGTGTGTGTGTGTGGTGTGAGTTTGGTGTGGTGTTTTGTGTGTGTGTGTGTTGTGTGTGTGTTTGGTGTATGTGTGTGTGTGTTGGTGTATGTATGTGCTTGTGTGTGTATTCGGTGTGTGTTCAGTGTGTGTGTGTGTGAGTGTGTGTGTGTGTATGTTCGGTGTGCGTGTGTGTGTGTGTGTTTCGTGTGTGTGTATGTGTGCGTGCGTGTGTGTAGGCTGTGTGTGTGTGTTTGTGTGTGTGAGTGTTTGTATGTGTGTGTGTTGGGTGTGTGTGTGTGTGTGTGTGTTTGGTGTGTGTGAGTGTATGTGTGTGTTTTGGTGTGTGTGTGTATCTGTCTCTCTCTCTCCCGTCTCTCCGTTTCTCCTTTTCTGCCTCTTTCTCTGTGTCTCTCTGTCTGTCTGTCTGTCTGTCTCAGTGGGTTCTCCCCCCCCTCCCCTCTCTCGGGGTTTGGCTTTCTTCGTCTCGTCTCTCTTCTCTTTCCTCCAATTCCCCTCCCTCTGCTCCCCCCTTTCTTCCTTCTCATCCCCTCCCTCTCTCTCCATCTTCTCCCTCTCTCTCTCCCTCACTCTCTCTCTCTCTACGCCCCTCTTCTCTCCTCCCCCCCTGTCTCCCTCCGCCCTCTTCTGCTCCTTCTCTTTGTCACCTCCTTTCCCTCGTCCTTCCCTTCGTTATCCATTCCTTTTCGGGGGGTGTTAAGGTGTGGTGAGAGTTGTAAACAAATGAGTGAGATGTCCAGCCCCGTGTTCCTGTTTTATCCGGATTAAAATGAGTCGGGGGGGGGGGGGGGTCTGTTGTCGTGGGGGTGCGCCCCCCCCCCCGCCCTGGGGGGGGCGCTGCGGTGGGGGGGGGGGTCCAAGGCGCACGTTGCTACTTCGCTGCCATGAGAAACAAGGATGGCATGCTCTGCAATTAATTGCTGCAACTCCCAACAAGCATCAAAACCAAAACCAAAAAAACCCCACTCTATTAAGAGTGGCGCTGCCCTGTGCGCCTAAAATTTTCCTCAGGATACCACTATCTTTTCTCTTTCCCCCTCTTTTTTTTTTTTCCTTCTACTTTTTCGTTTTATGTGATTTAAAAGTTGACGCTTATCTTATCTTGTTTCATTTTTGTCTGATTTAAAAATTGACGCTTGGCTTATCTTATTTCATTTTATCTGATTTTAAAGTTGACGCTTATCTTATTTTATTTTATCTGATTTAAAAGTTGACGCTTATCTTATTTCATTTTATCTGATTTATAAGTTGACGCTTATCTTATTTCATTTTATCTGATTTATAAAGTGACGCTTATCTTATTTTATTTTATCTGATTTCAAAGTTGACTGAACAATCTTAATTCCATTTATATGATTTAAAAGTTGACGCTTATCTTATTTCATTTTATCTGATTTTAAAGTTGACGCTTTTCTTATCTTATTTCATTTTATCTTATTTAAAAGTTGACGCTCATCTTATTTGATTTTATCTTATTTAAAAGTTGACGCTTATCTTGTTTCATTTTATCTGATTTAAAAGTTGGCGCTTATCTTATTTCATTTTATCTGATTTCATTTGATCTGATGTGTGTATTTTATTTATTCTATTATTTTGTATAGAGGATAATCGAATAAGCACTTATGTGCTTTTTTTTAACATCCAGTCCCCGTGTGTATGCGGTTTTGTAAATTCTGTCATCTGTTCCCACCGCCACACAATGGCCTACTCTTACGAAAAGCGGAACAGGATTTTAACGTGTGCGCAAGATGTTCTGCGTGCGTTCGCACACGGGGCCTCGCTTTATAGTCTCTCATCCGAAGGACTTTTCTTCATCAAGCCATCTATCTACGAACAAAAAAACTACTTGATAATGGTATTTCAACTACAACAGTATTGTATTGCAATCCTTAGCAATAAAATATACCAACAAGAAAAATGAAAGAAAAACCCAAGTGTGTGTGTGCGCGTGAATAATAATAATCATAATAATCATAATAATAATAATGTATGGAATTTATATAGCGCTGAATCTTGTAAAGCAACAAATCAAAGCGCTCAGATGACATGATTTGGTTTTTTTAATGCGTGATATGATTTTGATTCGATTCGTTTCTTTTGTTTTAAAGTCTATTCACTCCTAGTTAAATAATGTCGTGTGTGTGTGTGTGTGTGTGTGTGCGTGTGTGTGTGTGTGTGCGTGCGTGCGTGCGTGCGTGCGTGCGTGCGTGCGTGCGTGTGTGTGTGTGTGTATGTATGTGTGTGCCTGCCTGTGTGCTTGCCTGTGTGCCTGCAGGTCCACAAGATGCCGGAGTTTACCAGTGCAGTGTGCACATTCCTGCTGGGCTGAAACCAGACTCTGATGAGACACTGGAACAAACCTTCACCAAGAACGTCCACGTCTCTGGTAAGCCCACCAAGCCTTCTCAGCCCATGGAAATAATGGTTGTTGTTGTTGTTGTTGTTGTTGTCTTCGATTTTACTGTCTGTTCACTCTCAGTGATATTAGACGAGAGAGAAATAAATGCATGGAAGTTGAGGGTGGTGGTAGATGTCCTACTGAAATGTGTACAAGGGAAAAATAGTTTACATGGGCAAAAAAGAAGCTTCACAAAGCAAGAAAACCAGTTTTAAAAAACAACAACAACAAAAACCCAACCATTAAACTTAACGAGGTGATAACAAATGTCTTATAGGACTGTGTCAGAGACCTTTCGCAATATTAAATACCAAATTCATGTTATTGAATATGCTGCTGAGGGAGTGTTCAGAAAACTGGGGTAAAAAAAAAAGCTTGTGTGCGCCTGCATTCAAATATTATACGAGTATTAGTGATATTCTCACCACACAGACATTTACGTGAAAATACACAAGGATACGTATAAAAAATGGTAACGGTGTTCCTATAACATTTTGTGGTCGTAGGGTAGCGAGACATCAGAGGCCTCAGCTTCTCCAAGGGGCCAGCATATTGAGGGCGGCGCCCATCTCCTCTCCCTCGCTGCTTTACCTTCCCTGACCCTAAAGAGGGCAGGTACCCATTTACAGCTGGGTGAACTGGGGGAACTGTACTGAAGCCAAGCCGCGCAAATGGTCACCCATCCAACTGGTAACCACGCTCGACGCTGCTTAATCTTGCTGGGGGAAAGCGAGTGCTCCGACCACTGAGCTATCCCTTTTCCCAGTCCATGTACCAGGTTCAAATCCAAATTCATGCCCGAAATCGAAATGCGGCTACCTTCGTGGTGGGGGTTGAAAAACGGTTGAGTGCGTAAACAAAATCTCACTGTTGGTGAATCGAGGCCGGATTTCTAGTTGAAGAACGAAAACGAAATATAATTTTCTTTTTTTTATTCCGTGTCATTCTCTTTTTAGGGATACCGATGAATGTAAAACAACAACAACAACAAGGAAAAAAACCATAATGATAATAATCTTCATCATCATCATCACCATTATCATCATAATAATGATATTAACTCTATTTGTGTTATGCTTTTTTTTTTTTTTGGTCTTTAAACAATTGAATAGCGTTTTAAGTGCATTACATAATTATCATTGAGAATGACAAATAACCAATTTCAAGTAAATTTAAAGAGAGGGGAGGGAGGGAGGGAGAGACAGAGACAGACAGAAAGACAGACAGACAGACACAGACAGACAGACAGACGGGGGGGGGGGCACAAAGACAATCAGTCAGAGACAGGTTCGAGACACAACGAGACACCCGTTCAAGGGGATTTTTTCTTCAGAGCCAATATCAGTGCCGACTCCACTCCCCTGAAAATGCTTCGGATGAGACGTTTATTTAACCGAGGTCCCGTGTGTGAACGCGAACGCACGCAGAACCTGTTCCGCCTTTGGGAAGAGTAGGTAGGCCATTTGTGCTGGTGGGAACGGATGACAACATTTTTTTACAAAACTGCATACACACGGGGATTGAATGCACACAAAAAAGCACGATAGTGCTTTATTCCATTATCCAGGGAATAAAAGAATATAAATGGATGAATGGATGGATGATTGGATGATAGATGGATAGACAGACAGGCAGGCAGGCAGGCAGGCAGCCAGAAGGACAGACACACAGACAGACAGACAGACAGATAGATAGATAGATAGATAGATACAGATAGACAGACAGACAGACAGACAGACAGACAGACAGACAGACAGACGGATAAAGCAAAATACAGAGAGGGGGAAGAGAAAGAACATATTAAAAGAAATAATCTTTGGCCAGTGATTGAACTGTGTTGTGGGGCCGGGGTTTATGCCTGAAGATTTAACAGATTTAAAACTTCTTGAGAAAAAAACAACACCCCAACCACTTTAGAATTGTGCAAACATTTTCTTGCATATCTTCCATTCTTGAGAGAGAGAGAGAGAGAGAGAGAGGAGAGAGAGAGAGAGAGAGAGAGAGAGAGAGAGAGAGAGAGAGAGAGAGAGAGAGAGGGGGGGGGGGGGGGGGGGGACAACATCTGACAGACAGACAGGTGAAGGGAAAGGGCAGGGCAGATAGGTAAGATGGAAAGGGCAGATAGGTAAGGGAGGATATGCAACTTTGTTTTTAAGGCTATGGACTGTGGTTTGTTATTGTTGATGTATCAAGTGAGTTGCTAATTGAGTTTTGTAGGTTGTTATTGATTGATGTTGTTTAACTGAGTCAGGGAGGGAGTTCCACAGCACAGGGCCTGAGTAAAGTAGACTAGATTTGAATAAGTCTATTCTCGGAATTGGGACACTAGGCTTTTATAGTATTTCTGGATTGGTTTAGGGGGAATTTGTCTTTTAAGTATGATGGAACAGTTCCTGTCATGATCTTGAACATCATGAGAGAGAGAGAGAGAGAGAGAGAGAGAGAGAGAGAGAGAGAGAGAGAGAGAGAGAGAGAGAGATGCATACACTTTTGCTTCCCAATTGTTTGCAGGCAAGCCCTACCTCCAGAAAGACGCGCCATCCCGCGTGGACGGCTCGCTCAACAGCACCCTCACCCTCACCTGCCCCGTCGCCGCCTTCCCCTTACCCGAGGTCTACTGGCTTCGCGGCGACGATTCGACCCGTGGAGGCCACACCCAGGGTGACCTACTCGGCCTACAACGGCGTGGCCGGAGCCAGGCTGACCATCTCGGCCATGACCAAGCAGGATTTCGGCGTGTACGAGTGCGTGGCGCAAAACTCGGTGGGCCGCTTGGTCCAAGAGTTCAAGGTCGCGGTGGGTGGCGGCAACTCGGTGCTCGCCCCTGGCGCGGGCTTGGCGCGCGTGGTGGCGGTGGTGTCGCTGTGCCTGTGCGCATGTCTGCTGGTGGCCGGGCCGTTCCGTTGCTATTATTAGCAGCGGATGATTGGATTGTTTTGTTTGTTTGTTGTAGTTGTAGTAGTAGTAGTAGGTGTGCTTGGTTTGTTTGGTTGGTTGGTTGGTTGATTTGGTTGGTTGAGGGGATGGAGGGAGGGGAGAGAGAGAGAGAGAGTTGTGTGTGTTGTGTGGTTTTAACTTGCTGTTTATTTTGTGTGTGGGGGTGGTGGGGGATGGGGTTGGATTGCAGTGTTTGGTTGTGGTCGTCTGGCTGCTTGATTCGTGTGTTGAAATATATGTTTGTGCGTGTGTGTTTTGTCTGTCTTTCCTTTGTGCTAAGTTTTTATTTAGAAACATAACCAGTTTTTATTTTTTGACGACTTTTTTTTTATATTTCTTTTTCCAGGTTGTTTTTTAAGAGCATGGGCTTCCACATTTTTTTTTTTTTTTTTGGTAGTGAAATGTATAGCCTTGCTTTTTTATATGAGAAACGAAATTTCGATTTTATTTTCTCTTTGTAACTACCCAAGTGCTTCGTGATTTCTTTTTTTTATATAATGATTATTGTTCCGCTTTACAAGACAGACACTCATTACCTACTCTGATTTTATTTGTTTTTTTAGGTCATACTCAGGGACCAGGTGTGATTAAGCTTTTTTTTTTTGGTTCTTGTCTTTTTTTAAATCGAAACCACAAAATTGTCAACCATTATTGGTTGAAACAAAATTTATTCCACACAAAAAAATCGTACATAAAATTATACACTTACAATAGAGCAAGAACCATAATTATATGAATGCACGAACATTCTGCAGGCCTTTTTTCTCAAGGAGTTTTTCCCCCTTGATGCCAACATCAGTTAACTTTCTGCCAAAAAGAAATAGATAGCAGAAAATTGTGAGCAGCCTATCAACGAAAAGAAAAGAGCTAGTGAAGAAAATAAAGATTTATACATAATCGAACTATATTTAATTGAATGAACGTTCGGTGAAATTTGTTCAGGTTCACTTTGTCATCAGTAAAGAAACAAAAACGTAAATAAATGCATAGATAGGTAAATCAATAAATGTATAGAATGAAAGCTAATTAACCAGCATTTATTGAATAATTCATTTATCTGGAATTATGCTATCTATTTATAAACTAACCAAAAAAGCATACCTCACCTACTCTCCTCTCTCTCTCTCTCTCTCTCTCCTCTTATCAAAATAACAGTGTGTGCTTTGTTTTGTTGTGTTTTTTTACACCATCCTTACGATCCCGTAATTCTCTTTTAAACTCTAAAACATTCACATGTTCTTAATCAAAAGTTTTTAATCAAACAAGTAGACACAACTCGAAGATGTTTAGACGCTCGAACATTTTGTGCCGATTGATTTTAAAACAAGCATTTTTTTTTTTTTTTTTTTTTGCGGGTCGTCTGAAGTTGGGCAGGGATTAACTCCCTTTATATGACGACGACTTGTATGGTAAAAATTCTGACAGCAGTGTGAACGATCTGAATCTTATCTTTTTTTTTTTTCTTTTTTCTTTTTTTTGGGGGGGTTGTTGCTTTTGTGTGTGTGTGCTTTATGTGCTTTTTTCCTTGCTTTTTTTTAATTACTTACAGTCGAATTTACTCAGAGGATGGCTTGAAAAAGAAAAAGAAATCAGTATTATTTCCAAGTTTGTTTTCATTCTTTCTAGTGGTTGCTGCCTCTTTTTCAAAGAGAAATCGAACTGGCCTTTTTTTTCTTCTTCGATCTTATTGGGTTTTTTTTTGTGTAATTGGTATTTATTCTTAGAGGGGTGTTTTTTATAGCAGGTGGAAAGGTTGAATAGGTCCCATCACAAGAGATCTAGTACATAAGGATTTATTTGAGAGACTCCCCAAACCATCTTTGCGACTTGGGGTCAACCAGTTCCTGTTAGGGCATGAACCGTCTCTCTCTCCCTCCCTCCCTCTCTCTCTGTCTCTCTCTCT
The DNA here is from genome assembly GCA_028751875.1 of Rapana venosa. Classification (NCBI taxonomy): domain Eukaryota; kingdom Metazoa; phylum Mollusca; class Gastropoda; order Neogastropoda; family Muricidae; genus Rapana; species Rapana venosa. Next base: position 28,705,438 of record CM054153.1, on the reverse strand, counting down.
CTGTCTCTGTCTCTCTCTGTCTCTCTCTCTCTCCCTCCTCTCTCTCTCTCTCTCTCCTCTCCTCTCTCTCTCTCTCTCTCTCGTCTGCTTTTTGCTTTTCTTTTTTCTCGGATGTAAACAAAAAAAGCTATTATTATGCTTATTCTGTAACCCTCTATAAATAAAATTTGTTCATTGTCCATCGTTCTCTCTCTCTCTCTCTCTCTCTCTCTCTCTCTCCTCTCTCTCTCTCTCTCTCTCTCTCTCTCTCTCTCCTCTCTCTCTCTCTCTCCTCCCCCCCCCCCCCCATCCCCTTGAATAGGACTGATCCGACCAAACTTTTTTTTTTTAGACAAGTCGACTGAAGAACTGTGTGAGCATGTTTTGACACCAAAGTACAAGATCTGCCGCTTTAAGTTAAAGGAAAGCAACTCTGCAAAACGTTAGGAAACTGATTTACAATGGGTTGTATCCCTTGAGTGTTCGCTGTTTTTTTTCGTCTCAGCCGAAAGGCATCTATTCAGAGGCTGTTGTCGCCATTTCGCACCTTGCTGAATGGTACTGTTGCAAGCGAAAAGTGTTACTTGCTCACAGACCTTTGTCTTAGCACCATCATCATCATCATCATTATTATTATTATTATTATTATTATTGCTGTTATCATTATTGTTGTTGGTACTGTTATCATAACCATCATGATTACTATCATTTCTATTCTTATTCCTCTTTTTTATTATTGTTTTGTTGTTATTATTATTATTATTGCTATGAATTTTTTAAATCATTACAGCTGCTATGTTTGGTTTTGATATCATCATTGTCATCACCATTATTGTTATTATTACTAGTATTTTTATTATTATTATTATTATTACTATAATCATTATATTATTATTATCATCATCATCATTATTACCACTACCATCATCTTCAGTAGCAGCAGCAGCAGTAGTCACACAACACAGAACAATGCTAAAATCTTCGGCTTGACGAAATCCAGAAGAAAGAAACAAACAAACAGACGTGTTACAACGCATTGAAGCTTCCAACGTGTAGCAATCCCGCTTACGACTAGCCTAATTCTAAAAACCGGCAGAGCTGTGAAAAATCGATTCGTTTATTTTGTTAGTTGTTTGTTTACTTCTTTTTTTACAGCCTATTTACCTATTGGTTTCGAATCAATCTGACATGAAGGAGAAAGCTTTTTGCCTTCATATATCATCAGATCTAAATAGGAGAAAAGGTAATTAAAGGGAAACAACAACGACAACAACAGCAAAATGGCCGGCCTTGGAATCGTAGAAAGCATAGCTGAAGAACGTTTCTTTTCTTTTGTTTTTAAAAGAAAATTCTGACATTTCGTGGTATTTGTCATTCGTTTTCTGGCTTTTGTTTACGAGAAAATAATGCCTTTGGTGTTTTTGGACCTGTGTCGTTTCTGATTCCGCTGTGCTTTGCCATTAAGTTTTTGTGGTTGTTGTTGTTTATTCGACACAAATATGTAGGTTTTCTGTAGGTAAAGGTTCATGACTCGATGAGCGTGTAAGAAATTTTTGTTTTGCTATCGAAATGAAAAAAATTAAAAAGAGAAGAAAGAAAAGGAAAAAGAAACGAAAAAGAGAGTAAATGAAATTGGACAGAAATGTAAAAAGGTCATCAACGCCTGTTGGCTCCACATTTTAAAAAAAAAGCGATTCTGTCTTCTTTAATTTATATAAAATCCAGTTTGAAGAGCGGGGATAGCTTAGGCCTAGTGGTTAGAGCGTTGAGCTCGTGATCTGACGGCCTGGGTTCGAGCCTACCACGTACCAAGGTGTTCGTTGGTGGAAATTTCTTGTTCTCCCCTGAAGTTAACATCAGTACTGACTTCACTTCCCCCAAAGTAAAAAAATAAATAACCACATAGGGAAGTAACAGAGAGGAGGGGGTCAACTGGAAAGAAAGTCGGATGCTGGCAGCGCAATTTCGCTCATAATAATACAAACCACCTTAGTTGCTGTAGTAGCGTTCGATGAAGGAGAAGAAGAAAGAAAGAAAGAAAACGTTCGCGTATACACAGACACACACACCACCACCACCACCAACAGCAATAGCAGCAGTAAATACTACAGTGCAACAGTTTCATTTTAAGTTTCTGTCCGTGTTCATGTTTCGGTAACTTAACCGACAAAATGAAGAAGAAAGAAAGCACGCACGCACGCACAGAACACACACACACACACACACACACCACCACCACCACCACCACCACCTCCACCACCAAAATGATAACAGCAGTAATAATTACTACAGTGCAAGAGTTATTTTCAATTTCCATCCGTGTTCACCTTTCGGGAACTAAACTGATAAGATTTTTTTTTTTTAAATATAAAAAAAACTTTCTGCACAGAAAACACGAACTTCTTGCAATTTGCAGCATTCCACACCTACTTCTGCCCTCTGTTTCACACATTGGCAAACTCAAAACAACACTGCATGTTTAGACGAGCCTATGTTTACCGCGTTTTGCAAGGAGCAAAACAGCAATGTTTTGTTTAAAACATGCATGTGAGGCTTTAAACGCAGGATTTACCAAACAAAATCAAGATGGCTGGATTGTGTGTTTGTGAGGATTTAAAAACGCTGGATTTACCGAAGACAAAAATGGCTGGTGGATTAAGTTCATTTATGTCGTTTGTTTGTGACGATTCAAACGCTGGATTTACCGAAATCAAAGATGGCTGGAATAAGTTCATTTTATTTCGCCTGTTTGTGAGGATTTAAAACCTTGGATTTACCCAAATCAAAGATGGCTGGAATAAGTTCATTAATTTTATGTCGTCTGTTTGTAACGATTTAAAACGCTGGATTTACCAAAAATCAAAATGGCTGGAATATTGTGGTCTGCTTGTTTGTGAGGATTTAAACGCTGGATTTACCGAAATCAAAGATGGCTGGAATAAGTTTCGTTTACTGTGTCGTCTGCGTGTGTTTCTGAGGGATTGATGTGGACTTGGCCAGCGAGATATGGTATGTACCAATAGGTGTGAAGATGTGTGGGAAAGATTTCCATTCTCTCTCTCTCTCTCTCTCTCTCTCTCTCTCTCTCTCTCTCGTCTATTTTACGGGATTGGTTAAAGACAGACTACCACCACCAAAAAAAACCCCAACAAATAAACAAAAACCCGACTCATATTTCATTGCCACTTATTTTTACAATAGTCTGATGTTAAACAAGTGAAAATAACTCTACATCCCGCTCCCCTCCCCCTCCATTTTTTTTAAAGTGAAAGAGACGATATGGGGGAGGGGGGGTGGGGTGATGGTCGGAATCTTTTCCTATTAGTTTTCTGCTAAAGTTTGCCTACAAGTTTCGTGTTTTGCTGGGGAAAAACCCAACATATTGTAGTTTTGATCTATGAAAGCAGTCAAGTTTTGCGGACAGTGTCTCTCAAATCCATATTTATTATTATTATTATTATTATTATTATTATTAATTTATGGTGACAGCTGTATAATTATTAGGCTAGGTTGTTCATACTGGAATGTGCTCATGTTTTTCGTTTGCTGTCCTCCGCGTTATTTTCGATGTTTTGGGTTCAGAAACCCATTTTGGCTATAGGTCTTCTGTGTCTTTGTGTGTGTGTGTGTGTGTGCGTGCGTGTGTGTGTTTATTGGGAGCCGCGATTGCGTTATTTTCGTTTTAATTTTTTCACGTTGCTGTAATACATACGTAATAATAATGCGAGGGCACTGTAATGTGCAGCTTGTTTGATTTTGAAGTTGTGTGTGTGTGTGTGTGTGTGTGTGTGTGTGTACATGTTCGCCTGCTTGTTCGGTACAATTCTCATCGTTTTATAGTTATTGTGTGCAACTATAATAAGCCGTTTTTGTAAGTTATGAAGTTTACATAGATCTGAGCGTGTTCTGTTTTGTGTGTGGAGAGAGAAGAGAGAGAGCGCGTGTGTGAGTTGTGTGTGGGGAGGGGGGTGGAGGGGGGGGGGGGGTGGGAGGGGGATTGACGGTTTTTTTGTGTAGAGAAATGTCTGCCAATATTTCTGTGTGTTGTACTTGTAATCGTGTTCTTGGTATGAAAGCTCGGTTTCGCGCGGTTTTGTTGATAACTCGTATTGACTACGATTGTGTTTGTATCATAATTATGTTTGTGTGGCCTCGCGCTTGTTATGATGAATTGATTGTCAGTAGCATCTTGTTGATGTTTGCGGCAGGTGATGATCACTAGCCTGGCCTGTCTGTCTGCCTGTATTAATTTTGTCTTTCTGTCTTGTCCATCTTGTCTGTATGTATTTTGTATGCGTATGTCTGTCTTGTCTTGTCTGTCTGCCTGTGTCTGTCTGTCTCTGGCTGTCTCTGTCTGTCTGTCTGTCTTCTCTGTCTCTCTCTCTCTCTCTCTCTCTTCTCTCTCTCATCTCTCTCTCATCTTCTCTCTCTCTCTCTCTCTCTCTCGCTCTCTTATGTGCGATGTGCACATGCGTGTGTGCGTGCGTTCAGTTCACTGGACTCATTACATGTTCGATTCGTCGATTTCTGGTATCTATTTTGCTTTTGTTATTATTATTATTATTGTCATTATTCCATGTTTGAATACAGTAACCTGTGAATGACTCATTTCTTTGGCGTAGTATTAATTGAACACGTTGAAAACGTACCAATTGTTGATATGTGTACGCTGATAATTTATGATAATTATTGTATGTTTGCGCTGTATCGCCCTTGTAAATTTGCTCTCTCTCCTCTCTCTCTCTCTCTCTCTCTTCTCTCTCTCTCTCTCTCTCTCTCCTCTCTCTCTCTCTCTCTCTCTCTCTCTCTCTCTCTCTCTTTAAATGAAACAATAATACTCTGCAATGTTATATTAACGTGCATGAATATGAGTTTGTTCATCAGTAAATGTTAAGTGTTTTGGGTGTGTCAAGAGATGGATTGTAATAATTAATACATAACATATTTTTTAAAATCCATCAGAAATGTTTTTATGCTCATTAGTTTTCTGTTTCCTTTTCTGATCATCATTATTATTACCAGTGATAAATTTCACGTTGAGCGTTGATTTTGTGAAAGATGTTTTTGTTGATGTTAATGATAGTATTGTATCGGCGCAATTTTGTGTGTGTGTGTTTTTTGTTTGTTTGTTTTGGTCGGTTTGTGATTGTGGCATGTTTAATCTGACTTGTCGATTCATCGTTTGTTACAGAATGGTTGGTTTGTTTGTTTTTGGTGAGCGTGTTTGTTTGTTTGTTTGGTCTGTTGGTTGGTTGGTTTTCAACTTTGTGGTGCCTGTTTGAATGAAACGTTAGGTGATGGTTGGATTTAGAGGTTCCGTGTCTTGAATTTTTAAGCCATTGATTGTGAAGATCTTTAGATCAGAAAATGAATGTAGACTGGCGCGAGTGATGGAGCTTTTGCTTTTATGGCTAGATCTGTTGTTATGTGTACTGTGCGTTAATGGTTTTGTGTACTGTTGTTAGTGTCTGTTGTGTGTTTGGTGTGTGTGTGTGTGTGTGTGTGTCTTTGTACTGTTTTGGGTTTGTGTCTTTGATTCGTAAGCGAGAGCTTCTAGGTTGGTTGGTGGGAAAAACTTGTCTTTTGTCTGTCTCGGCGCTTGTCACTGTCTCTCAAGTTGTGTCTGTCTGTCTGTCTGTCTGCCTGTTTGTCTGTCCTGGCTCTCTCTCTCTCTCTCTCTCTCTCTCTCTCCTCTCTCTCTCTCTCTCTCCTCTCTCTCTCTCTCCTCTCTCTCCCTCCCTCCCCTCCCCCTCCCTCTCTCTCCCTCCTCTCTCTCTCTCTCCTCTCTCTCTCTCTCCTCTCTCTCTCTCCCTCTCTCTCTCTCTCTCTCTCTCCCCCCCCCTTTCTCTCTCTCTTTCATCGTCCCAGATCGAAATGCTGTATACATACGTGTACTTCTAAGTCTGTTCAACTTACTTAATGCAGAAAGCTGCCTGTAACTATAATTATGTAAATAAATGTGGTTATATTTTGCGCTACATATAATGTCTTTCTATAATTTATCTTTAGGATTTTTGTTTTGTTTTGTTTGTTTGGCTGGTTGGTGTCTTTCTCGGCTAGATGTACGAGCTCCGAGGTTCACTAATGGTCAGATTTTGCGTCGCGACCGTTTTTTTAATTTAGTCGACCATGAAGGTAGCTGTACTCCGACTACGGGGATTCATGATAATAATTGCGCCAGAAGATTGTGTTCTTTTCATCTTTTTTTTCTTTTTTCAGTTTTTTTTTTAGTTAGTTTTTTTTTTGAGTAAGCAAGAAAGAGTCTGCGGATAAATATGTGATTAAAAAAAATTCTTTTAAATCGAGGATAATAGAATAAGCGCTTACGTGCTTCTTTTTTTTAACATGTAGTCCCTGTATGTATGCAGTTTTGTAAATTCTGTCATCTGTTCCCACCGGTACACAATGGCCTACTCTCACGAAAACAGGATTTAACGTGTGCGCAAGATGTTCCGCGTGCTTTCGCACACGGGGCCTCGGTTTATAGTCTCATCCGAAGGACTTTTGGGGAGAGTGGAGTCTGCACTGATGTGAACTCCAGGGGAAAATATCCCCCTTGAACGGGAATCGAACCCGGGTGATCAGATTGCGAGTACAATGTTCTAACCACTAGGCTATCCTGTCCCCAATTGATGTACATTGTGGATGCGACCGTTTTTAGCCTACCATTAAGGTAGCCGTACTACGACTCCGGGGATTCATGATTATGATTGCGCCTGAAGATTGTTCTTTTTTTGTTTGTTTGTTTTTGGGTGTGTGTGTTATTTTTTGAGTAAGTAAGAAAGAGTTTGTGAATCAATTTGTGATTGATGTCGTATATGGAAATCTGTTGAGGCGATTTGTGATGGATTTAGGTTGGTTTTGTTTTGTTGTTGTTGTTATTGTTGTCTTTGTTGGGTGTTTTCCTCGTAGACTGAGGCGCTGTGTAAAAGGTTGTTTCGGTATTATTATTATTATTATTCATTTGTGACTGAATCAGTCTTTTAGTGATTAAAAAGGAAAGAAAACATGCAGTGAGTACAACACAATTTTTAATACAATGCCTTAGGGTATGGGGGGTAAAAACGCATGCACGGACGCACACACACATACACACACATAGATAAATATATATATATATATAGAGAGAGAGAGAGATAGTCAAGTCACAAACACTTTAATCATCCTAGAAGGGCAATTAACTCATAGCAATACATATAACACATAGATAGATATATATATATGATATAGATGAGAAAGAGATAGATCAGATCAATAGATTTAATCATCCCTGAAGGTCGCGTCTGATTATATTGTTTGTTTTGTTTTAGATTTGTTAGCATGTCATGTAACTGAACACTATAAAAGATATAGATCTACTCTCTATGCTTACACTCGCTGCCCTGCCTCGCGTCTGTTAGTCTTCTCTTTTTTTTGTTTTATCCTCCTTCTCCCTTGTCTCCCTCGCACTACCTCTACTAACCACTCTTCCTCCCTTCTCTCATCTCCATCTCTCTACTCCTCCATCTCTCTCTCCTTTCTCTCCTCTTTCCCCCCTCTCTCTCCTCTCTCTCTTCCCTCTCCTCCTCCTCCTTCCCTCTTTCCACCTCTCCTCTTCTCTCCTCCCTATCCTCAACATCATCCTCTCTCTCCTCTCCCTCCCTTCTCTCTCTCTCCTCTCTCTCGTCCCTACCTCTCCACTCTTCCTCTTCCTTCCTTCGTCCACCCTCCGCCTCCTCCTTCCCTCCCTTTCCTCTCTCTCCCTCCCTCTCCTCCTCCTCCTCTCCCATCCTTCTCCCCTCCCCCTCCTCTACACTCCTCCCTCCTCCCCTCTCTCTCCTCTCCCCTCCTCTCTCTCCCTTCCCCCTCCTCCCTCTCCCTTCCCCTCTCCCCCTCTCTCTCCTCACTTCCTCCCTCTCTCCCTCTCCTCTCTCCTCCTCTCTCTCCTCTCCCCCTCCTCCTCCTCCTCCTCCTCTCTCCTCCTCTCTCCTCTCCTCTCTCCCTCTCCTCTCTCTCTCCCTCCTCTCCTCCCCTTCCTCTCTCTCCTCCTCCCCTCCCTTCCTCTCTCCTCCTCTCCCTCCCTTCTCTCTCCCTCTCCCTCCCTCTCTCCCTCCCTCCTCTCCCCTTTCCTCTTCTCCCCCTCTTCTCCCTCCCTCCCTTCCTCCTCTCCCTCTCTCTCTCTCCCCCCTCTCCCTCCCTCCCTCTCTCCCCTCTCTCCTCCTCTTCCTCCTCTCCTCCTCTCCTCCCCTCTCCTCCCTCTCTCTCCCTCCTCTCCTCTCCTCCTCCTCTCTCTCCTCCCTCTCTCTCCTCCTCCCTCCTCTCTCTCCCTCTCTCTCCCTCTCTCTCCTCTCTCTCTCTCCCCTCCCTCTCTCTCCCTCCTCTCTCTCTCTCCTCTCTCTCTTCTCCTCTCTCCCTCCCCCTCTCTCTCTCTCTCTCTCTTCCTCTCTCTCTCTCTCTCTCTCTCTCTCTCCCCTCTCTCTCTCTCCTCTCTCTCTCTCTCTTCTATCGGAGAAGTCTTCTGCAAATCTTGTACAGTTCAATTCGAGAGACCGAAAAAGGACAGTTGGAGGGAGGGAGGGGGAGGTAACACACTACAGTGCAGTACTGCTTGTTTATTTTCGTTTTATGAGACAGATAAAGCGCTGCTGTTTCGAGCGGTAATTTGTGCTTGAACTTATTCTGTCCGAACAGGAGAAAGGTGATTTACTTTACAAGTACGCGAACATATTTTTTTGTTGGTCTCTGTGTGGATTATTATTATTATTATTATTATTGTTATTATTATTATTATTATTGTTGTTGTTGTTGTTCTTATCAGGCGCCTTCTGTTTGATATACATGATTTGCCATGTTCGTCGTTCATAATTATAATGTTGACACTTGATATTTTTAAAGACTAAACAGTGGTCTGCCGATGCGCGTTGTGTTTCTTTGTGTGGATAATGATTATGTTCTCGTGTGTATATGTATAACATTTTTTTTGTTTTCATTGTTGTTGGGAAAAGGTTATCATTGTCAAGTCTGTGTGTGTAAAAAAAAAAAAAAAAAAAAAAGTCGATAGTGTTGAATGTCGTGAGCTCGTGACTGAAAACTGATCTGTTGGTGGGTTGTTTTTTTTCGTTTTTCTTTTTTTTATCGTTTTTTTTTTAAAATTGTTCTGTCTTTTGTAGAGTGGTGTCTGTCATGAGATATTGATCGATTTAATGTCCTTTGTTGAAAAAAAAAAAAGGCGTGTTTATTTTGAGAAACGTGTAACAAAAATCATGTAGCACAGCGTCTTGAGCAATCGAGCATACCGCTTAATTCATGCTCGGTCTAATGGACAAGTTGTTGTTTTTTTAACTTCTTCTTCTTCTTCGAACGCTCAGACAGCAACTATCGTCTGTCCATTGAACGAAAAATGCGTTGCGCTGCCGTTAAGCGCCTGACAAGTCAGGCCCAGCGTATCAGTCTTCGGCAAGAGAGAGATTTGTTATATTTTAAGTCTTTCTGGGGGGGGGGGGGGGGGGGAAGATGGGGAGGGGGCAGGGCAGGAGAATAAACCAAGAAGGCAGGGAAGAGCCGAGAAAGAAGTGACAGGAAGAAAAGAATAAGGCAGAAACAAAGAGAGGATCGAAAAGAGGGGAAGGAAGTCTTAGACTTTACAGGAGGTGGGGATGCTATATGTACTGACAGGCCTCCTGGCAACTCCACGGGGGTGGGGGTCGGGGTGGGGGGGTGGAGATTTTAAGCAGACGAAATCAGTGATGACGGGGGTTTATGGGGGGGGGAAACCCCAGCATGATATATAATATATATTTAACAAAGGACAAATCCAAAAGTAGAGATTGAAATATTCATTGTCAGTAGTAGTTGGTAGATTTGATTTGATATTATGCTTAAAGATAGACGTACTTGGTACAGTGGTGGTAGTGTGGGGAGAGAGAGTTGGTATTGTTCCTTTTTCTTTTCTTTTCTTTACTTTCTTTCTTTCCTTTTTTTTTCTTTCTTTCTTTCTTTCTTTCTTTTTCTTTCTTTCTTTTCTGTCTTTCTTTCTTTACTTCCTCCCTTCCTTCTTTCTTTACTTCCTCCCTTCCTTCTTTCTTTACTTCCTCCTTTTCTTTCTTTCTTTCTTTCTTTCTTTCCTTCTTTCTTTCTTTCTTGCTTTCTATCCGTCTTTCCTTCCTTCCTTCCTTCTTTAGTTTTTTTTCTTTCTTTCTTTTTTCTTTCTTTCTTTCTTGGTTTCATCCATTTCCAATTCAATTTTAGGCCTTGTTGTTTTCTGTTGACTTGAAGTGTAAACCTCATTGTAATCAACAGGCTTTGTAGCTTTTTTGTGGGTGTTTGGTTTTCTTTTCTTTTTTTTTTTGGGGGGGGGGTTGTTATTTTGTTGTGTTGTTTTTAGGGGGGAGAGGGGGAGTTGTTGTTTTTCTAAAGTAAGTTTAGGCACATAGTTCAGCCCTTTGTGTTAATTGCCCTGAGTTAGCTGTTGTTGTTGTTGTTGTTGTGCGTTTCCCCAGCTTAACACTCTGGGGGTCACCCAGAATGTGCAACTCTGACTCACTCATCATCCCACCTCCTAGGAATCACTGTGAGATTGAAAGTGCACAACACTGAATGAGAAGTTTGCGTGTTTCCAAGTACTGTTTCACTACTACTTCTACTACTACTACTTCTACTACTACTACTACTACTACTACTACTACTACTACTACTACTACTACTACTTCTACTTCTAATACTAATACTACCACTTCTTCTTCTACTGCTATCACTACTGCTACACGTGCTACTTACTACTGCTGCTACTTCTAGTCTAAGGGACTATGGGATAGGTTAACTTATAGTACTACTACTACTGATACTTATAATAATGATATCCATAACAATAACTACAATAACAATTCACTTTCTGTGAACAGACGTACTGTAATCGAAGCAACAACAACAACAGCCATGTTGAGTTAATAATAATAATAATAATAAAATGGAATTTATATAGCGCTGTATATTGCTAAGACAAATCAAAACGCTTAAGGTCCTTTTAACTATTTGCTAACTGGAACAGACAAAACTTGTACAGAATCTTATCGAACAGAACGCATGTGAAAAAAATAATAATTTTGCTGTATTCAGAAATTGGTGTAATCAGATGCTTTCTTTTTAGTTTGTTTAAATTTGGTTATATTTTACAGCTATGATGATAATAATGATTATATTATGCATGTTGATTTTTTTTTTCATGAAATGTTTCTGCATGCCCGTAGTTTCTGTTTTTGACTTGATGCGTGTTTCTGTGTCTTCGTGACAGTGTTGATATATAATAATAATTATATAACCATTAACTTTTTTGTGTGTGTGTCATGACTGGAAATAAAATAAAGGTCCATTTTGTTTAGAAAACAGAACACAAATTTCGAGTCTTTTTCGTGTTTTCCCCCCCTTTCTTTTATCGTGAATGATGTGTTGGTGTGTGTGTGTGTGTGAGTGTGTGTGTTTGTGTGTGTGTGGGGGGGGGGGGGTCGATGGTGTGGTGGTGGTGTGTGTGGGTGTGTATAGGGGGCGGATGGTGTGTGTGGTGGTGGGTGTATGTGTGTGGAGGTGGTGGATGTGTGTGTGTGTGTGTGTGTGTGTGTGTGTGTGTGTGTGTGTGTGTGATTTTGATTTACTGTCCGTCACGACTTGATATAGACACAACCGCATTTAAAACAACACCTCTCTCTCTCTCTCTCTCTCTCTCTCTCTCTCTCTCTCTCTCTCTCTCTCTCTCTCTCTATCTATCTATCTATCTATCTATCTCCGTCAAACATCCAGACAACTACTACTGTTGTTTGTCATATGAGCGAAAATGCGTTGCGCTGCCGTTAAGCGCCTGACAAGTCCGGCCCAGCGCATATCCGACTTCGGTGTGGCAGAGAATAGTTATCTGTTGAAGTCTTCATAGAGAAAGTAAAAGGCTAGAGTATGTATAGTTCGACTTCGAACTTCGAAAGTCCTAGTCACCACCAGTTGTACTCATACTAGTTAGTAGCAGCAACAACAGCAGCAGCGCTTGTAGGCTAGTAGCAGATGCGCAGAAGCATTAGCAGCAGCAGCAACAGCAGCAGTAGGGGGAAAGTGGGGGGTGGGATGGGGGTGGGGGGTTGGCGTAGTACTAACAGTGCTAGCAGTAGGCAGTAGTAGGCTAGTACTAAACACAGTAGCCGAACATCGTAGATGCACTAGCCTACAACTACAGCACATGTCCCTTGAAAGTTGTTCATCATGCATGTGTACAGTTTGTGAAGTGCTGGCTCGGAGAGAGTGTGTGTGTGTGTGTGTGGGGGGGAAGGGTGTGTGTGTGTGTGTGGGGGGGGGGGGGGGGGGGGGGGGGGGGGGGGGGGGAGGTATGTGTGTGTGTGTATTGGGGAGAGGTGGTGTGTGTGTTGGGGAGAGGTGGTGTGTGTGTATGTGTGTGTGATGCCAAGTCAACGTTTTATTTCTAGATGGTACATTGAATAAGCAATGCATTTGCTTTTTGTTGGCTTTTTCATCGAGCCATCTATCTAGGAACAAAAACAACTTGATCAGTAATATCTAATACATTATTACGACAACCATGTGTGTGTGTGTGTGTGTGTGTGTGTGTGTGTGTGTGTGTTGAGGAGGGTGGTGTGATGTGTGTGTGGTGTGTGTGTGCATTGGGGAGGGAGGTGTGTATATAGTTGGGGGGGGGGGGGGGTAGGTGTTGAAGAGGGCAGGGGTGTGTGTGTGCGCGCGCGCGTGTGCGAGCGTGTGTGCCTGCGCGCGCGCGTAAGCACGTGCTTCAGTCTCCTCCCCCCATCCCCACCCAACCAACCCTTTCCCACAAAGCCTACCATGAAATCGGTCAGTGACTCACGCAGGACATTACACAAAGGAAAGGGCTGGAAAATACGCGATCCTATTGACCTTTGTACCTGTGATTCTCAGATACTACTAGTGTATAATGACTATATTTATTATGGCCAACGGCCTCTTTCCACAGAGTAGGTCAAGTTGGTCAGCAGTTTTGCACTTGCCTCAGTACGGGGACGGGATAGCTCAGTGGTCGGAGACACGCGCTTTCCCCCAGCCAAGGTTAAGCAGCGTCGAGCGTGGTTACCAACTTGGATGAGTGACCGTTTGCGCTGCTTTGGCTCCATCAGTACAGTCCCCCCCCCCAGTTCACCCAGCTGTAAATGGGTACCTGCCCTCTTTAGGGTCAGGGAAGGTAAAGCAGTGAGGGAGAAAGAGATGGGCGCTGGGCCTCAATATGCTGGCTGCTTAGAGAAGCTGAGGTCTCCGATGTCTCGCGCGCTCCCCTACGACCTTATAGGTTAGGGGACACCTTTACCTTTTTACCACTCACTGCCGAGATTCGAACCCGTAGCATCAAGGGCCCGCGGGATGGCAGTCCAACACTCTACCCACTCGGCTCATAGTGTCGGTCACTTTTCTACTAAACAACAATTAATGCATAACCCAGATGGAAAGTCAGGCGGTATGTTCAATATTTGGATTCAGCGTGTGTGCTCGCGAATCGCCCGACGCTGATTTGTTTTATGAGCTATGTGAGAGATATCTTTAACGTGTAAAATTTGGCCTGATTACGCCTAGGCACAGAGAGATGCGAGTATGGCACGGGCAGGTCTGCGGGCTTGCATAAGGGAGTTGATAATGAGAGACGAGTCTTAAAAATTAATATGGTCACTGTTGTATAACGGGACTTTCAGTCAACTGCAGATTATCTCTTCGTGAAGTTCGGGCTGACTTTATCTCCCCGGGAAGCAGCGCCGCCCATTTCTTCTTCTTCTTCTTCTTCGCCGAACACTCAGA